>CM038670.1:749992494-751192494 GCA_021605145.1 Aegilops bicornis | reverse complement strand
AAGTTGTTGTCGCCGGATTGGTTTGTCGGAGGAGGCCGCATTGTACTTCCGCCGCGAGGTCTGCGGTATGTTCTTTGTTTCGGAGAGAGCGGTCCATATTTCCGTTCACTGTTATGACCCCGCGTGGTTCTGGCATCTTGAGCTTGAGGTATGCGTAGTGTGGTACCGCATTGAATCTAGCGAATGCGGTTCGTCCGAGCAGTGTGTGGTAACCACTGCGGAAAGGGACGATATCGAAGATTAACTGTTCGCTTCGGAAGTTATCCGGAGATCCGGAGACCACTTCCAATGTTATAGAGCCCATGCAATGGGCCTCTACTCCAGGAATCACACCTTTAAAGGTGGTTTTGATGGCCTTGATCCTTGAAGGGTCAATGCCTATTTTGCGCACTGTGTCCTGATAAAGCAGGTTCAGGCTGCTGCCACCGTCCATGAGGACACGCGTGAGGTGGAATCCGTCGATGATTGGATCTAGGACCAATGCGGCCGAGCCGCCGTGACGGATGCTAGTAGGGTGATCCCTACGATCAAAGGTGATCGGACAAGCTGACCATGGGTTGAATTTTCGGGCCTCGGGCTCCATCGCATAGACGTCCCTTAGTGCCCGCTTCCGTTCCCGCTTGGGGATGTGCGTGGCGTAGATCATGTTGACCGTTTTCACCTGGGGGGGGGGGATTTCTTCTGTCCCCCCGTGTTCGGACGTCGGGGCTCCTCGTCATCGTTGCTGTGCAGCCCCTTGTCCTTGTCTTCGGCGTTTATCTTGCCGGCCTGTTTGAATACCCAGCAATCTCTATTGGTGTGGTTGGCTGGCTTGTTCGGGGTGCCATGAATTTGTACTGGCGCTCAACATGCGGTCCAGACGGGCGGCCCCGATTATTTCTTTTGAGCGGCTTCTTCGGCGACGGGCTTGGATCCGCTGAATCCGGCATTGACTGCCGTGTCTTGATCTTTGTCGCCGTTGTTCCGTCGCTTATATGCATTACGCCGTGGCTTGCCGTTATTGTCGCGGCCATCCGAAGTGCGAATGTGGCGTAGTGCCGCTGCGAACCAACCAGCTGTCCTCGCCCGGCAAAAGCGGGTCATTAGTGTTGTGAGAGCTGCCATGGACTTGGGTTTTCTGGCGAGGTGTCGAGCGAGCCACTCGTCACGGATATTATGCTTAAAAGTCGCTAGGGCTTCGGCGTCCGGACAGTCGACTATTTGGTTCTTTTTAGTTAGGAACCGAGTCCAGAATTTTCTGGCTGACTCTCCGGGTTGTTGAGTAATGTGGCTCAGGTCATCGGCGTCTGGTGGTCGCACATATGTGCCCTGGAAGTTGTCGAGGAATGCGTCTTCCAGGTTTTCCCAACTGCAAATGGAATTTGCGGGCAGGCTGTTTAGCCAGTGCCGGGCTGGTCCTTTGAGCTTAAGGGGAAGATACTTGATGGCATGTTGATCCTCTCCGCGGGCCATGTGAATGTGGAGAAGGAAATCTTCGATCCATACTGCGGGTTGCAGAGGTTTGTAGGACAGTAGCAAATTTCCCTCAAGTGGATGACCTAAAGTTTATCAATCCGTGGGAGGCGTAGGATGAAGATGGTCTCTGTCAAGCAACCCTGCAACCAAATAACAAAGAGTCTCTTGTGTCCCCGACACACCCAATACAATGGTAAATTGTATAGGTGCACTAGTTCGGCAAAGAGATGGTGATACAAGTGCAATATGGATAGTAGATAAAGGTATTTGTAATCTGAAATAATAAAAACAGCAAGGTAACAAGTGATAAACGTGAGCGTAAACGGTATTGCAATGATAGGAAACAAGGCCTAGGGTTCATACTTTCACTAGTGCAAGTTCTCTCAACAATAATAACATAGTTGGATCACATAACTATCCCTCAACATGCAACAAAGAGTCACTCCAAAGTCACTAATAGCGGAGAACAAACGAAGATATTATGGTAGGGTACGGAACCACCTCAAAGTTATTCTTTCCAATCAATCCGTTGGGCTATTCCTATAAGTGTCACAAACAGCACTAGAGTTCGTACTAGAATAACACCTTAAGATACAAATCAACCAAAACCCTATTATCACCTAGATACTCCAATGTCACCTCAAGTATCCGTGGGTATGATTATACGATATGCATCACACAATCTCAAATTCTTCTATTCAACCAACACATAGAACCTCAAATAGTGCCCCAAAGTTTCTACCGGAGAATCACGAATGTGTGCCAACCCCTATGCATAGGTTGATGGGCGGAACCCGCAAGTTGGTCACCAAAACATACATCAAGTGGCACATGATATCCCATTGTCACCATAGATAAGCACGGCAAGACATACATCAAGTGTTCTCATAAAAGACTCAATCCGATAAGATAACTTCAAAGGGAAACTCAATTCATCACAAGAGAGTAGAGGGGGAGAAACATCATAAGATCCAACTACAATAGCAAAGCTCGGGATACATCAAGATCGTGCCATAGAGGGAACATGAGAAAGAACACGAGAAAGAGAGAGATCAAACACATAGCTACTTGTAACACCCCGGATTCGATGCGCCAGGTGTCCTTCAGTTATTCATCGTCATTGCCATGTCATTTGCTTGCGTGTTGCATTTTATCATGTCATCATGTGTATTTCATTTTGCATACGTGTTCGTCTCTTGCATCCGAGCATTTTACCCGTTGTCCGTTTTGCAATCGGGCACTCCTATGTCCTCCGGCGTTCCCCTTTTGTCTCTCATTGTGAGCGGGTGTTAAACTTTCTCGGAATGGCCCGAGGTTTGCCAAGCGGCCTTGGTATAACACCGATAGACCGCCTGTCAAGTTTCGTGCCATTTGGAGGTCGTTTGATACTCCAACGGTTAACCGGGTAACCGCAAAAGCCTCTTTTGTGTGCAGCCCAACACCCCTTCCAAAGTGGCCCAAACCCCATCTAAGTCCCTTCCATGCTCTCGGTCTTTCGATCACGATCGTGTGGGCGAAAACCGCACCTTAATTTGGACTCTCCTAGCTCCCTCTACCTATATAAACACCTCCCCTTCCGAAATTCCCGGTCCAAACCCTAATTTATCCTCCCTCTCGCCCGCCGGACGTGTCCACGCCCGCCGGACGATATCGCCGTCGCGCCCTCAGCCAACCACCGCGCGCCACGTGGCGTCCTCGCACCCACCTCGTCGCCCGAGCGCAGAGCCTATAGCGAGCCTCGCGCGCCGCGCCGCCGCCCGGCCAGCGGCAGCAGCGCCCGCCGGCCTCCGCGCCGCCCGGCCTCTCGCCCGCCAGCTCGGCTCCGCCGCCGGCGCGTCCTCGCCAGCGTGCCCGCCGTCAGCCGCCGCGGCTCGGCCCGGCAGCGCGCCTCCGCGCCCACGGATCCCTGCCCGGCCGCGCCGGCTTTCGCCCCTCCGGACCTCCGCCGGATCTCCGCGCCCGCCGCGCTTCTGCCGGCGCGCCTACGCCATGGGCGACCTCGCCCTCTGCCGCCTCACGCCCGGCAGCAGCCGCGCCTCAGCGCCGCCCCAGCCTCCGCCGGTGCCGGATCCGGCGAGATCCGGCCCGGATCCTCCCTTCTCCTGCCATCTCCATCCTTCTCCGGCGACATCTCCGAAATGCCTCGATTTCCGTGCAAGGTTGACCCCCTGAAATTTCCACCAAGTCCCGAAATATTTTACATTATCATGCCATGTTCATCGCATCATAACTTGTTGCATACTGCTCCGTTTCGTGCGTGTGATATGTCAAATTGTTCGTATCGACGAGTTCTTCATTACATTACATTACATCATTTTCATTTGAGCTTATCTTGATGCCCGAAATGCTGTTGGAACGATGCTATGTGATGTTAATCTGCTGGAACTGTTATAACATGCTCATTTGTCATTTTTGCCATGTTTGATGTGTGCATCCTATGAGGTTGATGTCTACATGTGTTTTGATCTATGTCATGCCATCTTTCCATTGGTGCCATCCATGTATTTTTTTGGGTCCTGTAGTGAGTGCATCAAGCTTGTTAAGTAGGGTACTTGTTGCTGTTTTGCAAGGCTGATTCTGTTATATTTTGTTGCTATGTAAACCTGCTGCTACAAATCATTCTATGCATACTCTGGAGATGTTCACTAAGGGTGTTTTGTTCTACATGTTATGCTCTATCCACACATGCCCCTAGTTGCATTTATAGCTTGATGTAGCTTGTTCATATCTTGCTTCAAATTTGCTTAATAATGTTGCTGTCAGCATGTTAACTTTAAGTTCAGTTGTTGTCATGATTGTTGTTAGTGATCCATAAACTCTATGAAATTTATCTTGCCATTCTTAGCTTTATAAACATGTCTTCTTACTGTTGGTTTCCTTGACATGCCATGTATTGCTCTGTGGTGAGTGGTTCAAGCTCACCAACATGCCTACTTATTGTTGTTCCTGCCATGTATGGATCTGTCATATAACTTCCCATGTTTACATGGGTGCCATTATATCTTCTGCTCCTTTTTGGCTTATGTTCAGTAAGGGTCTTTTGTTCTATGTATTTTGTAGATTCATGACATGCCTTTGTTTGCCATAATATATTCCTTTAACATGTTGTTTTATAGCTCTAAACATTGCAACCTGATGTTATTTTCTGCAAAGTCTGAATTGTTATTATTTGCAATCTTGCCTTGTGTGTTTCAGCATATTCTAGTTGTTTATGGAGATAGCTCAGTGTTCATGTTTTGTCATGCTTTAACTGTACATCATGCCCATGCCTTTTGTTTTCACGTTGAGATGCTGTAGCATACTGTTTTGATGCTTGCAATATGCCTAGTTGCTGTTTTGGACAGTTTGTCCTTTAAACTTGTATAGAGTGTATGTGTTGAACCATTGCTCCGTTTTGAGTGTGCTCTATATGAAACTTGCTTGTTTTTGCATGAAGTTTCATATTATCATGTTGCATCCTTGTTTTGAGGTGTTTTCTTGATGTTTGGATGCATTTAGCATCAATGCCAAATTCAACTTGTTTTGCTCATATCTTCTAGGCCGTAGCTCCGAATTAAATGAACTTTATATGTAACTTGACTAGAATTTCGTGCAGATCATCTTGGTGCATCTTAACTTGTTTTTAACCACTTGAACTTAAGGTTTATTGAGATCTGGAACAATTTCGAAATTTGCATATGAGGACTTACCGGAATTGTTCTATGTTGTTCCCGACCTCATTTAAACTTGCCTTGATGTGTTGCTCTTGTTTGCATCATCTCTTGCCATGAGTAGCCTCATCTAGATTTGTCATGCATCATGTTTGTTGTGCATCTTGTCATGTTCATGTGTGGTGTGTTTACTATGTTGTGTGCTTCTTCTCGATAGTTCCCGTTTCGTTGCGATCGTGAGGATTCGTCTGCTCACGCTTGGTTCGTCTTCGTGGCTTCATCTTCTTCATGGACCTCATTCTTCTTCCTAGCGGGATTTCAGGCAAGATGACCGCTACCCTGGATCTCACTACTATCATTGCTATGATAGTTGCTTCGTTCTATCGCTATGCTGCGTTACCTATCTTTTGCTCATCAAGCCTCCCATATTGCCATGAACCTTTAACCTTTGACACCCTTCCTAGCAAACCATTGCTTGGCTATGTTACGCCTTTGCTCAACCCCTCTTATAGCGTTGTTAGTTGCAGGTGAAGTTGAAGATTGCCCCATGGTGGACAAGTTTATGTTGGGATATCACAATATCTCTTATATTATTAATGCATCTATATACTTGGTAAAGGGTGGAAGGCCTGGCCTTATAGCTGGTGTTTTGTTCCACTCTTGCCGCCCTAGTTTCCGTCATATCGGTATTATGTTCCCGGATTTTGCGTCCCTAACGCGGTTGGGTGATTTTTGGGACCCCCTTGACAGTTCGCTTTGAATAAAACTCCTCCAGCAAGGCCCAACATTGGTTTTACCATTTGCCTACCACCTATACCTTTCCCTTGGGAGTAGCTAACCCGAGGGTCATCTTTATTCAGCCCCCCCCCGGGCCAATGCTTGTCTAAGTGTTGGTCCGAACTAGAGTCCTTTGCAGCGCCACCTTGGGGAAACTCAAGGGCTGGTTCTAGTTGTACGGTGTGCTCATCCGGTGTTGCCCTGAGAACGAGATATGTGCAGCTCCTATCGGGATTGTCCGCGCATCGGGCGGTCTTGCTGGTCTTGTTTTATTACTGTTGAAATGTCTTGTAGCCGGGATTCCGAGACTGATCGGGTCTTCCCGGGGAGAAGGAATATCCTTCGTTGATCGCGAGAGCTTATCATGGGTTAAGTTGGGACACCCTTGCAGGGTTTGAACTTTCGAAAGCCTTGCCCGCGGTTATGTGGCAGATGGGAATTTGTTAATATCCGGTTGTAGTAAACTTGAAGTAAACTCTTCTAAAATACACCAACCGTGTGCGTAACCATGAGTGTCTCTTTTCAGGGTTGATCGAGAGGAGAACACGGTTTCTGGGTTATGTCTGACGTAAGTAGGAGTTCAGGATCACTTCTTGATCATTACTAGTTGACGACCGTTCCGCTTGCTCTCTTCTCGCTCTTATTTGTGTATGTTAGCCACCATACTTGCTTAGCCGCTGCTGCAACCTCACCACTTTACCCCTTCCTTTCCCATTAAGCTTTGCTAGTATTGATACCCATGGTAATGGGATTGCTGAGTCCTCGTGGCTCCTGATTACTACAACAACGATTGCAGGTACAGGTTATGCGATGATCTTGACGCGAGAGCGGTTTTACTGTTTTGGAGTTCTTCTTACGCTTCTTCGATCGGGGATAGGTTCGGTCGGCAGACTGGGCTAGCAGGTGGATGTCGTTTGAGTTTACATTTATGACTCATCCGTAGTCGGATGTTGATGTTGTATGTTGTATTGTTGTATTCATGTGACATTGTATGTATTGGATGTATCCCCACTATTATGTTATGTTGATGTAATGATATCCACCTTACAAAAGCGTCTTCAAGATGCGCTTCTATCCTTGGTGGGACCTTCGAGGTCCTTTAGGATAGGGTCGCATCTTGGGCGTGACACTACTGGTACATACCCTCAGCCCCGAGGGTGAACTACTCCCTCCTTGTCATGGATAGCGCCAGGATGATGAAGATGGCCACCGGTGAGGGTTCCCCCTCCGGCGGTCTTGAGCAGGGTCCCGAGAGGTTTTGGTGGCTCTGAGAGGCTTGCGGCGGCGGAACTCCCGATCTGATCTCTGTTCTGGAAGTTTTATGATATGTAGGTATATATGGGTGCAGGGGGTACGTGGGTGGAGCTACGGGGGCCCCACGAGGCAGGGGGCGCGCCCCCTACCCTCGTGGGCTCCTCCCTTCTTTCCTGACGTGCACTCCAAGTCCATCGGGTGGCTTTCCTTCCAAAAATAACTTCTCCAGTTGATTTCGTTCAGTTTTGACTCCGTTTGATATTCCTTTTTCTCGAAATACTGAAATAGGCAAAGAACAACAAATCTGGGCTCGGCCTCCGGTTAATAGGTTAGTCCCAAAAGTAATATAAACGTGGAAAATAAAGCCCAATATTGCCCGAAACAGTAGATAATATAGCATGGAGCAATCAAAAATTATAGATACGTTGGAGACGTATCACGGGTCTGTTGTGCCATCGTATGATTCGATGTTTACGGGTTTGAACCCTTCTCGGAATTCATGATCCATTACTTCGTCAATGCAACAGAGGGGGTGCACGGCGCCTCTGTGCCGGGCTATGTGGCTACACAGGTCGAATAGCTCTGGGTGGCTATGTTCGGCCCGGTCGGACTTGTTGAAGGTGTATCCGGTGTGGCGGTTGTTGTTGCGTGCCGAGGCGCGCCCCCGCGATCCGTAAATCAATCTTGGCTGTCCTGTTTTGTTGCCCCGGGCCGTAGTATGTTGGCGTGGGGGTGTTGGCTGGTATGCGGACTGATTTGCCGTTTTATCCCGGCCACGAGGTGGCCGGTCAGCCGTATGGCGCTCGAGTCCGTATTCCTACCGCCGGGACTTGATCCACCTATCTCGTGAGCAGGTCTTGATCAGCTTGGAGTTCTGCCGCTTCTTTTCAGGCTCCTCGCAGTGGCTATAAGCCGATGCTTGAAGCGCTCCTGCTCTACGGGATCCTCAGGCACGCCGAACTCATCGTCTCCGAGGCTAATCTCGTCTTCGGAGGGGGAATGTAGCTGTCCTCCTCCGGGTATTCGTCCGTCGCCTGTTCTTCTGGGCCGACCTGCTCATCCTCATGTTCGGCCTGCTCGAAGGCGGGCTGATCAGGGTTGTATTCTTCTTCGGCACCGTTCGGATTGTTTTCGTCTCCTGGGCCGGTATTGTTGTGGCAGGGCTTGGAGTGGCGCCGACGACGCCCATTCTTTGCTTTTTTCCCTGAGGTTTTATCCTCCGTTGCCTCATCGCCATTTGTTTCCTTCGGAGTGTCCACCATGTATATATCATAGGAAGAGGTGGCTGTCCACCGCCAAAGGAGCGGTGGTTCATATTCTTCTCCTGCATCGTCCATCTTGCCGATGTCTTGAGTCGAAGTCCGATACCTCGGTTAAATCATCGACCGTGGCAATGAAGTGGGTGGTGGGTGGGCAACGAATTCCTTCATCGCCTGCCTCCCACTCGAGCCGGACATAGTTCGGCCAGGAGCCTCCTGACAAAGAGAGAGACTTTAATGAGTCCAGCATGTCGCCAAAGAGCGAGTGTTGGAAGATAGCCGCAGCGGTGAACTCCATTGCCGGAGCCCAACCTGGCTCGACTAGCTCGGGAGTGCGCGGACTGGAACCGACATACGGATACGAATCCGGGGGTCCGGAGTCACAGGTCACCATAGAGGTAAGACCCGTGTTCGGCTCCACCCCTGATGAGTGTGCGACCTGCGGGGTGGGGTGCATCCCTCTGTCCTTAGGCAGCGCAGCCTGCTCCGGATTTAGGTCCGGGGCTACTGCGGGGGTGATACCCCGAGCTTTGTCCGACAGCAGGTTTAAGCCGTGCTCGTGGTGACTATCCGGTGCTCCTGGCATAGGCCCGAATCCGTCGAAGATCAAGTCTCCGCGAATGTCCGCCGTGTAGTTCAAGTTTCCGAACCTGATCTGGTGGCCAGGGGCATAGCTGTCGATCTGCTCCAGATGGCCAAGCGAGTTGGCTCGCAGGGCGAAGCCGCCGAACACGAAGATCTGTCCGGGGAGAAAGGTCTCACCCGTGATCGTGTTGTTGACGATGACTGGAGGAGCCATCGAGCCCTGTAGCGACGACACAAAGGAACTCTCAATGAAAGCACCAATGTCGGTGTCAAAACCGGCGGATCATGGGTAGGGAGTCCCGATCTGTGCGTCTTAGGCTGATGGTAACAGGAAGTAAGGGACACAGATGTTTACCCAGGTTCGGGCCCTCTCGATGGAGGTAAAACCCTACTTCCTGCTTGATTAATATTGAAGATATGGGTAGTACAAGAGTAGATCTACCACGAGATCGTAGAGGCCAAACCCTAGAAGCTAGCCTATGATGGTATGATTGTAAATGTGATCGGCCTTCTAAGGACCAACCTCTCCAGTTTATATAGGCACCGGAGAGGGCTAGGGTTTACATGGAGTCGGTTACAAGGAAGGAAATATAATATCCGGATCGCCAAGCTTTCCTTCCACGCCAAGGATAGTTCCATCCGGACACGGGACAAAGTCTTGAGTCTTGTATCTTCACACTTCAATAGTCCGGATGATGTATACAGTCCGGCTGTCCGGATACCCCCTAATCCAGGACTCCCTCAACGGGCGCGCACGTCAGTGCTCGCGAAAGCACATGCGCTGGCAGGTGCACGGGCGCGTGAAAGTCGGCGTGGACCTCGTGGAACCCCGTGGCATCAAGGTCGGCGACAATGTGCGGCTCCCAGCCCATCAATGCCACGGGGATGGTATTTGGCTGATCGGGCGGCAGGGAGCCGGAGCAGGGAGCGAGGGCGGTAGCGGCGTCTTCCCGCAAAGGCCGATTCAAGCTCGTCCCAAAAGCGTCTTATGTTCTTGAGACTCCGGCAGGTGTCTTCCTCAGAAGCTGGAACACTAAGGGCAGACCATCGTGATGCGGCATGGCGACGTTTAGGTCGAGCTAGTTGGAGGTAGGCGATAGGAGAATCGGAGAGGAAGAGAGAGGATTGTAGCGATACCGGGTAGTGCGGGGTTGATTTTAAAGCTATGGCGCGGCGGCATTAAAAGTGGGAGCGATTGGGATGACGGTGGGCGGCGGAGCCTGGTCAAATGGCTCGCCTCCCGGTGAGTCTGCAAGACAATGATCTACTCGACGCCTCCACGGCGGCCGGTAGCGGCGATGCGCTCGCCACGCCTCCCGTCGACTCACACGCTTCTTTGGACGGCACTGCCGATGAGAAGCGGGGACTCGTGGCGGCACGAACGCATACGGTTTCAATAGTGAAAGCGTTAAGCCTTTAACATGATAGGTCTTTGTTCCAAAATACCTTGGCTCTTCATTTGTGCAACTTGTCATAAGCAGCTTGTCTCGAATTGAAGAAAAAACTTACGAAGTAATATTTGTGCCATATCACGTGACCATACTCAGTTTCAAGAATTTAAGCTCACTTTTGGATTTTCTGAAATTTAAGATCCAAGGTTCGAAACAATATCATAACCTGCATCATGCAATAAATTTTCAAGCCGTACATCTGTCCTGTTGTATTTTTTAAGAAAGGATTTGGTCAAACATTTTGCTTAGTGAAAGTGCAACTATCCCTGGGTGGTTTTGGTAATTCCTAACAACATATAGTTCATTGAGCTAACATTATTCCAAGATAAATATTTCAGGAAAAGCTCAATGAATAGCATGGCATGGAAGAGGAAAGTGGACCCCTCAAAATACTAAGGATAAAAGGATTGGCTCAAGCTCCAAGCACAAGACTCTACATTTTATATTTTAGTGATCCAAGATCACATTGAGTCTGTAGGAAAAGCCAATACTATCAACGAGGGATGAGGTGTTGCTTAATGGCTTGCTTGCTCAAAGTGCTTAGTGGTCTGCTCCAAAAACCCTCAACTACTTTCTCACATCCACATATGACCTAAACCAAAAGTCAAACTCGGCACCACCGATTCTTTCTATCCGGCGCCACCGAGTTCAGATGTCATAGCCACTGCCACAAACCCTAGGCAAATCGGTCTCATCGATAGGGATCTCGGTCTCACCGAGATGGGATTGTAATCTCTCTGTTTCCCTTCGTAATGTTTCGGTCCCACCGAGTTTGTGTAATCAGTCTCACTGAGAATACGTTATGCCCTAACCCTAACCATATCGGTCCTACCGAGTTGCATGTCGGTCCCACCGAAAAACCTAACGGTCACTAGATTTGCTGAATCGGTCCGACCAGGTTTCTCAATTCGGTCTCACCGAGATTGGTAAATTGTGTGTAACGGTTAGTTTTTGTGTGGAGGCTATATACACCCCTCCACCTACTCTTCATTCGTGGAGAGAGCCATCAGAACGAACCTACACTTCCAATACACATTTTCTGAGAGAGAACGGTCACTAGGTTTACTAAAATCGGTCTGACCGAGTTTGTTGATTCGGTCCCACCGAAATTGGTAAATTATGTGTAACGGTTAGATTTTGTGTGGAGGCTATATATACCCCTCCACCTCCTCTTCATTCGTGGAGAGAGCCATCAGAGTAAACCTACACTTCCAACTTACCATTTCTGAGAGAGAACTACCTACTCATGTGTTGAGGCCAAGATATTCCATTCTTATCATATGAATCTTGATCTCTAGCCTTCCCCAAGTTGCTTTCCACTCAAATCTTCTTTCCACCAAATCCAAATCCTTTGAAAGAGAGTTGAGTGTTGGGGAGACTATCATTTGAAGCACAAGAGCAAGGAGTTTATCATCAACACACCATTTGTTACTTCTTGGAGAGTGGTGTCTCCTAGATTGGCTAGGTGTCACTTGGGAGCCTCCGACAAAATTGTGGAGTTGAACCAAGGAGTTTGTAAGGGCAAGGAGATCGCCTACTTCGTGAAGATCTACCGCTAGTGAGGCAAGTCCTTCGTGGGCGACGGCCATGGTGGGATAGACAAGTTGCTTGTTCATGGGCCCTTCGTGGGTGGAGCCCTCCGTGGACTCGCGCAACCGTTACCCTTCGTGGGTTGAAGTCTCCATCAACGTGGATGTACAATAGCACCACCTATTGGAACCACGACAAAAACATCCGTGTCTCCAATTGCGTTTGAATTCTCCAAACCCTTCCCTTTACATTCTTGCAAGTTGCATGCTTTACTTTCCGCTGCTCATATACTCTTTGCATGCTTGCTTGAATTGTGTTAAGATTGCTTGACTCGTGCTAAGAGAGTTAAAATCTGCCAAAGACTAAAATTGGGAAAAGGATAAGTTTTTATTTGGTCAAGTAGTCTAATCACCCCCCCTCTAGACATACTTTCGATCCTACAAGTTGTATCAGAGCTTTGGTCTTCATTTGCTTTGATTTCCATAGCTTTTGGTGGTCATAGCCTTGGTTTCACAACCTAGGAGAGTATGGCGTCTAGCGAGAGAAATTATCACCGTTGAGGTCCTTACTTTGATGGTACTAATTTTGCTAGTTGGAAGCATAAGATGAAAATGCACATTCTTGGACATAACCCCGCCGTTTGGGCTATTGTGTGTATTGGCTTGCAAGGTGAATTCTTTATGGGAGAGAACCGAACCGTAAAGCTAGCAAGGAAGAGTTGAAGATGCTGCAATACAACGCTGAAGCTTGTGATATCCTCTTCAACGGATGGTGCCCCAAAAAATTCAACAAAATCAGCCGCCTTGAGAATGCAAAGGAAATTTGGGATACTTTGGTTGATATGCATGAAGGTACCGACTCCGTCAAGGAATCCAATCCAAATTGGATGTGCTTCAAAGTCAACTTGACAAGTTCAAAATGAAGGATGGTGAAGGTGTCGCTGAAATGTACTCTAGGCTTGCTCTTATCACAAATGAGATTGCCGGCTTAGGAAGTGAAGAGATGACCGACAGATTCATCATCAAGAAGATCCTAAGAGCCTTGGATGGAAAATATGATACCGTGTGCACATTGATCCAAACTCTGCCCAATTACAAAGATATCAAGCCAACGGAAGTCACTGGAAGAATTGTTGCTCATGAGATGTCACTCAAGGATAAGGTGGAACTTCACAACAAATCAAGTGGTGCTTACAAAGCCTCATGTGAAGCCCCCACATCATCAAGTGAGAAACAAACCTTCAATGAAGAATTGAGCTTAATGGTGAAGAACTTCAACAAATTCTACAAGAGTAGAAGCAAAGAGAGAAGCTCCAAGTCAAGGTCCTACAATGACAAAAGATCTTCTAGTCGAGAGCGTAATTGCTACAATTGTGGAAGACCCGGACACTATTCCAATTAGTGTACGGCAACCTAAAGAAGAGAAGATTCTCCAAAAATAAGAAGTAGAAGAGAAGAATCACCACCAAGAGAGAGAAGGAGTAGAGATGATCGTTATGAACGAAGACCCTCACAGAGAAGCAAGGATTCGGAAAGGAAGGACAGGTCATCAAGGAGTTACACAAAATGAAGACATCAAGCTCATGTTGGTGAATGGGTATCCGGATCCGACTCCGAAAATCACTCCGAGAGAAGCTATCACTCCGACTCCGAATATACTCAAGATGAAGGTGTTTCCGGTTTAGAACTTGTGTCAACCAACTCCTACGACATATTTGATTCACCAAATGAAGGAATTGGAAGATGCTTCATGGCCAAAGGTCCAAAGGTAACACATCCCGAGTATGTTGATTTCAATAGTGATGAAGATGACTTGTTAGGTGATGATGATTTACTTGTTGACAACTCTAGTGATGAATACTATGATGAAACGTCAATTAATCATTATAATCAAGATAAAACGAATGAAAATGATAAGGATAAGATTGAGCTTCTAACTAAAGAACTAAACACTCTTAAGCTAGCTCATGAAACTATCTTAGGAGATCATCGAGAACTTTTAAGGACTTATGAGAAGTTACGCTTTGAAAAGCTCAACCTTTAGCAAGAGCATGAGTTCTTAAAGGCAATCAATGATGATCTTCGCAAGAAAAGTTCTTCTTACATTGCCAAGCATTTACTCTTATCTACTTACATGCCTCAGGTCAACACTAGTAACAAGAACAAGAAGGATTCTTCCTCTAGTAGTAACAACAAACATGCTAAATCCAATGTTGTTGCTTCTAGTAGTTCTCTTGATTCCACTAATGATTCTCTTAGCCAAGTTACACTTGAGCAAGAAAATAGCTTATTGAAGGGAATCATAGAGACATGTGTTTACAAGAGCCTTGCCGGGAGTAAGCAATTTGAGGAAATTGTACGCAAGCAAGGAAGGTACCGGAAGAATCAAGGTGTTGGTTTTGAACGAAAGTTCAATGCCAATGGAGTTGAGTGGGAAGAAGATCAATACCCCAAGACGAAGTTTGTTCCCCAACAAGAGAAGTATGATCCTACTTCTTTCAAAGGGACACAAGCTCAAGATGATCTTCCACTGCAATACCACAAGCAAAAATGCAAGGACAAGCTTCAAGAAGAAATTGATGCATTTGAAGAAGCTCCTAAGGCATTGGTCAAGTGGGTTCCCAAAACTACATCAAGTTCCACTTCATCAAGTACGACTACAACCCCGAGGATTCCCATCAAGATGATGTGGATCCCAAAGAAGAAGAACTAGAGAGTTCTTGAGGGTGACTCCGCCAACATATTTCACTCATATCATTTTGGCAAGGACAAGTGCAATCAACTTCCACATCTTGCACTAGTTTAAGGAGTTACAAACCCTCTTGTTGGTAAGACAAGGGACAAGGTAACGTAATGCTCTCATAGACACTATCTTGTGTGTGCATCATTCTATGTCTATGGATATCCATGTTTGTTCCTTGTGGGACTAACCCGTGTAGGTATTGAAAGTGCAACTCACTCCAAAGGATTGCTCCAAATAATCTACATCAACATTGAGCATCCACATCTTCAACACCTACATGAAGTCATCATCGACAAAAGCCAAGGTTAGTCTATCCCTCTAAGGGGGGATCTCACATCTAGGGGGAGATTTACTCTAAGAATTGAGCTAAAGCAACTCTAATGGTGTGAACACAACAATGCATTATGTAAAAGTGGTAACCCCGCTTGAGCTTAAACGATGAGTATGACCTATGATCAAATGTTCTCTTTTGACTCCTAAGTCAATATGCTCATATATAGATGACCTAGTCTTCGCCAATTGCTTGATAGATGCTAGAATTGGTTGTGCATGCTTTGCCACATATTTCATTTGCCATTTTATTGTGTGAGCATGTTGGTTGCATATTTTACTCATTCGAGTACATCCACTTGTTGTTTTGATTGATTGTTTTCTTTTTCTTTTGCCAAGTGGATGGACAAGAATGCCTAAGAACCTTCTCTAGCTATCTATGCTCTTCTTGTCTCAAACTCTATTCATGCTACATCACAAAATTTGATCAAGTCAGATTCGAACCACTATGTGTGAGGAGCACTCGGAGTCCCCAATTCGTCATAGGCTTAAACTTCCAAAACTTCTTTGTGCGTTTCGGTCTGACCGATTCATCCATTTCGGTCATACTGAGATCACTAAGTCGATCTAGGTTTTCAATCTCGGTGCAACCGATTTGAACTTTTCGGTCACACCGAGTTGTCAGAATCGCTTGCAGTTATGCATCTCGGTGCCACCGAGTTGTTCCACTCGGTCACACCGACAGGGTCAGGCTATATATACCCACGGGCAAAATTTTGGAAATTTTCTCCGAACTCCTTCGCCCGCGCTCAGCCCGCTCTGCCTCCAGGTCTCCGGATCGTCCTCCTCGTCGCCAGCTACCTCCTGCCGCTGGTCTCCGCCGTCGTCAACGGGAATCATCCCTGCCGTTGCCGCCGTAGCGAGTTCATCGCCAAACTAGGGTATGAACTTGATCGCTGTGCTATCCTTTTCTCATTCCTAGCACATTGTGTTCGCCATGAATCTTGCCACGATTGGAACTATCCTATCCAGTCAAAACACTCCGTAGATTAGAGATGAATTGAAAATTTAGGGTTAGGTTTCCGCCAAAACCATCTCGGGCCAACCGAGTTGTGGAACTCGGTACCACCGATTCGGCTAAGGCCATTGCACATGTAACTCTCGGTCTGACCGAGAATTGCAAATCGGTGTGACCGAGTTCAGGACTTTGTGAAACCCTAGCAGTCTTGGTGCCACCGAACTGTGACTCGGTCTGACCGAGTTCACTAGTTTAGGTTCCAAAAGCTGCTTCGATATCACCGAGTTTACAAATTGATAGATCCGAAGTGCTTTCTGTGGAAAACTGAAACTAAGTTTTTGACTCATTCTTTTGCAAAAACCTCTGTATTTTGTGATGCTCATCCACTCTATCTCATCTATATCTACTCACAGGGTCTATTGTCAGTGATTGCAATATGTCTGATCAAAGTGACAGCCGAGCAGGGGAAGAGGAGCAGGTTCACATGAGTGAGGGCACTAGTCCCTCTAGCAGCTATGATGAGGGCAGCAGGAGCACCCCAAGCAACCTACCCAAAGCTGCCACTAGGGCCAGAAAGAAGAAAACCTCAGAATCTGAGGATGAAGACTATGTGGCAGTTGAGGATGAGGCCACTTCCAGGAAGAAGGTGCTCAAAAACTAATATGGATCAGCTGTAGCAACTAAGCCAGGTCTGAAGACCAAAAGGCCACCAGGAAGACAACCCATGTCTAAAGCCAGAACCTCCACACAAGCATCTCTGGAAGCTGAACCCAAAGAGGATGCTTTGCGAGAAGGGAAGAAGAGGAAAGAAAGGGTCAAGAAGACCATGGCGGAGTAATTGGAAAGCCTTCCATGATGGAAGAGGAGGAAGAAGAAGAGGATCTTTGACCAGCACCCAAAGCTCAGAAGCTTATGGGTGATGCTATCAGGTCAGGGGCTGCTTCATCAAAGCCCAAAGTAGCACCCAAGGCTGCCTCCAAACCCAAGACTGCACCCAAGAGGAGTACCAGGAACATTCCAGCTGCTGAGAAGAACAAGGCCCCAGTGCCTGAAACTGTTGCTGATGAAGAAGATGATGAGACACATGTTTTGAGAAAATTGAAGCCTAAAATTCCAGATCATAATGATGCCCATCCTGTAGCTGAGAACATGAAGACCAGGAAGGACTCAGGATTGAGGCTATGGAGAGAGTCAGATCCATATGCCACCAGAAGGAGAACTGCTGTAGACTACATGTTCCACACAAAGGAACAGCAGGACTTCTATGAGACAATCCTACTGGACAAGAAGCCAATAGTGTGTGAAATAAGATGGGTCAACTGGGAATACATCAAGGAGAATGAAGAACACTATCCTGGTGTGTATGACAGCTTCAGTGCTTGTGGAGTGGCAGACTTTGTTGGGCAGAAGCTCACAAAGTGGAATGATGAGCTAATAATGCAATTCTACTCTACAGCACATTTCTATCCAGATGGCAGGATAGTATGGATGTCTGAAGGTACTAGGTACCAATCATCAATTGAAGAATGGGAAAATCTGATCAATGCACCTAAGGAGGAAGAGGATGACTTGGATGTCTATGCCAAGAAGAAGATGGATCACAACACTATGGCACATATGTATAAGGAGATCCCATATGCTGCTATAGAATCACACAAGTTTGGATCAGTACATTACCTTCTGTCAGGACTGCCAACCATTAACTAGATCCTCAGGCACACTCCCTTGCCCAAGTCAGGTGATCACAACATGATCAGAGGCCATGCAATAAATCTGCTACATTTATTTGATGTGCCACAAAAGTTCAAGGTCATGAGTCTTATAGTTGAAACTATCAAGAGGACAGCTGCTGACCAAAAGAGAAGTTGTGGTATGCCCCACGGATCCAGGAGCTGATTAACTCCAAGATGGGCACTGGCACATACTTGTTGGACAAGTAACACATGCCTATCTATCCAGACTTTGAGGACAACCAAGTGGTTATGAATGAAGATGAACCATCTTCTGTGCAAGCTCAAGCGAAGAAGGAGAAGGCAAGGGCGAGAAGGCTGCCAAGATGACAACAATGGAAGAGGCATCTCAAGATTTCCTGAAGAGAAAACAGGATCAACTTGGCTACTTGATTGCATCCACTCGAGGATTGAGAAGGGCTGGCCACCTTGACTCGAAACCAGGAGAGCCTGGAGAGGATCATGGAGCAGAAGTTCTATGACATGGATGTGAAGGTAACAGAGATCCAGTCTGTTGTTGAGCAAATTCAGGATGATATGCAGGAGAGGAAGGGCAAGGCAACCACTAAGGCATTTGCCAGAGTTCCTAGAGCTCAGAGGTCATCTGCAGTGCCAGTGACAGACACCAGAGCCATTTTATCTACACCAGCTACAGCTTCAGTGCCACCAGCTCCAGCACCTACTCCACCAGCTCCATCTACATCAACTGATGCCTTCGTCCTTTGCGTTCTGTCTACACCACCACCTGAAGATCAAGCCTGAGAGATGATTTAGTGCTATGCATTTTCTATGAACTTTTTGGTAACTTGTTGCGAAACGGAGAGAAAAATGTATAGATCATAGGCTTCGAGAGAGAGCGTTGCTTTTTATTCTCTCTTGCTTTGGTGGTTGAACTTTATTTGCTTGATTGAGATACTTTCTGTCTGTGTGATACTTCGATGATCATGTGTTTGATCATATGCTACATTAATGCTTGTTGGATGACATTATCCTTTTATCACTATATGATCATTCACTTTGCTTGGTGATGAGTGCATGTATTTATTTATTTATTATCATTTTGAGCGCTCCACCAAGATGTATGTGACATGGAAGAGTAACCCATGAACCTAACTCTTTTTGCATTTGCAGTCCAAAGCAAATCTTAAACTATGCACAAATTTAGGGGGAG
Source organism: Aegilops bicornis (assembly GCA_021605145.1). Taxonomy (NCBI): domain Eukaryota; kingdom Viridiplantae; phylum Streptophyta; class Magnoliopsida; order Poales; family Poaceae; genus Aegilops; species Aegilops bicornis. Next base: position 751,173,602 of record CM038670.1, on the reverse strand, counting down.
CTCTTGCTTTTCGCGTACTTCTCAAAGCGACAATGTTTTTCACTCTTATTATCATTTGACGAAGCTTTGATCTATATGTTGTCATCAATTACCAAAAAGGGGGAGATTGAAAGTGCAACTATCCTGGGTGGTTTTGGTAATTCCTAACAACATATAGCTCATTGAGCTAACATTATTCCAAGATAAATATTTCAGGAAAATCTCAATGAATGGCATGGCATGGATGAGGAAAGTGGATCCCTCAAAATACTAAGGATAAAAGGATTGGCTCAAGCTTCAAGCACAAGACTCTACATTTTATATTTTAGTGATCCAAGATCACATTGAGTCTATAGGAAAAGCCAATACTATCAAGGAGGGATGAGGTGTTGCTTAATGGCTTGCTTGCTCAAAGTGCTTAGTGATATGCTCCAAAAACCCTCAACTACTTTCTCACATCCACATATGACCTAAACCTAAAGTCAAACTCGGCCCCACCGATTTTTTCTATCCGGCATCTATTTTTCTAAACCATGCATGTATAACACGAATTCAAAAATACTCCTTCTATTCCTAAATACTAGTCTTTTAGAGAGTTCAACAAGGGACTACATATGGAGGAAAATGAGTGAATCTAGACTCTAAAATATGTCTATATACATCCGTATGTGCAGTCCATTTGAAGCCTCTAAAAAGACTAATATTTAGCAACGAAGGGAGTAAAATGTAAGACATCCATGGTCCTCAATTCAATATTTAAAATGAACATGAAACTGAAACATGAATATTAAGTCTAGTACTACAGTACATGCAAATGTTGTGTTTAGGTGGAGCTATGATTGTCGGGGGTCAACGCCTCGACCTTAGATAAAATTGTGGAGCTCTGTTTAGGATTGTTTAGATTTTATTTGTCCCCACCCTCCCAACCACCGATTGGTTGTGCACCCCCCACCCCTCCTCCCCAGGAGAATATCATGTGCCCCCATACTTTAGATGCTATATGCCGATACTAGTTGCTTGGAGCTTCTAGATCTGAGATATAGCAGCTCACATGATGTGTCTTAATATTTTTGCAGAAAACCTTGATGAGTTTGAGAATTGCACACAATTTGTACAAAAACTACTTAGATGCCCTTTGATCCCATATCCAACGACCTCGAAGCTCGTATCACCATAGCATCTAAGATGAAGAAGGACATCATATTCTCCTGTATGTAAGAATATCATGTGCTACCACACCTTAGATGCTTTGGTGATACAAGCTCTTGGAGGCGTTGGATTTGTGACCCAACACCTCCTCGATTGGTTCGAATGGTTTTTTGCGAAAAAGCCCCAAAAGAGTTCGACCACTGCTTACAAGCACAAAGACTGCTTTCGAGATGCCATTGGATCTCAGATTAAACAACCTCCAAGCTCGTATCACCGTAGCATCCAAGCTGCGATAGCACCTTATGTTTCTCTCGCACGGGAGAGTATGAGGTGCTCCCGCACCATAGATTCTATGGTGATACGAGTTCACTGAGATCTAACGGCCCACATGAGGAGGTTTGAATGTTTTGCAATATACGGTGATAGAGTTTGGGAAATGCGAGAAAGTACAAGTACTACGCATGTGCCATCGATCATCGATCATACGACCTATATGCTCATATCATCGTAGCGGGTAATTAAGCTACGGGGAGCACCTAATATGAGCACCGGGGAGCCGTTGGATCGAAAATGCAGCGGCACACACGAGGCCTGAATGTTTTATTTGGAAAAAAAACCTTAGGAGAGTTTGGAAATTGCGCATAATTACAAATACTACTCCCAAGCCATTGGATCTCACTTCCAACGGTGTAAAAACTCGTATCACCATAGTATCTAAGCTGCGGGGTGGATGTGATATTCTATGCCGCTGTCATTTTTGTTCATAAACTTGCAAAATACGTGTAACTCGTGTCGTTACTTGTCTAACCGCGCAAAGTGTTTGTTCAAAAAACCATCCTACACTGAAATATCGGAACATCACATGGGGGTCCCACTTGTCATGAATCAAATTTGGACCTAAAACTAACAAATCTGAAAGACGAGATTGAATCGGCAACCTGGACTACAAAGCGTAAGTCGATAGCTTTGAAAAACGAGCGGTTGTTGGCTTTGTCCGATAACTTGATTTTATACGGTACTTGCGTTGAGTAGAGTAGAGGAGTGCCTCGTCAACACGTGCATGACCGTTGTCTCACTTATCGGTGGGTCCTGGTCTGCGATCTCAATCTCTCTTCTCTCCATCGTCTAACCTTTGCACGGGCACACACAAAGAGCAGCGCTAGCTTGCCGTGGTGTTATTACAACTAAAAAAAGCTTGGAAAATAGAAGAATCGCCTAGAACAAGAGACGTTGTGGCTGGTCGAGATGGAGCTAACCACAACTATCCTTCGTGCCATGTTTGCATGATGAAGCTGTGTGGCTAGTGGGGTGTTTTCTACCGACTGGCTGGGTCCCGAGGTCGAACCATAGGTACTACGTCTGATACAGTATATTTTTACATGCACATTTTTCCTCCGTGCCGAGATGTGGCACACCCTACCGCGCGGTTTCGGGGTCCTCCCGGGTGGTGCACACATATATTCTTCCTGACGTGGGACGCCCTACCGCGCGTTTTCTGGGTCCTCCTCGGTCGTAGCGCCGAAGCAAGTAAATGAGTCATCAAATCACGAAAGACCACCTTTCCCGCCGAGTACATCAGTGAAGCACGGTGGCTAGCTAGTTGGGCTAGTTCGACCGATTAGCTAGGCCGCCGCCACATTTGTTTTTTCACCCCTTTTTTTATCTACTTGCCGGCATGTAAATTTAAATATCCACCGCGATGTTGCTCTGGTGTTTGGGTGCAGCTGGATTTTTAATTTTTTGATTGGCGGGAGCAGGCGCGGCAGGATTTTAAATTTTTTGATTGACGGGAGCAGGCGCGGCAGCAATTAGTCACGATGACTACGCCTATAAAAACCCGCTGCTCCCTGATGTGAAAATTCGTCGACTGGTGTTTTACCTGGTGAAAACCAAAAGATTCCCGCTCCCTCCGCCTTCCCGTAGATTGCATTGCCTTTCAACCGTTTCGCCCGCTTTGCTTTCTCTCCCCATTGCTTCTACCTGGTGCCATGGCGGCGCAGCAGATCACGGAGTCCGAGGTGAGGCGCCTGTCACAGGAGCTCCATGCCAAGGATGCGGAGCACAGGGCCAAGGACATGGAGCTCCGTGAGCTCAAGGAGGACAGGAGTGACATGCTCCTCCGTTATGTGCGGGAGTTCATGGAGCTTCAAAAGCGGCAGGCGTCCACCACAAAGATGCTCGAGGCGTCGGCGGCATTGCTGCAGAAAGCGGGAGACACGATAGGCCGTCAGGGGAGCCGACTGGAGCGCGAGCGGGCCGATCGTGACGAGGTCCAGGATCGCCTCAGCCACTTGGTGAACCAAGTTGCCACGCACGTGTTGCGGCTGCGTGATGCCTACCGTCGTGCCAGCGCGACGATGCCGGCCGTCGGGCTAAACCCGTTCGACCACCCGGTCGACTTCAACGAGCTGCGGCTCCTTCTTCACCTATATCTCCGAGGAGCTGAGTCGTCTCCGCGCGATGGTGGGGGATGAGCTGGACAAGAAGGGGTTGTGGGCTGCCGTCGTCGTTGCCGGGCGAATCCTTTCAGGGATTCGTCACCGCAATCCATTCGTGCCATTGGACACCGTCTTTGACGACCTGGCTCCCGTCGACCAGGAGCTGGCTCTGTGGGCGGTTGCACCCTGCATCACGAACGTCGTGTGCCTCGAGAAGCAGAGGGACTTCGGTGGTGTTTAGGCGCCCTCTGCATGGGCATGTCCATGTCTCGGCGCAACATGACCGTTGGATCAAACTCAGACGGTGCAGATGAGTCCTTTGTAGCACAAAGCGTGTGGGTGTGTTTGGTTGCATTCTCATCTCAATATAGTTGTTTCCTCTTCGTGTATTTTTGTCAACCTACTAGTGTGGACTCCTGCACCCTTCATGCACTCTGCCAAACACCCAAAAGTGGGTCGAGAAGGGAACTTTTGCTCCCATCCTGTGCACCCTTCATACACCCTGCCTAACACTATTCGTGCTTCATATGGTTCATGTTTAGGTAAATCTTTGTAGCACCGTACTCTCCGTGCGCTGTGGACCTAGTTCTTTTAACATTGATCTCACCGTTCATTCTCGACCAGACGGCCGAAAAAGCAGTACTATGTTACATATAGGAGTAGTTGACATGCGGACAACATCATTTGTTATCGTCATATCTTACTACACTAGCAACAAGATTGTGTAGTACTGACGTATGAACCACTGCACATCTCTACTATTAAAGGGGGATCACCACCTCGTTCAATCCCCCCGCCTCCATGTCGTTCGATAACCCGATCCTCCTCCCGTGCTCATATGTGAAAAAATGTCCCCTCCCACGATCCCACCCGTCCTTGCACGAAAGAAAAAGAAAAAGAAAACAACCCACATACGCACGTCCCTCCGCCCAGTCTCCTTCCCCAAATCCATCTCTCTCGATCTCGTGGCCCTATCGCCGCCGATGACCTCCTACCGCCTACAACGACGACTTCGAGGAGCAGCACACTGCAACCATATCATCCCTCCGAGCGGTGGATCCGCGCCCTATCATCTCTTCTTCACTGAGCCCGGAAGGAGCTCCACGCAGGGAGGGCGACGAGCAGCAGTTGCGCGTCTACGGCAGCGACGAATGACGGCCCCGTGATCTTCGATCTTCCTATCCTCGCTCCACCTCATCTTCTCCCCCGTAGCCTTTACTGTGCACACCCACGTTCTCCTCTCCCATGGCAGGGGCCGGCGAGTGGACGTTGGTGCAACCCCATCTTCTCCCTGTAGCCTGTGTTGTTGCTCCCTCACGTTCTCCCCTCCCATTGCAGGTGCCGGCCGGCCGGCAAGTGGCGACGGACAGCCGGAGACCGGCTGGTGGCGCAACATACGGTGGGAGGCTGTGGGACCGTGGGAGGAGCAGCTAGCCGGTGGAAATCTGGCAAGCGGCAGCGGCATACAGGGCGCCACTATCTCTCGCGCCTCTCGCTTTCACCATTAATTTGGTTGGTCATTCTCTTACTCGGTAAATAATAAACCCCATCGTGGAACCATCGTTTTGATCAACACTATTTTCAGATTTCATGCGTACATCTGAAAGGTCACATTTGCACTGGGGTAATGGTTGTGTTAGAAAACCAAAATTTTACTTGCCCCGTTGCATTTGGGATCTAAAGCCGTTGGAAAATCAAAAGTGACAAGCCCTACAAGAGTAAATTAGTTTTCGAGAAGGTGAAATTAATACTCACAGCCGTAGACCGCAACAACATTTTTCACATGTGTATTTCTGTAAAAAAACACTGCTTGGCAAATACTTTGTATATTTTGTGGAGTAATCTTCATTGGGAAAACATATATGCACGAGATAGACCTTGGGTCACTTGAAGCAATCAAAACACACATGAGTTTTATTGGTCGAATTCAAACTTAATCCATGTTTTCATCTATGTTGACCTGGTGGAACTTGAGTACTACCAGGTTAATTTTCTTTCTCTCATTTTTAAACATGAAAGTCCAACAACATGTAGGTGTTTATTTTGCCTTGCCTAAAGTTTTATAAAGGAAAGGAGGAAGTGTACTATTTCATAGCAATTTCCTAAAAGCAAAGTCAGCTGAGATTCTGTAGAGTTTGACAATACATCAGAACTCTGGGATGCCTATAAACATTGTGCTCTAGCAGTATCATTGAAAACCATCACATTATGATCTTGAAATGGCAAACGAACTTGGAGTTTGCAGTCATCCTATGTTCTTAATCCAGTCTTTGTATTTTGTGATGTTTGCCACTTTATCTTCACATAATATTTATTTCAGGACAGTATGAAATCCACATTCAATTGATAGATGTACTGATGGTTCTTCATCTGGCTGCCTTGCCTAAAGTTTTATAAAGCAAAAGGGGGACTATACTATTTCTAACACTCCTTCAGTATTGCCGCTTCTTTTTCTACTACATGTGTAAATGCAGTTAGAACAGGATATGTTTTTGAGAAAAAAGTTCAAAGATCTTTGTTGTTCGGGCTTCAATTATTTGAGAAAAAACGTACTCCCTCTGATCCAAAATAAGTTAGCTTGGTGAAGGTCTTAGATGACTCAGAATCACAGAATCAGAGAAAGCCCGAGGAGCTTGAAAAGCAACCTGATTCATCTTTGAGGCACATAAGATTGGTAAGGGTAATTTCTTCGTATTCACATGATTGCGATGCAAAGGCTAGGGGCACTGAGGGAGTCCCGGATTAGGGGGTGTCCGGATAGCCGAACTATAACCTTTGGCCGGACTCCTGGACTATGAAGATACAGATTTCGTCCCGTGTCCGGATGGGACTTTCCTTGGCGTGGAAGGCAAGCTTGGCGATACAGATATGTAGATCTCCTCCCATTGTAACCGACTCTGTGTAACCCTAGCCCTCTCTGGTGTCTATATAAACCGGAGGGTTTTAGTCCGTAGGACGAACAACAATCATACCGTAGGCTAGCTTCTAGGGTTTAGCCTCTCTGATCTCGTAGTAGATCTACCCTTGTACTACCCATATCATCAATATTAATCAAGCAGGAGTAGGGTTTTACCTCCATCGAGAGGGCCTGAACCTGGGTAAAAACATCGTGTCACTTGTCTCCTATTACCATACGCCTATACGCACAGTTCGGGACCCCTACCCGAGATCTGCGGTTTGACACCGACATTGGTGCTTTCATTGAGAGTTCCTCTATGTCGTCGCCATCAGGAAGGATGCATCATCCCGTCTTTAAAGACGACACTGTTGCTAAAGGAGCTTTGGCTATCGGCCAAACTCTCCGGCTAGGCAGTTTTCTTATGACCGCCTGTTCGCCGCTACCGATGATGACTTCTCGGGTCATCAAAAGCAATCTTCACGTCAACTCGGAACTTCGCCGAGCAGTTAGATCCGACGGAGCTCTCTTCCTTAAACGAGCTCTCGGATCACATCGCCGCCACAGGAATCGCTATGCATCACGATCAGATTGGGCCTAAACCCGATCTGAGGGAGATTAACTCTCCCCAGGTCACCCATCACGTTGTTGTGGTGGAGGAACAATGCGGCGACCCTTCATCTATCTTAAGGACTAGCTATGTCCGGATTCCCGATCCCTCCAAGCCGGATACCCGCGGAGGGGAGGACGTCACTCAAGACCTGAACTTAGAGTCAGGCAACGGGATAAATTCATTGGACAACATCCAAGAATCAAAACTTCTGAGTTCGGAAACTCCTTGGCCCTTGAGTCTCAGATTGGGTGAGGTTTCGGATTTAATTCCACCCACCCACCCGAACATATGCGATCTATCCAAAATTAGGCAAGAGCCCGAGGAAACAAGACATCATTATCGGGCGATTCCTCCCGGTTATGAACAGGATAAAGGACTGCCGCGAGGAAGACGCAATTTCATTCTTCTGCAATAATTGCACGGACAAGGGAATCCTCAACGCCATAGGTCGCCGTGAAATTACACGCTTTGCTGACTTGGCGTCCATAGTATGAATACTATGCGATGGAAAGCGCCTGGAAAACCGAAGTAAGATTTTGGGACAATCCGGCCCTGAATACAAACCCAGTTCGAAATAAAAGGGTGCATTATCGACAGTCACCCGGGTTAACTAAAAAACAAAAAAAACCTACAGGGCATGGAACCGTACTGGAGGGATGGCTCAATGGACCCTGTAAAATTCATAGTACAGAGGGCGCCACACCAACTCATAGCCTTAGAGCATGTTGGATACTCCGGCAGGTGGCCAAAAGTGGCGAAGAGCTTCTAACCCCAGAATCCATAGAGCACCAGCCCAGGGATAGCAGTACGGTATTAACAGTCTTTGAGACTTTCGCATCAAATAATATGCGGAAACAAACACTCCGCAGCCTTGCCGAAGTCTACCAAGTAGCAACGATAAACCCATGGAGTGACACGGCTATTACCTTTAATGCCAGTGAAGAACCTAAATTCCGAACAGCCCGAGCACCACCGCATTGGTCCTCGGTCCAATAGTGGACGGCTTTCGCCTTACCAAGGTACTCATGGACGGTGGCAGTGGATTGAACCTCATTTACGAGGAAACCCTTCGAAAAATGGAAATAGACTAGAGCCGCATTGAGCGAAGCAGCACAGCCTTTAGAGGAATAATCCCTAGTCGGGAAGCGTGTTGTATAGGAAAAATCACGCTGGATGTGGTGTTCGGCACGCCGGATAATTACAGGTCCGAGGAGGTCACGTTCCAAGTGGCCCCGTTCAGCAGTGGATACCACGCTCTATTAGGGCGAGAGGCATTCACAATTTTTCAAGCTATACCCCATTACGGGTACATGAAGCTCAAAATGCCCGGGCCCAACGGAATCATCACTCTTGCTATTGACCCGGACATAGCACTCCGTGCGAAAATAAGACAGCCAGACTGGCCCCGAGGCACTATCCAAGCCCTAGCGGTGAGGAACTGATCGCGCACAAGGCTCCAAGGTGAAAAGGGACGATGTGATACTCGATAAAAGATCCAAGTCCACTTCCTTTAAACCGGCGGACGAAATAGTCAAATTCCAAGTCCATCCAACGGACCCTACAAAAACGGCCTCCATCGGGGCGCAATTAAACCCTGATGTAGACGCCGCACTACGAGAATTCCTACGTGAAAATTGGGACATTTTTGCCTGGCACCCTTCAGACATGCCAGGAATCCCACGCCGGCTGGCGAGCCCAGCCTAAACATCCTAAAAGGATTCAAGCCAGTCAAACAGGCTCTTCGGCATTTCTCCGAACCTAATAGACAAGCCATGGGAGAGGAGCTAGCCAAACTACTGGAGGCCGGATTCATCAGAGATATAAAACATCCGGACTGGCTAGCAAACCTGGTAATGGTACCAAAGAAGGACAAATCCTGGCGCCTATGCGTCGATTTCAAGGACCTCAACAAGGCTTGCCCAAAGGATCCCTTCCCCCTCCCCCGCATCGATCAAATTATCGACGCTACCGTAGGACACGATTCATTGTGTTGCATTGACGCATACTCCGGCTACCATCAAATTAAGATGGCAGAGCCAGACCAAGCCGCAACGGCATTCATCACCCCATACGGCCCATTCGCTTCAACACAATGCCCTTCGGCTCAAAACGCCGCAACATATCAGCGCATGATTCAGACATGTCTGGCAAGCCAGATCGGCAAAACAGTGGAGGCATACGTAGATGACGTGGTCGTCAAAACCAAGCATGTCGAAACTCTAGTAGACGACTTGAGGCTCACATTCGATAACCTCCGAACATACGACATCAAGCTTAACCCGGAAAAATGCGTTTTCGGCGTACCCGGTAGGAAAGCTCTTGGGCTTCATTGTATCCGGTAGAGGAATTGAAGCAAACCCAGCCAAGATCCGAGCTCTGTCACAATTGGATATCCCAAAGGACCTCAAACAAATACAAAATTGATTTGGATGCGTGGCGGCTCTAAGCCGCTTTATCTCCCGCTTGGGAGAAAAGGCATTACCCCTTTATCGCCTCCTCCGGCACACCGAACACTTCGAGTGGACGGATGCCGCCACGGCCGGACTCGAAGAAATAAAATCCATATTGGCAACAAACCCGGTCCTGGCCGCGCCTAACATGGGCGAACCAATGCTATTATACATCGCGGCAACTCATCAAGTTGTAAGCGCAGTCCTCATCGTCGAACGAGAAACGGACGGACACAAATTCCCCCTTCAAAAACCAGTTTACTACGTGTCCATTGTCCTCACTCCATGCAAGTCGCGGTACCCGCATTATCAAAAGATAGCATACGCGGTATTTATGGCATCTCGGAAACTGCAACACTACTTTCAAGAGTGTAAGATAACAGTAGCCTCTGAAGTACCTCTTAATGATATTATAAACAACCGCGACGCGACGGGCCGGATTGCCAAATGGGCCATTGAGCTCCTCCCGTTCGACATAACCTATAAGCCACGGCGAGCTATTAAGTCGCAAGTTTTGGCCGACTTCGTCGCCGAATGGACTGAAGTCGAAATCCCTAAAGAGTACGGCACATATTCCAACTGGATCATGCACTTCAACGGCTCCAAAATGTTGGCTGGTCTGGGGGCTGGCGTCGTCCTGACGTCCCCAACAGGAGATACAGTTCAATACGTACTCCAAATAATGTATACGGACTCCAACAACGCAGCCGAATACGAGGCCCTTCTACATGGTCTCCGGATGGCAGTCTCCATGGGCATTCAACTCCTAGAGGTGCGCGGGGATTCGAACCTCGCGATATCCCAAATAAATGGAGACTTTGTGCCAAGGATCCCAAAATGGCAGCTTATCGCAACACCGTCTTAAAAATGTCACTCGGTTCGAAGGGCTCGAATTTCACCATATAGCTCGGGAAAACAATCAGGCAGCGGACGTCTTGGCACGCATTGGCGCAAAGCGCGATGCCGTCCCCCCCAATATCTTCTTGGAGTGGCTGTTCAAGCCATCCGTATTATGGGAATTGGAGTCCGGAATTAACAGCCTGCACTCCAACCGCACTGCCCGACACCGAACATTCTGACACAATGGGAGGCTCTGCCAACGAAGTAACACCTTCAGCCCACGTAATAATGGCAGTCATTGCCCCGTGGACAGAACCATTCCTAGCCTATCTAACCAGGCAGGAACTTCCCGAGGACCAAAACGAGGCACGCTGCATAGTGCGGCGATCTAAAGCCTATAAAGTCCATGAGGGAGAGCTTTATAAGAAAAGCACCACCGGAGTCCTTCAAAGGTGTATCTCCGAAGAGGAAGGGCGGAATCTTCTGTTTGAAATTCATGCCAGACTCGGCGAACACCACGCCGCAGCCCGGGCCCTTGTAAGCAAGGCCTTCCGTACAGGATTTTATTGGCCGACGGCCCGGGCAGATGCTCAGGACTTAGTCCAACGATGCGTCGGTGGCCAGCTCTTTGCTAACCAAAGCCATATGCCACCTACCGCCCTCCAAACCATACCCATCACCTGGCCTTCACAGCCTGGGGGCTTGACATGGTTGGACCCCTTAAAGGAGGAACCCGCAAGGAAAAATATCTACTGGTCATGGTGGATAAATTCACCAAATGGATAGAGGCCAAGCCGGTTAAGACGGCCGAATCCGGACCGGTGATAGACTTCATATCAGGGGTCGTACACCGTTACGGCGTCCCCCACAGCATCATCACTGATAACGGCACGAACTTTACGGCCGACGAGGTCAAACTACGTGCAAAAACATGGGCATCAAGCTTGACTATGCTTGATCTATCACCCACAAACTAACGGTCAAGTCGAACGAGCAAATGGTCTAATCATGAGCGGCATCAAACCCAGATTAGTGCGGTTCCTCAAGGAATCTAACTTCGCCTTTGGGTAGAGGAGCTTCGACTCCGTACTACGGGGGCTGCGGACCACGCCGAATCGCACCACAGGATTCACACCATTCATTATGGTATACGGCGCAGAGGCGGTTCTGCCCTGCGACATAATTCATGAATCGCCTCGCGTGCGCATGTACGAAGAAAGAGAAGCCGAACTTGATCGGCAGGACAGTTTGGACGCCTTGGAGGAGGAGCGTGACGTGGCAAAAGCCCGTTCCGCATTCTATCAACAACAGGCTCGAAGATATCAAAGCAGAGAAGTACGGGCCAAAACTTACAATGTTGGCGAGTTAGTTCTCGCTGCCGGAGAAGAAAAGGGACAAACTCAAGCCCAAATGGGAAGGTCCCTTTATTATTGACCAAGTCCTGACTGGTGGAGCGTACCGTCTGCGAGATGCATCAGATAACCGACTCGAGCCGAACCCATGGAACGCAGCCCGTCTCCGAAGATTCTACGCCTAGCGCCGGACTCTGTGTTCGTCTCCTTCCTCTGTCTATTTTTTACACATTAGCTGTCTTTTATTTCTCTCCTTCTCCCTCCCTTTCCCTTACAGCCTTAAGGGCTTGTTCGCTCCTTGTTCGCACATTAACCGACGCTTATCCGCTCATTATACTGGGGCTTCCTTTAATGAAGCTTATTTATACGGGCTTCATGCCCAACACATGTGTCACACTTCCGCATGTAACTTTATTCACCATTATATGCATCGATATGACTTAAGTTTTGGCCAAGCTAGGTTGCCTGACTCCTGTGCTTACCCCTACGTTCCCTATTGTTGGGCTAGGCAGTAAAGGGAGCACCTCAGCGATTGTTACTGCCGGGTCAGCCGGATGTGTACCTCAAACTGGGTGAAGCCGAAAGCTAGCGTTCTTAAGGGAATATTCGGTCGGTGAACTAAAGATGATTTCTCACTTGTTTATTTATCTGCCCCCAGATGCTTTTACGCTTTTGTGATCTGGACATGCACTTTAGGGCATGCCTCCCAGGGAAAGGAACCCCTAACGGAACTATTCTACCTAGAAGATGTTTCTTACTAACCATGTAATATAACATAACTAGTCGGGCACTTGTCTGTTCAAGCACTAATGACCCCTACGCCTGGTCTCCATGCATGCCCCGGTTCCTACATAACCGAGAGGTTATTCGTTCACACACCAGACTATCGGGTCCCGAGGCTGAAGCGAAAAGGTCCGCCATGACAAACGATCTACAATCCGGGTAGAAGGCATTTTACATGTCATCTTAAATTACATAGTCAATTTGACTGAGCATATTCCTCTTCAATACCATCCAACAGGCTGTCTAGTTTACAGTCTGATGGGAATATTTGGTGGCCAACTCTACTTGGCCGTACACTAAGCTCACAGGGATCTCCTTCCCATCGGCTCCCACAGGTCCGACCTCGGCCATGTGGTTTGGGTCAGCCTTCGTGTATCGCGTCTTCACCATGGCCCAGGCCTCCCTGGCACCTTGAAAGCAGGCCGATATCTTCCATAATCGGAAGTGCCGCCGTGCTCCCTTAAGCATCCCTGCAAGCTCTCCAAGGCCTTCGGGCATGGAGACAGATGGCCACAAGGCCTGGGCGACGCCTTTCATCACCTGCCGAACTCGTTCGTGCAGTTGTAAGAGCTTGGGAAGAAGGTCATCCGTAGAACCGGGCATTTCCTCTGCAGGACGACCTGTGAGCATACCTACAGACATAACTCTGTTAGTCGACTTCCTCGCCGAACTCTTTTTCAAAGTTCGTTCAAGCACTTACTAAAAATGCCGCGTCGAAGCCGTCGATTCTCCTTCATGGAGTCCGACTAGGCACGAACATCCTTTAGTTCCTCGCCCAGCTGGGTGTTGGCATCTTGGAGATTATTCTTCTCCTGCCTCACCCTCGTAAGCACGCTCTCGCCGGCCTTTAACCGACGCAAGAGTTGTTGCTTGTCCGGATCTACTCCGGCGCCATCTGCAATGATATTGTCAGATTTGCACACACGCTGCACTTCGCAACATACTTATCTTTCAAAGCGTATATTACCAGAGGGGATCTCCTTCGTCTCCCCTGCCGCGGCTAGTGCGGCCTCAAGTTGGGCTTTGCACTCTTCCAGCTCCTGGGACAGTTGGGTGTTCATTTTTGTAAGATCCTGCATAACAAATGATCCTTAAATCAGTTATTCTAACTGTTTCAAGTCTCGGGGGCTACTGACATATATAACCATCAAAATTTCTCACCTGTATGTCTTTCAGATACTGCTCTGTGGCTCTGGCTAGACCATTTTGAGCGGCACGAAGACGCCTTCCTTGGCGTTCCGGATAGATATCCGGTCCCGGCGATGCGCCATAGTTCGGCTCCGCCCACTTGATATATCGACCCCTCCTGAGAACGGGGCACAAGACAGAACAACTTCTTCCACAGCGGAAATGAGCCTCGATACCCAAAAACAGCTCGCAAAGGGCTACGAAGCCCGCAATATGCAATATGGAGGCAGGCGGAAGGTTATGCAACCGAGGCCGTAGAACCTGTGAGCCCCGGAGAAACGGATGAATTGGAAATCCGAGCCCTCTTATCAAATAAGGGACAAGGCATACCCACTCTCCTTCGGAAGGATTGGGGACGCTCTCCGCTTGCTTTCCACCATTATAGGTGGCAAGCCCGGCTCGAACCGGGACCATGTAGGCTGGGGGGAGAAACCCCTTGGCTTGGAGCGTCACTAGCTTGCTGTGCGGGACGGAGCATCTCTCCCAATCTCAAGGCTGAGGACTGGGAGGTCGAGAGGAGGAGCTGCGTCGACTGGCCATGATGGAATGGAACTCTGTCGGATGCGCTCCGATGAATGCTCGTGAAGGAAGATGGTGTGATTCGGATCTAAATCCTCGTCTCCTTTATAGGCAGCTCATTTGCGCAGCTAGGGGGGTAATTGAAAAAACACCCTAGCTTTTCGCATTCGTTTGACACGTGGAAGATGGCCATTATTGGGCGTGGAAGCCAAGGAGCGCAATATTCATGAGAAGCCGAACACTATTCAACAGGTACATGAAATTTGGAGAAGAACCCGCCTTGCAATGCCAAAGACAATCTGCGCACCGGACTCATCGTCATTGAAGCCTGGTTCGGAGGCTACTGAGGGAGTCCCGGATTAGGGGGTGTCCGGATAGCCAAACTATAATCTTTGGCCGGACTCCTGGACTATGAAGATACAAGATTGAAGACTTCGTCCTGTGTCCGGATGGGACTTTCCTTGGCGTGGAAGGCAAGCTTGGCGATACGGATATGTAGATATCCTCCCATTGTAACCGACTCCGTGTAACCCTAGCCCTCTCCGGTGTCTATATAAACCGGAGGGTTTTAGTCCGTAGGACGAACAACAATCATACCATAGGCTAGCTTCTAGGGTTTAGCCTCTCTGATCTCGTGGTAGATCTACTCTTGTACTACCCATATCGTCAATATTAATCAAGTAGGAGTAGGGTTTTACCTCCATCGAGAGGGCCCGAACCTGGGTAAAAACATCGTGTCCCTTGCCTCCTGTTACCATCCGCCTAGACGCACAGTTCGGGACCCCCTACCCGAGATCCGCCGGTTTTGACACCGACAGGCTTTATCTCTTTCATTATCTACAAAATAGGCACATATTTTTTCCATATCATTTAATGTTGTTGTGTAGCTTTGGGTGTTTTCCGCTTGATTTCTACTTTGTTAGACAATCGTAAGCGATATTAAGCTACTAGATATAGGGTTTGATAATGCCTTTTGGTCAGTGTTGTACGTAGATCACAAGTATTTGTATTGCTCCAGTTTTAATTAAAATTGAGCAGGTCCCTGCGCTGTTCAAATAATAATGAAAAAAAACATTATTTCCTCATGCTGCAAATGTAAGCCCAAACTTTCTCTTTTTTGGTTTTCGAAGGACCAAACACATCTCAGATCAGTGAGCTGCTTTGCACAATTTATTTTATTGAACTATATGCAGTTTTCAACTGGGGCTCTTTGATTCCTCGTCATTGTTCTACGAATGGAAAATGATATATTGAAACTTTTAATATCATAATGTAATACATCATATGTTCTACAAATTAGAAATATTTGCTTCTGTCAAGCTGCATACATTTTTATTCAGGTATTCCTAGCTAGCATAGGTTGCAACAAAAAAAATTGCGGATCAATTTGAATCGTGCAGACATAGCATATGCTTGATAAGCTCATTTTTCTCCAAAGAAAGGTATGCTCTTAACAAAATAAATTTGATCATAATTTGTATTAATATAAAGTTTCTTAAAGATGTCATTGTGGTTCTTCTCTTCATGTGAGGGCTCCGGATGAAGACCTTTGTTCGATATGGACTCGACAGCAGCAACCCTATGCACTGTTCTCCCTCTTGGAGGCGTTGTTGTGTTGCTTAGGTGTGCTAGGTCGTAGCTTGGGGTGATTAGTTCTTCCGGTGCTCGTTGCTGGTAGCGTAGTCATGTGCGGCTGTGTGTGCTAGATATCTCAGGACCGGCTTTGTAAGAAGGCAGCCTCACCATCTTGTATCATTTGACCATGTCCTTTTTTGGTTGTTGCTTTATTTATAAAGCAGGGCGAAAGTCTGTTTCGAGTGTCAATGTACCATGCCATTCTTGCGTTCACCTCATACAGGTGGAGGTTCCACAAACCCAACCTTCTATCAGAGGAGATGATAACGGGTGGATGGTTGTAAACGACGATGACAAGAGGAGATGATGTCCGATCATTGACAAGAGGAGATGATGTGGGAGAGAGGTCGGCATGATGAAATAGGCATCGGCGATAGGATGCAAGGAAGAAGACGACAAGCGTAGATAGTATGTAAGGGTGAAGGGCTAGTGCGCGACCCAAGGACGTGACAACGGATTCATCACATCTACAGAAAGGTGCAGAAAAGAAATGGTTCGGTGTGCTCACATAGAGATAAAGGTATAGGTGAGTTCCGTGGCAACGCACGGGCACTCAACTAGTGCCTAGTAGTAGGAGCACTGTGTATGTTCAAGTGGCTGCCATGTTTCGCACTCCTCCGTCGTAAGAGTGGAAACGCTTGCTGTAATCATTTTTTCTTCAGAATGAAAAACAGTGGACACGCTCTACCGTGCGGATCCTCCTCCAGCCATGCACTAAATTACTCACTTTCACCGACGTGTGGGACAGCCAGCACTTGGGTCCACCAGCCATGCAGTAAATTACTCTGTAGTAGAGTGACGGTAGACTACCCCAATCGAACCGCCGCAGTAATGCCCAATGAGCCATCAAATCACAAAACCCCTTCCTTTCCAGCAGTAAGTTGGACGGACGAAGCAACCATCATTTCACTCTTCTCTCTCAGCTTCCTCTCTTGAAGAAAACCCCCACTCGCTTCGCTTCTCCCTCATCTCCTTCCTCCTTTCACTCTTCTCTCTCAGCTTCCTCTCTCTTGGATGGACGCCGAAGCACCGGCCGACGTGATGTCTATGGCTCTGGCCAAAACCGTCGAGGCTCATGGTACAAAGAAGCGCAAGCACCCCGCCGAGACTACCGCAGACAAGCTCAAAGCCATCGCCCTGTCCAAGCCCCCCTCTCTGGGATCCCTCATTAAGCAAGTCTAGGTAATGTCTCTTGTTGACGATCTTTTTCTCGAACTTGATCGTGTTTTTTCATCTAACACGCAGTACTAGTACTGGTAGTACACTTTCTGGGTGATCTTGCATGTGATTCCTCTTTTGATCAAAACATGCGAGAGGTTGACACAGATTTCTTATAGATTACTTTCAACTAGTCCCTCTATCCCAAATTTCTTGTCTTAGATTTGTCTAGATACGGATGTATCTAATACTAAAATGTGACTTGATACATCTGTATCTAGAAAAATCTAAGACAAGAATTTTGGGACGGAGGGAGTACTTTATGAACATCAATGCTGCCTTTTAAGAGGGTATATTTGCCTCAGTAACTTGTGTTATGGATATTGCATGTAATCCCTCTGCTCTCATGTCTCTGAAGACATGTTCTAGTGTCTTTGTTCACTCATTTCTGTGCGTATATATAGTCATATATGGAGTATAATATCGAAAAACATCTTATATTTCTTAACGGAGGTAGTAATAAAATATGGTTTCTGTTTGAATTAGAACCAGGTCCGCGGTGGAGATGAAGTTCTCAAAGTCATGCCGTGTGAACTGGAAGACCTGATGATGAGTTCTACTGCTGAACTATCCAGCTGCCGTGTCCTTGTCGCCATGTGTCCTGAACTAGTGTTTTCCTGTAGCATTGTTGTCAGGTGTGTTCTTGAGGCTGTACTTAACCAAAAGAATTTCCTGGATGTGCCTTCGATTACGATGGGTGTGGTTCTTGTAAAGCTTCCCAACAAATCTGATGCGGCCTGTCTTCATCATCATGTTTATGAGTGGAAAGACCACTCTGTTAGGTTCTCCAAAGTTGACAAGATGGTGATGGTGCATGTAGACATCTCACACGAAGTCCATGGCCTAGTCAGTTATGCGGGTTTAATCTCGTAGGTGGGTGGCAAGAAATAGTCTGCAGCGTTTAGTTAGTGCAACTTTTCTTGTCTGTAGTAAGTACTATTGTTCAGTACTTGATTTGTGTTTGTGAACCGTGTATTGTTTATTAGTACTGCCGCTTTTGGTGTGTGTTCAGTCCTGAGATCGGTCTATGTTAATGTCTGTCCACTCAATTCAGTGTGTATATTTTGAAGTATCCAGATCATATTTTTTGTGAGGACGGTTTATCAATTATGGTTACACTCCAATATCTGTATGCATTGCAGGGTTTATCGCACCCACCAGGATTTCTAGTCCCATGGATGTTCGGTCCATACGATTTGTCACGACATTTGGACTGTCCTGCTTGTGGGAGTAGGCAGGACCCCTGCATGCCACGCGTAGTTGGACGATCAATCTTCTATTTAGTACTTCAACATAGTGATTTCCTGGTAATTATTTGCTCGTGTCACATCAAGTAAATCTTATTGATTTACGGTCTAAATCTTATTGATTTAATGTCATGTTTTCTTTCTTTTCCTGCAATTTTACGTTGCAGGTTTTGCCATGTGACATTCATCACAGAATAAACCGTTTGGTTTGCTCTACGATGGCTATTTTTGCTGGTTTCACTTCTTATGTCGTGGTCGAACTTGAAGGCCTTTGTCCGTCACTTATATTCTTGGAAAAAATTGGATTAGTGCATTGTGCGAGTACAAGCTGAATCCCTATGATGAACTGCAGTTTGGTTTAACGAAGCATACAATTAGTCCTTCTCGCGTTTAAAAGAAATGAAGAAAAAATTGGATCATGGTCACGGATCCTAGTCAAGTTAGAAAGCTGATCATAGCAGACCGGAACCACGATCGCTTGTCTCGACAGATCGATCTCCGGCGATTGCTCTAGCATCGACAATGGCGGCTTCGACCGATCGGTGAGGATTGGGCACCGACCGCGTCGGCCGGTCGATCACCGATCGGAGGATCGGGCATCGACACCGGCACCTGCTCCGTGCTACCTCTTGAGCACTGCGTTTGATTTCCCTGAAGAGGAGAGGATGATGCAGCAAAGTAGCGTAAGTATTTCCCTCAGTTTTTGAGAACCAAGGTGTCAATCCAGTAGGAGGCCGCGCACAAGTCCCTCATACCTGCACAAAATGATAGCTCCTCGCAACCAACGTGATTAGGGGTTGTCAATGCCTTCACGGTCACTTACGAGAGTGAGATCTGATAGAGATGATAAATAATATTTTTGGTATTTTTGGTATAAAGATGCAAAGTGAAAAGTAAAAGGCAAAGTAAAAACAAAGCAAGTATTAAAGTGATGGAGATTGATATGATGAGAATAGACCCGGAGGCCATAGGTTTCACTAGTGGCTTCTCTCAACAGCATAAATATTCTACGGTGGGTGAACAAATTACTGTTGAGCAATTGACAGAATTGAGCATAGTTATGAATATATCTAGGTATGATCATGTATATAGGCATCACGTCCAAGACAAGTAGACCGACTCACCTGCATCTACTACTATTACTCCACTCATCGACCGCTATCCAGCATGCATCTAGAGTATTAAGTTAAAAAATAGAGTAACGCCTTAAGCAAGATGACATGATGTAGAGGAATAAATTCATGCAATATGATAAATACCCAATCTTGTTATCCTCGATGGCAACAACACAATACGTGCCTTGCAACCCTTTACATCCGGGTAAGGACACCGCAAGATTGAACCCAAAGCTAAGCACTTCTCCCATTGCAAGAACTACCAATCTAGTTGGCCAAACCAAACGGATAATTCGAAGAGACTTGCAAAGATAACCAATCATACATGAAAGAATACAGAGAAGATTCAAATATTATTCATAGATAATCTGGATCATAAACCCACAATTCATCGGTCTCAACAAACACACCGCAAAAAGAAGATTACATCGAATAGATCTCCACGAGAGAGGGGAGAACATTGTATTGAGATCCAAAAAGAGAAGAAGCCATCTAGCTACTAGTTATGGACCCGAAGGTCCAAGTAAACTACTCACACTTCATCGGAGGGGCTATGGTGTTGATGTAGAAGCCCTCCATGGTGGATGCCCCCTCGGTGGAGCTCGGAACAGGCCCCAAGATGGGATCTCATGGATCTGAGGAAGTTGCGGCGGTCGAATTAGGTTTTGGCTCCTATTACGATCGTTTGGGGGTATGTAGGTATATATAGGAGGAAGAATGCGTCGGTGGAGCAGGGGGCCCACGAGGTAGAAGCGCGCATACAGGCGCCCGACCCTCGTGACCGCCTCTTTTGTTCCTTGGCGT
Organism: Aegilops bicornis; assembly: GCA_021605145.1. NCBI lineage: Eukaryota > Viridiplantae > Streptophyta > Magnoliopsida > Poales > Poaceae > Aegilops > Aegilops bicornis. The sequence goes on along the minus strand of CM038670.1, from coordinate 751,153,376 downwards.
AGGGTCCAAGTCTCCTGGATCACGTTCGGTGAGAAAATCATGTTTCTGAAGGTTTCATTCCGTTTGGACTCCGTTTGATATTATGTTTCTTCGAATCACTGAAATAGGCAGAAAACAACAATTCTGGGTTGGGCCTCCGGTTAATAGGTTAGTCCCAAAATAATATAAAAGTGGAAAATAAAGCCCAATATAGTTCAAAAACAGTAGATAAAGTAGCATGGAGCAATCAAAAATTATAGATACGTTGGAGACGTATCAGGCATCCCCAAGCTTAATTCCTGCTCGTCCTCGAGTAGGTAAATGATAAAAAGAGAATTTTTGATGCGGAGTGATACTTTGGCATAATTTCAATGTAAATCTTCTTAATTGTGGTATGAATATTCAGATCCGAAATATTCAAGACAAAAGTTCATATTGACATAAAAATAATAATACTTCAAGCATACTAACTAAGCAATTATGTCTTCTCAAAATAACATGGGCAAAGAAAGTTATCCCTACAAAATCATATAGTCTGGCTATGCTCCATCTTCCCCACGCAAAGTATTTAAATCATGCACAACCCCGATGACAAGCCAAGCAATTGTTTCATATTTTAACATTTTCAAAAAAAAATCAATCTTCACACAATACATGAGCGTGAGCCATGGATATAGCACTATATGTGGAATAGAATGGTGGTTGTGGAGAAGACAAAAGGAGGGAAGATAGTCTCACATCAACTAGGCGTATCAACGGGCTATGGAGATGCCCATCAATAGATATCAATGTGAGTGAGTAGGGATTGCCATGCAACGGATGCACTAGAGCTATAAGTATATGAAAGCTCAACAAAAGAAACTAAGTGGGTGTGCATCCAACTCGCTTGCTCACGAAGACCTAGTGCATTTGAGGAAGCCCATCATTGGAATATACAAGCCAAGTTCTATAATGAAAAATTCCCACTAGTATATGAAAGTGACAAAATGAGAGACTATCGATCATGAAGATCTTGGTGCTATTTTGAAGCACAAGTGTGGTAAAAGGATAGTAGCATTGTCCCTTCTCTCTTTTTCTCTCATTTTTTCTTTTTTTTATTTGATCATTCTTTCCTCACTTGGGACAATGCTCTAATAATGATGATCATCACACTTTTATTTACTTACAACTCAACAATTACAACTCGATTCTTAGAACAAAGTGTATATGACTCTATATGAATGCCTCCGGCGGTGTACCGGGATATGCAATGAAACAAGAGTGACATGTATGAAAGAATTGTGAAAGGTGGCTTTGCCACAAATACGATGTCAACTACATGTTCATGCTAGCAATATGACAATAATGGAGCGTGTCATAATAAATGGAACGGTGGAAAGTTGCATGGCAATATATCTCGGAATGGCTATGGAAATGCCATGATAGGTAGGTATGGTGGCTATTTTGAGGAAGATATATGGTGGATGTATGATACCGGCAAAAAGTGCGCGGTATTAGAGAGGCTAGCAATGGTGGAAGGATGGGGAAAATGCGTATAATCCATGGACTCAACAGTAGTCATAAAGAACTCATATACTTATTGCAAAAATCTAGAAGTTATCAAAGAAAAGTATTACGCGCATGCTCCTAGGGGATAGATTGGTAGGAAAAGACCATCGCCGTCCCGACCTCCACTCATAAGGAAGACAATCAATAAATAAATCATGCTCGAGTTCATCACATAACGGTTCACCATACGTGCATGCTACGGGAATCACAAACTTCAACACAAGTATTCTTTAAATTCACAACTACTCAACTAGCATGAACTTAATATCACCATCTTCATATCTTAAAACAATTATCAAGCATCAAAATTTTCTTAGTATTCAATGCACTCAAAAGAAAGTTTCACATATCTTGAATACCAAGTATATTAATATTAAGCAAATTACCATGCTATTAACGACTCTCAAAATAATCTAAGTGAAGCATGAGAGATCAATAGTTTCTGTAAAACAAATCCACCACCATGCTCTAGAAGATCTAAGTGAAGCACTAGAGCAAAAATTATCACGCTCAAAAGATACAAGTGAAGCACTATGAGCAAAACTATCAAGCTCAAAAGATATAAGTGAAGCACATAGAGTATTCTATCAAATTCCAATTCATGTATGGCTCTCTCAAAAGGTCTGTACAGCAAGGATGATTGTGGTAAACTAACAAGCAAAGACACAAATAATACAAGACGCTCCAAGCAAAACACATATCATGTGGTGAATAAAAATATAGCTCCAAGTAAATTACCGATGGAAGTAGACAAAAGAGGGGATGCCTTCCGGGGCATCCCCAAGCTTTGACTTTTTGGTGTCCTTGGATTATCTTGGGGGTGCCGTGGGCATCCCCAAGCTTAGGCTCTTGCCACTCCTTGTTCCATTATCCATCAAAAGAATTACCCAAAACTTGACAACTTCACAACACAAAACTCAATAGAAATCTCGTGAGCTCCGTTAGAGAAAGAAAACAAAAGACTAGTTTAAGGTACTGTAATGAACTCATTCTTTATTTATATTGGTGTTAAACCTACATTATTCAAACTTCTCTATGGATTATAAACTATTTTACTAGCCATAGATTCATCAAAATAAGCAAACAACACACGAAAAACAGAATCTGTCAAAAACAGAACAGTCTGTCGTAATCTGTAACTAACGCAAACTTCTGGAACTCCAAAACATCTACCAAAACTAGAAGGCCTAGACAATTTCTTTATTGATCAGCAGCAATTGGAATCAGTATTTTATCACGTTCTGGTGATTTTTAATAATTCGGGCACTGAGTGCAAAGTTTCTGGAAATTACAGCAAGATCAAATAACTATCATCCAAGAAGATCCAATAGGTCTAGCTTGTCACAAACACTAATTAAAACATAAAACCACATCTAAACAGAGTCTAGATGGATTATTTATTCCTAAACAGAAGCTAAAACAAAAAAAAACTAAAAATAAAATTGGGTTGCCTCCCAACAAGTTCTATCGTTTAATGCCCCTAGCTAGGCATAAAAGCAAGGATAGATCTAGGTATTGCCATCTTTGGTAGGCAATCCATAAGTGGCTCTCATGATAGATTCATATGGTAATTTCATTTTATTTCTAGGAAAGTGTTCCATGCCCTTTTTTAGTGGAAATTGGAATCTAATATTCCCTTCCTTCATATCAATAATTGCACCAATCGTTCTAAGGAAAGGTCTACCAAGAATAATAGGGCATGAAGGATTGCAATCTATATCAAGAACGATAAAATCTACGGCCACATAATTCCTTTTTGCAACAGTAATAACATCATTAATTCTTCCCATAGGCTTTTTAATAGTGGAATCCGCAAGATGCAAGTTTAGAGAGCAATCATCAAAGTCACGGAAATCTAGCAAATCACACAAAGTTTTGGGAATAGTAGAGACACTAGCACCCAAATCACACAAGGCATGAAACTCATAGTTTTTAATTTTAATTTTAATAGTAGGTTCCCACTCATCTTAGAATTTTCTAGGGATAGAAACTTTCAACTCAAGTTTTTCTTCATAAGATTGCATCAAGGCATCAACAATGTGTTCGGTAAAGGCCTTATTTTGACTATAAGCATGAGGAGAATTTAGCACGGATTGCAACAAGGAAATACAATCAATTAAAGAGCAATTTTCATAATTAAATTCCTTGAGATCCAAAATAGTGGGTTTAGCAACATCTAGGTTTTATTTCTTTCAATCCCACATTTATCAATTTCATCATCAAGATCTAAAACTGAATTCTTAGAACGCCTTCTAGGTAAAGGAAAATCATATTCAGTCTCATCAAGATTCATATTGCAAAACAAAGATTTAATGGGGGACACATCAATAACTTTTAGATCTTCATCTTGATTTTCATAGGAATTGGAAGAACACGCTTTAATAAAGGCATCTTTTGAAGCACGCATCCTAGCGGTTGTTTCTTTGCACTCATCAATGGAAATTCTCATAGCTTTGAGAGACTCATTGATATCATGCTTAGGAGGAATAGATCTAAGATTTAAAGAATCAACCTCAAGAGAAATTCTATCAACGTTTGACGGAGTCCTGGATTAGGGGGTGTCCGGATAGCCGAACTATCACCGTTGGCCGGACTCGTGGACTATGAAGATACAAGATTGAAGATTTCGTCCCGTGTCCGAATGGGACTTTCCTTGGCGTGGAAGGCAAGCTTGGCGATACGGATATGTAGATCTCCTTCCGTTGTAAACGACTCTGTGTAACCCTAACCCTATCCGGTGTCTATATAAACCAGAGGGTTTTAGTCCGTAGGACGAACAACAATCATACCATAGGCTAGCTTCTAGGGTTTAGCCTCTCTGATCTCGTGGTAGATCCACTCTTGTACTACCCATATCATCAATATTAATCAAGCAGGAGTAGGGTTTTACCTCCATCGAGAGGGCCCGAACCTGGGTAAAAACATCGTGTCCCTTGTCTCCTGTTACCATCCGCCTAGACACACAGTTCGGGACCCCCTACCCGATATCTGCCGGTTTTGACACCGACATTGGTGCTTTCATTGAGAGTTCCTCTGTGTCGTCATCCTTAGGCCCGATGGCTCCTTTGATCATCAACAACGACGCGGTCCAGGGTGAGACTTTTCTCCCCGGACAGATCTTCGTATTCGGCGGCTTTGCACTGCGGGCCAATTCACTTGGCCATCTGGAGCAGATCGAAAGCTATGCCCCTGGCCATCAGGTCAGATTTGGGAGTTTGAACTACACGGCCGACATCCGCGGAGACTTGATCTTCGACGGATTCGAGCCACGCTGTTGCCGCCGCCAGCCTTTGTCTCGATGGGCACGATCTAGCTCTGCACGAGCGGTGCTCGAGATCGCACGCGGCGTCCGCTCCGACCATTAGCTCGGAGCCGACCCGCCGATCGAGGACGAGTGGCTGGACACCGCCTCGGGGCTACGATCTCTGGCGATTGAGCCGAACTCCATCCTGTCGCTGCGAAGACGGTGACTCCAAGGTGCCCGACTCCTCTCCGGACTCCAAACCCTCCGCGCCCGCCAATCGAATCCAATTGGGCGCGGTTATGGAGTTCAACTGCCGGACATCTTTCGGCACTTTCGCCCTTGGGCGACATCTTGAATTCACTAAAGTCTCTCTCTTAATCGGAGAGCCTGGCCGGACTACGGTCGGGAAGGTTGGGATGCGGACGACGAAGAAATTCAACGCCCACCCACCACCCACTTTGTAGCCACCGTCGATGATTTAACCGACATGCTCGAAACCGACTCAAGACATCGACGGTATGGACGACGATCTTTGGAGCGACCAAGAACCAGCGCCTACAGAGGACCTTTGGCGGGCCACCTCGTCATACGACATATACATGGTGGACATCCCAAAAGATGGGAACGACGATGGAACAGCGGAGGATGACCCTCCAAGAAACAGCCCAAGCGCGGCGTCGTGGCGCCGCTCTAAATCCCGCCACAAAGAAAACGATGATTGCACGGAGATAATAACACCGGACGGTTAAAGACAACCTCCTCGGCATGATTCAAGACAGAGGAGGGAGAAGCCAGCCCTCATGATAGAGCGCAGGGGAGGTGGAGGGCGATAATTATATGCCTCCTCCTCAAGATGAGGCAAGCCTCGGCGACGGCAATTTGTCGTGCACGAGGATCCCTTGAACAGGAGGCGTTTCAAATGCAAGCTTATGGCCACGGCAAGCAGCCTCAAGAAAAGCAGCAGCAGCTTAGAGCTGACCAAGACTTGCTAGTCGACAGATGGATGAAGTCCTTGCAGCCAAGAGTCTGAACTCAACGCCCCTCCAAGAGATACCCAAAACGTAGGCTGCTACCCCAATTAGAGGAGGAAGCACCCAAACCTACATCACCAGCGCATGATGCGGCTGACCGGCCACCCCGTGGCCGCGACAGAGAGGCCTCTAGGCCCTCCATTCAAGCCACACCCCAGCGTCGCTCGAAAAGTACCAAGGCACGGGGAAACGCGCCAGACCTACGAGGCATATTGGAGGACAAGGAAAGGCAAACAAGATTGATCTACGGATCGCGTGGGCGCCCCACGACACGCGATGATAACCGTCACGCCGGATACAGCAATTCCGGTCGGGCCGAACACAGTAGACAAAGCTCATTTGAGCTGCGTCGTGATATAGCTCAATCACGTAGGCGCCAAGACACCCACTATGCTTCACAGACGAAGTGATGGATCATCAAATCCCTGAGGGTTTCAAACCCGTAAACATCGAATCATACGATGGCACAACAGATCCTGCGGTTTGGATTGAGGACTACCTCCTCCATATCCACATGGCCCGCGGTGATGATCTACACGCCATCAAATACCTCCCACTCAAGCTTAAAGGACCAGCTCGGCATTGTCTTAACAGCTTGCCAGCAGAATCAATTGGTTGTTGGGAGGACCTGGAAGCCGCATTCCTTGATAACTTCCAGGGCACATATGTGCGACCACCAGACGCCGATGACCTCAGCCACATAATTCAGCAGCCATAAGAATCGGCCAGACAATTCTGGACACGGTTCCTAACCAAGAAAAATCAAATCGTTGACTGTCGGGGTGCAGAGGCCCTTGAAGCCTTCAAACATAACATCCGCGACGAGTGGCTTGCCCGACACCTAGGACAGGAAAAGCCGAAATCCATGGCAGCCCTCACAACACTCATGACCCGCTTTTGTGCGGGAGAGGACAGCTGGCTAGCTAGAAGCAACAACTTGGCCAAACACCCTGATAGTTCGGATACCAAGGACAGCAATGGCAGGTCGCGTCGCAACAAGAACAAGCGCCGCATTAACGGCGATAATGCTGAAGATACGGCAGTCAATGCCGGATTCAGAGGCTCTAAACCCGGTCAGCGGAAAAAGCCGTTCAAAAGAAATACTCAGGGCCCGTCCAATCTGGACCGAATACTCGATCGCCGTGCAAATACATGGCACCCAAAAACCAGCCAACCACACCAACAGGGATTATTGGGTCTTTAAACAGGCAGTGCAAGTTAAATGCGAACTCAATGACAAGGGGCTGCATAGCGATGACGAGGAGGAGCCCGCCCGAACAATAGAGGATGAAGGGCTTCCCCCCACAAGTGCGGACGGTGAACATGATATATGCAACCCACATACCCAAAAGGGAGCGGAAGCGTGCACTAAGGGACGTATATGCGATGGAGCCAGTCGCCCCAAAGTTCAACCCATGGTCCTCCTGCCCGATCACCTTTGATCGAAGGGACCACCCCACTAGCATCCGCCACGGCGGATTCGCCGCATTGGTTCTTGACCCAATCATCAACGGATTTCACCTCACTAGAGTCCTGATGGACGGCAAAATGGGCATATACCCCTCAAGGATTAAACCCACAAAGACGACCTTTAAAGGCGTCATACCAGGTGTAGAGGCCAATTGTACAGGCTCAGTTACACTCGAAGTGGTCTTCGGATCCCCGGATAACTTCCGAAGCGATGAGTTAATCTTCGACATAGTCCCGTTCAGCAGCAGCTATCACGCACTGCTTGGACGAACCGCATTTGCAAAGTTCAATGCGGTTCCGCACTACGCATATCTCAAGCTCAAGATGCCAGACCCTCGAGGAGTAATCACTGTCAATGGAAACACTGAACGCTCTCTCCGAATGGAGGAGCATACGGCGGCCCTCGCGACGGAGGTGCAAAGCTGCCTCTCACAGCAATTATCTAGTCCGGCTACTAAACGTCCGGACACCGTCAAGCGCGCCCGGAGTAACCTACAACAAGACCGCCTGGCACGATCCGAGCACGCGTAGCAATCCGGCCCCAACCCCAGCCCTCGCGAAATTGCGAAGCCGATTACTACGCGTACATAACTACGCTCTGGAGATACCATGGGCATAAGGGAGGGCACGACCACGGCACACCAGAATGCGGCTCAACCGCACCGAGGGCTGCCGATTGTGTCATTCTTTTCTTTCTTCTTTTCTCTTACTTTCAGGACTCCGTTTTCCGAAGCCCGTCCGGCACTAGAATTGCCGAACTCACGATGCAACAGCCGGGGAAGCGAAAGCTACGTCGAGTGTCGGTGGTCTCTACTACGAGCATTATACCTGTTTTACATACCATCCCGCAGCTTACCCCTAGAGGGGGACATGTTAAATAGTCACATCCCTTGCTTATCGCACTATTTGTATCGTTCTGCTTTCATTGCAGTACCTTTTTGAATAAACAATACATAGCTTTTGCCTATTAGTGCACTCCTTTCTTTATCTATATATATGTTAATTCATGACATGTTGCACCCGTACACTTTGGTACGGCCAATACACCAGGGGCTTAAGTACCCCAAAAATATGGTGTGATAAGTCCGAACACTTTCACAAGTGCGACACCCCGGACTTATAGCATTATATGCATCGGCTCCGAATCATGTCTTGGGTCAATAGTTGGGTTTGCCCGGCTCCCATGTTTTGGTACCTTACGTTCCGTTATATCGGCTAAGGTAGCTGGGAGAACCACTGCGATTGTGCCGGTTGAGCTGGGTTGAGCACCTCAGTGGAGAAAGCTAAAACTGACCGTCATGATAGGGCGAGATTCGGTCGCTGTCCGAGAGGTTTTTTCGGGTCCCTAAAGACTTATGCCGCTTAGAGCGAGGAGTCGGCATTGTCCGGCCAAGGCGTGGATAGCGCCCGAACTCGGTCTTCCGAATACTAGGGGCTTCGCCGAAATTTAAAATTATAGAATTATATGGCTAAGTGAGAGTGTTCAAGCACTATAGTCTGGTTGCCTTGTTCGCTATGCTGAGCGCCTCCCTCGAAGGACCCAAGAATGGGAACAAGAGCGCTCAAGTTTACCCCGAACACCCTAGCACTCGTGGCATGGGGGCTGAAGCCAACGACTTGCCATCTCTCAAATTTGATAAACGGCCGCACAAAAGGTTATATTTAAAATTCACAAGCGTTGCTTAGCGCATATGAACAAGTTTCCAGCGTACAGGATAACAAATGCGAGTCTATTCAAAAATTACATCTTTGGAGCATTCACCCGCTATAAGGCAGGCCCTTCAGACGCCCTCATAGTACATTTCGGCTTGCGATGCTCCTTGCCCGTGGCCCGTCCGTCACAAGCTTCAAAGCATCCATCTTGCCCAGTGCACTTTAGCACGGAAAGGGCCCGACGGGCACCTTCAATGCAGACGGAGCGCTTGATGACTTCAATCCATGGACAAAGGCGTCCACCACCGCCGAGACTAGCCCGAAGTAGCTCCCAGGCATGGCTTCCGTAGGCCACAGCCGAACTATGAGGCCCATCATGGCCTGTTCGGCGACCTTGTGGAGCTCGACCAGCTGCTTCATCTGGTCGCTCAGGGTACCGGATGTCCAGCCTCAGCATACTGAGACCAGAACACCTTTTCTATCGAGCTCCCCTCGGGCGCGGTAGAACGCGGCAAAGATCGAGACACACTACGGGGCAGATCTGCGAATGCTCCTGGAGAGCTCCGGATTCTGGTAAGTAATAGATAATTCACTTTCACATGCTTGCTTTGCATAAAGAGTGCCTTACCGCCGCTATCTTCTTTAATGATTCAATTTCCTGGAGGGCTTTTTGGGCTTCGGTCTTAGCGGCTTTGGCACTCTCAAGAGCCGAGGCGAGCTCGGACTCTCGAGTCTTCGAGTCACGCTCCAAACTCTCGTGTTTCTCCACGAGAGCCTGGAGCTCTTGCCGCACCTCCGCCACCCGCACCTCCTGCTTCTCTCGCTGCAGTGCGCTCCGCTTTGCTTTTCGGCCGTGGACACCGCTTCCTTCAGTGGTCGCCACCTTGTTCGTGGCCCCTACAATACCCACGTTAGTCCTGTCATTTTGCAACCAAATCCTTTCTATAAGGTATTACTTTAATAAGGTATTACTTACCTTCCTTGTCCTCGAGCTGCTTCTTGGCAAGGCCGAGCTCATTCTCGGACCGCTCGAGGCTCGCTTCAATGTAATCGACCTCCGATCGGGCGGCAAAGGTCGAGCGCAGCCTGCATTCCCATATTGACATACTTATGTTAGACTCCTGCGTATATATTTTTAGATCCTCATCCGCTTTTCTTTTGAACACCGAACTAAGCATCAGGGGCTACTGTCTATGCGGTAATATTTTTACATATTCTAAACTTACCTCAAAGCCTGTTAGAAGGCTGGCACAGGCTTCAGTCAGCCCACTCTTGGCGGACTGAACTTTCTGGATCACCACACTCATAACAGTGTGGTGCTCCTCATCGATGGAAGCACCGTTGAGCGCCTTCATCAAATTATCCGGTGCCTCCGGTTGGACGGAGGTCACCGGCGTCGCAGTCTTGCCCTTCTTATGAAGGGGTCACCCACCGGACTCCGGAACCACTGAAGGTTCCTGTATGGAATCCGGCACAGGGCCGGACTTAAAGCCCTTAGGGGTTTTATCCCCTTTGCGCCCGGAGTCCGGGAGGTCGCCTTGTGGCGCCTCCAGCGCCACCTCCTCCTGGCTGGGCCCCTTTTGGGACTCCACCTCGCAAGTGAGGCACTATTCACATCCGACGGGTCCAGGGAGCCGCTCGACGAATCGTCGAGCCCATCTTTGGGCGGGCTGCATGGTTATATTCGGCGTTAGAAAATGCCGTGCTACGAATGGAAAGCCATGAGTTATTCTGGTGTCCGGACACTTACGATTTCGCCAGGGGCTTGGTCCTCGGTGCTCGCCCCTCTTCGCCACCGTCGGCGTTGGCGGTGTAGTCCGGAGGGAGGGTCCTCCCCTTCTTGGACCCTCTGGCCTCCCCCGTTGGGGCGGCCTTCCTTTTCTTCTCTCCCCCCGCTGGGAGAGAGGCCTCTTTTTCCTCCTCCTCGTCTTCGTGGGGGGAGTCCGCCTCGGAGTCATCGGACGATGAGTCCGACAGCACCTGGCATCGTGAGCTCCTTCGAGTTCCTGTGGCCTTCTTCTCCGGCACCATGTGAGGTGCCGTAGCCAGCAGCCTGGCCAACCCAAGGCGTCTGCTGAGTCTTCAGCAAGGGGCTGGACAGTCAATCTGTCCGGACGTCCTCAGCTAGTCCTGTCAAAGGTTAGGGAGTTTTAGATCCCGCATAGAGTCAAACTATGAAAAAAGAGTCCCATAAAGGGTAAAATAACTTACCTCGCTGGCTTGATGCTGCGAGCTTGTAACATCCCAAATTTTCAATTTGGAATGTTATACATTAGGTCATCATGCATATCATATTTTTCTCGCATTTTCCGATCCTAGAAAATTTCACGCAACTCAAGGACCCTCGGAGAGAGTTGGAAATTTCATTATTTTCATATTTGGGATTTCTCAAATTTTGAAAATAGGATCATTTGGATTTATTTAAAATTATCTTCATAAAGTTTTTCCTATAAAAATATTAAGAGAGGGAATAATATGACTTTCCCAACATTTAGGAAAAATGAAGATTTTATAAATAAATCAAATTTGGTTTTGAAAGATTTATTTTGCTTAGGCAAAAATGAGCATTAAAAAAATATTATGCATGTTTGCCGTTTTTAAAGTTCATTTTGTTCGACTCATTTTTAGGAGTCGGGGAAAATTTTGTTTTATTTAAATCGGAGTTCATTTGGTATTTTTTTTAATTGGTTTTGTTTTTATTTAAAAAACCGCGCTTACAGGCCAAGGCCCAGGCCCAACCAGCCAGGCCCGGCCCAGGCGCCCGCCTCCTCTCCCTCGCCTTGCGCTTCGAGTCCCGCTCGGGGCAGACGCCGCCGCCGAGTCCGGCTCCGCCCGCCTCCCGGCTTGCCCACCCCCAAGCCACCCGCCGCGCCTCCCTCTTAAATACCCCCCCCCCCCTCTCTCTCACCCCGCCCGCCGCCCCAAGCCGAGTCCGCTTGCGGCCTTGCCGTCCCTCGCCCGGCCGGGAGCCCGCCGCCTCGCCGCCCCCGACCCCGCCGACCCGTCGCCCGCCGCCGAGCCCCGGCGATCACGGAGAGTAGCCCGCCCGATCCGGTTTTCCCTAGAAAACCCGATCCGGTTTTTGCGATGTTCGGTTTTTCAAAAACCTAGACGGTTTTATTTTTTCGGTTTTCTTATTTAGTGAACGTTCACCGACCCGTTCGTTTCAATGAACGTGTTCGTTGGATTAGTTCTGTTAATCTAACGTCCGTTATTTAATCCGTTCGTCGTTTTCTTTTAAATCGGATTTAATCCATTATTTTGATTCGATTTACGATCCGATTTTCAAATCTGTTTTATTTCTTGCTCGTTTATCTAATCGGGTGATTCAAGCGCTCGAGTTTCGTTATGAAACCGCCGTTCCGACTAACCTACTTACACAGAGTTTTGCTACTGTAAAATTTTGACTTAATTTCAGATTGCTAAACCGAGTCGTTCTCTCGAGTTCCGACTTTCGATGCTTTATTTGATTCGATTCTTTTGCAACCAGGGTTCTTAAGTTGAACTATCTGGTTAGATCTTTTATTCGAGATTTCCTGTGCATTAGATGAGTACTTATTGTATGCTTGTTGTTTGTCTGCGTTAGATCACTTGAGTGCGCCGCTTGTTACTTGAATCTCTAGGACTCATGGATCATCGACAAGGCAAGTAACACTTTGATCATGCTTTTTCTACTACCCAGTTTTATTGCATTAGATCAACCCTCAAACACTTGCATGTTTAGGATCTAATTAAATTGAGGGATGGGAAGTAGATTGAGGTAGTACCTATTACTGCTTTACTTATGAAACCTTGGGAGTTACTTCTACGTTTGCTTGATATGCCATGCTATGCTAGTAGGCGTGGATTGGGTGAGTGAATATCCATGACAGATGTGAGATTGTTAATTAATGGTTTATTTAAGGTGGCAACCTAAACACACATCTGGGTGGATTGAGGCACTGGTTTCTATCGAGATTTGCTGTATTTCTTGGACCGCCACCCGTGCTCTAAGGGATCATAAGATTATTCAAACTGGAAACTTCCGTGTGCAGCCACAAGCCAATTATGGGCTCTGGCGTAGTTGACTAAGTTGTGCGAACTCTTACGGGTAGGCTAGCTGATGTAGGGGATGTAGGTTGGTACGGTCTACCCACATGTAAGGTGCTAGCGCTTACGAAAGACTATGTCTCGGTCATCCGTCTCTCAAACACCATGTAGTCACGAGAACCAAGCGGAGGCGATCGAGTCTTGTGGGGAAAAGTGCAAACCTCTGCAGAGTGTAAAAACTAATCATGATTAGCCGTGTCCCCGGTTATGGACAGATCTTGAGTATCTAGTACTTGAATATCATGTGAATCTCAACATGTTACTTCTAATAATAAAGTTATTGGGTTTTAATGAGTACTTTTTAATTGGGATTGAGGATGTCAACCATTCTCGGTGTTTAACAACCACCATGATAGTTAAATAAAATTATTCCTTTGATGTAGGGAAAAATCAGCTTTATGCAAAAATGTAAATCAGAGAGCCTTACCACCAGCCATATATGCATGTAGTATAGGCTTGTTGCTTCATTGTTCTCTATGTGTTACATTGCGGCATATTCCATGTCTTGACCCGTTTCGGGCTGCAACTTTTCACGTTGCAGACTTTTAGAACTGACAGTAAGGTGTTAGGTCGTGGTTCTATACTCGGTGATGCCGATGGAGTTGATGGACTCACTTGTCTTCCAAGCCTTCATTGTTATCTTTAGATGGCCTTAAGCCATATTATTTGTATTAAGTTCCCTTGTGGACAACGATGTAATAAGTGTGTGATTGCTACTCTGCTATAAATCCTTCAATCTTGTGTGGTGTCGGCATTCGATCCGAGGATGGATGACATCGAGCACGAGCACTAGATCCATTCGGTCCGGTCGCCACAGAGAATGGTATCGAGCCAGTTGATCAGAGGACACGACCACTAAGATAAAGCCATAGATCACTATTCTCTTCCCATTTTCTAACTCCTCATCTTTTCTACTCTCTTTAGGATGAAGGACGCGAAGATCAAGTACACCCAACCGGATGAAGGCACACCTTTTGGATTTCACTTGAAGGAAGTTACCAAGTACACGAACATTGGACTACCAAGCTTCACGGGACTTTCAACGCCACTCTGCTGAAGAGGAGTATTTGGAAGATTCACGCTCACGTTCCAGAAGGACATTCGCCCCAATCACCAAGCCTATAGATAGTGTTTTCAAGACACCAACTTGGAGTCTGGGAAAGAGCATGGCAGCTCACATCACCATGGGACGCATTGGAGAAGTTTATCAAGAAGACCTCAAGGACACAATCTACCAGATTTGCGGACGCCGAGATGACAAATGGGACGTCGTCAGCACCAAGAAGGATAGATCCATTGCAGCATTCATCCAGGAGTTAAACCAACACATTCGACGCCAGAGAACCAGATGTGCAATGATATGTTGGAGTTGCGAGAATGCAAAGGGAAGGATCATCGAACTTGAAGAAGAACTAAAGACAACTCGCAAGGACTATATGGACGAGATCGTAGCTCTAGCAAGACACAATAACGATCTTAAGTACGAGATTGAAGAACTCAAGAAGAAGTTGGCGCTCAGGAATGAAGACCAGGATGTCGATTGCCCAAGCAACTACATCAACATCGACGACACCGATTCGGATCCAAGTGAACCCGACTTTGAAGACGAAGCAGGAGCAGACATTATGGAGTCTTCCACCGGTTCAAATTAGTAGAAGTCCCCACATATTAGTAGTATTCCTCCATGTAAACATTATAGTACACGCACTTTTGCGATAGTTAGATCGTTGTAAGCCTTTGTTTGATTGAATGAAGTGATTTTGTGTGTATTTGCTCATGTGCATTTGGGTAGTGATTCCTTAGACCTCATTCTATTCTAAATTCTCATCTTTTCTAAACCCATCAGATGCCTCCGAGACGCGACCCGGATTTGTTTTCCGCCAGAGATCACCCAACCGATCCAAGAAGAATACCCTGATTCAAACATTGGTGCGTAACGGGGCAACAACAACAACAACAACCCACCACCACCACCATGGATCATCGACCTGCTTCCTTAGACTAAACCCACGGTGTATTCCAAAGAGCACCGAGCCAATTGTAGCAGTATGACTGGCTCCGCAAGATAGGAAGGAAGGCGACCACTGCAGGATGCACGGATGGAGAAAGAGTGAAGTTTGCAAGACATCAGCTTGGAGGACCCGCAGCAAAGATGGTGGGAGAATTTCACGACCACTTACCCGGTAGACACCTTTGTCACATGGGATCAATTTCAGCAAGCTTTTCAGACGCGCCCATGTTTCAGCAGGAGCCATGGCCATGAAGAAGCGTGAGTTTCGCAACTTACGCCAAGGAGGAAGGATCAAGCACAAGACGTGGATGACTTTAGCAAATTAGCACGTTATGCCCCAGATGACGTTATACCGATGCGACTAAACAGAGAAATTTCTAGAAGGACTGAATGATGAGTTCGACATGCCGTTGATGGTAGCAAGTTTCAACAACTACTAGGAGTTAGTAGACCGAGCCCTCATGATTGAAGGAAAGCAAAGACAAATTGAGAACCGTAAGCGGAAGTATGGGCAAGGGAAGTATAACTCGAGCTTAGCGAAACCTCGTTATACCCCTAAATCAGGAATTCAGTTTCAGCATACCCATGGAGGAGGTAATTGGCATAACCATAATAGCACCAAGAATGGGAACGGGAATGGAGGAAGTAATGGACAGAATCGCACCAACCCGTCAACACCATCCAAAGTAGACCTGAGTCATATTACTTGCTTTAAGTGCCGCAAGATCGGGCATTATGCCAATGATCGCCCGAAGGCGGAATGGAAATGGCAATGGAAGCTCTGGAAAGAAACCCAACCCTTTCAATAGGGGACAGGTGAACCACATTGAAGTGGAGGAGGTTGAAGATCAGCCCGATGCAGTAATCGGTAAGTTTTTGGTTAAGTCATTTACTGCAGTTGTTCTTTTCGATCTTTGGTGCATCGCATTCATACATATCAAGGGATTTGTGGATAAGTACAAGTTACCAACCCAAGCCCTTAGGTCACCCATGCTAGTAACCTCACGGGAGGCGAGTACATGGCTAGTAAATGGTGTGATCGACTGCCATTAAGGATTGGACACTATGTTTTCCCCTCAGACCTAATAGTTATGGAATCCCAAGGATTGGATGTGATATTAGGTATGGATTGGTTATCAAGGTACGGAGGAAACATAGATTGCACCACAAAGTCAATTTTGCTCACCACACCGAAGGAAGAAGGATTAAGTATGTATCACGGCATCACCGAGAAGAGCGCAAGTTAATTGCTTATCGAGTGGTACGGGAAGAAGTACCGGTGGTGAAGGATTTTCTGATGTATTTCGGAAGAATTGCCGGGAATGCCACGGATAGAGACATTGAGTTTTTGATAGAACTTTTGCCGTGAACAGGGCCCAATATCGGCGACCATATAGGATGCTGAAGCACAGGATTTGGCGGAAATCAAGAAGCTGATTAAGGAACTTTTGGATAAAGGTTTTATACGCCCAAGTTCTTCACCTTGGGGATCACCCGCTTTGCTAGTGGAGAAGAAGGACGGATCGTTAAGAATGGTTGTTGATTATCGTGGATTGAATGAAGTAACAATCAAGAACAAGTACCCACTACCTATGATAAATGATCTGCTTTGATCGCTTGCAAGGAGCCAAGGTGTTTTCCAAGATCGACTTGCGATCGTGGGTACCATCGATTGAAGATTCGGGAGCAGGACATACCCAAGATAGCATTTACCACGAGATATGGACTATACGAGTATACCGTTATGTCATTTGGACTGACTAACGCACCATCCTATTTCATGAACCTGATGAACAAAGTGTTTATGGAGTTTTTGGATAAGTTCGTCGTGGTGTTCATTGATGACATTTTGATTTTCTCGAAGAATGAAGAGGAACACAAGGAACATTTGCGATTGGTTTTGGAGAAACCGAGGGAACACCATTGTATGCCAAGTTCAGCAAATGTGAGTTTTGGCTAAAGGAAGTTGGATTTCTCGGACATGTTATATCCGGAGAAGGGATAGCAGATTGATCCCACAAAAATTGAGACCGTAACCAAATGGGAAGCACCAACGACAGTTGGAGAGATTCGGAGTTTCCTTGGACTCGCAGGATACTACCGAAGATTCATTGAGAATTTCTCAAGGATTGCTAAGCCTATGACAGAATTGTTGAAGAAGGAAAACAAATTCATATGGACTGAGGACTGTGAGGCAAATTTTCAGGAGTTGAAGAAAAGATTGGTCACCTCACCAGTCTTGATATTGCCAGATCAGACTAAGGATTATGAGGTGTATTGCGACGCTTCACGTCGAGGACTTGGAGCAGTGCTTATGCAGGAAGGAAGAGTTGTTTCGTATGCTTCACGACAACTTAAGCCCCATGAGTTGAATTATGCCACTCATGATTTGGAGTTAGCAGCCCGTATGCATGCCACGAAGGCGTGGAGAAATTTTCTCATTGGAAATCATTGTGAAGTATATCACGGATCACAAGAGTTTGAAGTACATCTTCACACGTATGAATTGAATCTCGAGACAAAGGAGATGGTTAGAGCTTATCAAGGATTATGACATGAGATTGCATTATCACCCGGGAAGGCTAATGTCGTAGCAGACGCATTGAGCCGTAAGAGCCACGTCAATACCCTAATGATGGGAGGAATACCCAATGAGTTAGCCGAGGACCTTCGAGAGCTATGTTTGGAAATAGTTCCATGAGGCTATCTAGCAGCATTGGAGATTCAATGACGATGGACAAAATCAGAGAAGCCCAAAAGGCAGATAAGGAAGTTGCCTCTATAAAGGAGAAAATGAGCAAAGGAAATGCTAAAGGATTTCGTGAGGACGAGCACGATACCCTATGGTTTGAAGACCGTGTTTATGTGCCCAATGACCCAGAGATCGGAAGTTGATTTTACAAGAAGCCCATGATTCACCCTATTCGATTCACCCAGGAAATACCAAGATGTACTTGGATTTGAAGAATACTTTACGGTGGACCGGAATGAAGAAGGATATTGCAGAGTATGTAGCAGTTTGTGACGTATGTCAGAAGGTAAAGGCAGAACATCAGAAGCCAGCAGGATTGTTACAAC
Source organism: Aegilops bicornis (assembly GCA_021605145.1). Taxonomy (NCBI): domain Eukaryota; kingdom Viridiplantae; phylum Streptophyta; class Magnoliopsida; order Poales; family Poaceae; genus Aegilops; species Aegilops bicornis. The sequence continues at coordinate 751,135,273 of CM038670.1, read as the reverse complement.
CATTGCCGATACCCGAATGGAAGTGGGATAAACTAGGCATGGATTTCATCACAGGTTTGCCAAAGACCCGTTCAGGATATGACTCGATTTGGGTTATAGTCGACCGTTTGACCAAGGTAGCTCATTTTATTCCAGTCAAGACCACCTATAGCAGTGCTAAGTTGGCAAAGATATACATGACCAGAATTGTGTGTTTACACGGAGTTCCGAGGAGCATCGTGTCGGATAGAGGAACCCAGTTTACCTCGAAATTTTGGAACCGATTGCACAAAACATTGGGAACTCGATTGGAATTGATGCTGACTTTCCACCCACACACCGATGGACAGACCGAGAGAGTCAATCAGATTTTGGAGGACATCTTTGAGAGCTTGTGCCCTAGATTATGGATCTAGCTGGGATGACAATTTGTCAGATGCAGAATTTTCCTACAACAACAGTTACCAAACCAGCTTGAAGATGGCACCTTCGAGGCTTTGTATGGAAGAAGGTGCAGGACACCGTTGTTATGGGACTAAACCGGAGATCGTCGGTTGTTTGGACCAGATTTGATTAAGGAGTGCGAACAGAAAGTTAAGTTGATTCGAGACAGGCTCAAGGTAGCCCAGTCCAGACAAAAGAGCTATGCCGATGCAAAGCGCAAAGCGATTGAGTATGAAGTTGGAGACAGAGTATATCTCAGAGTATCCCCGCTTCGAGGAGTTAAGCGTTTTGGAGTTAAAGGAAAGTTAGCACCACGTTTCGTTGGACCGTATAAGATTTTGCAACGCATGGGAGAAGTTGCTTATAAGTTGGAATTACGGAAGGACTGTCGGGAGTTCATGATGTATTCCATGTTTCTCGATTGAAGAAATGTCACCCGAGATAGCAGAGGTACCGTTAAGAGACACAGTGCCACCGGAGGCAATTCAGTTGAAGGATGACTTGACATATGAGGAAAAGCGGTTAAGATTCTCGATTATGCCAGCAGAGTTACCCTTGACAAGGTTATCAAGTTTTGCAAAGTTCGATTGGAGCCACCACATCGAGGATGAAGCCACCGGGAAAGAGAGGAAGTTTTGCTCAAGGACCACCCTCACCTATTTTCTAACCAACCCGAATCTCGAGGGCGAGATTCATCTTAAGGGGTAGAGTTTGTAACATCCCAAATTTTCAATTTGGAATGTTATACATTAGGTCATCATGCATATCATATTTTTCTCGCATTTTCCGATCCTAGAAAATTTCACGCAACTCAAGGACCCTCGGAGAGAGTTGGAAATTTCATTATTTTCATATTTGGGATTTCTCAAATTTTGAAAATAGGATCATTTGGATTTATTTAAAATTATCTTCATAAAGTTTTTCCTATAAAAATATTAAGAGAGGGAATAATATGACTTTCCCAACATTTAGGAAAAATGAAGATTTTATAAATAAATCAAATTTGGTTTTGAAAGATTTATTTTGCTTAGGCAAAAATGAGCATTAAAAAAATATTATGCATGTTTGCCGTTTTTAAAGTTCATTTTGTTCGACTCATTTTTAGGAGTCGGGGAAAATTTGTTTTATTTAAATCGGAGTTCATTTGGTATTTTTTTAATTCGTTTTGTTTTTATTTAAAAAAAAACGCGCCGCCCCCCCTGGGCCAAGGCCCAGCCGGCCCAGCCAGCCAGGCCCGGCCCAGCGCCCCGCCTCCCTCTCCCTCGCGCGCACGCCGCGCCAAAGTCCCGCTTCGGGGCAGACGCCGCCCGCCACGAGTCCGCCCGCCTCCCGGCTTGCCCTCCCCAAGCCACCCGCCGCCGCCCCTCCCTCTTAAATACCCCTGCCCCCCCCTATCTCTCACCCGCCCTTGCCGCCCCAAGCCGAGTCCGCCGCCGCTTGTGGCATGCCGCCGCCGTCCTCGCCGGCCGGGAGCCCGCCGCCCTCGCCCGACCCTGCCGACCCGTCGCCCGCCGCCCGAGCCCGCCGGCGATCACGGAGGTAGCCCGCCCGATCCGGTTTCCCTAGAAAACCCGATCCGGTTTTGCGATGTTCGGTTTTTTTCAAAAACCTAGACGGTTTTATTTTTTCGGTTTTCTTATTTAGTGAGCGTTCACCGACCCGTTCGTTTCAATGAATGTGTTCGTTGGATTAGTTCTCTTAACGAACGTCCGTTATTTAATCCGTTCGTCGTTTTCTTTTTATTGGATTTAATCCGTTATTTTTCTGATTCGATTTCCGATCCGATTTTCAAATCTGTTTTATTTCTTGCTCGTTTATCGGAATCTGGTGATTCAAGCGCCTGGAGTTTCGTTATGAAACCGCCGTTCGACTAACCTACTTACACAGAGTTTTGCTACTGTAAAATTTTGACTTAATTTCAGATTGCTAAACCGAGTCGTTCTCTCTCGAGTTCCGACTTTCGATGCTTTATTTGATTCGATTCTTTTGCAACCAGGGTTCTTAAGTTGAACTATCTGGTTAGATCTTTTATTCGAGATTTCCCTGTGCATTAGATGAGTACTTATTGTATGCTTGTTGTTTGTCTGCGTTAGATCACCCGGAGTGCGCCGCTTGTTACTTCGAATCTCTAGGACTCGCGGATCATCAGCAAGGCAAGTAACACTTTGATCATGCTTTTTCTACTACCCAGTTTTATTGCATTAGATCAACCCTCAAACACTTGCATGTTTAGGATCTAATTAAATTGAGGGATGGGAAGTAGATTGAGGTAGTACCTATTACCTGTTTTACTTATGAAACCTTGGGAGTTACTTCTACGTTTGCTTGATATGCCATGCTATGCTAGTAGACGTGGATTGGGTGAGTGAATATCCATGACAGATGTGAGATTGTTAATTAATGGTTTATTTAAGGTGGCAACCTAAACACACATCTGCGTGGATTGAGGCACTGGTTTCTATCGAGGATTTGCTGTATTTCTTGGGACCGCCACCTGTGCTCTAAGGGATCATAAGATTATTCAAACTGGAAACTTCCGTGTGCAGCCACAAGCCAATTATGGGCTCATGGCGTAGTTGACTAAGTTGTGCGAACTCTTACGGGTAGGCTAGCTGATGTAGGGGATGTAGGTTGGTACGGTCTACCCACATGTAAGGTGCTAGCGCTTACGAAAGACTATGTCTCGGTCATCCGTCTCTCAAACACCATGTAGTGCGAGAACCAAGCGGAGGCGATCGAGTCTTGTGGGGAAAAGTGCGCAAACCTCTGCAGAGTGTATAAACTAATCATGATTAGCCGTGTCCCGGTTATGGACAGATCTTGAGTATCTAGTACTTGAATATCATGTGAATCTCAACATGTTACTTCTAATAATAAAGTTATTGGGTTTTAATGAGTACTTTTTAATTGGGATTGAGGATGCTGTCAACCATTCTCAGTGTTTAACAACCACCATGATAGTTAAATAAAATTATTCCTTTGATGTAGGGAAAAATCAGCTTTATGCAAAAATGTAACCGTAGAGCCTTACCACCAGCCATATATGCATGTAGTATAGGCTTGTTGCTTCATTGTTCTCTATGTGTTACATTGCGGCATATTCCATGTCTTGACCCGTTTTCGGGCTGCAACTTTTCACGTTGCAGACTTTTAGAACTGACAGTAAGGTGTTAGGTCGTGGTTCTATACTCAGTGATGCCGATGGAGTTGATGGACTCACTTGTCTTCCAAGCCTTCCGCTGTTATCTTTAGATGGCCTTAAGCCATATTATTTGTATTAAGTTCCCTTGTGGACAACGATGTAATAAGTGTGTGATTGCTACTCTGCTATAAATCCTTCGAAGTACTGTGTGGTGTCCGCATTACTGATCCAGGGATGACACGGAGCATAGAGCACTAGATCCATTCGGGTCTGGTCGCTATAGAGCTGAATCCGCGATCTTCGGTAGCGGATGCGGGAGCTTCGGCGCCCTTGAACAGCACCTTCCAGGCATCTTCGTATGTAGTGTCGAAGAGCCGGCTCAAGGTTCGGTGTTGTGCCGGATCAAACTCCCACAAATTGAAGGCCCGTTGCTGGCATGGGAGAATCCGGCGGATGAGCATCACCTGGATTATGTTGACAAGCTTGAGATTCTTGTCCACCAGGTTTCGGACGCAGGTTTGGAGTCCGGACAGCTCTTCCGAATCACCCCACGTCAGGCCCGTCTCTTTCCATGATGTGAGCCGTGTGGGGAAGCCAGATCGGAATTCGGGGGCCGCCGCCCATTGAGATTCGCGCGGCTCGGTGATGTAGAACCACCCCGATTGCCACCCCTTTATAGTCTCCACAAAGGAGCCCTCGAGCCATAGGACGTTTTCCTTCACCTTGCCCAAAGATGGCACCTCCAAGACTCCGGCTTGGCGGCTACCCACTACCTTCGGCTTGACATTGAAGGTCTTGACCATAAGCGAAGTGGGGCTGGATGCTGAAGGAAGCCCTCGCACCTGACGATAAACGCCGAGATGTTGAGGATGAAATTGAGGGCCGGATCGTGGAAATCTAGGCCGTAGTAGAACATGAGCCCCGGACGAATGGGTGAAGTGGAAACCCTAGTCCATGGAGAAAGTGGGGAGGAACACCACCCTCTCATGGGGCACAGGGGTGGGGATGAGCTGCCCCTGTTGGGGAGCCGACACGCGATGTCGCCGGACAAGTATCCGGCCTTCCGCAGCTTTTTGATGTGCCCCTCCGTGACGGAGGAGGCCATCCACTTGCCTCCCGCTCCGGACATGGTTGGGGAAGGTTGAGGTGGGATGTACGGACTTGGGCGCTGGAGCTCGAGTGCGCGGAAATGGATGAGCAAAGGAGGAAGAAGGTGTAGGTTAAAAGGTGGATCCTTATCCCCTTATATGGACGGACGAAGCTATGCGTCCCCCGCCAGCCTGGTAAAACTCGCTTATCTATTCAATGGCGCGGTTGGGTTACCCACGTCCGTATTGATGGGAATCCCGGAATAAGGGGGCACGATCTCCGCTCTGATAAGACGTGCCAAGGAAACCGCCTCGCTAAACGTGCTAAGGTGGAACAGTAAAAACGATTCGTATAAAGGCCTGGCCATGGTGTGATGTCACGCCGTGGAATACGTCAGCAGATCTGTGCAAAGGTTATTCTGTCTACGGTGGTATGTGGAACTTGTTTTGCAGAGCCGTACACGATCCTTGTGTTCAAAATCTTCTATGAAGTATTCGGAGGAGGAACCCGCCTTGCAATGCCGAAGACAATATGCGCGCCGGACTCGTCGTCATTAAAGCCTGGTTCAGGGAGCTCTTGAGGAGTCTGGATTAGGGGTGTCCGGATAGCGAACTATCACCGTTGGCGGACTCTGGACTATGAAGATACAAGATTGAAGACTTCGTCCCGTGTCCGGATGGGACTTTCCTTGGCGTGGAAGGCAAGCTTGGCGTCTGGATATGTAGATCACTTACCGTTGTAACCGACACTGTGTAACCCTAACCCTATCCGGTGTCTATATAAACCGGAGGGTTTTAGTCCGTAGGACGAACAACAATCATACCATAGGCTAGCTTCTAGGGTTTAGCCTCTCTGATCTCGTGGTAGATCCACTCTTGTACTACCCATATCATCAATATTAATCCAGCAGGAGTAGGGTTTTACCTCCATCGAGAGGGCCCGAACCTGGTAAAAACATCGTGTCCCTTGTCTCCTGTTACCATCCGCCTAGACGCACAGTTCGGGACCCCCTACCCGAGATCTGCCGGTTTTGACACCGACAACGTTCCTAGCCAAATCATCAACTTTAAGCAATTTCTCTTCAAGCAAAGCATTAAAATTCTTTTGTGAATTCATAAACTCTTTAACACTACTCTCAAATTCAGAGGGCATCTTATTAAAATTTCCATAAGATTTGTTGTAGGAATTTCCATAATTATTAGAAGGATTACTAGGATAAGGCCTAGGATTAAAATTCCCTCTATATGTGTTGTTAGCAAAATTATTCCTACCAACAAAATTCGCATCCATAGATTCATTATTATTCTCAATCAAAGTAGACAAAGGCATATCATTAGGATCAGAAGAAACACTCTTAGTAGCAAACAATTTCATAAGTTCATCCATCTTTCCACTCAAAACTTCGATTTCTTCTATCGCATGCACTTTTTATTAGAAGATCTTTCGGTATGCCATTGAGAATAATTAACCATAATATTATCTAGAAGTTTAGTAGCATCTCCTAGAGTGATTTCCATAAAAGTGCCTCCAGCGGCGAATCTAAAAGATTTCTAGAAGCAAAATTCAATCCGGCATGAAAATTTTGTATAATCATCCACAAGTTCAAACCATGAGTAGGACAATTACGTATCATTAATTTCATTCTCTCCCAAGCTTGTGCAACATGTTCATGATCAAGTTGCTTAAAATTCATGATATCGTTCTTAAGAGAGATAATCTTAGCGGGAGGAAAATACTTAGAGATAAAAGCATCTTTTCACTTGTTCCAAGAATCAATACTATTTTTAGGCAAAGATGAAAACCACGCTTTAGCAAGATCTCTAAGCGAAAAAGGAAATAGCTTCAATTTAACGACATCATTATCGACATCTTTTTTCTTTTGCATATCACATAAATTAACGAAGCTATTCATATGAGTAGCGGCATCTTCACTAGGAAGGCCGGTGAATTGATCTTTCATAACAAGATTCAACAAAGCAGTATTGATTTCACAAGATTCAGTATTGGCAAGAGGAGAAATCAGAGTGCTAAGGAAATCATTATTATTGGTATTGGTGAAGCCACATAATTTAGTAGCATCTTGAGCCATCGCGACAAACAAGCAATCCAACACACGAGCAAACAAAAGGCAAGCGAGAAAAGGCAATGGGAAAAAGAGGAGGAGATTGGGAAAGAGAGGGCGAATAAAACGGCAAGGGTGAAGTGGGGGAGAGGAAAACGAGATGCAAATGGCAAATAATGTAATGCGAGATATAGGGATTGTGATGGGTACTTGGTATGGTGCTTGACTTGCTCTTGCGTGAGCCTCCCCGGCAACGGCGCCAGAAATTCTTCTTGCTACCTCTTGAGCACTGCGTTGGATTTCCCCGAAGAGGAGAGGATGATGCAGCAAAGTAGCATAAGTATTTCCCTCAGTTTTTGAGAACCAAGGTATCAATCCAGTAGGAGGCCACGCACAAGTCCCTCGTACCTGCACAAAACGATAGCTCCTCGCAACCAACGCGATTAGGGGTTGTCAATCCCTTCACGGTCACTTACGAGAGCGAGATCTGATAGAGATGATAAATAATATTTTTGGTATTTTTGTTATAAAGATGCAAAGTGAAAAGTAAAAGGCAAAGTAAAAAAAAAGCAAGTATTAAAGTGATGGAGATTGATATGATGAGAATAGACCCGGGGGCCATAGGTTTCACTAGTGGCTTCTCTCAAGAGCATAAATATTCTACGGTGGGTGAACAAATTCTTTGTTGAGCAATTGTGAGAATTGAGCATAGTTATGAGTATATCTAGGTATGATCATGTATATAGGCATCACGTCCAAGACAAGTAGACCGACTCCTGCCTGCATCTACTACTATTACTCCACTCATCGACCGCTATCCAAAGCATGCATCTAGAGTATTAAGTTAAAAACGAGTAACGCCTTAAGCAAGATGACATGGCGTAGAGGAATAAATTCATGCAATATGATAAATACCCCATCTTGTTATCCTCGATGGCAACAATACAATACATGCCTTGCAACCCTTTCTATCCTTTGGGTAAGGACACGCAAGATTGAACCCAAAGCTAAGCACTTCTCCCATTGCGGAACTACCAATCTAGTTGGCCAAACCAAGCGGATAATTCGAAGAGACTTGCAAAGATAACCAATCATACATAAAAGAATTAGGAGAAGACTCAAATATTATTCATAGATAATATGTATACGTAAACCCACAATTCATCGGTCTCAACAAACACACCGCAAAAGAAGATTACATCGAATAGATCTCCACGAGAGAGGGAGAACATTGTATTGAGATCCAAAAGGAGAGAAGAAGCCATCTAGCTACTAGCTATGGACCCGAAGGTGCAAGTAAACTACTCACACTTCATCGGAGGGGCTATCTTTGTTGATGTAGAAGCCCTCCGTGGTGGATGCCCCCTCGTGAACTCGAACAGGCCCCAAGATGGGATCTCGTGGATACAGGAAGTTGCTTGGCGGTGGAATTAGGTTTTGGCTCATGTTCTCCTCATTTGGGCGTGCGTAGGTATATATAGGAGGAAGAATGCGTCGGTTGGAGCAACGGGGGCCCTGAGGCGAGGCAGCGCCCTAGGCGCCCCCACCCTTGTGACCGCCTCTTTTGTTCCTTGGCGTGAGGTCCAAGTCTCTGGATCACGGTCGGTGAGAAAATCACGTTTACGAAGGTTTCATTCCGTTTGGACTCTGTTTGATATTCATTTTCTTGAAACTTGAAATAGGTAAAAACCAGCAATTCTGGGCTGGGCCTCCGGTTAATAGGTTAGTCCCAGAAATAATATAAAAGTGCAAAATAAAGCCCAATATAGTCCAAAACAGTAGATAAAGTAGTATGGAGCAATCAAAATTATAGATACGTTGGAGACGTATCACTCTGACACCGGCACCAACTCTACAAGGAGCACCATCTCCGGCAGCAGCGGCGGCTTCAGCACCTGCACTAGCACTTGCACTTGCATCTGCTCCGGCCCGTGCAGTTGCACCGGCAACAGACAGGGCTGCAGTTCGCACTTCATATACCAAAGTCCTTACAAAAACCGACATGTCCACCTTCTTGGTAAGCATCGGCCGCCCAAGTGCTTTGTTCTTTTTTCTTTCCATGTTGTTTCACATGATTCACTGTGTTGATCTAACTGTTTGGGTATGTCTTCTTGTTTACAAACAGAGAATTCCTAGAGCAACGAGGGAGTCGTTCAACAATCCGGGCGACCGCGGCCAAGTTTCTCTTACCATGCGCAGCTTTGGTGTGAATGAATGATACATCTCCAACGTATCTATAATTTTTTATTGCTCCATTCTACTTTATCTATTGTTTTGGACTATAATGGGCTTTATTTTCCGATTTTATATTATTTTTGGGACGAACCTATTAACCGGAGGCCCAACCCGGAATTGTTGTTTTTTGCCTATTTCAGTGTTTTGAAGAAACGGAATATCAAACGGAGTCCAAACGGAATGAAACCTTCGGGAACGTGATCTTCTCACCGAACGTGATCCAGGAGACTTGGACCCTACTCCAAGGAGTGCCAGAGGCGGTCACGAGGGTGCGGGGCGTGCCCACCCCCCCTGGGCGCACCCCCCTGCCTCGTGGGCCCCCTGACGCTCCACCGATGTACTCCTTCCTCCTATATATACCTACGCACTTCAACAGATCGTGGACGGAGCCAAAACCTAATTCCACCGCCATACCTTCCTCAGATCCACGAGATCCCATCTTGGGGCCTGTCTAGTTCACGGAGGGGGGCATCCACCACGGAGGGCTTCTACATCATCACCATAGCCCCTCCGATGAAGTGTGAGTAGTTTACTCAGACCTTCGGGTCCATAGTTAGTAGCTAGATGGCTTCTTCTCTTTTGGATCTCAATACAATGTTCTCCCTCTCTCGTGGAGATCTATTCGATGTAATCTTCTTTTTGCGGTGTGTTTGTTGAGACCGATGAATTGTGGGTTTATGATCCAGCTTATCTATGGAAAATATTTGATTGTTCTCTGAATTCTTTTATGTATGATTGAGTTATCTTTGCAAGTCTCTTCGAATTATCCGTTTGGTTTGGCCAACTAGATTGGTAGTTCTTGCAATGGGAGAAGTGCTTAGCTTTGGGTTCAATCTTGCGTGTCCTTACCTAGTGATGAAGGGTTGCGAGGCACGTATTGTATTGTTGCCATCGAGGATAACAATATGGGGTATTTATCATATTGCATGAATTTATCCCTCTACATCATGTCATCTTGCTTAAGGAGTTGCTCTGTTTTTAACTTAATACTCTAGATGCATGCTGGATAGTGGTCGATGAGTTGAGTAATAGTAGTAGATGCAGAATCGTTTCGGTCTACTTGTCACGGACGTGATGCCTATATACATGATCATTGCCTAGATAACCTCATAACTATGCTCAATTACACAATTGGTCAACAGTAATTTGTTCACCCACCGTAGAATACTTATGCTCTTGAGAGAAGCCACTAGTGAAACCTATGGCCCCCGGGGTCTATTCTCATCATATCAATCTCCATCAATTTATTTACTTGCTTTGCTTTTACTTTTCACTTTGCATCTTTATACCAAAAATACCAAAAATATTATCTCTATGCTGCATCATCCTCTCCTCTTCGGGGAAATCCAACGCAGTGCTCAAGAGGTAGCAAGAAGAATTTCTGGCACCGTTGCCGGGGAGGCTTATGCAAAAGTCAACATACCAATTACCCATCACAATCCCTATCTCTCGCATTACATTATTTGCAATTTGCCTCTCGTTTTCCTCTCCCCCACTTCTCCTTTGCCGTTTTATTCGCCCTCTCTTTCCCAATCTCCTCCTCTTTTTCCCTTTGCCTTTTGTTTGCTCGTGTGTTAGTTCGCTTGCTTGCCACCATGACTAGTTTCATATATTCTCCGCTATCTCCCGAGAATGAAGTTCTAAATTTTAAGCAAAGGGAGGGAGAAAATCTAAAAGACGCTTGGTATAGAATTTGCAATGATCAAAATAGATCTACCAGGAAGCAATCTACTTTAGTTCTTCTTCGTAATTTTTGCGTAGGTGCTAATCCTTGGTATAGATATATCCTTGGTACCATTACCGGAGGGAATTTCTTGGGTAGCCATACTTTTGATTCTTATAATGCTTTAATAGATTTATTTGGCTCACCACCTCTTTTGATTAATGGAACTATGTTAACTTTGGAGCATGTTATGCAAAGGCTTGAAATTATTGAAAACAAAGTTGCTACGTAACATCCCAAAATTCTAAATTTTGGAATGTTATAAACAAATAGATAGTTTTGATTGTTGTTTGATTGTTTGAGTGAAGTGGGTGAATTCGAAACTTTTTGAAAGTTAAATGAGAGGGAATAAAAGGACTTTCCCAAACTTTCATTTTTCTTTTATGATCTTGAGAATTCAAATTCTTTTCATCACAAGACCACGGAGAGAAGATGACATGACTTCTTCCATTTATTTAAATGGCAAGGGTGTTGAAAATATTTGAATTTCATTTGGAAAATATTTTCCAATTCTGAAACTTTATGCAACTCAATGATTTTCACGAGCGAAGATAAAATGACTTCTTCAAAACATATGAAATATGAGTTGGGAGTTTCAAAGAATAAAATTCAAAGTTCCTTTCAATTATTTTCAATTTGGAGTTATCTGAGTTTTATTCAAATTATTTTTCTCCAAAAATAAAATATATGGAAAATAGGGTAACATGATTCCCTACCTCAGAAAAATGGAGAGAAATAAATTTGAATTCATTTTGGTATTTTTTTAAATGATTTTTGTTGGATTTTATTGGACCAGAAGCACTCTTTGCTTTATTTAAATTTGTGTGTATTTTATTTGAAGCTAGAAGAATGTTCATCTTGTAGGAAATCTTTTTCTGAAAATTTTGATATATTATATGCCTATTTAATATTTTTATTTTATTTTGCTTTATCATTTTGTTTTCCTCTCTGTTTATTTAATATATATATATATATATATATATATATATATATATATATATATTCATAGCGCCTTGGGCCAAAGGCCCAAGCCGTAAGCCGGCCGGCCAAGGCCAAGGCCATCCACAGCAAGCACTGGGGGAGCGAGGAGCCGCTCCTTTTTCCTAATCTTAGTAGGACTCTTGTCCTACTTCGGTTTTTTCCTTTTTTTTTTTGATCTTTTCCCTCTTTGTTTCCTAATCCTAGTCTATTTCTTGCCCCCTACCCCAAGCAAAACCCTCCCCTCCCCAATATAAATACCCAAGAACCCCCCCCCCCCCTCCAACACATCAAACCAACACCTCTCCTCTCCTCTCCTCTCCTTGTGTGAGCCCCACACCAGCGCCGCTTGCCGCCCTACACCAGCCGCCGCCGCTTGCCACCGCCGCCGCCAAGTGCCGCCGCGCCGCCGCCTAACGCCACCGCCGGGAGCCCTCGCCTCTTGAGGTACTTGCCTGTACTGCGTCACCTTTACATTCCTCGGTTCAGTTTTTCGTAAATCGTTCCGGTTTCCGTTCCGGTTTTCTAGATCGGTTTTTCGTTTTGGTTTTCTTTCCGAAACCCTAGATCGCTTTTCTCGCTGGTTTTTCTTTCCGGTTTTTTTTAGCGAGCGTTCGCTCGATAGATTTTTCTTTTATTTTTAATTTTCGTGGGGACCTATCCGTCTTGTTATTTTTAGTCCCTAATCTTCAAACGCTCATAACTTTTTACTCGTAAGTCGGAATCCAACGAAACCAACGCCCACTTCTTCGTTCACGGTCCCTCTATCCGATAATACAACTCAAACATGTTTTTGATAATTTAAAATTTAAATTAGATCAGATTTGTATTCAAACTTCGTTTGATCGTAACTTGAGTTTCGTAACTCCGATTTAGTTGATTCTTTTTGCTAATCGAAGCTCTTGACCTAAACTTTCTGATAAGGCCAAATTCACATAATTTTGGTACTGTTAGAAATTGTTTTATGCTGCAAGAGTTATTTGATTTAGTTTTGATTTTTTTCGAATTGTTTTCTTCGTTCTTTCCGATCTTTTGAGTGATTGCTTATGTGTGGTTACTATTGCTTGATTACGATAGATTGACCGGAGTGTGACGAGTAGAGCTATCAAGAGTTTTGAGTGCGAATCATCTTCATCAACTTTGTAGGCAAGTAACACTTGATCATACTTTTTCTACTACCCAGTTTTATGCATTAGATCTATTCCTCAAACACTTGCATGATTAGGATCTAATTAAATTGTGGGATGGGAAGTAGATGTGGTAGTACCTATTACCTGTTTTACTTATGAAACCTTGGGAGTTACTTCTACGTTTCCTTATTATGCTATGCTATGCTAGTAGACGTGGATTGGGTGAGTGTATTCCATGACAGATGTGAGATTGTTAAATTAATGGTTTATTTAAGGTGGCAACTTAAACACACATCTGGGTGGATTGAGGCGCTGGTTTCTATCAGGACTTGCCTGTATTTCTTCGGACCGCCACCCAGGCTCAAAGGGATCATGAGATTATTCAAACTAGAAACTTCCGTGTGCAGCCACAAGCCATTATGGGCTCTGGCATAGTTGATTAAGTCGTGCGAACTCTTATAGTGGTGGACTAGCGGATGTAGGGGATGTAGGTGTACCGGTCCACCCATCGTAAGGTGCTAAGCGCTTACGAAAGACTATGTCTCGGTCATCCGTCTCTCAAACACCATGTAGTGCGAGAAACCAAACAGGCGATCGAGTCTTGTGGGGAAAAGTGCGCAAAACTCTGCAGAGTCTACAAACTAATCATGATTAGCAGAGAACCACGTAAAGGACATCTTGAGTATCTAGTACTTGAATATCATGTGAATCTCAACATGTTACTCTAATTAATATTGTTGGGTTTTTAATGAGTACTTTTAATTGGGATTGAGGATGCTGTCAACCATTCTCAATGTTCAACAACCACCATGATAGCTAAATAAACTTATTCCTTTGAAGTAGGGAAAATTTGGCTTTTACAAAAAGCTGTAACCATAGAGCTTTCCACCAGCCATATATGCATGTAGTATAGCCTATTCTTTCATTACTCTCTATGTGTTACATTGCCAGCATATTCCATGTGCTGGCCCGTTTTCGGGCTGCAACTTTTCATGTTGCAGACTTCTCAGACGACGAATAAGTGATACGTTAGGGTTACGATTTCCTATACTCAACTTTGCCGTTGGTGTTGATGGGAATCCACAACCTTGTTGCTTCCGCTATGTTTTGGATTGAGGTAATAGTTTTTACGTTACTTTATACATGTGATTTACCTCTGTTATAAATCCTTCGAGTCTTGTGTGTGTCAGCATACCGATCCAGGGATGAGACGAAAGCACAGAGACTTGATCCATTCGGGTCGGGTCGCTACATGCTACCATTGAATCCATTGAAAATCTAGATAAAAAGATCCATAATCAAATTACTCAATATGGATCTAAGGTAGGAATGACTTTGAAAAATATTAAGGAGAAGGAACCCGTGGTTAATGAGAAAATAAATCTAGATTCTACTCGAATCGATAAACTTGAGGGTATCATTACTAACTTGGGAACCACTTTTTCTTCCGTAAAGAATACTCCTAGTGCTCCCACTAAAATTGCCAAGCTTATGTATGTTCCTAAAAATAAGGGTGAATCATATAGTAAGGAAAATGCGGATCTTAAATCTATAAGTATTCATCCCGATCTTTTTACTATCATTAAGGAACCATTTGCCACGAATGAATTTTTCGATCTTGTGCCTAAATTTTTGATAATTACTAGAAAGAAAGAAAATTCTAAAGGAGGAAGGTGCCTCATTAAAGAATTGCCTACCAAAGATGGCAATACCTAGATCTATCCTCGCTTTTATGCCTAGCTAGGGGCGTTAAACGATAGCACTTGTTGGGAGGCAACCCAATTTTATTTTGTGTTTTTTGTTTTTGGTTCTGTTTAGGAATAAATAATACATCTAGCCTCTGTTTAGATGTGGTTTTATCTTTTAATTAGTGTTTGTGCCAAGTTGAACCTATTGGATCTTCTTGAATGATAGTTATTTGATCTTGCTGTAATTTCCAGAATCTTCGTGCTCAGTGCCCGAATTGTTGAAAATCACCAGAACATGATAAAATACTGATTCGAATTGCTGCTTATCAATAAACAAATTTTCCAGGTCGTCTAATTTTGGTAGAATTTTTTGGGTTCCAAAAGTTTGCGTTAGTTACAGATTACTACAGACTGTTCTGTTTTTGACAGATTCTGTTTTGCGTGTGTTGTTTGCTTATTTTGATGAATCTATGGTTAGTAAAATAGTTTACAATCCATAGAGAAGTTGGAATACATTAGGTTTAACACCAATATAAATAAATAATGAGTTCATTATAGTACCTTAAAGTAGTCTTTTGTTTTCTTTCTCTAACGGAGCTCACGAGATTTCTATTGAGTTTTGTGTTGTGAAGTTTTCAAGTTTTGGGTGAATTCTTTTGATGGATTATGGAACAAGGAGTGGCAAGAGCCTAAGCTTGGGGATGCCCATGGCACCCCCAAGATAATACAAGGACACCAAAAAGTCAAAGCTTGGGGATGCCCCGGAAGGCATCCCCTCTTTAAATCCACTTCCATCGGTAATTTACTTGGAGCTATATTTTTATTCACCAACATGATATGTGTTTTGCTTGGAGCGTCTTGTATTATTTGAGTCTTTGTTTGTTAGTTTACCACAATCAGCCTTGCTGTACACACATTTTGAGAGAGCCATATATGAATTGAAATTTGATAGAATACTCTATGTGCTTCACTTATATCTTTTTGAGCGTGATAATTTTTGCTCTAGTGCTTCACTTAGATCTTTTAGAGCACGGTGGTGGATTTGTTTTAAAAGAAACTTTATCTATCATGCTTCACTTAGATTATTTTGAGAGTTGTTAATAGCATGGTAATTTGCTTAATGTTAATATACTTGCTATTCAAGATATGTGAAACTTTCTTTTGAGTGCGTTGAATACTAAGATAAGTTTGATGCTTGATAATTGTTTTGAGATATGGAGGTGATAATATCAAAGTCATGCTAGTTGAGTAGTTGTGAATTTGAGAAATGCTTGTGTTGAAGTTTGTAAGTCCCGTAGCATGCATGTATGGTTAAAGTTGTGTAACAAATTTGAAGCATGAAGTGTACCTGGCTTGTGCATCCTTATGAGTGGCGGTCGGGGACGAGCGATGGTCTTTTCCTACCAATCTATCCCCCTAGGAGCATGCGTGTAGTACTTGATTTTTGATGACTTTTATACTTTTGCAATAAGTATATGAGTTCTTTTTTACTAATGTTGAGTCCATGGATTATACGCACTCTTACCTTTCCGCCATTGCTAGCCTCTTCGGTACCGTGCATTGCCCTTTCTCACATTGAGAGTTGGCGCAAACTTAGCGGTGCATCCAAACCCCGTGATACGATACGCTCTACCACACATAAACCTCCCTATATCTTCCTCAAAACAGCCACCATACCTACCTATTATGGCATTTCCATAGCGATTCCGAGATATATTGCCATGCAACTTTCCACCGTTCCGTTCATCATTATTATGACATACATTACTTTTGTCATATTGCCATTGCATGATCATGTAGTTGACATCGTATTTGTGGCAAAGCCACCATGCATTATTTTTCATACATGTCACTCTTGATTCATTGCACCATCCGGTACACCGCCGGAGGCATTCATATAGAGTCATACCTTGTTCTAGTTTCGATTTGTAATCCTCATGTTGTAATCAATAGAAGTGTGATGATCATCATTATTAGAGCATTGCCCAAATAAAAAAAGAGAAAGGCCAAAATAAAAAAAGGCCCATAAAAAGGGCAATGCTACTATCTCTTTTTCCACACTTGTGCTTCAAAGTAGCACCATGTTCTTCATGCAGTGAGTCTCATATATTGTGCTTCAAAGTAGCACCATGTTTTTCATATAGTGAGTTTCATAAGTTGTCCTTTTTATACTAGTGGGAATTTTTTGTTATAGAACTTGGCTGGTATATTCCTACGATGGGCTTCCTCAAATGCCCTAGGTCTTCATGAGCAAGCAAGTTGGATGCACACCGACTAGTTTTCTTTTGTTGAGCATTCATAGCTCTAGTGCATCCGTTGCATGGCAATCCCTACTCCTCTTATTGACATCAATTGATGGGCATCTCCATAGCCCGTTGATTATTGTAGTCAATGTGAGACTTTCTCCTTTTTTTGTCTTCTCCACACAATCCCCATCATCATACTCTATTCCACCCATAGTGCTATATCCATGGCTCACGCTCATGTATTGCATGAAGGTTGAAAAAGTTTGAGATTATTTAAGTATGAAACAATTGCTTGGCTTGTCATCGGGCGTATAGAAGTTGGGAACATCTTTGTGTGACGAAAATGAAGCATAGCCTAACTATATGCTTTTGTAGGGATGAACTTTCTTTGGCCATGTTATTTTGAGATGACATAATTATTTTGATTAGTATGCTTGAAGTATTATTATTTTTATGTCAATATGAACTTTTGTCTTGAATCTTTCGGATCTGAATATTCATATCACAATTAAGAAGATTTACATTGAAATTATGCCAAAGTATCACTCCGCATCAAAATTTCTCTTTTTATCATTTACCTACTCGAGGACGAGCAGGAATTAAGCTTGGGGATGCCTGATACGTCTCCAACGTATCCATAATTTTTGATTGCTCCATGCTACTTTATCTATTGTTTTCGACTATAATGGGCTTTATTTTCCACTTTTATATTATTTTGGGACTAACCTATTAACCGGAGGCCCAGCCCAATTCTTGTTTTTTGCCTATTTCAGTGTTTTTGAAGAAGCGGAATATCAAGCGGAGTCCAAACGGAATGAAACCTTCGAACGTGATCTTCTCACCGAACGTGATCCAGGGGACTTGGACCCTACTCCAAGGAGTGCGAGGCGGTCACGAGGGTGGGGGCGCGCCCCCGGGCGTGCCCCCTGCCTCATGGGCCCCCTGACGCTCCATCGACGTACTCCTTCCTCCTATATATACCTACGTACCCCCAACAGATCGGGGACGGAGCCAAAAACCTAATTCCACCGCCATACCTTCTTGTATCCACGAGATCCCATCTTGGAGCCTGTTCTGGAGCTCCGCCGGAGGGGGCATCCACCAGGGAGGGCTTCTACATCATCACCATAGCCCCTCCGATGAAGTGTGAGTAGTTTACTTCAGACCTTCGGGTCCATAGTTAGTAGCTAGATGGCTTCTTCTCTCTTTTTGGATCTCAATACAATGTTCTCCCCCTCTCTCGTGGAGATCTATTCGATGTAATCTTGTTTTTGCGGTGTGTTTGTTGAGATCGATGAATTGTGGATTTATGATCCAACTTATTTATGGAAAATATTTGATTCTTCTCTGAATTCTTTTATGTATGATTGAGTTATCTTTGCAAGTCTCTTCGAATTATCCGTTTGGTTTGGCCAACTAGATTGGTAGTTCTTGCAATGGGAGAAATGCTCAGCTTTGGGTTCAATCTTGCAGTGTCCTTACCTAGTGACAGAAGGGGTTGCAAGGCACGTATTGTATTGTTGCCATCGAGGATAACAAGATGGGGTATTTATCATATTGCATGAATTTATCCCTCCACATCATGTCATCTTGCTTAAGGGGTTACTCTATTTTTAACTTAATACTCTAGATGCATGCTGGATAGCGGTCGATGAGTGGAGTAATAGTAGTAGATGCAGAATCGTTTTGGTCTACTTGTCACGGACGTGATGCCTATATACATGATCATTGCCTAGATAACCTCATAATATGCTCAATTCTGTCAATTGCTCAACAGTAATTTGTTCACCCACCGTAGAATACTTATGCTCTTGAGAGAAGCCACTAGTGAAACCTATGGCCCCCGGGTCTATTCTCATCATATCAATCTCCATCACTTTATTTACTTGCTTTGCTTTTACTTTTCACTTTGCATCTTTATACCAAAAATACCAAAATATTATCTCTATCAGATCTCACCCTCGTAAGTGACCGTGAAGGGATTGACAACCCCTAAGCGTTGGTTGCAAGTAGCTATCGTTTTGTGCAGTGCACGAGGGATTTGCGCGTGGCCTCCTACTGGATTGATACCTTGGTTCTCAAAAACTGAGGGAAATACTTACGCTACTGTGCTGCATCATCCTCTCCTCTTCGGGGAAATCCAACGCAGTGCTTAAGAGGTAGCAATGAACCTGCTCAATATACTGTAAGTACAAAGGATGGTCGCATGATGATTGATGCTAAAGGATGGTCAATGTTCAAATCTAAATCATATCTTCCGGTAGGGGGTGATGTCAAAATCGAACTTTCTCGGCAAGGAGAGCTGGTCCAAATCAACTTTGAAATTCTTCAAGAGCAAAGACGCAATCGCCGAACCGATCTATCCTCCGAGAGATTTTGATGTAATAATCTGGCATGGTGAAACAAGTGTCACTGTGTGTATAAGTAGTACAACAAGATTATTTATCACGTGGTATATCATTGATAGAATTGCAACTCGATTGCGGTTAGGAACCGCTGCTCGATTTCATTCCAACAACTGTCGTGCTTTATTCAATTTTGTGTATTCGCCTTATGACGACATCTAAAACCAGCGCCGCATCGATCGCTTGCAATATGAAAAGCGCTGAGGTAGAACACATGGGCCCCCAAACATGCAGGGTCGGCCTGCGGCCCAAAGTTCAGAACCGTGAGCCTATCTGAGTATTATATTCTCAGCTGAACCCCCATAAAAACAGATGAACCCCCCTAATGCCCGTGTGTTGCAGATGGAGTATATTTCTCGGCAAGGTGAGCCTGTGATATAAAAGATTTGTATATTTCTTTACAGAGGGAGTATCTCTCTGTCAAAAAATATATTTATGTGTAACTAGTTACTCCTGTCTTTCTACTTCCATTTGCTGATATGTGGGGCAACCGGCAACGGGGTCCACGTGCCATATGCACAAATTAGAGTGCACAACTTCACGGTAGACACACCCCGGTCGTAGCGCCACAGTAATGCCCAATGAGTCATCAAATCACAACCCCCCCCCTTTCCAGCTTAAGTAGTAAGCTGGACGGACGAAGCGGCAATATTTCACTGGGCCTGAATCCCCTTCTCCATCGTCTGCTTGTTCAGAGAAAACCCCCTCTCGGCGATTGCTTAGGGTTTTCTCATGGAGTACAAATTCTTCATCCATCCCTGATAAATCCAAGACCCTTGGTCGCAGGTAATCCTAGGATGGCAGCCGCCGCTGTTGATGCATTTTTCTTCCTACTGAATCTAGTGTGTTTCATTTGCAGTGCCCAAAGTGCGAGTGCCCTATAGGTTTCTGCGCCCTCGGCGAGACGCCACACTTGTTCCTTCTCATCCTAACACAACATTTTGAAACGCGCACAGTATGTTCCTAGAATCCTCTTGTCTATCCGGGAGGGTGGGGTTTTTTTGAACATGCTGTGTTCTCATATTATTTTTCCTGCGGTGTATTATTTGCTCTGCCAGAACACATGTACACAAGATGCTCGGCCTTGCCATAACTGAATACACTAGTTTAATGGTCACAGTGAAGACAAGCCATGGATATAAGTTCCGAGTTGGGTTCAAGAACCAAGAAGATCGCTGCATTTTTTATGGCCGAACATGGATAAACTTTCTCAAGTGTTACGGACTGAAAGTTGGCGCACGAATGTTGATGGAAATATTAGAACCTGGTCTCATCTTCACTGCGATCTTCCACCCCGACGTCGTTCCAATTGTTCATCCTTGTTAGTTTTGTATCTGGTTCTTGCTTGTTGCCTCGATTACTTCTTAATCCACCTATTCTGTCTAACTAATCACAATTTAACTTTAGAAGTAGCAACGAATCTCTCACGAAGATGCTACTTCTAACTAATATTTTCTTATAATTGGTGTCACGTGTAGGTTTTTTCAGAGTTAAGCAGTCTGCTCATTTGTTACTCTGTAATAACTTTCATTGTTACTAATGGCACTTGAAGTTGATGGATCGACATCCACAAGTTCCTACACTTTATTGATCGTCTTGAGGTCCTTGTGGGGCGTTTAAATGGTGGAAGGCCACGTGGGATATGTGTGCATCGCTGCACTCGTTGAACAGGTCCAAGCGTGTCGAGAAACTTATGGTACGAGTTGTTTTATGTTATATATGTTGTTCATAAACTATTGCTTATACACAGTTTCTGATTGTGTTCTTCTTGAAACAGGAACTGCCGAGTTCTATTGTTCCTATACAGATGCCTGACCATGGTCGGGTCAGACTTGCGCTTGGTCACAACATGATTTTTATGTCGACCTACTCAGTTCCCCTTGGAGGTGAAAAGATACTTATTCATGGGTGGTCTCAAATAATGAAGAGCCATCCATCTTGGAGAATAGGACAGAAGATTATGTTCATGCTTTTCCATGGCTCTAAAGCGAATATCCTGTTTATTGACCACGTTGTGAGATGAAGCCGCTTTCAGAAGGTTGTGGATGCGCGGGGTGGCGCCTGGGCCTTGTCACGGGCTTGGCGGCCTCACCCTTGGTTAATCAGAGGCAAAGTAGCACTGCTCGAGGCATGCTTTATGCGGTTGAACTGTATAAGTACTCATACTGCTTTCAGCTTTGGTTGTTAAGTGCCCTGCTGGTTTCGATTAAGGTTGTTAAGTACTCCTGCTGCTTTTATAGTGCATCGTGTTTCTTGATCCTGTCTTCCTCCGGCCAAAACCAAACCAGCGCGTGGGCCGCCTGCTTCCGCCTCCCACGGCTGGCTGCGCCTCAGCACACGCATCGCCGCCCCACCGTCTCCTATATCATTAACGCCGACGTCCTCTACGCGCTTTGGTGCGCTCGCCGCGGCGTCGCCCTCTCGCGTTGTCAACATGGTCAACAAACAACAGGAATCGGCAGAAGTATGTGGAGACGATGACAGTAGGGGCCCACCACGTCAGCGTATGGAAAATGCTTCCTCCTAGTGTTTTCCTAACATCTGGGACCCACGAAATTGTGAGCGTATATAGTCAATAGACAAGAGAACAGCACAAGATCGGCTGACACCTGGGACGTAGCTACTCGAGCAGTATTTTTTTTTGTTTGGTATTGTTGAGACGGAGCAGGGTTTGAACTGGGCTGTGGCCCGTCTAGCCCAGGCTTATATTTTATGTTCACCATGTGACCAGCCCAGCTATTTTTTCTTTTTGAAATGAGCCCAGTTTATTTTTTCTGAAGAATACCCAATCCAAGCCTACTTATATTTCTATGCCCTGATGGGCTGCAACTCTTTCAAGACGCCTGCAAATCTTGAAAGTAATATGAAATGGGTTGTAAATATAAACACAGATGACAAATTGGCAATTACTTTATAATTTCTGATTTTTTTTCACATTTTCAGATTCCCATTTCACTTTGGGCATTAACCTAATTTAAATATATCTTCAAAGTACTTTAAATCTGGCTCGACATTTCGGTATTAAAAATAGTTTGGAACCCACGAAATATGCGAAATTGGCCAGCCAACCAAAAAAATGACTGCAAAAATTGCATAAGAAGTTGCCATGAGCTATATATAAATTATTAAAAAAAGAAGGAGTGGTCTGACTTGTGGGCCTGTTTAGTTGACGTGTATGCAAGATTTTTTTTAGTTATTATATACGTCAACAAACGGTTCTAGCAGACGTAACCGTTGGATGTCAATCCAACGGCCGTCGTGTTTCTTCAATCTCTGATCTTCTTGCTCCAGCCCGTAAGCGGCCGGCGGGACCGCCTGCTCCGCCTCCGTGGCGGCTGTCTTTGCCATGTGAGCCTCAGCGCCCCCTACTACTCCCACCGCTGGCCAGGGCATCCAGCTACTCACCCACACCCCCTATTATTCTGCGGCGACGGCAGCCTCACACCGCAGCCGAACCGGTGAACCCTCGTACTCCTCTTCGCGCGGGCTTCCACTGCCGCATCTTCCCCAGCTCCGCGTCGTCCCCTTCCTAGGCCTCTCTGTCGTCCACCTCCGTGGTGCTCTCGGCGCGGCGTGGTCAATGTGGTCAACGACCGACTTCCATCAGAAGAGTACTGTACATGGAGAGGCTGACAGTTGGGTCCATGGCAGTCGCAAGGAAGTGCCTCCTTATTACGCGGAAAATAATTATTCCTCCACCTGACAGCAGGGACCCACCGGACGGGCCACCAGTATTTCGTGAAAAAAAACGTTTGCCCCTAACTTCTAGGACCCACAGGACGGGCCACTGTATTTCGCGAAAAAAACGTTCCCCCTGCTGTTAGGTCGGACCCACCGGAAGTGCCTCCTTATTACGCACAAAAAAATGAATACCCCCTTGCTAGCCGGGACCCACCTTGGTGGGAGGCTGACTTGTGGGGCTACTAAGTTGACAGGGACGGATGTCTTTGTCAACTTTAGTCAATATATGAACGATTCTAGCTCCAGTGACCATACGATGTCCATCCAACGGCCGTAGTGCTTCTTCAACCTCTGGCCTTCTTGCTCCAGCCGCCCAAAGCAGCGCCGGTCGTGCCGCCTGCTCATGCCTCCCGTGGCCGGCTATGATGCCGCGAAGGCCTCACCGCCCCTACTACTCCCACCGCTGGCCAGGCCATCCCTCTACGCACCCACACCCCCTGTTATTCTGCGGCGACGACAGCCTCACACCGCAGTCGAACGAGTGAACCCTCATACTCCTCTACGCGTGGGCATCCACTGCCACGTCTTCCCCGGCTCTGCGTCGTCCCCTTCCTAGGCCTCGCCATCATCCACCGCCATGGTGCTCTCGGCGCGGTGTGGTCAATGTGGTCAAGGAATGGCTTCCATCGGACGTGGACTTTACGTGGAGAGGCCGACAGCTGGGTCCACGGCCGCAGCAAGGAAGTGCCTCCTTATTACGCGGGAAATAATGACTCCTCCACCTGACAGCTGGGACCCACCGGACGGGCCACTGCATTTCATGGAAAAAACGTTTCCCCTGACTACTGGGACCCACAAGCTTCACCTTCTCCCGAAAGGAAGTGCGTCCGAGCAAAAGAAAATGATTCGCCCCCCTGACTGCTGGGACCCACCAGCTACACCTTCACATGCAAGGAAGTGCGTCCGGGCAAAAAAAAACGATTCGCCCCCCTGACTGCTGGGACCCATCGGCTACATCTTCGCACCCAAGGAAGTGCGTCCGGCAAAAATCGATTCGCCCCACATTGCTGGGACCCACCAGCTACATCTTCGCACGCAAGGAAGTGCACGGCGGTCGGGACCCACCTGGTCGAAGCGTGCGTGGCGTTGTCATTCGGTCGTGAACGTTAATGCGTACACCGGTCGTTGTAGAGGTGCGCACGTGCCGTAGTAGAGGCGCGCACGTAGCATGTACACGTACGTACAACGGCCATGGTGCAAGAAAGAAAATACGGCCACGTATGTGTACATACGGGCTGGGTCTCGAACGCCTACTCGCGCATACGTACGGCCAGGGCTCGTGTACATGGCTGGGCTGGAATGGAGAAACATCATCGTCATCGTGTTCATGGGGAGGCAACGGAGTGCGTCGTGTTCATGGGGAGGCAACGGAATGCGTCGTGTTCATCGGGAGGCAACAGAACGCGTGGGAGCCAACCGGCTGGGTCGGAACGGAATGTGTGGTCGTGTTCATCGGGAGGGCTTGGACGGAATAGGCGATGGAAACGAGGCCGGCGATCGCTGAACGGAGGAAGCGGACCTCCTACATTCGGAACGGGGTCCTGTTGATCGGGAGGGTGTGACGTGTCGCAAAAACGGAGGAAGCAGACCTTCCCTACGGTCAAAACGGGGTCCTATTGATCGGGAGGGTGTGGCGTGCATCAAGAAAGCAGATTTAAACGGACCTCCTATGGTCAAACGGGGTCTGTTGATCGGGAGGGTGTGGCGCACCGCAAAAGCGGATTTAAACGGACTTGTGTTGGAGCGCTACGGTCGAAACGGGGGTCCTGTTCATCGGGAGGGTTGTGGCGCACCGCAAAACGGGACTCCACGGGATATTGTTCATCTCCACCGTCGACTCCTCCAGCCTCCACGGGCTACCGTCGACCTCCTCCAGCCTCCACGGGCTCCTGTTCATCCAGCCTCCACCGTGCGCTACTCCATCGGCTCTTGTTCAACCACCCCTCCACCGCTTCATCGTTTCTTCCAACCCTCCACACCACGGGGTCCTGTTCAACCACCCCTCCACGGACACCCCTCCACCGTCTACTGTTCATCCAACCCTCCACACCATGGGGTCCTGTTCATCCAGAGGCAAACGCCACCGCTCACTGTTCATCCAAACCCCCCTCGCAACGCTCACTGTTCATCCCAGAGGCAGCATTGACCGGCTTCAGTTAGTAGCAGTAGCGAAGGAATCGCTCGATCGAATTCAGTTAACAGCGATCGATCGATCCCTCGGGTTCAATAACACGTAGCCTGCAGTGCAATCGCTCGGGTTCAGTTAGAGCCCAACGCCTCGCTCGGGTTCAGTTAGAGCCAACGCCCCGCACACACGCGCATACGTACGAGAAAGCAGCGCATCGCCGGCCCCGACCTCCCACCGTAACTGGGAACTCCTCGAAATTTTCCTCCCCCTCGCTTCTACCACGGTTTTTTCCGTCATGGACGGCCCAAAGAATGACATGCAGCTGCGTTGTAAGTGCATCTAGTGCCCCTTAGTGATTTTGGTGGATTGAAGACTTATAGGTTAAGGAACTAATGCGTTTGTGAGTGTACACAGGTCTATAAGTCTATGAGGAGTTTGATATTTACAGAGAAAGTCGACCCTAAAAATGAAGTTCTTATTGAAGACTTTGATATTACGAAGACTTTCTGAAGACTTTGAAAGTGAAGAAATTGGTGTGACCTTGAAGACTTGGTATTCATTTAAGGAACATGAAGCGTGAAGACTTCTGTTTTCGTAGTTTCATTTTCTCTTTCTTGAGTCATAGGAAACACCGTACTGTTAAAGGGGGTGAGGAAATACTAAGGAAAAATTTCCATGTGATGCTCAACTCAAAATCCTACACCTACCAATCCCTTCGAGTGAAGCCTTTGGAAATCTCATACGATTCGGTCAATTTCTTCAAAGGATGAGACGAAGTTCTTCCGTCATCGAGGAATTTGTTCTCGACCGAGGAGTTAGGAATTCGCCAAAGGCGGATTGCCTACACAAATGAGGAACATGATAGCCCCGAGGAATTTGATATTCAAATTTCCGACCGTTCTGTCGTGTCTTGGCCATTTGTCCCAAAATATCTTATCCACCTAACGGTCATATCATTGAAGGGCATTTATGTCTTATCATGTCGGGCTGCTCCCTTTGCTATAAATAGCCGCCCCTACAACCTCTAGCTGGTTGGCTGCTCCGAGAGAAACTTGACACCTGTCATTTGAGAGCAACCCATCCTCCGAGGACTTTGAGCGAAAATCATCGAGTGAGGAAAAACCCAAAACCAAACCCTACAAACCCAAAGTGATTGAGCATCATCAAGAAATTGATCCTGCGTGGATCCGACGCTTGTTACCTTTGAAGACTGTGCTTCTTCCAGACGGTTAGGCGTCATGGTCTAGAGCATCCAAGAGGAATTGTGGATCGCCGAGTGACCAAGTCTGTGAAGGTTTGGAAGTCGCTCAAGACTTACCACGAGTGATTGGACGAGGTCTGTGTGACCTTAGTTCAAGGAGAATACGGTGAGGACTTTGTGTCCCGAGCTGCGTGCTTAGCTTAATCGGGTGTCCGGGAATGTGTGTCCTCGAGTTTAAATACTCAGCCGCTCCAACCAGACGCATAACCGAGACAGCAGCTTGAACTGGTCTACCAAATCATTGTCTTCACCAACCTAACTGGTTCTATCTCCTCAACCCTTTCATTTCCTCATTACTGTGTTGAGTGTTTGTTCATAACTGTGTTTGAAGACTTTGACTGAAGACTTTCTCAATCTCCTCAGTTCAATTTCTTCAGTCAGTTTGTCTTCATCTTGTGTTATCCTGTGATTACGCTTTTCGTACTGTGTTTGTCTTCATTTCATCATGATGACCATGCGTGTATTCTGTTATGCTTACCGAGTACTTATTCCGGCGCAAGTAGTTCTTCGCTAAGGAATTTCCTCACCGCAAATTCCTCGGTGAAGAATTCATAAAAATCGCCTATTCACCCCCCTCTAGTCGATATAACGCACTTTCAATTGGTATCGAGCAAGGTACTCCCTTGTTACGTGTGATTTTGGTTTAACCACCTGGCGTTTTAGTTATGCCGACCGCAGTTATGATCAAGGTCTCGGTAGGGTGTCCTACCTTTGATGGGACGGACTACCCCTCTTTGGAAGAACAAGATGCGAATGCATCTTGAAGCAATTGACAACGATCTACGGTATGTTGTGGAAAATGGTGTTCCCTCACCACACCTTCTCCGAATGTTCTTGATGTGAAGAGATTCAAGCAACTCGATTCTCAAGCGAAGAATATCATATGTGGCCATCTGAGCAAAGGTCAATATGGAAGAGTGAGTGCTTTGGAAACTGCCAAGCTCATCTGGGACAGGCTGTCCAAAGTGAATGAAGGAGTTTCAACTCAGCGTGACTCTCGAGTTGATGTTCTTCGGAATCTCTTCAACCGCTTCAAGAGACTCGACAACGAAAATGTTCAACAAACCTTCGATCGCCTCACTGACATCTCAAATGAGCTTCAAGCACTTGGCGCCACTGACATCACCAACCATGAGGTGGTGAAGAAATTGTTAAGATCGCTGATTCCTCATTTGATACTCCGCACCGATGATACAAGAGCGTGCTCACTACAAGTCACTTGATCCTGGCCGATATCCTCGAGAGGCTAAATACTCATGAGTTCCAGCTTTGAAAAGAGAGATCTCTATGGTTCTAGCTATGGAAAAACACGTGCCCTGAAGGCCAAGGCTGTGTCTGAATCTGAGTGTGAAGACTCTGGTAGTAGCCTTGGAGATCCTGAAGAATTAGGCCAGGATCTAGCACTGCTCGTGAAGAAATTCCAGAAGTTCTCAAGACATGGACGATTTGGAAAATCCTCAAGGAGCAGTGATTCCTCATCCAGTGACTATAAGAGAAGACTTTGTCACAAATGCAAGAAACCTGGTCACTACATCCAAGATTGTCCTCAGTGGGAAAAGGAATTAAAGAAGAAGAAACACAAGGATTACAGTTCTGATGACGTTAAGAATAAGAAGAAATCATCGAAATCTTCATCATCAAAATCCTCAAAGCCTTCTTCTCACAAGAAGAGCAGCTCCAAAAAGGTTCGGGCATTCATTGGCAAGGAAATGGACTCTGAAGCTGAATCTGAGGAACATGAGGAAGAGGAGGCATCGAGAAGAATCTGAGTCTAGTGTGGCGAGTCTAGCTCTACGCTCTTTGCTTTCGTCAGCAAGTCCATCTTCAACTCTGAAGAAAATGACCTCACCATCAATGCTGATGAAGATAGTGATGACTACACTCCCACCTATTGCTTCATGGCAAAGGGTGCCAAGGTACTCAAATATACCTCCTCCGAATCTAGTGAAAATGAATCTGATGAGGATCTAAAGCCCGATTACTCAAAACTTGCTAAAATTGCTGTAACACAACAAAGGGCTTTGGAAAAGGTTCAAAACATGCTAGATAAGAGTGGTGATATGTTAGGTGAAGAAATGGATCGCACTAAAGCCCTCGATCGAAAATCTTGAGACTTCAGTCTAGGTTTGACAGCCTTTTCAAGGTCATCATAACACTCTCTTATCGATCATGAGAAACTTTCTTATGAATTTCTTCAAAGAAAGCAAGATCTTGAGAAGCTAAGAGTGAGTTATGAAGATCTTCGAAGGAGCGTGATTCATTACTTGCTCAACAAATCAGCGCTTCTCGTGAAGAATTTGTTCCTCCATGCTTAAAGTGCATTGAACGTGAATACGCTAATTCTTCACCGAATGTTCAAATGCTTCAATCGTTACAAATTCTTCACCTGCCTCTGCTATCACTAATTCCTCATCCGAGGACATTGCTAGTAACACCGACGATGCAGGTTGAAGGAATTGTACATGATGAGCATGTACAAAAGCCTCAAAGGGCATCAGACTCTTTGTGATGTGC
Organism: Aegilops bicornis; assembly: GCA_021605145.1. Lineage (NCBI taxonomy): Eukaryota > Viridiplantae > Streptophyta > Magnoliopsida > Poales > Poaceae > Aegilops > Aegilops bicornis. The sequence goes on along the minus strand of CM038670.1, from coordinate 751,106,508 downwards.
TTAAAAGCAGATCCTCAACAGAAACCCTAGGAAAGAGGGTATTGCCTTTGAGAGAAAACTCAATCTTGATGGAACATATTGGAAGCCCGAGCGGTATCCCAAAACCTCATGGGTTGCTGCAAAGGGACCTCCAGTTGATCCATCTAACTTATCCGCTTTACATGTGAATCTCCTCATTCTTGATGAGTCATTTGACTCCGACTATAAACTGTTCAAAAATCAGAATGGTGAAGTATTTGCTAGATATGTTGGCGCTTAATCGCAGAACGGTTCCCCTATGAAGAAAATCTGGGTTCCCAAGAAGTGCCTTGAAAGTCTTCGTGAATGTCCTCATGACACCACCGTGAAGAATAGGAACCCCAGATCAAATTCTTCATATGGACCAAATTCTTCATATGGATCCAAGTCCTCATACGGACCAAATTCCTCACGTGGATCAAATTCCTCGAAAGGATCAAAGTCCTCATATGATTATCATCGTGCTAACAACTCTGCTTTGAGGGTAGAGCTAAGGGCTATGAATATGTGCATTATTCTTCAAACCAATATGTTCATAAGTCCTCGAAGAATTTCTCCGCTTATTCATATGCTTACCCTAACCCTCTTATGTGAAACGAAATGGTTTGGCTTCTATGCCACCATTCTCGTATGGTGCTCGCAGAGTAATGAACTCTTTGCCACCCCTTCAAATGTGGGTGGTGAAGAAAAAGAACTAATCTCTTCTGCAGGGTCAGGTCTCCAGACGTGCCTTAACGTTTGAAGAATTCGCTGGGGACCTGACGAAATTGCCTGAAAGGACGCAGGCTAATCATGATGAAATGAACTTTCATTTCACACGTCCTCATACTGCTTATCTGTTATACTAACTGATGAAATTCATCTGATGAACTTGATATCATATTCTTCACTGATGAAGTATATGAGATCGTAAGTTGCACTAATTCATCTGCAGGATGATCAACCCAAAGCCACTGAGTGGGTTCTCGATAGTGGATGTACAAATCACATGACTGGTGACAAGAATCTATTGATGGATGCTCCCTTATCACCATCACATCCGAAGCATATCATCTTTGGCGACAAAGGCAAAAGTCGTATTGGGTCTTGGTAAGGTTGCGATCTCTAAGGACATACACATGGACAAAGTCATGCTTGTTGAGTCCTTAGGATACAACCTCATGTCGATCTCAATGCTTTGTGATCTTGATATGGTTGTTATCTTTGGCAAGTATCGTTGTGTTGTGATTATGGAAGGCGACAATTCCAAAGTCTTGAAGGCTTTAGGAGAGGAGACTTGTATATTGTTGACTTCTCTACGGGACCACAACCAGCCGTGTGTCTACTTGCAAAAGCTTCGTATATCGGCAATGGCATCGGCGACTTGGTCACGCAGGCATGAGGAATTTGCACACGCTTGCAAAGAAGAAGCATGTCATTGGCATTGAGAATGTCAAATTCCTCAAGGATCACTTATCAGAACTGTGAAGCTGGAAAAATGACCAAGGCCAAGCATCCAAAGAAAGACTATCATGACCACTACTCGTCCTTCAATTGCTTCACATGGACCTCTTTGGTCCCAATCATTACTCAAATTGCCGTTAATGATGCATCTCTATATGGCTTTGTTATTGTTGATGATTACTCTCGCTACACATGGGTACACATTGTTACTTACAAAAATCAAGTGCAGGAAGTCTTCAAACGATTTTCCTCGAGGGCTTCAACCAACTTTGGTGTGAAGATCAAGCACATCAGGAGTGACCATGGAACTGAGTTCAAGAATTCGGTCTTGATGACTATCTTGATGAACTTGGTATTACTCATGAGTTATTTGCTCCTTATACTCCTCAGCAAAATGGCGTCGTGGAGCGCAAGAACAGAACTCTTGTTGAGATGGCTCACACTATGCTTGATGAATACAAAACGCCTAATCGTTTTTGGATTGATGCAATTGATACGGCGTGCCACATCATCAACAGAGTATATCTTCACAAATTCTTCAAGAAGACTGCCTATGAACTCCTCAATGACAAGAAACCAAATGTAAGTTATTTCAAAGTCTTGATTGCTAAATGTTGGATTAGAGATCCTCATCACAATTCTAAATTTGCACCGAAAGCACATGAAGGTTTTATGCTTGGTTACGGAAAGGACTCGCACACCTCTGTAGTCTTCAACATCACTCTTCACAAGATTGTTGACCTTTGTAGATGTGCGGTTCGATGAAACTAATGGCTCGCAAAGAGAGCACCTACCTTCTGTGTTAGATGAACCAGCACCGAGGATTCAATCAAGTTCAAGGCAATCGAGGATGTCATTCCATTGAAGAATCTGCTGAAGAATTCATTCCTCAGACTGAAGAACGCCGGTGATGCACTCAAGATAATGTCAAGACAATGGTGCTGAGGAAAATGATCAAATTCCTCGACGACAACCAGCTCATCCTCGCGTTGCAAAAAGAAGTGCAAGTGGAGAAGATCATCGATGACATTAAAGCGCCAGTCCTCTCACACGCTCAAAAGCTTCACATTTATCTAACTTTTGTGGGCACTATGCTTTTGTCTCTATCACAGAGCCCACTAAGGTAGATGAAGCATTTAGAGCCGGATGGATTCAGGCTATGCAAGAAGAATTACATCGATTCGAGCTCAACAATGTCTGGGAACTGGTCAAACGTCCAGATCCTCGCAAGCATAATGTCATTGGCACAAAGTGGATCTACCGCAACAAGCAAGATGAAAATGGCCTTGTGGTGAGGAATAAGGCACGACTAGTAGCTCAAGGCTACACACAGGTTGAAGGAATTGATTTCGATGAAACTTTTGCACCTGTTGCTAGACTTGAGTCTATTTGCATATTACTCGCCTATGCTAACCATCACAATATCACTTTATATCAAGTGGATGTGAAAAGTGCATTCCTCAATGGTAAGCTTGAGGAAGAAGTATATGTTGCTCAACCCCTGTGTTTTGAAGATCCAAAGAATCTCGACAAAGTCTTGAGACTTAATAAGGCCCTCTATGGTCTCAAACAAGCCTCTACAGGCGTGGTATGATACATTGAAGGAATTCTTCGTGAAGAATGGCTTCACACCAGTTCACTCGACCCTACTCTCTTTACTAAATCTTATGATGGTGAACTGTTTGTGTGCCAAATATATGTTGATGATATTATCTTTGTTGTCTTGACCAACGTTATAGTGATGAATTTGCCTATATGATGAGTGAAGAATATCAAATGTCCATGATGGGAGAGTTGAAATTCTTCTTAGGTCTTCAAATTCGTCAACAGCGCAATGGCATATTCATATCTCAGGAGAAATACCTCAAAGATGTCACGAAGAAATTCGCATGCAAGATTGCAAAGGCGCTTAAAATTCCTATGCCCACAAATGGCCATCTATGCAATCGATGAAAATGGTATTGACTTGATCACAAGGTATACCGCTCCATGATTGGTTCTTTATTGTACTTATGTGCATCTAGGCCAGATATAATGCTTAGTGTTTGCATGTGTGCCCGATTTCAAGCTACACCGAAGGAATCACACCATAAGGCTGTGAAGCATATTCTTTGATATCTAGCTCACACACCAACACTAGGATTATGGTACCCCAAGGGCTCGCTTTTGATCTCATTGGATATTCGACTCGACTATGCTTTGGTGATCGTGTGGACCGCAAGTCAACTTCCGCACTTGTCATTTCGTCCGACGATCATTGGTGCATTGGTCCTCGAAGAAACAGAATCACAGATCACCGCTTCATCGCAAGCTGAATACATTGTTGCTGGCTCGTGTTGTGCTCAATTGCTGTGGATGAAGCAAACTCTCAAGGACTATGGCATCAATGTGAAGAATGTGCCTCTCTACTATGACAATGAGAGTGCCATCAAGATTGCTCACAATCCAGTTCAGCACTCGAAGACAAAGCACATTCAAATTCGTCATCATTTTCTTCGTGATCATGTGTTGAAGGGCTTACATCTCTATCAAGCACGTGAAGATCAAGAACAGCTAGCCGATATCTTCACTAAGCCCTTGGATGAGAAGAGATTTAGCAAGTTGCGGTGTGAGCTAAATATCTTAGAATCTTCGAATGTTCTTTGAAAAAGACACACATCCTGACACTTATGCAAAATTGATGACTTAGATGTGCAACACATGAAGAAACGTTTTTCTTCAATCAATGAAGAATAACACTCTAAGTGTGAAGAAATTAATGAAGAATTTGATTCTCGTAACCCTACGACAATTGTACGCTGTGTCTGAAATCATCATTCTTATACGGTGGGTCACGCCACCACCAAAGTTGAAAATCTTCAATTTGAGTTTTTCCTCAGTTTTGAAATTCTTCAGTTTTCAAATTCTTCAACTTTGCAAAATCTTCACTGTTTCCGTCGACTTTCTTCATTGGCTATATATATATATATATATATATATATATATATATATATATATATATGGGTTTATGTCCTCTACGGCATTCACTTATGGCTATTTCTTCAAGTCGCTTTTACGCTAAGTGAATGTGATCGGACCCTTCCCCTCTATGCTATACTCAACCCAATCTATTCACAAATTCTTCATGTGCGTTCTATTTGAAACTCGTTCAAAATCTTCACTGTGTCCTTGTCAGCTAAAGAAATTGCGAACGGAACTTTAAAACTGATCTTATCCAAACTTTCGGTTTTGCCGCTCAAACCGTTCCGAATCCCACGATGCATTATTTTACTCACCCACGATCGTACACGATCTCCACTACACAGTACGTGGGTGACACATGTCGTGAGAAGGAGAATGGTCAGGGGCACGTTCGTCCCAAATCTTCGGGCGAACAGTTTTTCACCTTGTCTATAAATACCCCTCTCCCCTTCCTCACTTCTTTTACCCCGCTCGACCTCTCTCTCCCGTTCGAGCTCCTCAAACCCTAGCGCCGCCGCTACTCCATCGTCGCCGGTGAGGAAGAGCTTCACTGCCTCGACCTCGTCGACGTCGTACTCACGCCGACCGTGGAATTCCTCACTCCGCCGCCGCCGTAGCTGCCTTCCTCTGCCAAGTTAGGGCGTGGAAGATCTGAACAGACGAGCTTCACATCTACAACACCCAGTTCATCGTGTTCTTCATTTAGGGTAAATAAAAGTTTCTTTTATTACTCGCTTTGATTCTCAAGCTTTCCTGAAAATCTTCAAAGGTGTTTATTCTTCAAATCCTCACACACAAACACCTCACAAGCTATCTGCTCTTGATTCGTTTCTCTAAGCAATCATTTTCTTCAAGATTCCTTAATTGTGTGGATCCTCGATCTGTACAACTCGAACCTAAGTCAAAGAACGCTTAGTGAAATTCTTCAAGGCTCATCTGGTCAAAATCCTCAAAACTTGTTCTTTTGAAAAACCTTCCGAGAACGCATATGACCTCTCCAAATTCCTCGCAACTATACTGCTCACGGTACACATGTCATTGCTGAATCACTAGGTTCTCATCAACTTAACTCATTTGCAGCGTTCCTCGAAGAAAAACTGCATACTTCTTCAGAGAACTCAATTGTTCAATTTCCTCAATCAAGAATATGGAAGACGGTAAGAAGCCACGTAAAGGAGGAAAGAAACCCGAGGTTATGACCGCTTTTGAGATCCCCGAGGAAATTTATGCCGACTCATCGCACACCGATGAAGAAAACAAAAATCAGCGCAAGGTGCGATTCGTAAGATTGAATGGAGATGGGCAAGGGAATGGAGGAATACAGATATGTGACTCCAAAGTACATGAAGAAATTCGCTCTCAATCCTCCATGCCCAAGAGCTCCATTGGCACCTGGCCAAGTAGCTGATCCCACAAGCATCAAACGTGGTGAGGACTTTCCTAATGAATGGGCTAAGCACCAAGCTAAATTGGCAAGACAAGCCAAGGAGGCAGTGAAGATATTCAATGAGGATTCTGCCACTGCTACTGCTACTGAGGCCTCGGTCAAACCGAGGAAATCCATGCCAAAGAAGTCTGCTCATAAGCCAAGTGCTTCACCATCAGCGCCCTCACGACCAAGTTCTCAAGAGCGCCCTCAAGGCAAATTCCTCACACTGCTACAGCTCCACCAAAGTCCTCAACAGCTCCCAAAGTCCTCAACTCCTGCATCCGGCTACATGTCAAAGGACTGCTGGTTTCTCGATTGCCTCTCGGAGTTTCAGCAAGTTCCTCAAAGAGCACCAATTTCATCATCCGCCCGACCGTGTCAAGACCAAAACAACGGTGGCCGAGGTCCTCGCCAAGTCCAACGAAGAAACAAGTTGCATTCCATGTGCCTTCGATGATGAAGCTTCGATGATGAACTTGCGGAAATCATCGAGATCGCCAAGAAAGGGCCGCTAGAGCCAAAGGCACATTTGTGCCATCGCTGTTGAATCCAAGAAAGTCCTCGATTATATTGATCTCGGCACAAGGATCCCAATACCCTATGCTCGACTTTCATCGACCCTTGGACAAAGTCATATGTTGACCCATTTCATCGCTGAAGAGAAATGGAAGTTTGAAAAGGCAAGAGAGATCAAGAAGGCTCAATACGAAAGGAGAAGTTCTGAAGAAAACGTTGTCAAAATGACACCGAGGAACTTCTCAAGGTCCAGACTGAAATTCAAGACCTCAAAGAAAAACTTGATTCTTATTATGCTGATTGGCAAGGAGCCAAGGTCGATTCATCAACTGACGAAGAAATTCACAAATGTTGCTGCCCCTAACGCAACATGAAAATCCTCAGTGCAGCCTCTGCTCACCCTATTGAAGAACATGCCAAGACGATCGATGATTTTCAGCCCGATGAAAATGCTAGTTCCAGGCTGATGATCCCATTCCAAATTACCGAAGAAAATTGCTGTGGCATCCACTAGTGGTGCGCTGAAGAAATCGAAGAAGTCAGGGCAATCGCATCGATTCGCTTTGAAGAAATTCATCCAGATTCCTCGGCTCCTCCTGCGCCAACACCAACTCCAATTCTTCCATCACCTCGATGTGAAGAAAACCAAGGTCAGAGAACGAGCTGCAGTTGAAGAAAAGGAAGGCATCACCGTGTCACATTCTTGGTCAAGAAAATGAAGCCAATGACCAGCTCATTTGAAAATTCAATTGATGATGTTCCGATTTCCTCCAAGCCATCAAAGGACCTTGTTCCTTTTGGAGAAGACTATGAGATCCCAATCGGATCTAATGAAGAACATCATTCTGCTGCTTCACGAGCAGATTGATGAAGAAATTGAAGTGGACGCAATCCCTTCAACCCCAGTCATTTCCTCACCTATGCCTCGGTTCACGGTGAAGAGGCTGGTGTTGAGGAAATTGAAGATGAAGATGTGGATATTGGGTGCACCACACGGTGATGAATGATGACTTTTGGGAAAGTCTGCATCCCAATACTCCTCTCTTCACCCTGCTCCAACAGATTCCTCAGTCCCCTGCACAAACAGTCCAAATGGACTCTGAAGAAACTCAACCCACTTGCTCTGTGCATGAAGAAATTCCGGCCACTAGTGCTGATGAACCTGCTGCTGCTGATCCTCAGACTGCACATGTAGAGGAACAAGAAATTCCTCAGCCTGAAGAACCTGAACTTGCGATTCCAGAGGTCGTGATGCAACTCATCGACACTCCACCGCCAAAGCCTAAGAATCCTTTCTCAACGAAGCAAAAGTTCAAGGCTGAAGATTTCTTCGGCGAAAGCACGTATTCTTCATCGATTATAATCCATATGATTCTCGCCAGATAAGGAAGAGGCGTTTACGACTGCCACCAAGCCAACTTCTATTCCTCGGTGCTCTTCAACAAAGACAAAGTCTTCGATCATGCACATATTCCTCATGTGGACATGGAGTCTCTGCCAGTGCTTTGAGCCGGTCCTTAGTGTTCTTCACGACGCAGGACTTCAATTTCTGACCGATATACGTGGATCGGAATGAAGAACTAATTCTTCAATTCTATGCAACGCTGCACATCACCGGAGACGCCAAGACGTGAACTCATGGGTATTAGACTGGATGTCCGAAAATACTCACTACAAGGCACCAAAGAATCGAATTGCTTCGTGCTCTACCACTAAGTCCTCCACTTGATGGTGCACGTTGTATCTACAACGAACCGTAACTTTCAAATCACTATATGCAAGTGCCGATGAAGCCTTTGAAGCCAAGGCAGCACTAAGAACCAAATTCCTCGTCAAGGAATTATTGTATGTGCCTCGGGCTGTCTATCGGATTCTGACGAAGACAATGAGTCCTATCAAAGGCCACGACTCGAATGATGAAGAAGTCATTGGCATCATGAAGAATATGCTTTTCTACATCATCCATGGCGTTCCCGTCAACTTCCATGATTTATTCATGAGGACTCGCAAACATTGCTATGTCACCATTTGAGCTAAAGCCTTATGCGCCTTTGGATAATGAGATTCATCGGGACAAGGTCTTCACTCAATTACAAGGTCGATACTCGAACCATTGCAGCTACTTGCCCCGATTGAATTCCTCAAACGGACATTTACCTCGAGATGATGACAAGGGCAAGGCTACTGTTGTTAGATCAATGAAGGCATTCGTCCATTGGATGGACAGGCCAAAGCGACATCCTACTCCACCAATGATGACTCGCCACCCATGACTCGCCGCAAATACCTCTACCAAGCAAAGTCCTCAAGCTATCGCACCTGTGGTGATGATCGATCGTGAGTTACTCCTCGGTCTTCATCAAGGTTGATCGCAATCATAAATGGGTCAAGCGTCAGTTTGGTTCAATTCTTCACAACATGACCTCAACACACAATGCAGTGAAGAAAAACCACTACTACCTCCATGAAACCTTCAAACGCACCTGGGCTGTTCTTTCACATGTCTACAATGCGGAAGAACTGACGTCAATGGGACTCAAGGAAGAATTTGACTGGTCTGCACCTCCTCCGAAGAAATACAAGAAGGTCAAAGTTCCGTCCTTGGTGGCCAGCTCCTATTCTTCATTGCACGACACTGATGAAAATGAAGACTTGGACGACACATGCAGGTGTCCTACTACAACAACCGACCCCAACAACGCCGGGCGCTCCTTCTTCAACTTGAAATTCTTCAGAGCGTTAGTCCTCGGTTCGATCCTTTTGGTCATTTGATGACAAAGGGGGAGAAATTTGAGTTAGTCTTCAAGCGGGTCTAGTTTATTGCCTATATACAGTAATTTATTTTTGTTAAGTTACAACTCTCGTTCTTCTGAAAGTTTTATTGGATCGAGTTGTAATCTTAAACCCGATGGTGCTTTGATACTTTTGATGCATTATGCTCTTGCACTACGCTCTGATTCTCTTGAGCTCCTTGAAAATCTTCATAGAATATCTATTTGAGCTCTGATACTCTTGATGCGTTATTTTGCATGCTTGTTCCACATCAAGCACCATATTTCATCATGCATTTCAAATTCTTCATACTATATGTCAAATGCGTATGAATTACAAGATATAGGGGAGATCTCCATGATTCAACTCTTCAATGTGCATTGCCTCAAAAGCAAATTCCTCACTATGCACATCTTCGTGGGGAGTTCTTCTATATCTTGCAATCAAATTCCTCATTATCAGTGATTTACACTTCATATGTTTATCCCGTTGAAAACTTAACCTATATTGTCATCAATCACCAAAAGGGAGATTTTAAGTGCATCTAGTGCCCTTAGTGATTTTGGTGGATTGAAGACTTATAGGTTAAGGAACTAATGTGTTTGTGAGTGTACACAGGTCTATAAGTCTATGTGGAGTTTGATATTTACAGAGAAAGTCGACCCCTAAAAATGAAGTTCTTTGACTGAAGACTTTGATATTCTGAAGACTTTGAAAGTGAAGAAATTGGTGTGACCTTGAAGACTTGGTATTCATTTAAGGAACATGAAGCGTGAAGACTTTTGTTTTCATAGTTTCATTTTCTCTTTCTTGAGTCATAGGAAACACCGCATCGTTAAAGGGGTCGAGGAAATACTAAGGAAAAATTTCCATGTGATGCTCAACTCAAAATCCTACACCTACCAATCCCTTAGAGTGAAGCCTTTGGAAATCTCATACGATTCAGTCAATTTCTTCAAAGGATGTAGACGAGGTTCTTCTGGTCGCTGAGGAATTTGTTCTGACTGAGGAGTTAGGAATTTGCCAGTGCGGATTGCCTACACAGTGAGGAACATGATAGCCCTGAGGAATTTTGTATTCAAATTTCCGACCGTTCTTTATCTTCTTGTGGCTGTCCCAAAATATCTTATCCACCTAACGGTCATATCATTGAAGGGCATTTATGTCTTATCATGTCGGGCTGCTCCCTAGGCTATAAATAGACGCCCCCTACAACCACTAGCTGGTTGGCTGCTCCGAGAGAAACTTGACACTTGTCATTTGAGAGCAACCCATCCTCCGAGGACTTTGAGTGAAAATCATCGAGTGAGGAAAAACCCAAAACCAAACCCTACAAACCCAAAGTGATTGAGCATCACTGAAGAAATTGATCCTGCATGGATCCGACGCTTGTTACCTTTGAAGATTGTGCTTCTTCCAGACGGTTAGGCGTCATGGTCTAGAGCATCCAAGAGGAATTGTGGATCGCCGAGTGACCAAGTCTGTGAAGGTTTGGAAGTCGCTCAAGACTTACCACGGTGATTGGATGAGGTCTGTGACCTTAGTTCAAGGAGAATACGGTGATGACTTGGTGTCCCGAGTTGCGTGCTCAGCGATCGGGTGTCCGGACTGTGTGTGCTCGAGTTTAAATACTCGGCCGCCCAACCGGACATACAACCGAGACAAAGAGTTGGAACTGGTCTACCAAATCATTGTCTTCACCAACCTAACTGGTTCTATCTCCTCAACCCTTTCATTTCCTCATTATCGTGTTGAGTGTTTGTTCATAATCGTGTTTGAAGACTTTGATCAAGACTTTCTCAATCTCCTCGGTTCAATTTCTTGATCGGTTTGTCTTCATCTTGTGTTATCCTCGTGATTACGCTTTCAGACTGTGTTTGTCTTCATTTCATCATGATGACCAAGCGTGTATTCTGTTATGCTTACTTCGAGTACTTATTCTGTCAAAGTAGTTCTTCACTAAGGAATTTCCTCACCGGCAAATTTCTCAGTGAAGAATTCATAAAAATCGCCTATTCACCCCCCCTCTAGTCGATATAACGCACTTTCATGCGTCTCTGGCTCGCCCAGGACGAAAAGCCCATTTTCTGTCATGGTTTTGTTTTTTCATAGAAGTAGGAGCCCACCACATCTATGATGATACCGGGTTTTGTTACAATTATCGTCATAGAAGTGTCATATGTATGACAGGAAAAAAAATCGTTCGGCCCAAAATGTCACGGGTGTGTCTTTTTTTTGTAGTGAGCCCTCGCGGCCTTCAAACACAGCGTCCAGGATGAGTGGCTCGCCCGGCACCTCGGTCAAGAAAAACCAAAATCTATGGCAGCCCTTACCGTTCTGATGACCCGCTTTTGCGCGGGAGAAGACAGTTGGCTCGCTCGTAGAAGCAACAACACCAGCGATCCGGGCACTTCCGAAGTCCGAGACGGCAACGGCAAGCCACGCATTTAATAAACACAAGCGTCGCAATAATAATGAAGGAACGCAAGACACGGCGGTCAACGCCGGATTCAGCGGCTCCAAACCCGGTCAACGGAAAAAGCCATTCAAGGCAAACAGAGACAGACCATCCAATTTAGACAAGATACTAGATCGGCCCTGCCAGATTCATGGCACCCCCGGTAAACCAGCCAATCATACCAACAGAAGTTGTTGGGTCTTCAAACAAGCCGGCAAGCTTAATGCCGAACACAAGGGGAAGGGGTTGCCCAGTGATAGCGATGATGAAGAGACTCACCAACCGAACACCGGGGGTCAGAAGCAATTTCCCCCCGAAGTAAAAATATTAAACATGGTATACGTGACGCACACCCTTATAGGGGAGCGCAAGCGCGCACTACGGGACGCCTACGCCATAGAGCCGGTCGCCCCAAAATTTAATCGATGGGCGGCCTGCCCAATCACTTTTGATCGCAAGGACCACCCAATCAGTATCCGTCACGCAGGTTCAGCAGCTCTGGTCCTCGACCCAATTATCAATGGGTTCCATATAACGGAAGTCCTTATGGACGGCGGCAGTAGCCTTAATCTACTCTACCAAGACACTGTCCGCAAAATGGGCATTGATCCTTCAAGAATCATGTTGGGGAACGTAGTAATTTCAAAACAAATCCGATGCACACGCAAGATCATGGTGATGCATAGCAACGAGAGGGGAGAGTGTCGTCCACGTACCCTCGTAGACCACAAGCGGGAGCGTTATGTCAACGCGGTTGATGTAGTCGTACGTCTTAGCGATCCGACCGATCCAACTACCGAACACACGACACCTCCGAGTTCAGCACAAGTTTAGCTCGATGACATCCCACGACCTCACGATCCAGCAGTGCTTCGAGGGAGAGTTCCGTCAGCACGATGGAGTGATGACGGTGATGATGATGCTACTGACGCAGGGCATTGCCTAAGCACCGCTACGATATGACCGAGGTGGATTATGGTGGAGGGGGGCACCGCACACGGCTAAAAGATCAACTGATCAACTTGTGTCTCTATGGGGTGCCCCCCTCCCCCGTATATAAAGGAGTGGAGGAGGGGGAAGGGCCGGCCCTCCTATGGCGCGCGCTGGAGGAGTCCTACTCCCACCGGGAGTAGGATTCCCCCCTTCCAAGAGTAGGAGTAGGTGGGAAGGAAGGAGTTGAGAGGGGGAAGGAAAAAGGGGGCCCCCCCCCTTCCTTGTCCAATTCGGGCTAGAGGGAGAGGGGGCGCGCGGCTTGCCCTAGCCGCCCCTCCTCTTCTCCCAATAGGCCCATTACACTCCCCGGGGGTTCCGGTAACCCCCGGTACTCCGGTATTTGTCCAAACATACCCGGAACCCTTCCGAAGTCCAAACATAGTCATCCTATATATCGATCTTTATGTCTCGACCATTTCGAGACACCTCGTCATGTCCGTGATCATATCCGGGACTCCGAACTTCCTTTGGTTCATCAAAACACGTAAACTCATATTACCGATCGTCACCGAATGTTAAGCGTGCGGACCCTACGGGTTCGAGAACTATGTAGACATGACTGAGACACGTCTCGGGTCAATAACCAATAGTGGAACCTGGATGCTCATATTGGCTCCTACATATTCTACGAAGATCTTTATCGGTCAAACCGCATAACAACATACGTTATTCCTTTTGTCATCGGTATGTTACTTGCCCGAGATTCGATCGTCGCTATCTCAATACCTAGTTCAATCTCGTTACCGGCAAGTCTCTTTACTCGTTCCGTAATACATCATCCGTAACTAACTCATTAGTTACATTGCTTGCAAGGCTTATAGTGATGTGCATTACCGAGACGGCTACAATCGGAGTGACAAATCCTAATCTCGGTCTATGCGAACTCAACAAGTACCATCGGAGACACCTGTAGAGCACCTTTATAATCACCCGATTGCTAGGACGCTTTGGTAGCACACAAAGTGTTCCTCCGGTATTCGGGAGTTGCATAATCTCATAGTCATATGAACATGTATAAGTCATGAAGAAAGCAATAGCAATACACTAAACGATCAAAAGCTAAGCTAACAGAATGGGTTAAGTCAATCACATCATTCGCTAATGATGTGATCCCGTTAATCAAATAACAAATCATGTCTATGGCTAGGAAACCTAACCATCTTTGATTCAACGGGCTAGTCAAGTAGAGGCATACTAGTGACACTTAGTTTGTCTATGTATTCACACATGTACTAAGTTTCCGGTTAATAAAATTCTAGCATGAATAATAAACATTTATCATGATATAAGGAAATATAAATAACAACTTTATTATTGCCTCTAGGGCATATTTCCTTCAGTCTCCCACTTGCACTAGAGTCAATAATCTAGATTGCGCAGTAATGATTCTAACACCCATGGAGTCTTGGTGCTCATCAAGTTTTGCTCGTGAGAGAGGCTTAGTAAACGGGTCTGCCACATTCAGGCCCGTATGTATCTTGCAAATCTCTATGTCTCCCTCCTTGACATGGTCGCGGATGGAATTGAAGCATCTCTTTATGTGCTTGGTTCTCTTGTGAAATCTTGATTCTTTTGCCAAGGCAATTGCACCAGTATTGTCACAAAATATTTTCGTTGGACCTGATGCACTAGGTATGACACCTAGATCGGATATGAACTCCTTCATCCAGACTCCTTCATTTGCTGCTTCTGAAGCAGCTATGTACTCCGCTTCACACGTAGATCCCGCCATGACGCTTTGCATAGAACTGCACCAACTGACAGCTCCATCGTTCAATATAAACACGTATCCGGTTTGTGACTTAGAGTCATCCAGATCAGTGTCAAAGCCTGCATCTACGTAACCATTTACGATGAGCTCTTTGTCACCTCCATAAACGAGAAACATATCCTTAGTCCTTTTCAGGTATTTCAGGATGTTCTTGACCGCTGTCCAGTGATCCACTCCTTGATTACTTTGGTACCTCCCTGCTAAGCTAATAGCAAGGCACACATCAGGTCTGGTACACAACATTGCATACATGATAGAGCCTATGGCTGAAGCATAGGGAGGATCTTTCATTTTCTATCTATCTTCTGCAGTGGTGGGGCATTGATTCTGACTCAACTTCACACCTTGTAACATAGACAAGAACCCTTTCTTTGCTTGCTCCATTTTGAACTTCTTCAAAACTTTATCAAGGTATGTGTTTTGTGAAAGTCCAATTAAGCGTCTTGATCTATCTCTATAGATCTTGATGCCCAATATATAAGCAGCTTCACCAAGGTCTTTCATTGAAAAACTCTTATTCAAGTATCCTTTTATGCTATCCAGAAATTCTATATCATTTCCAATCAACAATATGTCATCCACATATAATATTAGAAATGCTACAGAGCTCCCACTTACTTTCTTGTAAATACAGGCTTCTCCAAAAGTATGTACAAAACCATATGCTTTGATCACACTATCAAAACGTTTATTCCAACTCCGAGTTGCTTGCACCAGTCCATAGATGGATCGCTGGAGCTTGCACACTTTGTTAGCATCCTTTGGATTGATAAAACCTTCAGGTTGCATCATATACAACTCTTCTTCCAGAAATCCATTCAGGAATGCAGTCTTTACAACCATTTGCCAAATTTCATAATCATAAAATGCGGCAATTGCTAATATGATTTGGACGGACTTAAGCATCGTTACGGGTGAGGAAGTCTCATCATAGTCAACTCCTTGAACTTGTCGAAAACCTTTCGCAACAAGTCGAGCTTTGTAGACAGTAACATTACCGTCAGCGTCAGTCTTCTTCTTGAAGATCCATTTATTCTCTATGGCTTGTCGATCATGGCCAAGTCAACCAAAGTCCACACTTTGTTCTCATACATGAATCTCATCTCAGTTTTCATGGCTTCAAGCCATTTTGCGGAATCTGGGCTCATCATCGCTTCCTCATAGTTCATAGGTTCGTCATGGTCAAGTAACATGACCTCCAGAACAGGATTACCATACCACTCTGGCGCGGATCTTACTCTAGTTGACCTACGAGGTTTGGTAGTAACTTGATCTGAAGTTACATGATCATCATCATTAGCTTCCTCACTAATTGGTGTAGGAGTCATAGGAACAGATTTCTGTGATGAACTACTTTCCAATAAGGGAGCAGGTACAGTTACTTCATCAAGTTCTACTTTCCTCCCACCCACTTCTTCCGAGAGAAACCCCTTCTCTAGAAAGGATCCATTCTTAGCAACGAATGTCTTGCCTTCGGATCTGTGATAGAAGGTGTACCCAACAGTCTCCTTTGGGTATCCTATGAAGACACATTTCTCCGACTTGGGTTCGAGCTTATCAGGTTGAAGCTTTTTCACATAAGCATCGCAGCCCCAAACTTTAAGAAATGACAACTTTGGTTTCTTGCCGAACCATAGTTCATAAGGCGTCGTCTCAACGGATTTAGATGGTGCCCTATTTAACGTGAATGCAGCCGTCTCTAAAGCATAAACCCAAAACGATAATGGTAAATCAGTAAGAGACATCATAGATCGCACCATATCTAGTAAAGTATGATTACGACGTTTGGACACACCATTACGCTGGGGTGTTCTGGGTGGCGTGAGTTGCGAAACTATTTCGCTTGTTTCAAATGAAGATCAAACTCGTAACTCAAATATTCTCCTCCACGATCAGATCGTAGAAACTTTATTTTCTTGTTACGATGATTTTCCACTTCACTCTGAAATTCTTTGAACTTTTCAAATGTTTCAGACTTATGTTTCATTAAGTAGATATACCCATATCTGCTCAAATCATCTGTGAAGGTGAGAAAATAACGATACCCGCCGCGAGCCTCAACATTCATCGGACCACATACATCAGTATGTATGATTTCCAACAAATCTGTTGCTCACTCCATTGTTCCGGAGAACGGCGTTTTAGTCATCTTGCCCATGAGGCATGGTTCGCAAGCACCAAGTGATTCATAATCAAGTGATTCCACAAGTCCATCAGAATGGAGTTTCTTCATGCGCTTTACACCAATATGACCTAAACGGCAGTGCCACAAATAAGTTGCACTATCATTATCAGCTCTGCATCTTTTGGCTTCAATATTATGAATATGTGTATCACTACTATCAAGATTCATCAAAATAGACCACTCTTCGAGGGTGTATGACCATAAAAGGTATTACTCATATAAATAGAACAACCATTATTCTCGTATTTAAATGAATAACCGTCTCGCATCAAACAAGATCCAGGTATAATGTTCATGCTTAACGCTGGCACCAAATAACAATTATTCAGGTCTAAAACTAATCCCGAAGGTAGATGTAGAGGTAGTGTGCCGACCGCGGTCACATCGACTTTGGAACCATTTCCCACGCGCATCGTCACCTCGTCCTTAGCCAATCTTCGCTTAATCCGTAGTCCCTATTTAGAGTTGCAAATATTAGCAAGAGAACCAGTATCAAATACCCAGGTGTTGTTGCGAGCATTAGTAAGGTACACATCAATAACATGTATATCACATATACCTTTGTTCACCTTGCCATCCTTCTTATCCGCCAAATACTTGGGGCAGTTCCGCTTCCTGTGACCAGTCCCTTTGAAGTAGAAGCACTCGGTCTCGTGCTTAGGTCCAGACTTGGGCTTCTTCACTTGAGCAACAACTTGCTTTGCCGTTCTTCTTGAAGTTCCCTTCTTCCCTTTACCCTTTTTCTTGAAACTGGTGGTCTTGTTGACCATCAACACTTGATGCTCCTTCTTGATTTCTACCTCCGCAGCCTTTAGCATTGCGAAGAGCTCGGGAATTGTCTTATCCATCTCTTGAAAATTATAGTTCATCATGAAGCTCCTGTAGCTTGGTGGCAGTGATTGAAGAATTCTGTCAATGACACTATCATCCAGAAGATTAACTCCCAATTAAATCAAGTGATTGTTATACCCAGACATTTTGAGTATATGCTCACTGACAGAACTATTTTCCTCCATCTTGCAGCTGTAGAACTTATTGAAGACTTCATGTCTCTCAGTCCGGGCATTTGCTTGAAATATTAAATTCAATTCCTGGAACATCTCATATGCTCCATGACGTTCAAAACGTCGTTGAAGTCCCGGTTCTAAGACGTAAAGCATGGCACACTAAACTATCAAGTAGCCATCAGCTTTGCTCTGCCAGACGTTCATAACATCTGACGTTGCTCCTGCAGCAGGTTTGGCACCTAGCGGTGCTTCCATGACGTAATTATTATGTGCAGCAATGAGTATAATCCTCAAGTTACGGACCCAGTCTGTGTAGTTGCTACCATCATCTTTCAACTTTGCTTTCTCAAGGAACGCATTAAAATTCAACGGAACAACAGCAGGGGCCATCTATCTACAACAACATAGACACACAAAATACTATCAGGTACTAAGTTCATGATAAATTAAAGTTTAATTAATCATATTACTTAAGAACTCCCACTTAGACAAACATCCCTCTAATCATCTAAGTGATCACGTGATCCATATCAACTAAACCATGTCCAATCATCACGTGAGATGGAGTAGTCTTCAATGGTGAACATCACATGCTCGACCTTTTGGTCTCCGTGTTCCGAGGCCATATCTACATATGCTAGGCTCGTCAAGTTTAACCCGAGTATTCTGCATGTGCAAAACTGGCTTGCACCCGTTATATGTGAACGTAGAGCTTATCACACCCGATCATCACGTGGTGTCTCAAAGACGCATTTAACTTTCGCAACGGTGCATACTCAGGGAGAACACTTATACCTTGAAATTTAGTGAGAGATCGTCTTATAATGCTACCGTCGATCTAAGCAAAATAAGATGCATAAAAGATAAACATCACATGCAATCAATATAAGTGATATGATATGGCCATCATCATCTTGTGCCTTTGATCTCCATCTCCAAAGCACCGTCATGATCACCATCGTCACCGGCGTGACACCTTGATCTCCATCGTAGCATCATTGTCGTCTCGCCAACTATTGTTTCATTTAATTATCGCTACCGCTTAGTGATAAAGTAAAACAATTACATGGCGTAATGCATTTCATACAATAAAGCGACAAACATATGGCTCTCGCCATTGCGATAACTCTGTTACAAAACATGATCATCTCATACAATAAAATTTAGCATCATGTCTTGACCATATCACATCACAACATGCCCTGCAAAAACAAGTTAGACGTCCTCTACTTTGTTGTTGCAAGTTTTACGTGGCTGCTACGGGCTGAGCAAGAACCGTTCTTACCTACGCATCAAAACCACAATGATATTTCGTCAAGTATGTTTTGTTTTAACCTTCACAAGGACCGGGTGTAGCCACACACGATTCAACTAAAGTTGGAGAAACTGACACCCGCCAGCCACCTGTGTGCGAAGCACGTCGGTAGAACCAGTCTCGCGTAAGCATACGCGTAATGTCGGTCCGGGCCGCTTCATCCAACAATACCGCCAAATCAAAGTATGACATGCTGGTAAGCAGTATGACATGTATCACCCACAACTCACTTGTGTTCTACTCGTGCATATAACATCTACGCATAAACCTGGCTCGGATGCCACTGTTGGGAACGTAGTAATTTCAAAAAAAATCCTACGCACACGCAAGATCATGGTGATGCATAGCAACGAGAGGGGAGAGTGTCGTCCACGTACCCTCGTAGACCGTAAGCGGAAACGTTATGTCAATGCAGTTGATGTAGTCGTACGTCTTCACGATCCGACCGATCCAAGTACAGAACACACGGCACCTCCGAAGTTCAAGACACGCTCAAATTTCGGACGTCCCCACGAACTCACGATCCAGCAGAGCTAAGAGGGAGACTTCTGTCAGCACGACGACGTGATGATGGTGATGATGATGCTACTGACGCAGGGCTTCACCTAAGCACCGCTATGATATGACCGAGGTGGATTATGGTGGAGGGGGCACCGCACACGGCTAAAAGATCAACTGATCAACTTGTGTCTCTATGGGGTGCCCCCCTCCCCCGTATATAAAGGAGTGGAGGAGGGGGAGGTCCGGCCCTCCTATGGCGCGCCCTGGAGGAGTCCTACTCCCACCGGGAGTAGGATTCCCCCCTTCCAAGAGTAGGAGTAGGAGGGAAGGAAGGAGGAGAGAGGGGGAAGGAAAAAGGGGGGCGCCGCCCCCCTTCCTTGTCCAATTCGGACTAGAGGGGGAGGGGGCGTGCAGCCTGCCCTGGCTGCCCCTCCTCTTCTCTACTAAGGCCCAATAGGCCCATTACACTCCCCGGGGGGTTCCGGTAACCCCTGGTACTCCGGTATTTGTCCGAACTTACTCGGAACCCTTCCGAAGTCCAAACATAGTCATCCAATATATCGATCATTATGTCTCGACCATTTCGAGACTCCTCGTCATGTCCGTGATCATATCCTGGACTCCGAACTACCTTTGGTTCATCAAAACACATAAACTCATATTACCGATCGTCATCAAACGTTAAGCGTGCGGACCCTACGGGTTCGAGGACTATGTAGACATGACCGAGACACATCTCCGGTCAATAACCAATAGCAGAACCTACGAAGATCTTTATCTGTCAAACCACATAACAACATATGTTATTCCCTTTGCCATCGGTATGTTACTTGCCCGAGATTCGATCATCGGTATCTCAATACCTAGTTCAATCTCGTTACCGGCAAGTCTATTTACTAGTTCCGTAATACATCATCCCGCAACTAACTCATTAGTTACATTGCTTCCAAGGCTTATAGTGTTGTGCATTACCGAGAGGGCCCAGAGATACATCTTCGACAATCGGAGTGACAAATCCTAATCTCGATCTATGCCAACTCAACAAGAACCATCGGAGACACCTGTAGAGCACCTTTATAATCACCCAGTTACGTTGTGATGTTTGGTAGCACACAAAGTGTTCCTCCGGTATTGGGGAGTTGCATAATCTCATAATCATAGGAACATGTATAAGTCATGAAGAAAGCAATAGCGGTACACTAAACGATCAAAAGCTAAGCTAACAGAATCGGTCAAGTCAATCACATCATTCTCTAATGATGTGATCCCGTTAATCAAATGACAACTCATGTCTATGGCTAGGAAACTTAACCATCTTTGATTCAACGAGCTAGTCAAGTAGAGGCATACTAGTGACACTTAGTTTGTCTATGTATTCACACATGTACTAAGTTTCCGGTTAATACAATTCTAGAATGAATAATAAACATTTAAACATTTATCATGATATAAGGAAATATAAATAACAACTTTATTATTGCCTCTAGGGAATATTTTCTTCAAATCAAGCCCACCACAACTACCCTCAAGGGAGCAGTACCCGGCGTAGAAGCTCACTGCACGGGCTCCATCACATTGGAAGTCGTTTTCGGTTCACCGAACAACTTCCAAAGCGAAGGATTGACCCTCGATAGTGTCCCGTTCCGCAGAAGCTACCATGCACTTCTGGGGCGTACCGCTTTTGCTCATTTTAATGCGGTCCCACACTACACCTATGCAAAACTTAAGATGCCTGGTCCACGCGGCGTCATAACAATAAATGGAAATACGGGACACTCCCTCCATACAGAGGATCATACTACGACTACTACAGCTGAAGTACACCGGCCTCATGTTCCACGTATCTCATCGGCCATCAAGCTGTTGGACTCTATTAAACAGGATCAATCAATCTCAGAGTTGGACTAGCAGTTCGGCCTCCGTCGTTCGCCTCATATACCTGCGAAGTTTGTACCTCGCATACATAATTATGCACTTAAAATACCTTGGTCGTCGGCGGAGGCACAATATGGACAGGCCTACAATACGGTTCGCACTCCCATGACCTCTTTTTCTTTTCTAACTATTTATCTTTTACCACAGGTGACTCAAGAGCTGGTCACCACCCGGACTCTTTCGGAGTCCGGCTTCGTATACTTACCCAAAGGCTATTTCTGTTAAGGAGTCCTTTCGCTAAGGCAAGGCGGCGCAGACGTGCGACAGGAGGTCCAAATAATCTTTTGTAGACCGCACTCTTTATTTCGGGCCTGTAAAGTGCCTTTTCTCTCAGCCTTCGACCCCCGGCATGTCAAATAGCCCGGGTAGGGGCGTTATAATTTGTAAGGTTGCGTTTACCGTATCAATCAGATTCTAGTGAACATAATCCATATTCAGTATTCACTTTTTCTAAAGAACTGAATTTTGCTTCTTCGGTTGTTTCACGCACGCACCTCGGCACAAATTGCCAGGGGCTCGATATGGGAACAAATGAGTTGCCGATAAGTCCGAACAGCTTTATAGCATACTTCGGCGTCACGAGTTTGGCCTTATATGCATCAGCTCCGAATCATGTCTTGGGTCAATAGTTGGGTTTCCCGGCTCCTGTCCTTACTACCTTACGTTCCGCTCTATCGGCTAAGGTAGTAAAGGGAGAACTACTGTGATTGTGTTTCTGGTTCATCTAGTCAAGCACCTCAGTAGAGAAAGCCAAAAACTGACTGTCATGATGCGGCGAGAGCTGGTCAACCACTTGATGACTTATCAAAATCTTTCGTGATTCCTTCCGTATTACACGAAGGACCGTCTTCAAGTCACCTATGTAACGCACCGTATTCGGATAACCGCGTACATGCCAGGGGCTATATCGTAGACCCACCATCAAACTCCTATGGCTAAGTGAAAGTGTTAAAGCCCTTTAGTCCGATTGCCTAGTTCGCCGCGTTGACACCTCCTTCACGAACCAAGACTTTGGGTCAAGAGTGATCAAGTGCTTTTCCGAACACCCTTGTATTATATGCGAGGGGGGTGAAGCCGACGACTGGGAAACTTTCAGTTTATACAAAAACGATCGCACAGGAGGAGCCAAAACTTTAAGGAAAAAAAGTATAAAAAAACATAGCCTTAATATATCATAATATTGTTTTTACAATTTTGGTACATTCACTCGAAGATCATACCCTTCGAGCACTGACCCTCTATCAAGCGGGCGCCCTCTAAGACATCTTCAAAATAATGCTCCGGCGCGTGATGGTCCTTCCTGCTGGGTGGACTCTTTGCCGCGACGTCGGTGGCCTTCATCTTCACCCAATACGTCTTGACACGGGCAAAGGCCATCCGTGCACCTTCAATGCACGTGGACCGCTTAACACCGTCGATACACGGCCCCGCATCAACAAGTCGCTGCACCAAACCGAAATACCTATTCAGAATTGGCTCAGTCGGCCACAGCCGGACCACGGCGTCCTTCATGGCAGATCCGGATATCTTGTAGAGCTCGGCCCACTGGGCCATCTATTCGTTCAGCAACAGCGGGCGCTTTGGCGTGCTAAATTGTGACTAGAAAAGCTTCTATGTTGCATACCCTTCTTGCGCTTGGAAAAACTGCGCCGCATC
This sequence comes from Aegilops bicornis, assembly GCA_021605145.1. NCBI lineage: Eukaryota > Viridiplantae > Streptophyta > Magnoliopsida > Poales > Poaceae > Aegilops > Aegilops bicornis. The sequence continues at coordinate 751,083,548 of CM038670.1, read as the reverse complement.
GGAGACACTCTTTGGCAAGTCCAAGAATGCGTCTGGAGGGCTCCACATTTGATTAAGCGGGGCATACTTCGGATCACCGAATTTAGTCTGTATAGAAAGGGCTTACCGGCCGCTATCTCCCCGGCTTGCCGGATCATCTCCCGAGCTGCTCTAGACTCGGATCGTGCTTCTCTCGCCTCTTGTAAGGCCTTCTCGAGTTCGGATACTTTGGCATTGTTCTCCTCCTAGAGTGCTTGGCATTTGCCAGCGGCATCCTTTAGATCTCGCTCTATGGAAGATATTCTCTCCTCGCACTGGCATCGAGCAGCCTGTTCGGCCTTTAACTCCTTAGCTGCCTTCTTGGCAGCCACATTACTCATCCTGGCTTGCTCCTTGGCTCAGGCAAGCTAAGCCCGAAGAGTCTCAACCGCGGCAGCACTATCTGATGTGGTGCATGTCGTAGTATATAATCCTCGGCTTCGTGCTCATGTTATTATACATACACTGACCGCCCCAAAATATACCTTGCACCTCGTCGAACCGCCTGTTAATAGGCGTGATGTCGTCATCCGCCACGTCAAGTTTCTGCTTCGGGCCTGCAACCTCTATAGCATGGGCAGTCGTCATGGATCTAACAGCCTGTGTTCAAATTAATTGGGTTATCTCCTGGGCGTATCTTTTTTCGATCCTCTGATTGCCTCCCTTTGGGTGACAACCAGAGTCTCAGGGGCTACTATCTATACACAGGTGCATTTTGCATGTAGAGTGCAATTTAAGATATTTCATTGCGTACCTCGAAGCCTCTTAGCAGGCTCGTGAAGGCTTCATGTAATCCGCTTTTCGCGGACAGAATCCTCTCAATCACTGTACCCATTAAGGTATGATGTTCCTCCGAGACGGACGCATGTTGCAGCATGTCCATCAATGTGTATGGCGCCTCCGGATTCTTGGAAGCGGCTACAGGAGTACGGACTCCCTTTGAAGGGATATGTTTACTCGACCCTAGAGTCGTCTCCGGTATAAACCCGGATAACTGGGCCTTTATTGTTGGTCCCCGTAGGGGCCGCACACCCCGGACCCTGGGCGACCGAAGTTTCACCTTCGGGCATTGTCTTCATTGTCCCCCGCACCACTTGTTGATCGGGAGAGATCCTTCGGGACGACAACTCGAAGTTGTCCGCCCTATTGGGCGAAGAGGCCAGTGGAGGCGTCTCTCTTTCCATCATCTCCGGAAGAAGGTCCCCTAAGTAAGAGGGTTGTTGAGGAAGACTGTGTGCCGGACTGCAAACATATATTCTAGATGTTACCCTTGTAACAGGAAAGGAACGGGATATGTTTAAGACACCCTTGTTCACTTACGATTCGGCTGAAGAGTTGTCCTTACGAAGGAGATGTGTGGCAACGTCGTCTTCCGAGCCTAAACCGCCTGACAGGGGCATCTTTCCTCGCTTAGGAGCCTTTACCTCCCAACCTTCGGAGGCGGCCGTTTTCTTACCATGGGGAGAAAGGATGTCAGCTTCTCCTTCTCTTTTGCCTTCAAAAGAGGGAGCCCTAATCTCCCCGGACACAGTGCCTGGTGTACCTTCAGAATTGAGGCCACCTTTGGCCTTCCTACTCTCCCCCTTGTCCTCTTTCACCTAAGACTTGGTATGGTTTGAGCCAAAGATCCTTGTTAGCACAGGATCAGCTGAGTCTTCGAAAAGAGGGGCCGAACACCTAATTCGCTCCGCCTTCTTTATCCAGCCCTGGAAGAAGATGGTTTCCTTAGTATCTTATTATGGGGTATTTAGCTAAGTTGTGTTAAGGAGTCGAGTGCTTACCGAGGTATCCGGATGGTTTCAGTCGAGGCCAATGTCCTCGGTGGTATCTGGCCACTGTTTTTGTGTCCCAAAAAATAACTTCCACATTCCTCTGTGCGTCGTGCCGAAGAAGTGCTGAAGGGTTCGTGGTCCTTCGGGATTAAACTCCCACATGCGGAGGGGCCGTCGGCACGGCAGACCCATGGACTAGCATTACTTGAATCACGTTGATGAGATTGGTGTCCTTCTCAAGGAGGCTCGGATGCGGCTCTCAGAGAGTCTCAGACTTCATCAATTGCTCCCCAGTCCAACCCCTTATTGATCCATGATGCGAGCTGTATTGGAGGGCCGGATCGGAATGCAGATGTAGCTGCCCAATTGGTACCACAGGGTTCAGTGATGTAAAACCACTCCCGCTGCCACAAGCTGGAGGATTCCGTGAAAGAGTGATACGTTTCCAACGTATCTATAATTTTTGATTGCTCCATGCTATTATATATTCTGTTTTGGATGTTTAATGGGATTATTTATGCACTTTTATATTATTTTTGGGACTAACCTATTAACCCAAGGCCCAGTGCAAATTGTTGTTTTTTTTTGCCTATTTCAGTGTTTCGCTGAAAAGGAATATCAAACGGAGTCCAAACGGAATGAAACCTTCGGGAGCGTGATTTTTGGAACAAACATGATCCAGAGAACTTGGAGTGGACGCCAAGAAACGTACAAGGAGGTCATGAGGCAGGGGGGTGCGCCTACCCCCTTGGGCGCGCCCTCCACCCTCGTGGGCCCCTCGTGGCTCCACCGACCTACTTCTTCCTCCTATATATACCTACGTACCCCGAAACCATCAAGAAGCACCATGAAACCCTATTTCCACTGCCGCAACCTTCTGTACCGATGAGATCCCATCTTGGAGCCTTTTCCGGCGCTCTGCCGGAGGGGGAATCGATCACGGAGGGCTTCTACATCAACACCATAGCCTCTTCGATGATGTGTGAGTAGTTTACCACATACCTTCGGGTCCATAGTTATTAGCTAGATGGCTTCTTCTCTCTCTTTGGATCTCAATACAAAGTTCTCCTCGATCTTCTTGGAGATCTATTTGATGTAACTCTTTTTGCGGTGTGTTTGTCGAGATCCGATGAATTGTGGGTTTATGATCAAGATTATCTCTTTTATGTATGATTGGTTATCTTTGCAAGTCTCTTCGAATTATCAGTTTGGTTTGGCCTACTAGATTGATCTTTCTTGCAATGGGAGAAGTGCTTAGCATTGGGTTCAATTATGCGGTGCTCGATCCCAAAGGATCGTAGGGAAACGGCACGTATTGTATTGTTGCCATCGAGGATAAAAAGATGGGGTTTATATCATATTGCATGATTTTATCCCTCTACATCATGTCATCTTACCTAATGCGTTACTCTGTTCTTATGAACTTAATACTCTAGATGCATGCTAGATAGCGGTCGATGTGTGGAGTAATAGTAGTAGATGCAGTGGAGTCGGTCTACTTTTTGTGGACGTGATGCCTATATACATGATCATGCCTAGATATTCTCATAACTATGCACTTTTCTATCAATTGCTCGACAGTAATTTGTTCACCCACCGTAATACTTATGTTATCTTGAGAGAAGTCACTAGTGAAACCTATGGCCCCCGGGTCTACTTTCCATCATATAAGTTTCCAATTTATTTTTACTTTGCAATGTTTACTTTCAATCTTTATCATAAAAATACCAAAAATATTATCATCTCTATCAGATCTCACTTTTACAAGTGGCCGTGAAGGGATTGACAACCCCTTTATCGCGTTGGTTGCAAGGTTCTTATTTGTTTGTGTAGGTACGAGGGACTTGCGTGTGGCCTCCTACTGGATTGATACCTTGGTTCTCAAAAACTGATGGAAATACTTACGCTACTTTGCTGCATCACCCTTTCCTCTTCAAGGGAAAACCAACGCATGCTCAGGAGGTAGCAAGAAGGATTTCTGGCGCCGTTGCCAGGGAGTCTACGCAAAATTCAAGACATACCAAGTATCCATCACAAACTCTTATCCCTCGCATTACATTATTTGCCATTTGCCTCTCATTTTCCTCTCCCCCACTTCACCATTGTCGTTTTATTCCCCCTTTTTTTCCGTTCGCCTCTTTTTCGCTTGCCTCTTGTGTCCCTTGTGCCGTCATGGCCAGTCCTTTATCTGCTTCTTTGTCTCCTGAGTTTGAAATTCTTCACTTCAAACAAAGGGAAGGAGAAAACTTAAATGATGCTTGGTATAGGATGTTGGAATCTTATCGTAATTGCACCTTAGAGGTGAGTTTTAGAATTTTGCTTCGCAACTTTTATGTTGGACTAAATATGTCCCATAGACAACTCTTGGATTGTGTTGCCAAAGGAAATTTTATTGAAGTTGATCCCAGTATTGCGCATGAAATCATAGAGGGGGTAGTGGGAACACTACCTCAACAAAAGCGGCCACAACATACACAGGAAAAGACACAAGTTATTGAAAGGATTTGCGAAGTAACTAAGATTTTACAAAAGTCTCTTGAACCTCTTAAGAGTGTTAGCGAAAATCTTCACCGCATGAACATGTTGATTACCCTTTGCAATAAGCGCTTGGATTCTTTAGATCTAAAAATTTCCGAATATGAAGGGAAACATAAAGAACCTCCCGGATTTGAGCATGACTCCGCTAAAAAATTAAAAGCCAAAGATGGCAATACCTAGATCTATCCTTGCCTTTATGCCTAGCTAGGGGCGTTAAACGATAGCGCTTGTTGGGAGGCAACCCAATTTTATTTTTGTTTCTTGCTTTTTGATTCTGTTTAGGAATAAATAATCCATCTAGCTTCTGGTTAGATGTGTTTTTGTGTTTTATTTAATGTTTGTCCCAAGTAGAACCTTTGGGAAGACTTGGGTGAAGTCTTTTTGATCTTGTTGTAAAAACAGAAACATTAGCGCTCACGAGATTAGCTACAACTTTTTACTGGAGAGTGCTATTTAGTTGATTCTTTCTGCAGATAATTAATAGATAAATTCCTCACGTCCAGCAATTTATTTTAGAATTTTTGGAGTTCTAGAAGTTTGCGTTAGGTACAGATTACTACAGACTGTTCTGTTTTTGACAGATTCTGTTTTTCGTGTGTTGTTTGCTTATTTTGATGAATCTATGGCTAGTATCGAAGGTTATGAACCATAGAGAAGTTGGAATACGGTAGGTTTAACACCAATATAAATAAAGAATGAGTTCATTACAGTACCTTGAAGTGGTGTTTTGTTTTCTTTCGCTAACGGAGCTCACAAGATTTTCTGTTATGTTTTGTGTTGTGAAGTTTTCAAGTTTTGGGTAAAGATTTGATGGATTATGGAACAAGGAGTGGCAAGAGCCTAAGCTTGGGGATGCCCAAGGCACCCCAAGCTAAAATCTAAGGACAACCCAAAAGCCTAAGCTTGGGGATGCCCCGGAAGGCATCCCCTCTTTTGTCTTCGTCCATCGGTAACTTTACTTGAAGCTATATTTTTATTCACCACATGATATGTGTTTTGCTTGAGCGTCTTGTATGATTTGAGTCTTTGCTTTTTAGTTCACCACAATCATCCTTTATGTACACACCTTTTAAGAGAGACACACATTATTCGGAATTTATTAGAATACTCTATGTGCTTCACTTATATCTTTTGAGCTAAACAATTTTGCTCTAGCACTTCACTTATATCTTTCAGAGCACGGTGGTGGTTATATTTTATAGAAATAATTGATCTCGTATGCTTCACTTATATTATTTTGAGAGTCCTTTAGAACAGCATGGTAATTTGATTTGGTTATAAAATTAGTCCTACTATGATAGGCATCCAAGATAAAAACTTTAAAGTGCATTGAATACTAAAAGAAGTTTGATACTTGATAGTTGTTTTGAGATATGGGGATAGTGATATTAAAGTTGTGCTAGTTGAGTAGTTGTGAATTTGAGAAATACTTGTGTTGAAGTTTTCAAGTCCTGTAGTATGCACGTACGGTAAATGTTGTGTGACAAATTTGAAACATGAGGTGTTCTTTGATTGTCATCCTTATGAGTGGCGGTCGGGGACGAGCGATGGTCTTTTCCTTCCAATCTATCCCCCTTGGAGTATGCACGTAGTGCTTGATTTTTGATGACTTGTAGATTTTTGCAACAAGTATGTGAGTTCTTTATGACTAATGTTGAGTTCATGGATTATACGCACTCTCAACCTTCCATCATTGCTAGCCTCTTCGGTACCATGCATTGCCCTTTCTCACCTTGAGAGTTGGTGCAAACTTCACCGGTGCATCCAAACCCCGTGATGCGATATGCTCTATCACACATAAACCTCCTTATATCTTCCTCAAAACAGCCACCATACCTACCTATTATGGCATTTCCATAGCCATTCCGAGATATATTGCCATGCAACCTTCCACCGTTCCGTTTATTATGACACGCTTCATCATTGTCATATTGCCTTGCATGATCACGTAGTTGACATCGTATTTGTGGCAAAGCCACCATGCATATTATTTTATACATGTCACTCTTGATTCATTGCCCTTCCCGGTACACCGCCGGAGGCATTCATATAGAGTCATACTTTGTTCTAGTAACGAGTTGTAATCATCGAGTTGTAAATAAATAGAAGTGTGATGATCATCATTCATAGAGAATTGTCCCAAAAAAAGAGAAAGGCTAAATAAGAAAAAGAGAAAGGCCAAATAATAAAAAAAGAGAAAAAAGGGAAAAAAAGAGAAATAAAAAGGGGCAATGTTACTATCCTTTTTCCACACTTGTGCTTCAAAGTAGCACCATGATTATGATAGAGAGTCTCTTGTTTTGTCACTTTCATATACTAGTGGGAATTTTTCATTATATAACTTGGCTTGTATATTCCAACGATGGGCTTCCTCAAATGCCCTAGGTCTTCATGAGCAAGCAAGTTGGATGTACACCCACTTAGTTTATTTTGTTGAGCTTTCATACATTTATAGCTCTAGTGCATCCGTTGCATGGCAATCCCTACTCCTTGCATTGACATCAATTGATGGGCATCTCCCTAGCCCGTTGATTATCCGCATCAATGTGAGACTTTCTCCTTTTTGTCTTCTCCACACAACCCCCATCATCATATTCTATTCCACCCATAGTGCTATATCCATGGCTCACGCTCATGTATTGCGTGAAGGTTGAAAAAGTTTGAGATTACTAAAGTATGAAACAATTGCTTGGCTTGTCATCGGGGTTGTGCAAGATGAGAGCATCTTGTGTGACGTAAATGAAGCATGGCCAAACTATATGATTTTGTAGGGATGAGCTTTCTTTGACTATGTTATTTTGAGAAGACATAATTGCTTGGTTAGATGCTTAAAGTATTATTATTTTTATGTCAATATTAACCTTTTATCTTGAATCTTTTGGATCTGAACATTCATGCCACAATAAATAAAATTACATTGAATAATATGCTAAGTAGCATTCCACATCAAAAATTCTGTTTTTATCATTTACCTACTCAAGGACGAGCAGGAATTAAGCTTGGGGATGCTTGATACGTCTCCAACGTATCTATAATTTTTTATTGCTCCATGCTATTATATATTATGTTTTGAATGTTTAATGGGCTTATTTATACACTTTTATATTATTTTTGGGACTAACCTATTAACCCAAGGCCCAGTGCAAATTGTTGTTTTTTTGCCTATTTCAGTGTTTCGCAGAAAAGGAATATCAAACGGAGTCCAAACGGAATGAAACCTTCGGGAGCGTGATTTTTGGAACAAACGTGATCCAGAGGACTTGGAGTGGACGTCAAGAAACGAACAAGGAGGCCACGAGGCAGGGGGCGCGCCCTCCACCCTCGTGGCTCCACCGACCTACTTCTTCCTCCTATATATACCTACGTACCCCAAAACCGTCAAGGAGCACCACGAAACCCTATTTGCACTGCAGCAACCTTCTATACTCGTGAGATCCATCTTGGCCTTTCCCGGCGCTCCGCCGGAGGGGGAATCGATCACGGAGGGCTTCTACATCAACACCATAGCCTCTTCGATGATGTGTGAGTAGTTTACCACAGACCTTCGGGTCAATAGTTATTAGCTAGATGGCTTCTTCTCTCTTTGGATCTCAATACAAAGTTCTCCTCGATCTTCTTGGAGATCTATTTGATGTAACTCTTTTTGCGATCTGTTTGTCGAGATCCGATGAATTGTGGGTTTATGATCAAGATTATCTATGAACAATATTTGAATCTTGTCTGAATTCTTTTATGTATGATTGGTTATCTTTGCAAGTCTCTTCGAATTATCAGTTTGGTTTGGCCTACTAGATTGATCTTTCTTGCAATGGGAGAAGTGCTTAGCTTTGGGTTCAATCATGCGGTGCTCGATCCCAGTGACAGTAGGGGAAATGACATGTATTGTATTGTTGCCATCGAGGATAAAAAGATGGGGTTTATATCATATTGCATGAGTTTATCCCTCTACATCATGTCATCTTACCTAATGTGTTACTCTGTTCTTATGAACTTAATACTCTAGATGCATGCTGGATAACGGTCGATGTGTGGAGTAATAGTAGTAGATGCGGGCAGGAGTCGGTCTACTTGCTGCGGACGTGATGCCTATATACATGATCATGCCTAGATATTCTCATAACTATGCACTTTTCTATCAATTGCTCGACAATAATTTGTTCACCCACCGTAATACTTATGCTATCTTGAGAGAAGCCACTAGTGAAACTATGGCCCCCGGGTCTATTTTCCATCATATAAGTTTCTAATCTATTTTTACTTTGCAATCTTTACTTTCAATCTTTATCATAAAAATACCAAATATTATCATCTCTATCAGATCTCACTTTTGCAAGTGGTCGTGAAGGGATTGAAAACCCCTTTATCGCGTTGGTTGCAAGGTTCTTATTTGTTTGTGTAGGTACGAGGGACTTGCGTGTGGCCTCCTACTGGATTGATACCTTGGTTCTCAAAAACTGAGAGAAATACTTACGCTACTTTGCTTCATCACCCTTTCCTCTTCAAAAGAAAACCAACGCATGCTCAAGAGGTAGCAAAGAGCCTTTTAGCCAAAGAGTGTTGGTAAGCTTGCTCACCGTGGCACCACCACACTCCGCTTGCTTCGCCTCGATCACCTTCGGCTTTACATTAAAGGTCTTGAGCCATAAGTCAAAGTGTGGGGGAATACGGAGAAAGGCCTCGCACATGACGATGAACGCCGAGATGAGAAGAAAAGAGTCCGGGGCTAGATCGTGAAAATCTAGCCCATAATAGAACATGAGCCCACGGACAAAGGGATGGAGAGTGAACCCTAGCCGCCGGAGGAAGTGGGAGATGAATACGACCCTCTCACCGGATCTGGGGTAGGGATAACCTGCCCTTTAGCAGGAAGCCTGTGGAGGATTTCCATGGTCAGGTATCTTGCCGCTCGGAGCTTCACAATATCCTCCTCCGTGACAGAAGAGGCCACCCACCGGCCTTGAGGGCCGGGTCCTGACATGACTGGGAGGCTTGTAGCAATATAGTTGAAACCTGGGTGCTGGAACTTGAGGTTGAAAAGGTTGAGGAAGAGGCAGACGTAGAGGAGAAAGACGCGTTTGTGCCCCTTTATAAAGGCGGTGAATATTAAACGCCTCCTCATGGGCCTTAAAACTTGTGTATTCCCAAGGAATCATGCCGACGGGACGGTTGGATTACCCACACCCGTATTGATGAGAATCCCGTAATAAGGGGACATGATCTCTGCTTTGACAAGACATGCCAATGAAACTGCATCTCAAAACATGGAGCGGCAGGCCGAAAAACGGTTCGAAATAATGACAAGGTGGTGACATGGCATCACGCTACAAAAAGTTGTCAGTAGAATGGACTCATGAAAAATTATACTCTTTGCGGTTGTGTGTGGTACTTGTTTTGCAGAGCCAGATACGTTCTTTGTGTTCTAAGGCTGTTTTGGAGTATTCGGAGGAGGAACCCGCCTTGCAATGCCGAAGAAAATCTGCGCGCCGGACACCTCGTCATTGAAGTCTGGTTCAGGGGCTACTGAGGGAGTCCTGGATTAAGGGGTCCTCGGACGTCCGGCCTGTTGGACGTGGGCCGGACTGATGGGTCGTGAAGATAGAAAAGTGTCCGGATGGGACTCTCATTGGCGTGGATGGCAAGCTTGGCGTTCGGATATGAAGATTCCTTTCTTCGTAACCGACTTGCTACAACCCTAGTCCCCTCCGATTTCTATATAAACCGGAGGTTTTAGTCCATAGGAACAATCATAATCATACAGGCTAGACTTCTAGAGTTTTAGCCATTACGATCTCGTGGTAGATCAAGTCTTGTAATACTCATATTCATCAAGATCAATCAAGCAAGAAGTAGGGTATTACCTCCATAGAGAGGGCCCGAACCTGGGTAAACATCGTGTCCCCTGTTTCCTGTTGCCATCGACCTTAGAAGCACAGTTTGGGACCCCCTACCCGAGATCCGCCAGTTTTGACACCGACATCCCCCCCCCCAAGCCCAATCCGAATTGGACAAGGGGTTGGTGGCGCGGCCCCCTCTCCCTTCCTTCCCTCTTCTCCTTTAGGTGGAAACCTACTAGGACTTGGATTCCTAGTAGGATTCCCCTTCTCCCGGCGCGCCCTAGCCTGGCCTGCTGGCCCCCCCTCCCTCCTTTATATATGGGGGCAGGGGGGCACCCTAGAACACACAAGTTGATCTTTTAGCCGTGTGCGGTGCCCCCCTCCAGAGTTACACACCTCGGTCATATCGTCGTAGTGCTTAGGCGAAGCCCTGCGCCGGTAACTTCATCATCACCGTCACCACACCATCGTGCTGACGGAACTCTCCCTCGGCCTCAACTGGATCAAGAGTTCGAGGGACATCACCGAGCTGAACGTGTGCAGATCGTAGAGGTGTCGTACGTTCGGTACTTGGATCGGTTGGATCACGAAGACGTTCGACTACATCAACCGCGTTACTAAACGCTTCCGCTTTCGGTCTACGAGGGTACATGGACACACTCTCCCCGCTCATTGCTACGCTTCTCCTAGATAGATCTTGCATGATCGTAGGCAATTTTTTTGAAATACTACGTTTCCCAATAGAGGGGATGGTACGACACCTGGGTCCTCATCTGTCTCCACTCCCTGACCACCCTGTTATGTTGGTAAGGGTGCTGAGCAGCAGCTGAACCTAGAAGCATTATTGTTGTTGATTTCCTAGTTAAAGGATTAATGAAACTGCTTGGATTGGATTTCGATTTTGTAGCATTTGTTCCTTGCGAAACAGATAGCATATTATCCTCGGACGAATTTGACATGTGAGACTTATATTTAGGAACGGAGGGAGTAAATGGTTTAGTTTTTTTAATCTCAATCAAGCTAACCGGATCTTAATTAACTATGTTTACACTTGTAAAATCACATTAGAATGATTCTTCATGATCCCCTACGAATAGGTTTCCACGAACTTAGCTTTCAACGCAGCCACCGCCTCCTCCTCCAAAAAAGTTAGGGCTTGTGCCTTTCACCGGCTCTGCCGCAGGACCGCTTCGTCTCCGGTGGCCCTATGGTTATGGGGGCGCGGTGGATCCTGGCAAGGGCCGACGGGAGGGCTCCATTGTTTGTCGTTTCTTTGAGATTTGTTAGGGTTTGTGTTCTGCTTAGGAAGACGAGACGGCGGCGGCTCCCTGAAGATGGAATAAAAGTCTCCCCGCCTAGCCCTTGTTCCGGTGGTGCGTCTAATCGTTGGTGGGCGTGTGGAGGTGTGTCCTCGTCGGATCTATCCTCGGTGGATTTGCTCGGATTTGGTTGTTGTTTGTCTATATTCGTATGTCTTCGGGTTGGATCCTTTCGACCTACGTTATTCTTCATCGGCGGCGGTTGCTGTTCTGGTTCCTTTTGACCTACGTTATTCTTCATCGATGGCGGTTGCTGTTCCGATGCGCTGGTCCTATGGAGCCTTAGCATGACGACTTTCCGGCTGTCTATTACAATAAGTTATGCCCGACTCCAGCAAGGGTGGGGCGATGACGACGGCGCACCTTTAGCTCGCTTCAGTGTTTTTTGTCGTTGCTAGGTGGTTTATAAATCTGGATGTAATTTTTATTATTTCTGGTGTTTGTTGTACTATCATGATTAAAGATGGATACATTGAACGTTTTCTCTCGAAAAAAAGAAAGAGGATTGCACAAGGCATGTTGTATGTCGATTCGCTTGAAAGTTTACCGAGCGAGGGTGCTATTTCAAATGAGCTTGTACAAAAGTGACAATAACGCAGCAAGAAAGAAACTGAGGGGCAGAAATGACCCGCTCAAAAGTTAAACCGTGGGGAATCTTGTTTGCTTGACTTTAGTCAGATCCAATCCAGCCCTTTTTCTGCTGCGTTTATGCCCAAATCACCTGACCGGCGGCACATGCAGCGCCGGCCTGCCGTGAGCAACTCCGGTGACCCGCGTCTTCCTTCTTCAACCAAAGCGAGTCTCCTCGACCTCGCGCTGCTCGATCAGCTAGGCACGGACACCAGCGGCTCGGTGCACGGAGATCAGGTTGGCTCAAGCACAGTAACCTTTCTTTGTCAGGCTCGTATCTAGCCTGGCACTCTCGCCGGTTAGCTCGAGACGGACACCCCCTGGTGTGCACGCCCGGACTCTGCTCCCGCCGAGAACCGCTGCAGCCTCCGGGCGGCCTGCCTGGCGGAGACGGCGTCGAGGTGCATCTGCTCGTGGCGGCACTCCTTGCTGCAGTAGGGCGTGTCCCTCTGTACATGAAGACGTCGCTGTCGCGCGCCAGCGGCTTGTCGCAGAGCGCGCACGCGTCCAGCGCCGGCATGCCGGGCTCGCCCACCGGCTCGGCGTCGAAGAAGAAGGCGCAGGCTACTGATGCCGCCATGGTATTGCTGTAGCCTCTATGGTCGGGAAGAGACTCGGAATGGCTTCTTCTAGCAAGCCCGATCTTGAGCTGCTTCAGAGCTAGAATTCGCAGTCCGGTGCTGCTCTTGGCGGGGGGAAGAGGTGGGTGAGATCAGTGCAGCTGCAAAGCGGGAGGGTGGGTATATATGGGCGAAGGGAGCACGGCAACCCTATTATTGGTGCACTGGCGGCCAGGAAACCATGGTCCGGTGCGCGGTATGGGGCTAACCATGGACGATGTGAGAGGCTCGACTTGTTTATTCCAGCATGCCCGGGTGTGATGCGGTGGTTGGCTCGATGGCTAACGTGGCCCCGACGAGAACGACGGCGACGACGGAGTTATGTGTGATGTGGACGGGGTTGGGCCCGAGTTCTTCTTTATACAACCGGAGAGGACTAGAGGAGTCTGTAGAATGTCCATGTCGACGTCGACGTCGACGTAGAGAAAAACCAGATGATCTCGTAAATACACTGATAGCACTGTGGGTGATCGACTGAGACTGCAAATACGAGCACTTGATCCGTCAATAATTAACACAAGCATCCGCTGTGGCACTTGTCGGGAACGAGGGCATCAGATCTACTCTAGCTTTGGATTAAAGAAAAGCGGACGTCTTAGTGCTGATAATTAAGGTTCCAGCACTTTAACAAACATAAACAAGGGGACAGGCCCGAGTGACCCGGTGGCACCACACATGGCTAGGCACGCTAATGACAAAAGAGAGCAAATGCATGCGCACTTGCTAGTATTATTCGTGCCCTTTACACGAAAATTAAACATAAAAGAAAACCAAAAGGGGTTGATGCCACCTCTTTTTTACTAGGCGACGCTGCTCCGTACGGGAATCACAGGGATGAGCAGTGCATGCGCGCCACGGCGCCGGGCAGCACCTTGTGACCAGAAGCCGGGTCACTGGAAGTCGGCACGCGTGCACATCTTGTCTGCGCAATCAAGCGCACATGAGCTTGGCACGCCCACAAGCAACGAGCCGGTACGGGTGCCAGCACGACTCGGGTCAGGGGGGGTGCACCTAGCAGCAGGCTGCAATTCACAGGTGCACACGCGTGAAGATTCGAGCGGTAGTTTTTGGGGTTGACGGCCGTGGTGCGAATATACTAGGGGCCAATGGCATCTTGCATTGCCGGGTCAGACGGGCAGGCTTCGTCCTGGGGGGCAGCTCTGTCGAGATCTGCGCGCCCAATTTGTTTAGTGCGCATACCTGGCCAAACCTCGGGCCGGGCCGGGCTTCGGGCCGGGCCTAGCCAAGCTCGACACAAAAAACCCAGGCCCGGGCCTGACCCGGCCCAGCCATCGGGCCTGTGTTTCTGGGCCCGAGCACATAAAAGCCCGTCGGACTTCAGGCCGGCCTGGCCTGACCTTCAGAAAAATGCAAAAACAATGGGCCTGGGGCCGGCCCGGCCCAGCCTTCAGGCTCAAAAACTAGGCCCGAGCCCGGCCCAGGGGCAGCGTCGGGCCGGGCCGGCCGGGCCGGGCTTCCCATGGCCAGGACTGTGCCTGGCTTAACAGTAGAGCAGCTGCACGTAATCTTTGGAGTCCGCAAGTGATCTTGCTCAGCAGACAGTGACCGGTGCAGAACACTCTGCTATACCAGCTGACGTGCACGGTGGGAAACGCTTGCACGCTCGCCTCCACAAATTTTTAAGCACACTTTTCTATGCGATGACTCCAGAATTTGATTGGTGTTGGTCACAGATTGGGGACTACAGCTAGTCAGCTAAAGCGGTTGGTTTTTGTTTGACACGGAGAGTGTCGACATATCAATACGACGTGCGCCGTATGCAACTGAGTCACCGCCTGCCTGGTGCTGATCAGGCTGGGCGCATCTTCTGTTGCACGTCCACATCTTCAGCTTCCAGCCAGACAAATTGCCCGCTGACGCAATTTCCAACTGACTCGGCGATGACTCGAGGACACGTCATACACCACCAACAAAGGAACAAAACAAAAATACGAAATGTTCGGACAAACCGCAAATTGGAGTGTCATCGGCCCTGTTTGGATCTCAGAGTTAGAGTTAGTTTGGGTTAGTTTAGACTCAACTAACCCTAAAATATTCAAACAGAGGGTTAGTTTGGGTTAGATGCTTCTAACTCATTTAAAATAACTAACCCATTCAAGAGGTGCTTATTTGTGTTAGTTCTTTTCGTGACCACTAAAAAAAAAACTCCCGCTCTTCCCGCAGCAGATCCCTCCCTACTTCCTCGAAGCTTCTCGTCCCTCTCCCTCCCTCCCTCTCGCACCGCCCGTGAAGACGCTTTGCCGTATCTGCGCTCCCGTCCGCCACGATGGCAGCCACGCCCTATCCTCCTGCTCCAACCCCTTGTCTACATGCGGCCCGTCGCGGATGTGATCATGGCTCCTGCTGTGCCCCTCCGCACGGTAAGCATTCATGGCTCCTTGCGAGGCCCGTCCCGTCGACCTCGGCCGGTAGCGATTCTCATGTAGAGACGGTGGATTTGGCCGTGGTTGCGACAAGCCAATGCGGCTCCTGCCGCATCGCCCTCGTCAAGGCCACGGCAGCCTCTCGCCAAGGCTCGCCCAAACTAGCCAAATGATTGAGAAAAAGCATTTATTGTCAATCTAACCCTGTCATCCAAACACCTTTTTGGTTACAGTTAGTTCAAGGTTAGTTTAGGGTTAGAATCTAACTTTAATCTCTAACCGAGTTAGAGTATCCAAACAAGGCCATCATTCCACTTGGAAGTTCTGCATTTTTTAGCAGTCTTCACTAGTTTAATGGTTATAAAAAGGTTTACCTTTTACCTTCAGGAAAGCTATAACCATTCATATGAATCTATCTGAAATAGCTTTTTCTACATGAACAAAAGAATTCTCGTCACTTCATTAGTATTCCTTTCAGTATTTTATAAGTACTAGAACAATGCCCGTGCGTTGCAACGGGATATAAATATTCTAGTATGTTAGCTTGTGATTACATGTCAATAATAATGCAATTGTGTAAATAAATGGTTATCAAATCTTGACCGTGAGTTACCTTATACTTTGATTAGAAGTTTGGTAATTAAATGAAAGTGGAATTGGTTCATAACGCAAGTAAATTAAGGTGGTTGATTATCATGTACATGGAAGGTTGGACCAAGGGGTAATGGAAAGAAAAGTGAAATAGAAACCTTACGTTTTTTTAAATAGTATAGATAAAGCTTCACTCCATCCGTTCTAAAACATACTATGTTTGAGTTTTACAGTACACGACGGAAAGACAAATTGTCAGGACAAGGGAAAGGCAACTGGATATTTTTTACACTACGTCAATGTCTAAAAAGTATTATATTAGAGTATATATTAGCCTTCTTTTTCTTTTTTGGGAAATTGATCAGATATATCCTATTATAATAGCTTATCGGAAATACAAATCATCTCAAACATAATAAAAATTACATTGAGATTCTGAGACCACCAAACGACCAATATTGCCGCTCCCCTACCAGAGCCAGATTGACCTTGTCGATAACAGTTGGAAAGCATTAATACACATGCCCCTAAGGACCAACGTCCTGGAGCCATAGTCATCGTCGTTGAAATCTTGCATAGATCTGAAGCACCTGCTATCAAATCTCGTAACATGAGGAGAGACCCTAACCTCACCGTCAAAGAGAGACGACAGAAATCTATGCCGGAGCTCCATTGACTGTGTCCAGACGGACCTGCGAGGACTAAACAACCCTAACCTAGCCTACTAACCGAAGCAGTGCCACCGAGATTCCCCTCCTCGTCGCTGGCCAACGGAGCGGCAGGCAAATGGAGGCGAAATCAGATTGTTTCTACAAACACCTCCTTTTTGTGAGGAAATTTGACAACATCCTTCTAACAACAGTGCACATTTAGGACTGGCTCGCACTAGAAAATTTGGGGTTGGGTTTGTAAAAGGCTAGGCCCGAAGAAGCCCGGCCCGTGGAACGTCTAGCTCTATGCGCGTACACAGTGTGAGATCGTCCCTATGTCTTGCTTATAGTGAGACTATGGGGAGCCTCGCGTCAAGGGGCCGGCCAAATGGGCCGGCCCAGGTGAGCGAGAGGCCACAATTTCGTTTATTTGTTTATTTTTCATATTTTTATGTTTGTTTACTTTTGCTTAGGCGTCCAAATATTCTAATTAAATATATTACCAAAAAAATTTAACATTTCAATTTGAAAAGATGTTAATGAAATGTTTGAAAAATGTTAGATTATATGTGTATAGATAAAATGTTTCTCATGTATATGAAAAATGTATACAAAAAATATATAATGTGTGTCAAAAAAGTTGATCATGTATTTAGAAATATATTAATCAAAGCATTTGTAAAAATGGTAAACAAGTATTTAAAAAATGTTAATCAAGCGATTGAAGATGTTAAATGTATACCAAAAAATGTTTACCATGTAATAATGTTTATCTTGTATTTTTGTAATCAAGCATTTACAAAATGTTAAATGTTTATTGAAAAAAATTAACCATGTATTCAGAAAATGTTAACCTTTTATTTGCAATACAATTACCAATCTTTTAAAGATATATATTAAATGTGTACAGAAAAATTGTTGAGCATCCATTTTAAAAAATGGTAATATTTTATTTGAATATGTCAAACAACTATTAGAGAGATGTATTAGATATATACCAAAAGTATAATGTGTATTAGAAAAATATGAATCAATAATAAATGCTAAACATGTATATACAAATTTGTTATGATGTATATGAAAAATGAAGAATGTATACTAAAAAAATGTAACTTGTATTTAGCAAAAAACAAATCGATGACTAAGAAACTGAATAAGGCAAAGAAACCCCACTAAAACAAAAAGGAAAAAAGGAAAGAAAAAAACGGATATCAAAGAAAACCAATGCAAAAATGGGAACAAAGAAAGACGATAAAAAACAATAAAAAAGAAAATCAAAGAAAAGCAATCCAAAAATAGGAACAAAGAAAGCCGAGAAAAAAGAACAAAAAATCGATGAAAACCAAGAAACAGACAAACAAAACTAAGAAATAAGAAAACAAAAACCCAATGAAAACTGAGAAGGAAACAAATTAAGACAAACAATAACCCAAAAAACAGTGAAAACCAAGCAAGAAACAAAGAAAAACGAACAAAGAAAGAAACGGTGAAAACCAGAAAAAAAACCAAGAAAGAAACGAATAAAGCCGTTGAAAAAACAACAAAAAGCAGAAAACCGGAGAAAAGCAATGAAGGAAAAATGGTAAAAAAATAACTTGCGAATGTTACCCAGCTAACGAAACAAGCAGACTCGATAGAAACCAGCAAACAAGAAAAAGAAAATGACAATGGACCGGCCTGGGGGTGGAACCTGCGTCGAGACGCACGTTAGTCTTGCTTTAATCGAGAATTAACGTCTGCACACACAACACGCAAAAACAACGTAATTTCAGTAATGCAGGTAGTTGAAATTCGTAACTCAAGGCCAAAACTAGATTGTAGGAGTTGTCTTGATGATGCTTTAGTTGACCGGGACAGTTTTAATTTTGGTCGACCGCGTTTAGCCATCAGATAAGTATGGGGATTCGGTTTTTGACACCCCAGGTCTAGAACAAAATTCAGTTTTAAATCCTGTGGTAGACATCCAACGGTTTAGCTTTGCTAAATCCCATCAGCACGCTGAATTGAACAGAAACAAGATTGCACAAAGACATGTTATATGTCGATTCGCTTGATAGTTTACCCAGTGAAAGTGCTATTGCCTAGAGCAAATTCGCTATCATACAGAAGTGACATTGACGCAGGAGAAAAGGAGAGCCAAGGGACTGCGAGGGGCACACATCGCCGCCTAATTAGGTGGTGAATCTCGTTTGATTGACTTCCTTCAGATCGAGTCCAGCTATTTTTCCGCTGCGTTTATGCCCCAATCACCTGACCGGCGGCCCGAGCAGCGCCGGCCTGCCTTAAGCAACTCCGATAGCCCGCGTCTTGCTTCTTCAACCAAGGCGAGTCTTCTCGATCTCGCGCTCATCAGTTGGCCACGGCCCACGGGCAACGGCGGCTTCGTGCACGCAAATCTTGTTGGCTCAAGTGCGTAGGCAGCTTGGCACTCTCACCGGTTAGCTCGCGACGGAGACCTCCCATGACTCCCGGCGTGCACGGCCGGACTCCGTTCCCGAAGAGAACTGCTTCTGCCTCCGGGCGGCCGCCCTGGCCGTCTGCTTGGCGCAGGCGGCGTCGAGCTGCATCTGCTCGTGTCGGCACTCGTCGCTGCAGAAGGGCGTGTCCCCTCTGTACATGAAGATGTCGCTGTCGCGCGCCAGCGGCTTGGTGCAGAGCGCGCACGCGTCCAGCGCGTGCACTCTGGGCTCGCCGACCGGCTCGGCGTCGAAGAAGAAGGCGCAGGCTACCGATGCGGCCATGGCGAGCTCGTGCGCGTAGCTAGCTTGGCAGTAGGTTGTTGCTTTTGGTGCGCCGGGAGTGGGAGGTTGATTGAGTGTTTGCTGTGCTGAACCAAGCCAGGATCGTCTGGGTATATATGGTTTGTACGGGGACGGGCACGGACCGGCGAGGACGAAACAGGCCCGCCGCGGGAAGGACGAGCACACAGGGCCACGCAATACCATGCGCCGTCCGGACGAGGCTAACCATGGACGATGGAGCGGCTCGGTTTCTTTATTCGCGGGTTTCGACACGGACCATGGCGCCATGCGGTGGGTGGCCCGGCGGCGAAAACGACGGGAAGCATGTATGTCCGGGCGACGTGGACGGGGTCCCGGCCACTGACAGCAACGTACAAGGCTCGCTCCAAAGACGTCGGCCTCCATGTACCCCAAAACCTGTGGGCTAGCGCCCGTGGTCTTGGAGTAGGACACCAAACGAAATACAAGTACTAAAGTACCCCTGAACAAACAAATGTTCGCTTTACTTTTCTTTTGGCGAAAGATCTGAGTAAAAATAAAGGCAAAGAAAATCCAAAAAGATGCTAATGCCATTTCTTTTTTTACTAGTACTAGGGCAATTGCCCGTGCGTTGCTACGGGAGTATATGATCTAGTTGTCCTATCATGTATATCTTTATGGCACATTTTGGTTGTTCTAACATATAACTTCAGGGCACATCAGGCTGCATTGTTGACTTATTTTTACCATTATATCATTTTTTGCTCCTACTTTCTCAAGAGTTCCTAATGCAGATGAATTTAAGAATTTTCCATAATGTTTCCTCCAAACAAGCTATTCCTCCTACTTTATCTCACTCTAGCAGGCACTATGTATCCTAGCTTCTACCTCCGTTCAAAAGATAGGAAATGGGCTGTTCAAACATCACATGATTGAGAAAAGAGCAAATGCATGATCCTTAGTAAGAATGTATGGAAAATGTTTTACTAATGCTGGGATATTGAACAAGTTCAAGTAATATAACATAAAAACAGAAATGTGCAAGCCAATTGGTGAGGAAAGTCATCTAGAAGATAATGCACACCATCTTCTCATGTCTTGTAAAAATTCTTCGGTGGCTTCTAGCAATATCTCTGGGGTTGTTTGGATTGACACCCTCACACGCCCAGCCAAAAAATTGGCGTTGACCAGGCCTTGCATGCCTGTTTGGATTGCCACCAAAGAATTGGTGCGCCCAGCCTTCCCTAGCCACCCTAGTTCATATCCACGCCAATTTTTCAGCGGGACAGGAGCGGCCGAATCGTTCGCCTATTAATTGGCGTGCCCAGGATTGGCAGGGCCAACGCTGGCGCAATCCAAACAACCTCTATATCCATGCCTTGTTGCCCAGCATCCTTTTTATATATGGTGTAGATCATAATGTCTATATCCATCCTTTTTCAAATAGGAGAAGAGGCAAATGTTAATAGATATGCTAAAACAAAAGTTAGTTGTAGCAGATATTTCTCATTACATGATATTTCAAGGTCCCTTAATTTGTATTGCATACCAAGTGGTAAATAGAAAGGAAATTCCATGGGTCAACAGAGGAGTATTATTCGAAGTTGAAAAGCTACAAGAGAAAAGTATTCTCAAGGTTTAAATCTTCTGTAATGTTATTCAAAAACTCATGCAGGCTACCACATAAAATTCTTTTAGCAGAATAGTTGTCAAAAATTGAAAATATATCTATGCACAAATGAGGTGGATATCAGCAGCACCATGAGAGTAAATGAATCTTGTTGGGAAATGCATATGCATCCTAGATGTAGATCCATTGCAGAATATATCCCGGCAGCAAAAGCAATTGTTTTCTCTAGGTGAATATTTTGTATCCTGCACATGAGCTGCATCGTATCGACGGAGTACAAAGCTTGTAAAGCGCATTAATATTTCAAACTATAAAAGTAGTTACCATGAGCATGAATTACTAACTCTGATTCGTAAATAAGAGTATTAAACTTCCTTTTATGAGGAAGAGTCATTGGTGCTCAAGTGCTAACTCCATTCTACTGAAACTATTGTCAAGTTGAGAGGATACCGCAGCTGAGTTACAGACATAAAAAAATGAAAAACAAAGCATACTTTTGTTCAGACAATTGTAAGTCTGATCACACAGTAACCTTTTCCATTCTATTGACTCTATCTCTTCCTCCCTCCCTCCATCTCTCTCTCCACACAACAACAACAACTAATAGCAGCAGCAACAGCAGGGTACCATAAACAATCACATATCTTCTCTCTCTCACTCCTTGATCAATATCAACTCTCAGCACGAACAGAAGCAGCGGTGTAGCAGCACCAAAGAATAGCAATGGCGATGGCGTAACGGCAAAATTGCATCTCTCGCAGGTCTCCCCACCAGCGTCACGTCGCTCTGTCAGTGCCACATCTACCCATCTTACCAGATCGAGCGATGTACACATATTTCCTCCGCTCCCCGCCGCCTCCGTTCGAGCGAGCAAGGGCGTACGTGCATTGGCGCCACAACACACACCAGCACGTGGTTAGTGGTCAGTGGTCACGCACCATGGCTGCATCGCTGCATGAAGAGCAGGCGGACTTCTACCTCGGCCAGCGGCCCGCCTTCCGCATCCTCTCCTTCGAACGACGGGGGCCTCTCCTCTACTCGGGACGCCCCCTCTCTCTCTCCACCATGACCGACTTGACGCGCCAATGTTGGATCTAGTTGAGCAAGGAGAGAAAGGGAGGGTTGGGTGCGGGTAGCGGCTAACAGGAGCGAATGAAGGAGAGGATCGAGAAGATGGGATCGAGGGAGGCGAGGTAGAGAGAATGGTTAAAGGAATGAATATGAGAGATTACCGTCCGTGATTGATCTGATGAATTAATTGCCATCCGTGAATTGAATGAATTGCCAAATATTGATTGATCGGAAGAAGAGGAAAATCGCTCTAGGGGTGGGCGAAGACGGGACGAAGGGGTGGGCGACGTAAGAGGGGAGACGGAGCCTTACGGTTTTTTTAGGTAGTAGAGATAGAGACTAGGCGGTGCTTCCCCGTGCAAGGGAAGTGCATGTGCATGTGCGCCACGGCGACAGGCAGCACCTTCTGCACAGTAGCCGAGACACCGGGAGCTTGGCACGTGTATAGATACGCACCCTTCACCCACAACCACAAGCAACCCTACGCGTGCACCCAGCCGCTGGAGATCCAGTACGCTGAAAACTTTGGGAAGAAGCCAGAAGGATGCGAGCTCATGACTTCATGACATGTGTGTTGTTTAACCGAGAGGCTCCAGTTGGTCTCATCGTCGGCGTTGCCGAGCACGTTTCGAGCCAAGGGGGATGCACCTTGCAGACTGCAATTTACAGTTGCACGCGCCTGAAGATTCCACTGGTAGTTTTTGGGGGTGACCTCCATACGTGTGTGGTTTGTGAGAATATACTAAGTACGGCCAAATGGCATCTTGCATCGCTGATCAGGCGGGCAGGCTTCGTCTGAGGGGGCAGGTCTGTCGAGATCTGCGCCCAATTTGTTTAGTGCCTGTCTTAACAGTGGAGCAGCTGCACATAATCTTGGAGGCTGCAAGTAATCTTGCTCAGCAGACAGTGACCGGCGCAGAACACTCTGCGATACGAGTAGCTAACGTGCACGGTGGAAAATGATTAGACGCTCGCCTCCACAAATTTTTTAAGAGCTCTTTCTTTGTGATGGCTTCAGAATTTTATTGGTGGTATTGGTTGGAGAGTGGGGGACTACGGCTAGTCTGCTAAAGCGTTTGGTTTTTGTTTGACGCGGAGAGTGTCGACACAACGATACGACGTGCTCCGTATGCAACTGAGTCACCGCCTGCTTGGTGCTGACCGGGCTGATCACATCTTCTGTTGGACGTCCACATCTTCCAATTTGGTGATTGCTCGCTCACCCAATTTCCAGTGACTCGGCGATGACTAGAGGACACGTGATGCACCAAGGAAAGAAAACAAAAGTAGGAAATGTTCAAAGAAACCGCAAATTGGACCGTCATCAGTTTTGCTTAGAAGTTCTGCATTTCTTTTAGCAGTCTTTGGCTACTTTACTGATTGTAATTAGGTTCAGCTTTTACCAGCAGCAAAGCTGTAATTATTCATATAAATCTGTCTGATTTTTTTTTCCTATATGAAGAGAAGAATTCTCCTCTCTTCACTAGTTTGATTTTGTATTTTGTAAGTAAAGTTTCACACCACCCGTCCAAAACATAGACTGTGTTTGAATTTTAGTATACACAACGGAAAGACAAATTCTTCTGTTTACATACATATTTATCTCCACTACCTGTATTATCTTAACATACACACATGCCACCTCATCTAAGGCCAACCACAAACATGCATGAAAAAAGTTTCCCATTATTAGTTGATCCTATGCACACATCTTAGCTCACCACACATGCAATCTCATCAAAGGTTCACTTGGCATGCTTGAAAAAGTTTTCTATTATATTATGCCACTTATTCAAATTATTTTTCAAATATAATAATCAAATACAATATATAATATTATTTTAGTTTTGGTTTACACATTATTAACTCAAATATGCATGCAGTGGCGAAGGCAGAATTGTCTTGTAGGTATGGCAGGTGTAGGCAGGCTAGTGTACAACAATACAGTGTGTGAAGCTTTCTTCAACGTCAGCGTGTATATAGCATGAAGAGAGGAAAAAATTAAGCTGTGACGGAGGCCAAAGCTTGCCAGGTTGCTGCCTCCGCCACTGTATGCATGTTTCATACAATTAAATCACTGAAACATATTGCAAGTGATTCCCACAACAACGCGTGGGGTATTTTCAAGTAGTCAATATAAGGGAAAGGAATTTGTGAGAACATGGCGGGATCTGTGGATCCCTAAGGGCCCATCATTCAAACCGATCACACCTAAAGGTAATTGCATGCTTAACCATGGTTATGATTTTCTTGATGAACATGGTGCGTGACTAGACGTGGAAGAAATGAAAGATTCGTACATCTCTAAGGCAAAGAGAGGATTTTATAGGATGGCAATCCGAGTGGACGGGCGTATTTATCGTTCGAAGTGCTCATCGTCTCACCATGGCTGACCATGACCTACAATTTGGAGGTGGTGCTTCTAGTTTCACCCCGGATGGATCGATGAGGTTGTGGAATTTGATTTGACAAGCCAAAGTTTCACAAAAAAAAGATGAAAATTCACGCATGGAAGGCTTACTCGGGAGCATTGGCAACAACAGTAGGAAAATTGAATCATCATTTGCAAAAGAGGGTGTCGTATCCCATGTGTGTCGTGCATATTGAATCATCTTTTCATGCTCTAGTTACATGTGATGATGCAGCATAGCTATGTGATTGCTTGTGCCTTGTATGGCCACTTTTGGCCAGTGTTGCACGATACTGGCCAGGACTGGCTTCTTTATGCCCTCGATGGATGCCAACAAAACGTCTGCAACATGACACTTCTTATTTTTTGGTGGATTTGGCAACATGGCAAAAGGAACGATATAGTGCATGGAAAGGAAGTCTCTCCTGTTACTACTTCTGTGGAATTCCTACGGAGCTATTGGCGGTCCCTTGGTCATGCCCGTAGGTTGTCAATAGTGGAGATGATCAAAGGAAAAATGCCCCTGGTCGTGGAAGTTGAGATGCCTAGACCCGTGTCCACCGCTACTCCTCTTAAATTGATACCCCCGCTGGTGGACAAGATTTCTCTTTCGGTTGATGGTGCTTTCTCCAGTGTGGACGACACTGCAGCAGCATGCCTGATACTTCGGAAACATGATGAGACGATAATCTTCACGGCCTACGGGTATTTGTTCCACTGCAATGAGGCGTTAGAAGCGGAGATTCATGCTAAGATGCAGGGCATGGCGTTAGCCCTGCAACACTCGGAACTTTCGGTCAATTTGCAGTTGGACTCGACCACGTCCCTAACTATCTTCAGTGATGGGTCACTAGTCCGGTCTCCATATGGTCACCTAGCGTTGGACATTCTAGCCTTAGAGAGGTTCAGGAGTTTATTCCTCAAAAGCTTCATCATTCTCAAAATAGAGTGGCAGATTGTTTAGCAAGGTATAGTTGTACTGAATGTGGCACCTCTGTTTGGCTACACAGTGGGCCTCCATGTACTGAGGAATTCTCGCATCTACCGTAACACTATAATTTTGAAATAAAACCCTTTTTCACATTGCAAAAAGAATTTTGAAACGCAACTTGATGCAGAACGATCAACAAAAAATAAAACCACATTCAAATATGCTAGTCTTCCTCTCCCCGGATAAAATCAGGCAATTTTACAAACACCTACTGCCACCATTGTACATTTTGGATTGGCTCACACTAGACATTTTTGGGCTGGGTTCGTAAAAGGCTAGGCCAGAATAAGCCCGGCCCATGGAACGTCTGCTCTATGCAGGAGCACAGCGTGAGGCCCACCACACACAATAGGCAAAATAACGTAATTCCAGCATTGCAGGGAATTGTCCTAACTCAAGGCCAAAAGTAGGACTGTAAAGAGTTGTCTTGTTGATGTTTTTATTTTGAGGGGTTGTCTTGTTGATGCTTAGTAGATGGAGACTGTCTAGTTTTTGTCGACCGAGTTTAGCCATCAGATTAGTACGGGGATTCAGTTTTTGACACCCCAGGTCTTAGTCTTAGAACAAAATTCAGTTTTAAATCGTGTGGTAAACATCCAACGGCTTAGCTTGCTCAATCTCATTGGCACGCTAATGATGAACAGAAACAGGATTGCACAAAGACACGTCTTATTTCATTCGATTGACAGTGAAAGTGCCTCCGCAAATTCGCTCTCATACAGAACTGACATTAATGCCGAAACAAAGGAGAGCTGAGGGGCACACATGGCCGCCTAATGCCGTGGAGAATCCTGTTTGATTGACTTCTTCTAATCCAGTCCAGCTCCTTTCCGCTGCGTTTATACCCAAATCACTTGACCGGTGGCCCGTGCAGCGCCGGCCTGCCGTGAACAACTCCGATGGCCCGCGTCTTGATTCTTCAACCAAGGCGAGTCTTCTAGACCCCGCGCTGATCAGTTGGCCACGGGCGATGGCGTCTTCGTGCACGCCGATCTTGTTGGCTCAAGCACGTACGGAGCATGCCGCTCTCGCCGGTCAGCTCGCGACGGACACCTCCCAGGAATCCCGGTGTGCACGTCCGGACCCCGTTCCCCACGAGAACTGCTTCTGCCTCCGGGCGGCGGCCTGCTTGACGCAGGCGACGTCGAGCTGCATCTGCTCGTGGCGGCACTCGTCGCTGCAGAAGGGCGTGTCCCCTCTGTACATGAAGATGTCGCTGTCCCGCGCCAGCGGCTTGCTGCAGAGCGCGCACGCGTCCAGCGCGTGCACGCCGGGCTCGCCGGCCGGCTCGGCGTTGAAGAAGAAGGCGCACGACATCATCTTTTCGGGCTACTCCCTTCTTTCCGCTTTATAGGGTTTATCTTAAATTTTAGTTTTTTATTTTATAAGGCTTAATTTGATTTTTCCCGACTGTCGGTGTGCTAGAGTAGGGGTACACTAGTATCCCGAACTTGTGCACGGGCAGTTGCAGCCCTCCGCGGCAAGGCTTACCGGGTGACCGCCAAGATCCTCCGTGGTTCCTTTGGAGCCATTCAAGAACAAAGTATTCCAAATTAGAAGACAAGGCCCCAAGAAAAGGAGCTTGCCGGAAGGCCACCCAAGGCACATACAAGACAAGGCCCCGCAAGAGGAGCTTGCCGAAGGCTGATGAGCGACAAGCTTTGGTAGCGACAAGGCGACAAATCATGACAAGACGCTTGCCGTGGCATCACCTCTGCATTTCCACGCCCAACAGATCCACTAACGTGTCGCCCGGGACGTTTCCGGTAGCGCGTGGCGAGAGGTCAGGCAGCCGGGTGCGAGGTGGCAAGCGGCACTGGCAAATTTGCCATCGTGGCGAACGGTGGCGCCCCTGACGGTCCCTGTTTGCACTGTTAGGGCGACTAGACGAGCATTTAATGCCTTTGTCCCCTGCCGTCAGGGTTACGTATGGTACACTGTACTCTGTATAAGTAGGTGTACCAACCACTACTTTTCCATTTGTACCCCTGTCTACGTTGCCACCTGTCGGAGCCCCTTAAGCATATAAAAGGAGGCACATGCGCAACGTATAAAGGGGGGGTTGGTCGATCAGTTCCCTCCACGCTCAGCCTCGTTAGCAGCTCGTGTGTACTGTAGCACTCAGCGCTCCTGAGCAAGAACGCAATACACCTAGACATGCAGCAGTAGGAGTATTATCTCTCGGAGAGCTCAAGTTGGGTAAACCTCTCGCGATGCTTCGCCTCGACCGCTTCTTCGATGCGACCTCCGCTCCCTCACGAACCGAAAGGGGCTCGGTCCGCCAAATCCCATAGGTGTTCGTGGGCTGATCGGCTTGCCTCGACATCTTTGGCGCGCTGTAGGGCGCAAAGCTTGTCGGGTACCGAGCAGCTAGTACAAGAATGAAGACGATCTTCCTCAAGGAGCAAATAGCGTCATCTTGTCGCAATTTGCTCTTGCTCAAGCTCATCATTAGCGAGCACTCGAGGCGATCCGTATACGAAGTTCCGTGGGGAGAACCGCCTCTGCTCCATAGACTAGAGCGAAGGTGTGCGGCGGTGGCTCGATTTGGCGTCGCCCCGATCGACCAAAGAACCACCGGCAGCTCCTCAATCCAGCTTTCTTCCGCACTTGTGCAGCCTGTCAAAAGTTCTAGTCTTGAGCCCGCAAAGACTTCAAAGATTTGCCATCTCCGGCTTGACCGTTGCTTCTTGGATGAGCAATGTAGTGAAGGCACCTTGGCGCCAAGATCTTGGACGTCTTGCATGAAGGTGCGGCTTGTGAATTGCGTCTTTGTTGTCGGTGATGATCCTGTTAGGGATTCAAACGGCAAACAATCGACTGAAGAACTTGATCGCCGACCGTGGCTTTGTCACCTTCCTCATCGCTTCCACTTCCGCCACTTTGTGAACTTGTCGATTGCAACGCATAAGTACTCAAAGCCCCGACAGCTTCGGGAAGGGGCCGAGGATGTCGAGCCCCGGACCGAAAATGGCCAGGATAAAGGGATCGCCCGAGAGCTTGAGCCGGCCGGGCGATTCTGCTTGGAATGGAACCGCACGCTTCACACTTGGTTACTTGTGCGGTTGCATCCTGGAGGGCTGTCGGCCAAAAGAAACCTTGCCGGAACGCTTTGCCGCAAGTGCTCGCGCCAATGTGGTGACCACATATGCCTCCGTGTATCTCTCGCCAACAGCTTTTGTCCGTCTTCGGTGAATACACTTCAATTTCACACCGTTGAGTCTTCTTACATACGGTGTCTTTGTCGACAAACCGGTACATACTTGACCGCCGGGCTACTCTTTCCGCTTCTTCTTGTCCTTCGGAAGTTCTCTTGTCTCAAGGAAATGGACAATCTGGCGCCCATCTTTGGAGCTTGCGGCTCGACAACAAGGACTAAAGGCACATCTGCTGCTGCGGGAACATCGGCTTCCACGACGAGCTCGCGGCTCACCGGAGCTTGACGTTCCCGCAAGCTTGCCGGAGCAAAACTTGTCGGGAGCGTCGCTTCAACGAAACAAACCACAGGGCTTGTCGGAGCGTAATGCTCCTCAAAGACTGCTGGTGTCGATCTTGGGGACCTTCTTGGCGGCGGCTTCGGAAGCTCACGGAAAGTAGTCACCAGAGATCAACTTCCTCTTCTTGCTCTGCCCGGTCGATGGTGTTACAGACGGTTGAGTCAGCTTGAGCACAAAAATCCTCGGTTCCACAGTAGCTTGAGTATGGCGACTTTGACGGATCATCAAGAATGTCGCTCGAGCTCTTGGAATATATTCCATCCATGAGGCCGTCAAAGTGCTCTTCTAGCTTTGTCACTTCATCAACATAAGCTTCCATCAACGGACTCGATAATTCTTGTTCACTTGGCGGATAACAAGTCGTGAGTCACCTCGACAATGAGCTTCTTGATCCCAAGGTTCATCTGCGATCTCGAGACCGGCAAGCAAACCTCCATCATGCGGTATTGTTTGTTGCTTGCTCCTTGGGAAAGTGCATCCGGACTACGTACTTGAGGTGCTCTCCGGTGGTGCGACAAGTAGCACGCCGCACCGGGCGCCTGCAGCGAGAAGGCACCATCGAAGTACATCACCACTCTTTGCTTGCCTCCTTGACGGGAATGCTCGTTTCGAATTTCTTCATCCGGTGTTGGTGTCCATTCTGCTATGAACTCCGCCAATGCTCGCTTTGGATAGTTGAAGTGCTCTCAAACTTGAGGCCAAAGCTTGACAGTTCCCAAAGTGCCCACTCAACAATCCCGCCTGTTGCTTCCGGTTTTGCAAGATCCTCTTCACGGAAAGCGAGTGACAACCGTGATCTCATGTGCTCGGAAATAATGGCGCATCTTTCTCGAGGCCATGAGGAGGCCGAAAAGCAATTTCGCACACCGAGTACCTTGACCTAGCCCCCGCAGAAGGAACCGACAAAGTAAACTGGGCGCTGCATCATCCTTTTACGCATCTTCTCATGCGTCACAAGCAGATCCATCCTTGTCGGGACCAGAGCTTGCCGGCGAAGCCCCCTGCTTGTCGCTGGATGCACCTGCCATGGTTGCTAGCTCATCATCCGCCTCCCTCTCCGCTACTAACGCAGCACTAACCACTTGATTGGTTGCCGCTATATATAGCAAAGAACTTCTCTTGTGGCTTAGGTGCGACAAGTGTTGGAGTGGAAGACAGTATCTCTTCAAGTTCTGCGGCGCAGCCTCCGCTTCGAGTCCATTGCATCGGACCTGCCTTCTTCAAAATTTTGAAGAATGGCAGGTAGCCGCCAGCAGATCTAGAGATAAACCATTGAGAGCAGCTACATAACCGCAAGCCTTCAGACATCCTTGACGCGCTTTGGTGCTTGAAGGAAATATGCCCTAGAGGCAATAATAAAGTTATTATTTATTTCCTTATATCATGATAAATGTTTATTATTCATTCTAGAATTGTATTAACCGGAAACATAATACATGTGTGAATATATAGACAAACAGTATGTCACTAGTATGCCTCTACTTGACTAGCTTGTTAATCAAAGATGGTTATGTTTCCTAACCATGAACAAGGAGTTGTTATTTGATCAACAAGGTCACATCATTAGTTGAATGATCTGATTGACATGACCCATTCCGTTAGCTTAACACTTGATCGCTTAGTATGTTAATGCTTTCTTCATGACCCATACATGTTCCTATAACTATGAGATTATGCAACTCCTGCTTACCGGAGGAACACTTTGGGTACTACCAAACGTCACAACGTAATCTGGGTGATTATAAAGGAGTACTACAGGTGTCTCCAAAGGTACTTGTTGGGTTGGCGTATTTCGAGATTAGGTTTTGTCACTCCGATTGTCGGAGAGGTATCTCCAGCCTTCTCGGTAATACACATCACTTAAGCCTTGCAAGCATTACAACTAATGAGTTAGTTGTGAGATGATGTATTACGAACGAGTAAAGAGACTTACCGTAACGAGATTGAACTAGGTATTGGATACCGACGATCGAATCTCGGGTAAGTAACATACCGATGACAAAGGGAACAACGTATGTTGTTATGCGGTTCGACCGATAAAGATCTTCAGAGAATATGTAGGAACCAATATGGGCATCCAGGTTCCGCTATTGGTTATTGACCAAGAATAGTTCTAGGTCATGTCTACATAGTTCTCGAACCCGTAGGGTCCGCACGCTTAAGGTTTCGATGACATTTATATTATGAGTTTATGAGTTTTGATGTACCGAAGGAGTTCGGA
The DNA here is from genome assembly GCA_021605145.1 of Aegilops bicornis. NCBI lineage: Eukaryota > Viridiplantae > Streptophyta > Magnoliopsida > Poales > Poaceae > Aegilops > Aegilops bicornis. Next base: position 751,052,652 of record CM038670.1, on the reverse strand, counting down.
GTCCCAGATGAGATCGGGGACATGACGAGGAGTCTCGAAATGGTCGAGACGTAAAGATCGATATATTGGACGACTATATTCGGAGTTCGGAAAGGTTCGAATGATTCGGTATTTTTCGAGTACCGGAGAGTTACGGAATTCGCCGGGAGAAGTATTGGGCCTTATTGGGCCTGCGGGAAAGAGAGAGGGCTGCCTAGGGCAGGCCGCGCTTCATGGCCTGGTCCGAATTGGACTAGGGGGAGGGGCCGAACACCTTCCCTCTTTCCCCAACCTCAATTCCTAGTCCAACTATGAGAATGGGGGAGTCCTACTCCCACCGGAGTAGGACTCCTCCAGCGCCGCCTCTAGGGCCGGCCGCACCCCCTTGCTCCTTTATATACGGGGCAGGGGGCACCCCATGACACACAAGTTGATCTACGGATCGTTCCTTAGCCGTGTCGGTGCCCCTCCACCATATTCCACTTCGTCATATCGTCATGGAGCTTAGGCGAAGCCTCGCTACGGAGAAGTCATATCGTCGCGGAGCTTAGGCGAAGCCCTGCGCCGGTGGAGCATCATCATCGCTACCACGCCGTCTTGTGACGAACTCATCCCCGACGCTTTGCTGGATCGGAGCCCGGGATCGCCATCGAAGCTGAACGTGTCTTTGAACACGGAGGTGCCGTGACGTTCGGTACTTGGATCGGTCGGATCGTGAAGACGCACGACTACATCAACCGCGTTGTTATAACGCTTCCGCTTTCGGTCTACGAGTGCGTGGACAGACACTCTCCTCTCGTTGCTATGCCATCACCATGGTCCTGTAATGCGAGGGAAATTTTTGAAATTACTACGTTCCCCAACAAAGTGGCATCCGAGCCTGGTTTTATGCGTTGATGTCATATGCACGAGTAGAACACAAGTGAGTTGTGGGCGATACAAGTCATACTACCTACCAGCATGTCATACTTTGGTTCAGCGGTATTGTGAGATGAAGCGCCCGGACCGACATTACGCAGACGCTTACGCGAGACTGGTTTCACCGCCCGAGCACTCGTTGCTTAAAGGTGACCGGCGGGTGTCATCTCTCTCACTTTAGTTGAATCGAGTGTGGCTACGCCGGTCCTTGAGAAGGTTAAAACGGAGTCTATTTGACGAAGTATCGTTGTGGTTTTGATGCGTAGGTAAGAACGGTTCTTGCTCAGCCCGTAGCAGCCACGTAAAACTTGCAACAACAAAGTAGAGGACGCCTAACTTGTTTTTGCAGGGCATGTTGTGATGTGATGTGGTCAAGACGTGATGCTATATTTTATTGTATGAGATGATCATGTTTTGTAACCGAGTTATCGGCAATCGGGTGAGCCATATAGTTGTCGCTTTATTGTATGAAATGCAACGCCATGTAATTGCTTTTACTTTATCACTAAGTAGTAGCGATAGTCGTAGAAGCAATAGTTGGCGAGACGACAACGATGCTACGATGGAGATCAAGGTGTCGCTACCGGTGACGATGGTGATCATGACGGTGCTTGGTGATGGAGATCACAAGCACAAGATGATGATGACCATATCATATCACTTATATTGATTGCATGTGATGTTTATCCTTTATGCATCTTATCTTGCTTTGATTGACGGTAGCATTATAAGATGATCTCTCACTAAAATTATCAAGAAGTGTTCTCCCCGAGTATGCACCGCTATGCGAAAGTTCTTCGTGGCCGAGACACCACGTGATGATCGGGTGTGATAGGCTCTACGCTCAAATACAACGGGTGCAAAACAGTTGCGCACGCAGAATACTCAGGTTAAACTTGACGAGCCTAGCATATAACAGATATGGCCTCGGAACACGGAGACCGAAAGGTCAAGCGTGAATCATATAGTAGATATGATCAACATAAGATGTTCACCATTGAAAACTACTCCATCTCACGTGATGATCGGTTATGGTTTAGTTGATTTGGATCACGTGATCACTTAGATGACTAGAGAGATGTCTGCCTAAGTGAGAGTTCTTAAGTAATATGATTAATTGAACTTTAATTTATCATGAACTTAGTCCCGGTAGTATTTTGCAAATTATGTTGTAGATCAATAGCTCGTGGTTGCTTCCCTATGTTTTTATATGTGTTCCTAGAGAAAATTGTATTGAAAAATGTTAGTAGCAATATTATGGATTGGATCCGTGATCCGAGGTTTATCCTCATTGCTGCACGTAAGAATTATGTCCTTGATGCACCGCTAGGTGACAGACCTATTGCAGAGCGTATGCGCACGTTATGAACGTTTAGCTAGCTCAATATGATGACTACTTGATAGTTTAGTGCACCATGCTTAAATGGCTTAGAATCGGGACTTCAAAGACGTTTTGAACGTCATGGACCATATGATATGTTCCAGGAGTTGAAGTTAATATTTCAAGCAAATACCCGAGTTGAGAGATATGAAGTCTCCAACAAGTTCTATAGCTAAAAGATGGAGGAGAATCGCTCAACTAGTGAGCATGTTCTCAGATTGTCTGGGTACTTCAATCGCTTGAATCAAGTGGGAGTTAATCTTCCAGATAAGATAGTGATTGACAGAATTCTCTAGTCACCATCACCAAGTTAGTAGAACTTCGTGATGAACTATAATATGCAAGGGATGACAAAAGTAATTCCCAAGCTCTTCGTGATGCTGAAATCGACGAAGGTAGAAATCAAGAAAAGAGCATCAAGTGTTGATGATTGACAAGACCACTAGTCTCAAGGAAAAGGGCAAAGGGAAGAAGGGGAACTTCAAAAGAACGGCAAGCAAGTTGCTACTCGAGTGAAGAAGCCCAAGTCCGGACCTAAGCCCGAGACTAAGTACTTTTGTTGCAATGGAACTGGTCACCGGAAGCGGAGCTACCCTGAATATTTGGTGGAAAAGAAGGATGGCAAAGTGAACAAGGTTATATTTGATATACAGTGTTATTGATATGTGCCTTACTAGTGTTTATAGTAGCCCCCGAGTATTTGATACTTGTTCGGTTGCTAAGATTAGTAACTCAAACAGGAGTTACAGAATAAACAGAGACTAGTTGAAGGGGAAGTGACGATGAGTGTTGGAAGTAGTTCCAAAATTGATATGATCATCATCGCACACCCCTATACTTTCGGGATTAGTGTGGAACCTAAATAAGTGTTATTTGGTGTTGAGCATAAATATGATTTGATCATGTTTGTTGCAATACGGTTATTCATTTAAGTAAGAGAATAAATTGTTGTTCTGCTTACATGAATAAAACCTTATATGGTTATACACCCAATGAAAATGGTTCATTGGATCTCGATCATAGTGATACACATATTCATAATATTGAAACCAAAAGATGCAAAGTTAATAATGATAGTGCAACTTATTTGTGGTAATCGCTGCTTGGGTCATATCGGTGTAAAGCGATGAAGAAACTCCATGCTGATGGGTTTTGGAATCACTTGATTATGAATCATTTGATGCTTGCGAACCGTGCCTTTTGGGCAAGATGACTAAAACTCCGTTCTCCGGAACAATGGAACAAGCTACTGACTTATTGGAAATAATACATACCGATGTATGCGATTCAATGAGTGTTGATGCTCGTGGCAAGTATCGTTATTTTCTGACCTTCACAAGATGATTTGAGCAGATATGGGTATATCTACTTGATGAAACATAATTCTGAAATAATTGAAAAGTTCAAAGAATTTCAGAGTGAAGTGGAAAATCATCGTAACAAGAAAATAAAGTTTCTGCGATCTGATCGTGGAGATAAATATTTGAGTTACGAAGTTTGGTCTTCATTTGAAACAATGTGAAATAGTTTCGCAACTCATGCCATATGGAACACCACAAAGCATAATGGTGTGTCCGAAAGTCGAACCGCACTTTATTGGATATGGTGCGATCTATGATGTCTCTTATCAGTTTACCACTATCGCTTTTGGGGTTATGCATTAGAGACAGCTGCATTCACGTTTAATAGGGCACCATCTAAATCCGCTGAGACGACAACATCTCGAATCGTGGTTTAGCAAGAAACCCAAGTTGACGCTTTCTTAAAGTTTGGGGCTGCGATGCTTATGTGAAAAAGTTTCACCCTGATAAGCTCAAACCCAAATCGGAAAAATGTGTCTTCATAGGATACCCAAAGGAAACTGTTGGGTACACCTTCTATTACAGATCTGAAGGCAAGATTTTCGTTGCTAATTCGGATCCTTTCTAGAGAAGGAGTTTCTCTCGAAAGAAGTGAGTGGGAGGAAAGTAGAACTTGATGAGATAATCAGATTCCGCTCCCTTATTGGAAAGTAGTTCATCACAAGAAATGGTTCTGTGACAACTACACCAATTAGTGAAGAAACTAATGATGATGATCATGAAGCTTCAGATCAAGTTACTATCGAACCTCAGAGGTCAACCAGAGTAAAATACGCACTGTGAGTGGTACGGTAATCCTATTCTGGAAGTCATGTTACTTGACCATGGCGAACCTACGAACTATGAGGAAGCGATGATGAGCCCAGATTCCGCGAAATGGCTCGAGGCCATAAAATCTGAGATATGATCCATGTAAGAGAACAAAGTATGGACTTTGATCGACTTGCTCGATGATCAGCAAGCCATGTTAAATAAATGGATCTTCAAGAGGAAGACGGACAATCGATAGTAGTGTTACTATCTACAAAGCTAGACTTGTCGAAAAGGTTTTTGACAAAGTTCAAAATGTTGAATACAATGAGATTTTCTCACTCAGATCGATGCTTAAAAGTCTGTCCGAATCATGTTAGCAATTGCCACACTTTATGAAATCTGGCAAATGGATGTCAAAACTGCATTCCTTAATGGATTTATTAAAGAAGAGTTGTATATGATGCAACCAGAAGGTTTTGTCGATCCTAAAGGTGTTAACAAAATATGCAAGCTCCAAATGATCCATCTATGGACTGGTGCAAGCATCTCGTAGTTGGAATATACGCTTTGATAAGTTGATCAAAGCATATGATTTTATATGCACTTTTGGAAAGGCCTGTATTTACAAGAAAGTGAGTGGGAGCACTACAACATTTCGATAAGTATATGTGAATGACATATTGTTGATCGGAAATAATGTAGAATTATTCTGCAAAGCATAAAGGAGTATTTGAAAGGAGTTTTTCAAAGAAGGACCTCGGTGAAGCTGCTTACATATTGAGCATCAAGATCTATAGAGATAGATCAAGACGCTTGATAAGTTTTTCAATAAATACATACCTTGTCAAGATTTTGAAGTAGTTCAAAATGGAACAGTCAAAGAAAAGTTCTTGCCTGTGTTGCAAAACGTATGAAATTGAGTAAGACTCAAATCCCGACCACGGCAGAAAAATAGAAAAGAGAATGAAAGTCATTCCCTATGCCTCAGTCATAGGTTCTATAAAGTATGCTATACTATGTACCGCAGACCTATTGTATACCTTGCTCCAAATTTGGCAAGGAGTACAATAGTGATCTAGGAGTAGATCATCGGACATTGGTCAAAGACATCCTTAGTGAGGACTAAGGAAATATTTCTCGATTATGGAGGTGATAAAAGAGCCCGTCGTAAAGGGTTACGTCGATGCAAGTTTTAACACTAATCTAGATGACTTTGAATCTCAATCTGGATACATATTGAAAGTGGGAGCAATTAGCTAGAGTAGCTCCGTGCAGAATTGTAGACATATAAATTTGCAAAATACTCACGGCTCGAATGTAATGCACCGTTGACTAAAATTATCTCACAAGCAAAACATGATCACACCTTAGTACTCTTTGGGTGTTAGTCACATAGCGATGTGAACTAGATTACTGACTCTAGTAAACCCTTTGGGTGTTGGTCACATGTCGATGTGAACTATGGGTGTTAACCACATATAGATGTGAACTATTCATGTTAAATCACATGGCGATGTGAACTAGATTATTGACTCTAGTGCAAGTGAGAGACTGAAGGAAATATGCCCTAGAGGCAATAATAAAGTTATTATTTATTTCCTTATATCATGATAAATGTTTATTATTCATGCTAGAATTGTATTAACCGGAAACATAATACATGTGTGAATATATAGACAAACAAAGTATGTCACTAGTATGCCTCTACTTGACTAGCTTGTTAATCAAAGATGGTTATGTTTCCTAACCATGAACAAGGAGTTGTTATTTGATCAACAAGGTCACATCATTAGTTGAATGATCTGATTGACATGACCCATTCCGTTAGCTTAACACTTGATCGCTTAGTATGTTAATGCTTTCTTCATGACCCATACATGTTCCTATAACTATGAGATTATGCAACTCCGTTTACCGGAGGAACACTTTGGTACTACCAAACGTCACAACGTGAATCTGGGTGATTATAAAGGAGTACTACAGGTGTCTCCAAAGGTACTTGTTGGGTTGGCGATTTCGAGATTAGGTTTTGTCACTCCGATTGCTCGGAGAGGTATCTCCAGCCTTCTCGGTAATACACATCACTTAAGCCTTGCAAGCATTACAACTAATGAGTTAGTTGTGAGATGATGTATTACGGAACGAGTAAAGAGACTTACCGGTAGCTAGATTGAACTAGGTATTGGATACCGACGATCGAATCTCGGGTAAGTAACATACCGATGACAAAGGGAACAACGATGTTGTTATGCGGTTTGACCGATAAAGATCTTCAGAGAATATGTAGGAACCAATATGGGCATCCAGGTTCCGCTTATTGGTTATTGACCAAGAATAGTTCTAGGTCATGTCTACATAGTTCTCGAACCCGTAGGGTCCGTGACGCTTAAGGTTTCGATGACATTTATATTATGAGTTTATGAGTTTTGATGTACCGAAGGAGTTCGGAGTCCCGGATGAGATCGGGGACATGACGAGGAGTCTCGAAATGGTCGAGACGTAAAGATCGATATATTGGACGACTATATTCGGAGTTCGGAAAGGTTCGAATGATTCGGTATTTTTCGGAGTACCGGAGAGTTACGGGAATTCGCCGGGAGAAGTATTGGGCCTTATTGGGCCCTGCGGGAAAGAGAGAGGGCTGCCTAGGGCAGGCCGCGCGCTGCCCCATGGCCTGGTCCGAATTGGACTAGGGGAGGCCGCACCCTTCCCTCTTTCCCTTCCTCAATTCCTAGTCCAACTAGGAGAAGGGGGGAGTCCTACTCCCACCGGAGTAGGACTCCTCCAGCGCCTCTCTAGGGCCGGCCGCACCCCTTGCTCCTTTATATACGGGGCAGGGGGCACCCCATGACACACAAGTTGATCTACGGATCGCTCCTTAGCCGTGCGGTGCCCCTCCACCATATTCCACTTCGGTCATATCGTCATGAGCTTAGGCGAAGCTCGCTACCGGAGAAGTCATATCGTCATGGAGCTTAGGCGAAGCCCTGCGTCGGTGGAGCATCATCATCGCCACCACGCCCGTCGTCCGACGGAACTCATCCCCGACGCTTTGCTGGATCGGAGCCCGGGGATCGCCATCGAGTGAACGATGTCAACACGGAGGTGCTGTACGCTCGGTACTTGGATCGGTCGGATCGTGAAGACGTACGACTACATCAACCGCGTTGTTATAACGCTTCCGCTTTCGGTCTACGAGGGTACGTGGACAGACACTCTCCCCTCTCGTTGCTATGCCATCACCATGGTCCTGTGTGTGCGTAGGGAAATTTTTTGAAATTACTACGTTCCCCAACAGCTTCAATCTGCTCAATGGCCTTGATCTTGTCGGGATTGGCTTCAATTCCCTGCTGAGACACGAAGAACCCGAGAAGCTTGCCGGAACGGACTCCAAACACGCACTTCTCGGGGTTGAGCTTGAGGTTGATCTTGCGCAGATTTGCAAAGGTTTCGTATAAATCTTGAATCAGGGTCGCCTTGTCCTTGCTTTTGACCACTATGTCATCCATGTAGGCTTCCACATTTCTGTGCATTTGCGGCTCAAAAGCGTCATGAACTACTCTTGCAAATGTTGAACCAGCATTCTTTAACCCGAAGGGCATCCGTGACAAAACAAAGTATGTGCCACATGGGGTGATAAATGCGGTCTTCTCCTCATCCTCTTCGCCATGAAGATCCGATGATATCCTCGAGTATGCATCCGTAAATGAAAGCAAATCACATCCGCCGTGGAGTCAACAATCTGGTCGATGCGCCGCAAGGGAAATGGGTCTTTGGGACAAGCTTTATTGACATCTGTAAAGTCGATACAAAGCCTCCATTTCCGTTAGCCTTGGCGATAACCACAGGATTGGCCAACCACGAGGGATGGAGCACCTCCGACAAGGCCTGCCGCTTTCGGTTTCTTGATTTCTTCTGCGATGAACTCTTGGCGCCCACCGCTTGCTTCCTCGACTTTCGCTGACGGGCCGCGCATGATGACAAACGGCAAGATGGTGCTCAATTACTATCAAGGGAAAACCGAGGATGTCAGACGGCTGCCATGCAAACACGACGATGTTCGCCCACAGGAAAGCAACGAGCGCCTTCCTATTTAGGGTCGAGAGGCAATCGATGGTGAAGGTACCACCGGTGTCGCCCTCCTTGGCGGACACCTTCTTGGTCTCCGGTGGAGCTGCAATCGTCTTCTTACACTTGCCGGTGGAGCTCGATGGTGCGTCCTCGATGGTAGCGCAGCACCAAGAGGTGCGCTTGCCGAGTGGGCATCGAGCTCTTGCCGGACTTGGTCTTCTTCTTCCCGGAGCTTCAGCGGCAAGTGGCTTGCAATCTGTTGGCTGCCGCTTCCCGGTAGATCTTGTCAAGACAGATAAGAGCATCCTTCTTGTCGCCAGGACAGAGATGACACTTATCGGGCTCGGCATCTTCAAAGATGTTGTAGGCGAGGAGAGGCCGCCATGAATTTGGCGAGTCTTTGGACGGCCAAGTATTCCATTGTAAGGCAATGGAAAGTCGAACATCAAAGGTGACCCTCTCGATCCTGAAGTTCAACTTCACGCCAAATGTCACCGGCAACGTGATCTTTCCCTTCGGCTTGCTCCTTCCCGGATAGATTCCTTGAAAAGTGCCGGTCTCTTCGAGCTCGCCATCAGGGATCTGGAGTTTCTGGAGCACCGCTGAGGAGATCAGATTCAAGCCAGCCCCACCGTCAACTAGCATCTTGGTGACCTTGAGGTTGCGGATAGTTGGTGAAACCAACATCGGCAAGCACCCGACCGCGATCACGCAGCGATCGTGGTGGTCCTCAATATCAAAGATGATAGGCGTGCTGGACCATTTCGAGGCTTGCGTGACTCGATGGATGGTTCTGCTGCATTGACCTCCGCATCCACCGCTTGAGCCGGGCGGTGGGAGGTATGCAGAGAAGCACCGCCACAACGCACAGTGACCTCTCGTGGCTTTCTCAAACTCCCCGCTCATCGGCCTCGTCATCATCCATGTCTTCATCATCGCTGCCGTCTTCATCCTTGTCGCGGCCGGGAGGCCTGTCTCCTTGCCGCCGCTTGGCCTTGCTGGCGCCCTCCCGGCCGGACGTTTCTTGCTAGCTCCTCCGCACCTTCACAGGCCTTCTCCTTGTCGCGTCGCTTCGTATTCAGCCTTCTGCTGCTTTCGACCAGCTTTCGACCTTCTTGCAGCTCTGGAGGTCATGGCCCTTGGTGCGGTGGATCTTGCAAGATCGCTTGCGGAGCTGCCCCGCTTGTCGGCGGCCGCCACAGATCGGCAGTTGGTGCCAGCGGCAATCTCCTTGCCGAGCTACCAGCCTTGGCGTTCTTGGCGCCACCTCCGCTGCCGGATCGCTAACAACTAGCACATCTACGCCTTTCTTTTTCCTGTTGCCCTACCGCTTCTTCTTTGCCGGGCGGTCTCCTCACTATCGGATCCTCCCGCTTCAAAGATTCTCTTCGGAGAGTCTCCTCCTTCCTCAAAGACGCGCGCACTTGTCGGCCAGGGCATACAGCTCACCGACGCCTTCGATCTTGCACATCGCCATCTCCTCCCGTGATCTCGCGGTTTCAAGACGCTTCGATGGAACGCTACCGACATCATGGCGAGGTGGACATCCGGGATGTTGTGCCGCATACACGGTGAATCTTTGAATATACTTGCATAGGGCTCTCCTTCCTTCCGGGCGCAGCAGATGAAGATCGCTTTTCTTGGCCATGGGGCTTGTGGCCGCTGTAAAGTCGCCGACAAACCGATGGCATAGATCTGCCCAAGAAGATATGGAGTTGTCCGGAAGTGCATGAGCCAGATCTCGACATTGGGCTTGAGCACCGGTGGAAGTAGTTGGCAAGGATCTTGTCGTTTCGCCCGCAGCCTGCACCGCGATGGTGTAGATGCCGAGGAACTCCGACGGATGCGCTCTTGCCGCCGCATTTCTCCCAGACGTCTGGCTTGAAGTTTTTCTTTGGGCCATCGGACTTTGCCGCAGCTCACGAGTGAACGCAGGGCAACCTACCGCTGACGGCAAGTTGCCCGGTTCCTCCGGCGCATGCATATCAACATAGGGCCCGGTAGCGCTTGTCGGATTGACGCCGCTTCTCTTCGGCGCCGATGCGAGTTCGAGCGTCCTCTTCTTCGTCGATCGTAGAACTTGGCGCTGATCGCGACAAACTCGTGGATCCGGCGACGCGGTGGAGTCGCTGTCGAGGTGGATCCGGCGAGTCGGGCGATCTTGGCCTTCGGGTGGAGAGTGCATGGTGGTTGCACCCCCACCGTCTCTGCCGCCACCGGCTCGTGTTTAGCAGTCCTGCCGCGGCAGCGATGTACTTTGCTGTCATGGAGCTGCCGCCATGGCGGCCGATGAGACTTCAATGGTGGCCTCCATTCATCGACCTTGTCGGGCCGTTGGAGGGTAATCTAAGAGCAGCCGAGCTCTCGCCAAAGCTTCGCTGGAGTGGTGGGTGGCGATGGCGAATGGCGCGAGGAGCGGATATGCTCGGACTTCTAACCACGTTAGAAGGAGCAAAGTATCCCGTCCCCGGGCGGCATCGCTTCGCCGCGCCAAAGATGTTGGCGTGCATGCTGGTCTTGAGCGTCCCGAGATCCTCCAGTTCAATCTTGGTCCAACGAGCGTATGGCATTGTGAGTACCATGATGCTGTCGGTCCTGCGCCTCCTGAGACGGGCGCGGTGCATGTACGGACGCCGAGGTCTGCGCAGCCTTGTCCTTGAACTTGGCAGCACCTTGAGCTCCGCCGTCGCCGTCCGTTCTTCCGCCGGCGTCTACCCCACCACCTGTTTGCTCCGGTGGTGGCGGGTTCGACACGGACGGAGCTTCTGCCGCTGAAGCCTTCTTCTTCGGTGGCATGTTGATGAAGATGATGAAGATCTAGCTCGCGTGGACGCCGGATCAGGTTCACACAACCTCGACGCCTTCTACCGGGCGCGCCAAAGATGTCGGGCAAGCTGATTGGCCCACGAACACCTATGGGATCAGGATCGAGTTTTTTGCTTGGAAGAGCGGCAGAAGATGAGAATTTCTAGATGGCGCATGCGCACATCGATCACGCCATTTGCTGGCCCACACGCTGGTCGAGTTGCAGCAGGCTTCTTCTCGGCCTGCACCTTTTGTTTGCAGCCTTCAAGTCTTAGGTTGAGCTGTCAGCCCAGCCTGCAGGTTTTGAGCAACGCCTGCACAAGTACGTTGTGCACGGGCAGCTTGCAGCCTCCGCTGCAAGGCTTACCGGGTGACCGCCAAGATCCTCCGTGGTTCCTTTGGAGCCATTCAAGAACAAAGTATTCCAGCCTAGAAGACAAGGCCCCTAAGAAAGGAGCTTGCCGGAAGGCCACCCAAGGCACATACAAGACAAGGCCCCAAGAAGAGGAGCTTGCCGGAAGGCCTCGTGAGCGACAAGCTTCCGGGCGCGACAAGACGACAACCGCGGCAAGACGCTTGCCGCGGCATCACCTCTCTGCACTTCCACGCCCAACAGATCCACTAACGTGTCGCCCGTGACCTTTCCAGCGCCAAGGTGGCGAGAGGTCAGGCAGCCAATGGCAGGCGAGGTGGCAAGCTGCACCGCAAATTTGCCATTGTGGCGAACGGTGGCGCCTCGACGGTCCCTCGCTTGCATTGTTAGGGCGACTAGATGGGCATTTAATGCCTTTGCCCTCGCCGTCAGGTTAGGTATGGTACATCGTATAATCGCATAAGTAGGTGTACCAACCACTACTTTTCCATTTGTATTTCGCCCACGCTGCCACCGTCGGAGCCCCTTGAGCATATAAAAGGAGGCCCATGCGCAACGAGAATGGGGGTTGGTCGATCGCCCTCCACGCCAAATTTCGCTAGCAGCTCGTGGTACTATAGCACCTGGCCCCGAGCAAGAACGCAATACACCTAGACATGTAGCAAAGAGGAGTATTATCTCTCCGGAGAGCCAAGCCGGGTAAACCTCTCGCAGCCACCGACCGCTTTTTCAGGCGATTCTCCGCCTCACGAACCGAAGGCTCACATCGTCTGTGGTGTCGCGGGTGAGGCCCCTCCGCTTCGCTAGCGGACCGCATCTCTACCAGATTGTCAAAGAATCGCCGCCAGACGACGTCAGTTCGCCGTTTTGCCAAGTTGGGACAATTCCATGAGTCGCATGACGGCATCATTGCACGGATGCGGTCGAAGCGCTGAATTGTTGCACAGCGAACGACGCCTCGGCAACCTAAACATCTCTCGATGATCAGGATCGGGCTTGAACAGCTCTAAGAGCATCGCACAAGCTCCAAGACGGTGAAGTTGAAGTTGAGGCCCGGCGCAGCCTCATGATATCTGCGCTATGCTCGAATTCCCAGTGCAGGTCTCCTTCTCTCGCGAGGATGGCGCGCGGCGAAGAAAGTCCGCGCCAACAAAGGTTTACGGTGAGTCCGGCAAGTCCGAGGCGGAGGATTCGGTAATCGCGATCTTCAGCCTGAAGGCCCTCCGGGGCCGATTGCTCCAATCATTGCCACAGCATCACTGGGTTTGGCGCTGGGCGGTAAATGGCTGCGGTTCTCCTCAACAATCCAAAGACTAATCTGCCTCCACTCCTCCCATTTGCTACGGAGCTCTCCCTCCAGATAAGCTTCCTTCTTGCCAATTTCGGAGATCCAAGCGATTCCTCCGCAAGGGCTCTCCTCTCTCAACACGGGGTAAAAAGAAGTGGCGGAAAAGGGCTACATTTGGGTGGACTCTGACAAAGTTTTCGCAGAGATGTGCGAAAACCGCCATGGTCAGAACGGCGTTGGGGGTGAAATCAAGGAGATGGAACCCGTATGTATTCATGATGTCGCAAAAGAATTCAGAGAAAGGCGGGCAGAGCCCACAGTAGAAGAAGAGCGCGAAGAAGGGATACCCTGTCGGGGCCAGTTTCGCAGCAGCGGTGGGGATTACCTTTGTGCGCGGATGCGCCCGCGTCTCCGTCGACCAGAAGAGGTAGTAGTTCTCCCTCGCCCCTCGGCGAGCCGAGTGGGAAGATGGTCGCTCCTTCCGCAGCTTCGCGAGTCACGCGCCTCGGCCGATTTCACGCCTTCCCTTGTCGCTGGGCCCATGGCGGAGGCGGTGGAGGAGGTCGACGGCGTTGATGATGCCGGTGGCGATGAAGTGAGCGCCGCTTCTTCAAATTTTGAGAAGAAGGGGAGCAGCGGTGGTTTTTCGATGGACAAAGAATCGGCAAGGTAGGCGACGTGCCCCTGCTTCTCGCTTATAGCGTGAGGGGCGGACATTCCGATTTTCCGAATAAAGAAACCCCCACGATCTCGCCCACGATTTCTCACACGACGCCACGTACGATGCGTGCCGTTCGTGGGGGGCGTGGTGGGTACACATATTCAGATTCCAAGGTGCATTAAATCATTGCATGCAACTATTAAGAAAAAATTGACCAATGCATGTACTTTATGCATGCATGCATTGCAATTAATACATTGATAAACATAATTTTTTAAAGAAACAAGAGCATTAATTAGGTGCTTTTGAAAAGTATAAAAAATATTTCACCATTCATCATCTACCTTGGATGGTGAGATTTTTGAATTGAGCCCTATAAATCGGAAAGGAGAGAATACATTGTTGCTTTTGATCCGCCAGGAGTGGGAGGTCGAGTGTTTGCTGTGTTGAACCAAACTAGGGTCGTCTGTGACTCTGGGTATATATGATTTGGGCGCGGACCGGCGAGGACGAAACAGGCCCGCCGCGGGAAAAACGGACACACAGGGCCACGCAATACCATGCGCCGTCCGGACGAGGCTAAGAGCATTATTAATAGAGCTCTCGAACCCTCAAACCCCTAAAAGTAACTGTTTTTTTTACAGTTTTTGTCGAAAAAAAGCCGTAGACTAGAACCCCTTAACCCTCAAACACTCAAATTTTTTTAAAGGTCCAACCCTCGAACCCTCTCCCAATCCTCAAAAGTAAGGGTTGGGGAGCAAACCTACCCCCAACCCTTATTTGGCGGTTATCCTCGCTGGAGGGAAAAATCCTCCCAACTCCCGCTGCCACGCTCACACCGATCACGCTAAGTCGCTTCGTCACGGGCTGCCACCGTCCGACTCTCGCCAAGAACGACAACGTCGTTCATGAGGAATATTCCGTTATAAGGGTTTGATTTGAGGGTTCTAATTTTTGCCCCTGTTTTTTAACCCGTAAAAGTGTATAAAAAATTATTTTTAAACCCTTAAAACACTAGTGAGGGTTCTACTAGTAATGCTCTTAACTATGGAAGATGGAGCGGCTCGGTTTCTTTACTCGCGGGTTCCGACACGGACCGTGGCGCCATGCGGTAGGTGGCCCGGCGGCAGACGTGGCTGCACGGCAGCGAAAACGACGGGAAGTATGTATGTCCGGGCGACGTGGACTGTGTCCCGGCCACTGATAGCAACGTACACACAATACGCACGAACACAGCGTGAGGCCACCACACACAATACGCAAAACAACGTAATTCCAGCATTGCAGGGAGTTGAAATTCCTAACTAAGGCCAAAACTACTTCAAAAAAAAAAAACTAAGGCCAAAACTAGGACTGCAGGAGTTGTTTTGTTGATGCTCAGTCGATGTAGACAGTTTTAATTTTTGACACCCCATGTCTAGAAGAAAATTCAGTTTTAAATCGTGTGGTAAACCTCCAACGGTTTAGCTTACAAAATCCCATTAGCGCGCTTATTCATGAACAGAATCAGGATTGCACAAAGGCATGTTATATGCCGATTGGCTTGATAGTTTACCCAGTGAAAGTGCCACTGCAAATTCGCTCTCATACAAAACTAATATTAACGAAGAAAGAAAAGGAGAGCTGAGGGGCACACATGGCCTCCTAATGCCGTGGACAATATTAATTGAATGACTTCTTCAGATCCAGTCCAACTCTTTTTCTGCTGCGTTTATGCCGAATCACTTGACCGCCGGCCCGTGGATCGCCGGCGTGCCGTGAGCAACTCCGATGACCCGGCCGCGTCTAGCTTCTTCAACAAAGGAGAGTCTCTTCGATCCCGCGCTGATCAGTTGGACACGGGCAACGGCCGCTTCGTGCACGCAGATCTTGTTGGCTCAAGTGCGTAGTTAGCTTGGCCCTGTCACCGGTTAGCTCGCGACGGACACCTCCCATGACTCCCGCCGTGCGCGCCCGGACCCCGTTCCCGGCGTGCACGCCCTGGCCGCCTGCCTGGCGCAGGCGGCGTCGAGCTGCATCTGCTCGTGCCGGCACTCGTCGCTGCAGAAGGGCGTGTCCCCTCTGTACATGAAGATGTCGCTGTCCCTTGCCAGCGGCTTGGTGCAGAGCGCGCACTCGTCCAGCGCGTGAACGCCGGGCTCGCCGACTGGCTCGGCGTCGAAGAAGAAGGCGCAGGCCATCGTGTGTTCGTGCCTGTAGCTAACTTCGCAGTGGGTGCGGTGCTGCCTTTGGTGCGCCGGGAGTAGGAGGTCGAGTGTTTGCTGTGCTGGACCAGTAGGTGTCTGGGTATATATGGTTGCGAATGCGAGGAGAGAAGAGGTCCGGTGCGGGCGAGACGACGAGCCCACAGGGTCAGGCAAATACCATGGATGATGGAGCGGCTCGGTTTCTTTATTCCCGGGCTCCGACACGGACCCACGGCGCCATACGGTAGGTGGCCCGCCGCCCCGCCTGATAGCAGACGTGGCTCCACGGCGGCGAAAACGACGGGAACCATGTTATGTCCGGGCGACGTGGACAGGGTCCCTGCCACCGATAGCAACGTACAGAGGTCGCTCCAGAGACGTCGCTCTCCATGTACCCCAAACCTGTGTGCCAGCGCCCGTAGTCTTGGAGTACGATACCAATACCATCGACTTTTTTCTTCATCATAATACGTGTCTTATTCATATCATAAAAAAAAATACAAATCATGTAAAAACCGACAAGACAAAATTGAAAAGATAGCAGAACATCTCGAAGATTGACACCAACGCTTGTCAACTGCCTCCATCACCACCACAGCAGCCACCGAAGAAAAGAATGACGAATCACCACCTCACCGAGCTCGACGCGATACCCCTGAACAAACGCTCACTCGGCACTCGGCAAATTCTTTTGTCACGGTGAAAGATATGAGTAAATATTCTCTCCAATAGTATAATCATGAAAGAATTATTTCTTGTCATCGTGGGCATCAAATCTACTCCCTCCGTTTTTTTTAGTTTGCATATAAGGTTTGGTCAAAGTCAAACTTTGTTAACTTTAACTAAATTTATAAAAAAAATATCGAGATTCATAATATGAAATCAATATTGTTAGATGCATCATGAGTTCGAAAAAAAATCATTAGTTCGCCAAAAAAAATGCATCATG
Organism: Aegilops bicornis; assembly: GCA_021605145.1. Classification (NCBI taxonomy): domain Eukaryota; kingdom Viridiplantae; phylum Streptophyta; class Magnoliopsida; order Poales; family Poaceae; genus Aegilops; species Aegilops bicornis. The sequence continues at coordinate 751,035,927 of CM038670.1, read as the reverse complement.
AAATCAATTTTCATACCATATAGCTTTAATGTTGTTGATGTTGATATTTTTTTCTATAAAATTAGTCAAATTTTACAAACTTTAATTTTGACCAAATCTTTTATACAGACTAAAAAACGAAGGGAGTACATCATTAGGGGCCACTGGCATAAACTAATATGAACCGTATTAGGGCCCATAATTAGCGCGCCAGCCTTTTCGCCAACATACGGGCCAGGTGGCCCACGTGGTTAGGCACGCTATTTATAGACCAACAGTGCGTGTGGGCGCTGTCGGATGAAACATTAGTGTGGCTCATGTCAGAAAATCTTGAATCTAACGCAAGAATCTGGCTGTTTGAGCTGAATGAGAAGGTGGATCATGTTAGTTTTACAAGGATGGTCATCACACTGTGGTCAATATGGTATACCAGGAGAAAGGCCATCTATGAATCGATTTTTCAGAACCCTCAACACACGGCGTCTTTCATAAACAACTACATTGACGAGTTGGGCCACATGAGCGCCGGAACCCGTTTAAAAAAAAAGAGCGCCGGAAGAGTGCATGACATTACTCGTACTGTCTCACCACCACAATCGAAGCGGTGGCTTCCTCCCCCGAGTGGCATCGCGAAGATTAACGTGGATGGAGCAGTAGTAAGATCCCGGCGAGGTGGGGCAGTTGCAGCTTTATGCCGCGACCAGGACGAACACTACTTGGGGTAATCGGCTGTGGTTTACTATGGAATCACTGATCCTTTAACTTTGGAGACGTACGCATGCCGTGAAGCCCTTGCTTTGGCTGACGACTTGGGAGAGCAGAAGGTGTGCGTGGTCTCGGAGTGCCAAGAGGCGGTGAATGACATCATCAGGGAAACAGGAGGCCCCAATGCCGCTTTGGTGCATGAAATAACGAATCACTTTAATAGCTTTATTTCTTGCTCTTTTGTTTTCGGGCGTAGAACTTCAGTTTTGAAGCTCACAATCTCGCCAAGTTTGTTTGTAACCTAGATATAGGTAGACATGTTTGGTTACGCCCCCATGACTAAATCTTGATTTCCTTCCGTCCTTTTTTACTCGCATATTAGGTTTGTCTGAAGTTAATCTCATCCAACTTTGACCAAGTTTATATAAAAGATTATTGACATTTACATAACAACACCAATATCATTAGATTCATCTTGAAATATATTTTTATATTATATTTATTAGATATTATAGATGCTAATAATTTCTAATATAAATTTGGTCAAACTTAGCTAAGTTTGACTTTCGACAAATCCAATGTGCAGAGTAAAAAGGAACGGAGGGAATACCTATGACAATCGTTTTGAATGAATAAAGCAGGCGAGAATTCTAAAAAAAAACAGTGCCCACTTTGAGAAAAGAAAGTAAAAGAAATCGAGGTGCCGTTTCTTTTCTTCATGGCACGGTGCCGTGGTCCATGGGCGAGCTTTGGGGGTTGTGTGTGGTGCATGCCCGCTAGGCAGCAGCTTGCGAACCGTGTGGAGGTGGGCGCACATGTGCTAATCAAACGCACGAACCTGCCATACACCGCGACCAGCTATACGAGCAGCCCGTGCAGCTTTCAAATGTAACAAAATCTTCATAGAGCAGGACGCAGCTGATGAGATCTGTGTTGTTTAAGCGAGAGGCTAACAGTGCGCCAGGCATAATCTTCACCCGTAATTTTCTTTTCTTTTGGGTGTGGTCGCTGTGCGAGGCATCCCACAGGTATTGCCGGTCAGGCGGGCAGTTGGCAAATTTGACCATTTTAACCTCTGAACGAAATCAATTCACGGAATGAACTGTCCGTGAAACTATTTCACACCCCTAACCTTTTTGTGTAGCGCCCGCCACGACGTATGCTTACACCCCATCAGGCGCCTTAGCACGGGGCGTTGCACAGTCCCACCGTGGCAGCCTCGGCTCAAGATTTCAAGACAGTAACGCCCGCTTAGGCGCCACACATGTAATGTGCAAATACCCAGCTGTAGGGCGCCAGACGGTGACTTAGATGCCACCACCGCCTCCCCTTCCCCATCCCACCCATTCGCTCGGGTTTTGAGCAGAAGGGCACAAGGGGTTCCTCCTCTCCCCTCTCAATCCCTCTCCCAAATCCTTCAGATCCGACGATTTGGTTCGTGCATTTCTTCACCAATCAATCCTAGAAGGTACTCTCTTCCGATCCCCTTCTTTCTATCCATAGAAAATATGATATTTTGAAGATTTGGAGAATACTTGTTTGATTAGATTAGATTTGAATCTTGCATGTATTAGAACTTTGCATGTATTGATTTGTTTGATTGATTTGGGGAACCCTTGTTTGTTTGATTTGTGGAACCCTAGTTTAGTTTATGAAAGAGTTATTTTTATGAAGTAGGCATAGTTTATGAAAAGTTATTTGTATGAAGTAGGCCTAGTTATTTGTGGAACCCTTTTTTATTAGTTATGTTTGATTTGATATGGTTCGATACATAGATTGGTATGGTTGCATCTAGTAGGCCTACTTTAGTTTTTTTGTATTCAAAAGATAATCGTGTTGACAAGAAAGCTTTCTTGCAAATTGCTAGGATGGTTTGGCTTCTCAATGATCATTGGGATCTACAACACCGGGTTGTACGCTATGTCGGTGAAGCAAAGGTGTAATAATGAAAGTTGCGGTGTTATGAATTTCGTGTTTTTTCAAACACATACCCCCATATGTAATGATTTGTTTGTTTGCTTGTAGGAGCTTGCACCTCTGAAGCTTCGGGCTCACGGGTCAACCTTGGGTGGATGCGCTTATGATGAGCGGTACACGCTGTATGTTAGGGAGACAGGACTTCTCCCTTTCATTCGGGCTTGGTCACCGGTCGACGCCACCCAACAATGCTCCAAAGACTCACCGCGCTTATTGATCATTGGAGGCCGGAGACACACACTTTCCATCTTCGGATTTGGGGAGATGACCGTGACGCCTGTGATATAGCTATGATCACCGGTCTTCCTATCGATGGGAATCCTCTATGTATGAGCACCGATTACGATGGGTGGCGCGAGCAAATGCTTGCCCTTATCGGTATGGTTCCTCCGGAGCCGCGGGAACCAGAAGTAGAAGGCAAGAAGAAGGAAAGAGTCGCAGCCGGTGCTACTTTCATGTGGATTGTATCGAACTTCAGTAATTGCCCTGAGGATGTTGATGAGGACACGATGAAGACATACGCTCGTGTCTACATGTGGTATGTGATATCCAGGAGTATGTTTGCTGATGGCACAGGCAAGAATGCTCCATGGATGTGGCTCAAGGCGTTGACCGCCTTCGATAGCAAATGGAGTTGGGGTTCGGCGACATCGGCTTACTTGTATAGACAGGTATGAAGTTGTTTCGCTTTCAATTCAATGGTACATTATGAATGCGATCTTGCTGTTAACTCAACCATGTTCTCTTTATGTGCAGTTGGACGAAGCCCGTTGTAGGCTATCCGGAGGTATTGGTGGTTGTTTGCTCGCACTTTCCATATGGAGCTGGGAGCGTTTGCCGCTTGGACGATCAAGACCGTGAAGTTCGATGATTGGGACGAGAAAGACGACGACATCGCTCCCCACTTGGGCTTACAAGTGGGATGTGTTAAATGAGATGATTTGATGATCCCTCGGTCATGTACAAGCTGTACAGAGCGAGATGGATGCGATCACGCTCGAAAGGTGAATCGACATTGCATAAGTTATTATCATGCTTCCATCAGAACTCGATATCAATTTTGCATTCTATCCCATTTTGTAGGTTGAATGGGAACCGTATGGAAAAGGAGAGAGTTTTGGGAACCCTATAGAGTTCAAATGAATCCGATGTGCACTAGGGATAGGGATCTTCGCATATGCGGTGTCCACTCATATGCAATCTGGGCGGTTGAGCTTCACCTGCCACATCGGGTGTACCGCCGCTTTGGTTTGTTCATGCCACACCACGGAGTGGGAGGACACCTCCATAGTGCTACACGCCAGAAGATATAATCAACCTTGAGCAATTAGCAGCTTCTCGGCGGTTTCGATGATGCTAATATTATGTTTCTAACTTGCGGGTTGGATAGGAAAAGCAGCGGAAGATCAAGGATTGGGCCAAGCATCACAACAACTATGTCATACGGTGGGCGCTATTGTGGAGCAAGCTAGGGCTGGAAAACGAGCCAAGCTTCGTGAGCACCGCCCGATTGCGTTCAACAACTATCTAACATGGTTTCTAGGCGCCACTGTGTGGAGGTATGCAAGCGGCGATGATGATGAGATTTTGGAAGAACCCACCGTCTTTTGATGAGGTAGCCCAAAGACCAAAGACAACGCATTAGTCGTGAAAGGCAACTCGGTGATTACGGGCCAATGATGAACTTTGTGGTATTTTCCTTTTTGCTTTTCAATTCGCACTATTCACATCTTCACTTGCCTAACACGTTAATACCGCTTCGCTTCATAGCGTGCCTGCATTAAGAAAGCAGCTGATGAGACCGACACTATTCTGGAAACAACCCCGGCTGGCAAAAGCGATGGGGAAGGTGCACTTCAAGCATTCATTAAGGTTCACATCTCCTTCAAACTAGCACTTAACATGTTTTGCTACGTTCGATGTCTCATTCACTTGTTCATGTTGCAGCGCCGGGGCCAAAAGTTAAGCGGCTGTCAAACCTTTTTCGGTTGTCGCGACCCGAATATGTATCACCGTAATGTTCTAGGTCGGCGACACCATCAGTCCAACTTCCGCCATGCTAATCCTTTGGACGATGAGGATGTGGTGTGGTCACCCAAGAGGTATGGCCTGAGGATATATATTCACTTGTTGATGCATTGCTAACTATATCCTCACACACGGTCTTTCCATATCTTTTGTGGATGCATAGGTTCCTGATGATATGACCTTGGGGACCTACAAGGTTCGGTCTGCATACGAGTTAAAGCCTAGGAAGGGATTCAAGAAATACACACCCGAGGACTTCACCCAAAGAGGCAAAAGGACGGTCGGCACCTCGCAGATGGCGGCTTTAGATGACTATTTGGATGACGATGTGGATGACGTAGAGGAACCAGAGCCGGAGCCGGAGCCGGAGCGGGTTCGTCTTCCTAGGAAGGTGAAGAAGATTTCCTGCAAGAGAGGGGAGGAGCCAGCAAGCGCGGAAGGAACTAGTCGTCATCCTCTTTTAGTAATGGTAGTAATGGTAGCTCTATGTTGAACTCTATGTTGGTGGTAATGTCGAACTTGTCGTGTCGTGATGGTCACTCTATGTGTTGAACTCTATGTTGGTGGTAATGTTTAACTAGAAGTTCTTAGTAATGCTTATTGTGTGATGCAACTATCTATGACTTGAAATGACCCAGTTAGAGGGACAAAAAAACTGGAGCAACAAAGAGCAACAGAAAGTTGGACAAGTTACAGACCTGTGTGGCGCCTAGACTCGAGGCGCCACACTCCATAGTGCAACGCCTGGCCCGAAGGTGCTGCACTATGGAGTGTGACGCCTCCAGGATAGGCGCTGCAGAGGTCTGTAGCTTGACATACATTTTGTTGCTCTCTGGATAGCTACAGACCTGTGCAGCGCCTAACCTTTGGGCGTCACACTCCATAGTGCAACGCCTAGCACCGCGGCGCTGCACTATGGAGTGTGACGCCCACGGGCTAGGCGCTGCACAGGTCTGTAGCTTGACATACATTCTGTTGCTCTCTGGATAGCTACAGACACAGGCAGCGCTTTGGCACGTGGGCGTCAAGATTCGTAGTGCAACGCCTGGACCGCAGGCGCTGCACTATGGACTTAGTGAATTTTTTAGCATATGCAGACATTGTAAGATGATGTGAAGTAGGATTGATACATAACAATCTAACAACTGTGAAGAGAACATATGCACGAAGTAGTTCACGGCATATAGTAGTTCATAACACATAGTACTTCATGACACATAGTAGTTCTTACAACCAAATCGAGGAGGAGACATAGTAGTTCACGACACATAGTAGTTATTACAACCAAATCGAGGAGGAGACATAGTAGTTCACGACACATAGTAGTTCACAACCAAATCCAGGAGGAGACATAGTACTTCATGACACATACTAGCTTTATTGGGTAGAGCAAGGCCCCTTTCCTTCTTCTTCTTCCTCTCTTCTTCCTCTTCCTCCTCCCTTTTCTTATGAGGTTAGCCTCCTTAACCACCCTTTCCATGAATATCTGATTGTCCCTCTCTTCTTTTCAGCTGCAATTGCCCAAAGCTTCATGGTTTTTCTTGAAAATCCTTTAAACGCTTCTTCCAGGCCTCCTCACATTTCCTCACCAACGCTTGCTCCCTAGCGTGCATCGCATCCGACGCTCTCTCTCCTCTTCCTCTCCTTCTCACGCCCTCTTCCTTCTTCTTCTTTAGCTTGGCTGCATCCTCATCTCTAAGCTTCTTTGCAGCCTTCTCCCACCATCCCGCCATCTCATCTTCGCCATCCTCCTTCATCGTTGGTTTGTTGGGTTGGGAAGCCGCCATACCTACAATGAGTGAAACATAATGGTTAGTAAGGACAATAAGAACAAATGGAAGCACATATGATAAACAAGAACATATGAAAATATGATAAACAAGAACATATGAAAAACAAGAACATACGGAAACGGTCCATCTAGGTATCCAAACATTCCTCTATAACAAACTTGCCCTTGTCCATCACCACGGCCAAGTCCACCACCAAGGCCAAGACCATCACCAAGGCCTAGACCATCACCACGGCCATTGCCACCACCACGAGCTCTACCACCACCACGGCCTAGACCACCACCACGAGCTCTACCACCACCACGGCCTCTTGTAAGTCCTAGTTGCCGACCTCTTTGTTGCCTAGATCCTTGTTGGCTAACACTTGGTTGGCTTGGCACTTGTTGGCTACCACTTGGTTGGCTTGGCACTTGTTGGCTATCACTTGGTTGCCTTGGCACTTGTTGGCTACCACTAGGCTGGCTACCACTTGGTTGCCTTGGCACTTGTTGGCTACCACTAGGTTGCCTTCGCTTTTGTTGGCTACCTCTTGATTGGCTTGGCACTTGTTGGCTACCACTAGGTTGGCTCCCTTGTGTAGCTCCTTGTTGGCTTGTGCTTGCATCATTTGTCTTGGACCTTTTCCTTGGTTTCGTACATTTTCTTTTGTTGTGGCCATGACCTTTGCACTCCCCACAACGGGAGCTCTCACGAGGCTCTTGGAATTGGTCGTTGCCGCTTGGGCGGCCACCATGGCCCCATCCGTCCCATGTCTCCTCTAAGACGCTTTGTCCGACGTCTACCCTGCTTAACAACCTTCAACTCGATCCGCCATAGTTGAACTCCATGATACTCCGCCATTGTGATTGGTCAAAGCACGAGGAAAGCGGGAGCCCATGTTTTCTTGACCGTCATGATTGAGAACTCCGACTCCCTCACGGTGCGTGGGTGATTGATGTCCACATTCCTAACGCGACCGCGGTATACAAGTGTGAGCATGGGAGATGAAGCAACAACGGCCTCCCGCAAGTGCAATCACATTGTGTTAACGACATCTTGAAAGCCCGACCTCCATGTTGCGGCCATCGCTTGTGGTTCCTCCGGCTCTTTCACTTCGTACTTCCACTCTTCGTTGTCATATAATATAGCTTCTTCCGAGTCCGCCTTCCGTGATTGAAATACCAACCATTCATCAACTTTGGGTGGAACTTGTACTTGTACTTCCGTGGGTTCTCACCCGCTATTTGTGCATCGGTTTCCATCGAGTACTTTACAAAGTACGCATTCATCTTGTCAAATGTGTATTGAACTATTGCAGTCACGTGTAATCCACGTGCACCTTTGAGAACCGTATTGAAGAATTCCGACATATTGCTTTTCATTTGACCTTATATCCGGACATCTTCATCAAAGTCACGTGCCCACTTGTTCCTGTATTGAATGTGCCTATTGAGAAAGTCTTGACCCCCGGCATCAAGTTTTTTGTGTGCGAGAAATTTGTGGTACAAAGTGGCGAAGCGCTTCTCGGAGAAAGCAAGACAACAATCTTGAAGATCATCGGCCAACTCATTAAGGCCACATGCCCTATAGAAGTTTGAACAAAAGTGCCTCATGCACCATCGATGGTGCAACGGAGCATGCCCAGGAATGTCAATCTCCACCGCGTTAAGAATTCCTTGATGCCGATCCGATATGACACAAATTTCCCTTTGAGCGGGTAACACCTTCGTCCTCAAAGATGCGTAAACCACTCCCAGTTGTCATTGTTTTCCACCTCAACCAAAGCAAATGCCAATGGCAACACCCAGATATTGGCATCACTTGCTATCGCAACCAACAAGGTGCCCTTGTATTGTCCGGTCAAGAACGTGCCATCAATTGCGATGACCGGCCTACAATGTTTGAAAGCCCTCACACATTGCTCGAACGCCCAAAAAGCACGGCCAAATACTCTGACTTTCCTTCCTTCATGAACCGTTGTTTGGTGCCCATGAGGATCGACCACATGAACCATGCCCGGGTTTGTCGCAGCCATGGCTAACAATAACCTAGGGATTCGGTTGTATGCTTCCTCCCAAGTACCATACAACATCTTAAATGCGGCTTGCTTCGCCTTCCATGCCTTGTCAGATTTCACCTTGTAGTGAAAGATGGCTTTCACAAGGTCAATGACATGTTGGACGGTCATTGTTGGAAGTGTGGATATTGAGTTGGAGAGCCTGTAGTTTATGAACTCGGACGTGAGTTGTTTGTGGTTTTGGGACACAATCTTGCCATCCACCCTTTTGCCTTGGCACATGTGAGTTGGCACACAACTCACTACGTGCCAAGTGGGACCTCCTTTCCATGGTCTTGCACGCACAATCCATGGACATATTTCATCTTCACATGCACATGCAACCGTAGAAGCGCACTTTGACGTCCGAGTGCACCACCTTGTGTGGACGATAATGCGAATCGAGTAGTTGTCGAGCCACATCTTCAATTCCAAGAAGGTGTCGAACTTAGAACCTTTAGCAATCCGGTTCTTGTCGCCTCCCAAATCACGATGAGAGCTTGGCCTAACCCCAAGAGGTACACATTGGCCACCATCTACCACGGCTTCATCCATGAGACTAACATCCTTGAACAATGTAGTCCGATGATCCCGACCAAATACCTTCTCGAAAGCTTCGCCTCCTTCACCGCGTGAACCCCTCGCATCAACTTGTTCATCGGGACCATCACATCCGAGTCCGATGCATATGCACGGGAAAAGGGATGGAAGGGTCCATTGTCTCTTGCAAGTGATATTTGTCGAGATCACCCACATTGTTGTCATGGAGATCAACTTCATTGTCATCGTCCGCATACTCATCATTGTCCTCTTGCAAAACTTCATCTTGGTTGTTTGTAAACGGGCTCAATGTTGGCCTCACTTCTTGGGTCAAAAGAGGTTCAACAATTTCATCTCGCTTCAAGGGTGTGGGGCTACTAGCAACCAAAGGGAGGGGTTCGGTTCAAGTCCAAATGCAAACTTGAATCAACCTTCTTCGCTGCAAATAACTCAAGAGCCTTGTCTAGTGATTCACCACCGCCTCCTTGTATGCAGCCCAACGTTGTTCGAAGTTGACACGCATTGTCTTCCAACGGATGTGCATTCCAAAACCAACATTATGCCTTCCCTCCAACTCTATGATATCACTAGGGTCCGTCCAATTCAAATCTTCCCTAACTTGTTGCAAGAGCTCCGCATAGCTATGACTACTATCGAACACCATGTCAACCTCATCCGGGTCCGGTTCTACATTGCCTTTCAAAAAGGCGTCCTTGTCCCCATGATGAACAAACACACATGTTCTTCCCATCCCTATAAGCATTCCAAAATCATAAGGTAACATTGCTTCCATGAGTACTAATACAAGGATTAACACGGAATAGAAACCCTAATATATATATCAAACAACAACCCTAACCCTAACCCTAACCCTAACCATAACCATAACCATAACCATAACCATAACCATAACCTAGCCCTAAACCTAACCCTGGCACCAACATAAGAACACCCATAAGAATAAACCTAGCATACTAACAAAGCCTAACCATAGAAATTGGCAAACAAACATCTCACATCTCCATGCAAATCTCTAGATCCAAACAAAACTAGGGTTTCCCCAAACTAGGAACAAATGAGCAATGGGAACTTTACTTGGATCAAAACAAGGGGATCAGAGAATATTACCTTGAGGGAGGGTTTGACTTTGAAATCCACGGAAAAATTCTTCAAATTTGCAAGATTTGGGAGAGGATTTGAGAGGGGGAGAGAGTGGGAGAGGGGGCAAAGCTCGGGGAGGAGAGTGGGATAGTGTGTGGTGTGGGGGCGGGGGAGGGGGGGGCAGCCAAGTGGCTGGATAAGTCACAAGCAGGCGCTTACGCTAGGCGCTGCACTTTACAAGTGTGGCGCTTAGCATGGAGGCGCTGCACATTACATGTGTGGCGCCTAGCGCGAGGCGTTACCGCTGGTGCGGGCCTGTGGGCTGCCACGGTGGACCGGTGTGCAACGCCTCGTGCTAAGCGCGCCAAGAGAGGGTGTAAGCGCCCGTCGTGGCGCTACACAAAAAGGTTAGGGGTGTGAAATAGTTTCACGGACAGTTCATTCTGTGAATTGATTTCGTCCAGAAGTCAAAATGGTCAAATTTACCCGGGCAGGTTTCGTCCCGGGAGACAGGCTCATCGAGATCCGCGCTCACTTTTGTTTATGCGGCTGCTTCACAGTGAAGCATTGTACGCAATCATCAGTGGAGCGTGCAACAGCGCAGCTAGCCCGTCTCGTAAGCGAGATGCTGTAGGATTTCGTTTTTCCCGGAGGAGGAGCGACGCATACTTGGTTGGCAGCGGGTGGCCGGTGAAAACTACAAACGACTACTTGTGCTACAACTACAGTGACACATGCATTTTCAGACTTTCGGCATAGAATATAAGCAGTGAAAAGAGCTCCACAGAAATTTAATATTCTACTGTAGGCATTCGGCGTCCACACAAATGTTCATCGCGGACTGGGTGGCAGGAATAAAAAAACATTTGGTTTTTTCAGCGGTGGGGCCCGCGACACGCTCTGAGCCATCACTTGTTTCAGAGCAGAACAGAGAGGCAAGCGGGCGGCGGCTCTCCTCTCTCCCTCTCAATCCTCTTTCTGAAAATCTTAAGATCTAACAGTTTCTTTCTTCGATTTCTTCATCAGTCCCTTCTAGAAGGTAATCTCCTTTGATTCTCCTTCTTTCTATTCGGAAAATCTTAGCCAGAGATTTGTGGAACCCTAGTTTACTTGAATTTAAAATTTGCATGTAAAGTTGAAAAAGCTTTGTGGGATTAGGATTTGTAGGTGATTTGCAATCATTGTGGAACCCTATTATTGTTGTTTTGTATTGTAATATATGCTTCCCTAGTGAAACCCTAGATTTTTGACATGAAACCATATACATGTTGACATGTTTGTGTAGATGATATTTGAGATGAGAATTGTCAATGCTTTCGTTGCGGAAACCTAGATTATTGAGTGAGTATTGTAAATAATGCTTCCATTGTGCAACCCTACATTGTTGTGAATACATAAGATTTTTGTGATCATTGTCGACATGCTTTCATTGTATACCTTACATTTGTTTTCTGTTTGAAATTTCTAGGATGGTTTGGCTTCTCGATTATTTTTATGACATTCAACACCGGGCCTACTTTATGTCGGAGAAGAAGAAGGTAATAATTATAGTAGTTGGTATTTTGAAATGTGTTTATTTCAAATAGGCATGCCCCATATTTAATACCCTGACTTACTTGTTTGCAGTTTTTTCAACCTTTGAAGATTTGGTCTCACGGGGTCTCTCGTGGTGTCATGCCCTACGATGATGAGCAGTACACACCATACATCAGGCAGGCAAGACTCCTCCCCTTCATTCAGCTAGTCAGCCGGTCGACGCCGAACCACAATGCTGCAGCAATCACCACCCTGGTTGATCGGTGGAGGATGGAGACGCACAGTTCCCATCTTCGGACCGGGAGATGATTATGACGCGAGATGTCGCCTTGATCACCGGTCTTCCTATCAATGGGAAGCCTATACGTATGAGCACTGATTACGATGGGTGGCGCCAGCAGATGGAGGCCCATATTGGTATGTCTCCTCTAGAGGCTCTAGTAGCAGAGGGGGAGAAGAAGGAAAGAGTTGCAGCCGGAGCTCAGTTCACTTGGATTGTAGCGAACTTTGCGCACTGCCCTCAGGATGCTACTGATGATGTGGTGCAGACATATGCTTGTGTGTACATGTAGTACGTGATAACCCACAAGTATAGGGGATTGCAACAGTTTTCGAGGGTAGAGTATTCAACCCAAATTTATTGATTCGACACAAGGGGAGCCAAATAATATTCTCAAGTATTAACAGTTGAGTTGTCAATTCAACCACACCTGAAAGACTTAATATCTGCAGCAAAATATTTAGTAGCAAAGTAGTATGGAAGTAACGGTAATGGTGGCAAAGGTAACAGTAGTAGTTTTGTAGCAATCGTAACAGTGGCAACGGAAAAGTAACTAAGCAAACATCAATATGTGAAAATCTCATAGGCAATGGATCAATGATGGATAATTATGTCAGATGCGATTCCTCATGCAACAGTTATAACATAGGGTGACACAGAACTAGCTCCAGTTCATCAATGTAATGTAGGCATGTATTCCAAATATAGTCATGCCTGCTTATAGAAAAAAACTTGCATGACATCTTTTGTCCTACCCTCCCGTGGCAGCGGGGTCCTATTGAAAACTAAGTGATATTAAGGCCTCCTTTTAATAGAGTACCGGACCAAAGCATTAACACTTAGTGAATAGATGAACTCCTCAAACTATGGTCATCACCCGGGAGTGGTCCCGATTATTGTCACTTCGGGGTTGCCGGATCATAATACATAGTAGGTGACTATTGACTTGGAAGATAGGATCAAGAACTCACATATATTCATGAAAACATAATAGGTTCAGATCAAAAATCATGGCACTCGGGCCCTAGTGACAAGCATTAAGCATAGCAAAGTCATAGCAACATCAATCTTAGAACATAATGGATACTAGGGATCAAACCCTAACAAAACTAACTCGATTAGATGGTAAATCTCATCCAACCCATCACCGTCCAGCAAGCCTATGATGAGATTACTCACGCACGGCGGTGAGCATCATGAAATTGGTGATGGAGGATGGTTGATGATGACGATGGCGACGGATTCCCTCTCCGGAGCCCCGAACGGACTCCAGATCAACCCTCCCGAGGAAGATTAGGGCTTGGCGGCGGCTCCATATCGTAAAATGCGATGAATCCTTCTCCCTAATTTTTTCCTCCCCGAACATGAATATATGGAGTTGGAGTTGAGGTCGGTGGAGTCTCAGGGGGGCACGAGGCAGGGGGCGCGCCCTGCACCCTCGTGGACAAGGTGTGGGCCCCCTGATGCTGATTCTCTCGCCAGTATTTTTTATTAATTCCAAAACTTGTCTCCGTGGATTTTCAGGTCATTCCGAGAACTTTTATTTCTGCACAAAAATAACACCATGACAGTTCTGCTGAAAACAGCGTCAGTCCGGGTTAGTTCCATTCAGATCATGCAAGTTAGAGTTCAAAACAAGGGCAAAAGTGTTTGGAAAAGTAGATACGTTGGAGACGTATCAACTCCCCAAGCTTAAACCTTTGCTTGTCCTCAAGCAATTCAGTTGAGAAACTCAAAGTGATAAAGAAAAACTTTTACAAACTATGTTTGATCTTGTAGTTGCAAATATGTAAAGCCAGCATTTATGTTTTCAGAAAGATTATAAACTAACCATATTCACAATAACATTGAGGTCTCATATTTATTCATATCAATGGCATAATCAACTAGAGAGCAATAATAATAAATCTCGGATAACAACACTTTCTCAAAACAATCATAACATGATATGAAAAGATGGTATCTCGCTAGCCCTTTCTAAGACTGCAAAACATAAATGCAGAGCACCCCTGAAGATCAAGGACTGACTAGACATTGTAATTCATGGTAAAAGAGATCCAGTCACAGTCATACTCAATGTAAATTAATAGCAATGCATGTGAATGACAGCGGTGCTCTCCAACTGGTGCTTTTTAATAAGAGGGTGATGACTCAGCATAAAAATAAATAGATAGGCCCTTCGCAGAGGGTAGCAGGGATTTGCAGAGGTGCCAGAGCTCGAGTTTTGAAACAGAGATAAATAATATTTTGAGTGGCATAGTTTCATTGTCAACATAACAACCAAGAGATCTCGATATCTTCCATGCTACACATATTATAGGCGGTTCCCAAACATAATGGTAAAGTTAATAATCCCCCACCACCAACAAACATCAATCCATGGCTTGTCCAAAACAACGGGTGCCTCCAACTAACAACAATCCTGGGGGAGTTTTGTTTATAATTATTTTGATTTGAGCATGGGACTGGGCATCCCGGTTACCAGCCATTTTCTCATGAATGAGGAGCGGAGTCCACTCATCGTGAGAATAACCCACATAGCATGGAAGATATAGACAACCCTAGTTGATACATGAGCTATTCGAGCATACAAAACAGAATTTTATTTGAAGGTTTAGAGTTTGGCACATACAAATTACTTGGAACGGCAGGTAAATACCGCATATAGGAAGGTATGGTGGACTCATATGGAATAACTTTGTCGTTTATGGAAGTGGATGCACAAGCAGTATTCCCGCTTAGTACAAGTGAAGGCTAGAAAGAGACTGGGAAGCGACCAACTAGAGAGCGACAACAGTCATGAACATGCATTAAGATTAATCAACAATGACTGCAAGCATGAGTAGGATATAAATCACCATGAACATAAATATTGTGGTGGCTATGTTGATTTTATTTCAACTACATGCGTGAACATGTCCCAAGTCAAGCCACTCAAATCGTTTAAAGGAGGATACCACCCTATCATACCACATCACAACCATCTTAATAGCATGTTGGCACGCAAGGTAAACCATTATAAACTCCTAGCTAATTAAGCATGGCATGAGCAACTATAATCTCTAATTGTCATTGCAAACATGTTTCATTCATAATAAGCTGAATCAAGAACGATGAACTAATCATATTTACAAAAACAAGATAGGCCGAGTTCATAGCAGCTTCTCTCATCTCAATCAGTCCATCATATATCGTCATTATTGCCTTTCACTCACACGGCCGAACGGTGTGGATAATAATAATTGGATAATAATAATAGTGCATGTGCATTGGACTAAGCTGGAATCTGCAAGAATTCAATACAAGGGAGAAGACAAAGTAATATGGGCTCTTTGTTAAATCAACAATAATGCATATGAGAGCCACTCAACATTTTCATCATGGTCTTCTCCTCTCGACCCCCAAAGAATAAGAAAAGAAATAAAACTATTTACACGGGAAAGCTCCCAACAAGCAAAAGAAGAACGAGAAATTTTTTTAGGTTTTCTTTTTAATTACTACTACTACAGGCATGGAAAGTAAACTAGCTAAAAGATACAACTATTTTTTTTGGTTTTTATTAAGGTTTTTCAAACACACAAGATGAAGGCTTAGAAAAGAAAATAAACTAGCATGGATAGTACAATCAAAAAGTATGAGCACCCACAACTAGAATGAGTGTGTGAACATGAATGTAATGTCGGTGAGAAATACGTACTCTCCCAAGCTTATGCTTTTGGCCTAAGTTGGTCTATGGCCACAGATCGAAGCTACTCTCTCCGGTGTACTGAGGAGGGTCCTTAGGGTACCACTGGCTGGCGATCTCCTCAGGATCCCACTGATAAATAGACTGTCAATAAGGGTCAAGTGGTGGCTCAGGCTCAGGCTCTGGGACTTGTGTTAGCCTCCAGTATGCATAAATGGCCTCTGGCAAGATGAGGTACGTGCCTGAAAGTATGTTAAACAAAGAGGGTGCAGGCAAGGTAATAATCTCACAGTGAGTTTTACCAAATATCAAATTGTACTTAAGCATCTTCTTCTTATTTTAACCATAAAATCATGTGCTACCATACTCTTATAATCTAGAAAAACAGGGGGCAGCAACTTTTCCTCTTTCTCATAATGCCTAATAGGTATCTCAAACTGTTCAGCAAGGCGTGAAGCAAAGATGCCTCCGAAGATGGGGCCCTTTGTACGGTTCAGACTTAATCGTTTAGCAATAATAGCACCTAAGTTGAAAGTTGTATCACGAAATAAAGCATGGCGCGAAATGACAAGATCAGGAGCACTAATATTTCCACAGTTCCCGCGACCAATTATGCATCTACTAGCAAATATTGCAAAGTAACGTAGAACAGGAAAATGTATACTAGTAATTCTTGCATCTGAAAATTTCCTCGTTTCCCCTACAACAATTCTATCAATAAATTCATCCACATCACTACGGTGTGGTTCCTCGATGCTGCCCATAAAGGGTGTCTTGCAGACCCGACAAAAATCATGAAGTGACGTCTCCTCAACTATTGGGGAACGTTGCAGAAAATAAAATTTTCCTACGGTTTCACCAAGATCCATCTATGAGTTCATATAGCAACGAGTGATAGGAGTGCATCTACATACCTTTGTAGATCACGAGCGGAAGCGTTCAAGAGAACGGGTTGAGGGAGTCGTACTCGTCGTGATCCAAGTCACCGATGACCAAGTGCCGAACGGACAGCACCTCCGCGTTCAACACACGTACTGAGCGGATGACGTCTCCCGCACCTTGATCGAGCAAGGAGGAGGGAGAGGTTGAGGAAGAAGGCTCCAACAGCAAGACGACGGCGTGGTGGTGATGGAGTGGCAGTTCTCCCAGAGGGCTTCGCCAAGCTCACGCGGAGGAGAAGAGGTGTTGGGGAGGGAGGGCTGCGCCTTGGATTGTGTGTGCAGCCCTCCCTCGCCTCTATTTATAGGGAAGGGGAAGGGGGCCCCTCTAGATGAGATCTAGAGGGGCGGCGCCAAGGGAGGGGCTTGCCCCCAAGCAAGGGGCGCCCCACTAGGGTTCCCCCAACCCTAGGCGCATGGGCCCAAGGGGATGCGCCCAGCCTCCAAGGGCTGGTTCCTGCCCACCACGGCCCATGGGGCCCTCCGAGAGGTGGCCCCTCCCGGTGGATCCTCGAACCCTCCGGTGGCCCCGGTACAATACCGATATGCCCCCGAAACTTTCCGGTGACCGTATGACAACTTCCCATATATAAATCTTCACCTCCGGACCATTCCGGAACTCCTCGTGACATCCGGGGTCTGATCCGGGACTCCGAATAACATTCGGTAATCACATACAAGTCTTCCTAATAACCCTAGCGTCACCGAACCTTAAGTGTGTAGACCCTATGGGTTCGGGAATCATGCAGACATGACCGAGACAGCTCTCCGGCCAATAACCAACAGCTTGATATGGATACCCATGTTGGCTCCCACATGTTCCACGATGATCTCATCGGATGAACCACGATGTCGAGGATTCAAGCAACCCCGTATACAATTCCCTTTGTCAAACGGTACGTTACTTGCCCGAGATTCGATCGTCGGTATCCCAATACCTCGTTCAATCTCGTTACCGGCAAGTCACTTTACTCGTACTGTAATGCATGATCTCGTGACCAAACGCTTGGTCACTTTAAGCTCATTATGATGATGCATTACCGAGTGGGCCCAGAGATACCTCTCCATCGTACGGAGTGACAAATCCCTGTCTCGATCCGTGTCAACCCAACAGACACTTTTGGAGATACCCGTAGTATACCTTTATAGTCACCCAGTTACGCCAGGACGCTTTGGTACACCCAAAGCACTCCTACGGTATCCGGGAGTTACACGATCTCATGGTCTAAGGAAAGGATACTTGACATTGGAAAAGCTCTAGCAAACGAACTACACGATCTTGTGCTATGCTTAGGATTGGGTCTTGTCCATCACATAATTCTCCTAATGATGTGATCCCGTTATCAATGACATCCAATGTCCATAGTCGAAACCATGACTATCTATTGATCAACGAGCTAGTCAACTAGAGGCTCACTAGGGACATGTTGTAGTCTATGTATTCACACGTGTATTACGATTTCCGGATAATACAATTATAGCATGAATAAAAGACAATTATCATGAACAAGGAAATATAATAATAATCCTTTTATTATTGCCTCTAGGGCATATTTCCAACAGTCTCCCACTTGCACTAGAGTCAATAATCTAGTTACATTGTTATGAATCGAACACCCATAGAGTTCTGGTGTTGATCTTGTTTTGCTCGCGGAAGAGGTTTAGTCAAAGGATCTGCGACATTCAGATCCGTATGCACTTTGCAAATTTCTATGTCTCCATCTTGAACATTTTCACAAATGGAGTTGAAGCGACGCTTGATGTGCCTGGTCTTCTTGTCAAACACAGGCTCCTTGGCAAGTGCAATAGCTCCAGTGTTGTCACAGAAGAGTTTGATCGGCCCCGACGCATTGGGTATGACTCCTAGGTCGGTGATGAACTCCTTCACCCAAATTGCTTCATGCGCTGCCTCCGAGGCTGCCATGTACTCCGCTTCACATGTAGATCCCGCCATGACGCTTCGCTTGCAAATGCCGCACCAGCCATCGCTTCCACCATTCAACATATACACGTACCCGGCTTGTGACTTAGAGTCATCCAGATTTGTGTCGAAGCTAGCATCGACGTAACCCTTTACGACGAGCTCTTCGTCACCTCCATAAACGAGAAACATGTCCTTAGTCCTTTTTAGGTACTTCAGGATATTCTTGACCGCTGTCCAGTGTTCCTTGCCGGGATTACTTTGGTACCTTCCTACCAAACTTACGACAAGGTTTACATCAGGTCTGGTACACATCATGGCATACATAATAGACCCTATGGCTGAGGCATAGGGGATGGCACTCATCTCTTCTATATATTACGCCGTCATTGGGACATTGAGCCGAGCTCAATTTCACACCTTGCAAAGACAGCAAGAACCCCTTCTTGGACTGATCCATATTGAACTTCTTCAATATCTTATCAAGGTATGTGCTTTGTGAAAGACCTATGAGGCGTCTCGGTCTATCTCTATAGATCTTGATGCCTAATATATAATCAGCTTCTCCAAGGTCCTTCATTGAAAAACTCTTATTCAAGTAGGCCTTAATGCTGTCCAAAAGTTCTATATCATTTCCCATCAAAAGTATGTCATCTACATATAATATGAGAAATGCTACAGAGCTCCCACTCACTTTCTTGTAAACGCACGCTTCTCCATAAGTCTACATAAACCCAAACGCTTTGATCATCTCATCAAAGCGAATGTTCCAACTCCGAGATGCTTGCATCAGCCCATAAATGGATCATTGGAGCTTGCATACCTTGTTAGCATTCTTAGGGTCGACAAAACCTTACGGCTGCATCATATACGCTTCTTCCTTAAGATAGAGCGTTAAGGAATGCCGCTTTTGACGTCCATTTGCCATATCTCATAATCATAGTATGCGGAAATTGCTAACATGATTCGGACGGACTTCACTTCGCTACGGGAGAGAAAGTCTCATCGTAGTCAACCCCTTGAACTTGCCGATAACCCTTAGCGACAAGTTGAGCTTTATAGATGGTAACATTACCATCCTCGTCCGTCTTCTTCTTAAAGATCCATTTGTTTTCTATCGCTCGCCGATCATCGGGCAAGTCTGTCAAAGTCCATACTTTGTTTTCGTACATGGATCCTATCTCGGATTGCATGGCTTCAAGCCATTTGTTGGAATCTGGGCCCGCCATCGCTTCTTCATAGTTCGAAGGTTCACCATTGTCTAAAAACATGATTTCCAGGACAGGGTTGCCATACCATTCTGGTGTGGAACGC
Organism: Aegilops bicornis; assembly: GCA_021605145.1. NCBI lineage: Eukaryota > Viridiplantae > Streptophyta > Magnoliopsida > Poales > Poaceae > Aegilops > Aegilops bicornis. Next base: position 751,016,095 of record CM038670.1, on the reverse strand, counting down.
GTGTCCTTGTGGACCTATGAAGTTCAAGAGCAACTTGATCCGAAGTACCTTGATCATCATCATTAATTTCCTCTCCGGTCAGTGTAGGCACCACAGAACATTTTCCCGAGCTGCACTACTTTCTGGTTCAAGAGGTAGTACTTCGTCGAGTTCTACTTTCCTCCCACTTACTCCTTTCGAGAGAAACTTTTTCCGTAAAGGATCCGTTCTTGGCAACAAATATCTTGCCTTCGGATCTAAGGTAGAAGGTATACCCAATGGTTTCCTTAGGGTATCCTATGAAGACGCATTTTTCCGACTTGGGTTCGAGCTTTTCAGGTTGAAGTTTCTTGACATAAGCATCACATCCCCAAACTTTTAGAAACGCATACCTTAGGTTTCTTCCCAAACCATAATTCTTACGGTGTCGTCTCAACGGATTTAGACAGTGCCCTATTTAAAGTGAATGTAGCTGTCTCTAGAGCGTATTCCCAAAATGATAGCGGTAAATCAGTAAGAGACATCATAGATCGCACCATATCCAATAGAGTGCGATTAACGACGTTCGGACACACCGTTACGCTGAGGTGTTCCAGGCGACGTGAGTTGTGAAACGATTCCACATTTCCTTAAGTGTGTACCAAATTCGTGACTTAAATATTCTCCTCCACGATCTGATCGTAAGAACTTTATTTTTCGGTCACGTTGATTCTCTACCTCATTCTGAAATTCTTTGAACTTTTCAAAGGTCTCAGACTTGTGTTTCATCAAGTAGACATACCCATATCTACTCAAGTCATCGGAGAGTGAGAACATAACGATATCCTCCATGAACCTCAACGCTCATTGGACCGCATACATCGGTATGTATGATTTCCAATAAGTTGGTTGCTTGCTCCATTGTTCGGAGAACGGAGTCTTGGTCATTTTGCCCATAAGGCATGGTTCGCATGTGTCAAATGATTCATAATCGAGAGACTCTAAAAGTCCATCGGCATGGAGCTTCTTCATGCGCTTGACACCAATGTGACCAAGGCGGCAAAGTACCACAAGTATGTGGGACTATCGTTATCAACTTTACATCTTTTGGTATTCACACTATGAATATGTGTAACATCATGTTCGAGATTCATTAAGAATAAACCATTGACCATCGGAGCATGACCATAAAAGATATCTCTCATATAAATAGAACAACCATTATTCTCGGATTTAAATGAGTAGCCATCTCAGATTAAACGAGATCCTCGATACAATGTTCATGCTCAAACTTGGCACTAAATAACAATTATTGAGGTTTAAAACTAATCCCGTAGGTAAATGTAGAGGTAGCGTGCGACGGCGATCACATCGACCTTGGAACCATTCCCGACGCGCATCGTCACCTCGCCCTTCGCTAGTCTCCGCTTATTCCGCAGCTCCTGCCGTGAGTTACAAATATGAGCAACGACACCGTATCAAATACCTGTGAGTTACTACGAGTAATCGGTAAGGTACACATCAATTACATGTATATCACATATACCTTTAGTGTTGCCGGCCTTCTTGTCCGCTAAGTATTTGGGGCAGTTCCGCTTCCATGACCCTTCCCTTTGCAATAAAAGCACTGGCCTCGTGCTTGGGTCCATTCTTTGACTTCTTCCCGGCAATCGGCTTACCGGGCGCGGCAACATCTTTGCCGCCCTTCTTGAAGTTCTTCTTACCCTTGCCCTTCTTGAACTTGGTGGTTTTATTGACCATCAACACTTAATGTTCCTTTTGATTTCTACCTCTGACTTCACATTGAAAATACTTCAGAATAGTTTTCACCATCCCCTGCATATTGTAGTTCATCACAAAGCTCTTGTAGCTCGGTGGGAGCGATCAAGGATTCTGTAATGACCGCCTCGTCCGGAGGTTAATATTCAATCGACAAAGCGGTTGTGCAACCTGCAGACATTCTGCGTATGTGCTCACTGACAGAACTATTTTCCTCCATCTTACAACTATAGAACTTGTCGGAGACTTCATATCTCTCGACCCAGGCGTGAGCTTGGAAAACCATTTTCAGCTCCTCGAACATCTCATATGCTTCGTGTTGCTCAAAATGCTTTTGGAGCCCCGGTTCTAAGCTGTAAAGCATGCTGCACTGAACGAGGGAGTAATCATCAGCACGTGACTGCCAAGCGTTCATAAAGTCTTGGTTCTCTGGGATGGGTGCTTCACCTAGCGGTCCTTCTAGGACATATGCTTTCTTGGCAGCTATGAGGATGATCTCGTGTTCCGGACCCAGTCCGTATAGTTGTTGCCATCATCTTTCAGCTTGGTTTTCTCTAGGAACGCGTTGAAGTTCATGTTGACATGAGCGTTGGCCATTTGATCTACAAGACATATTTGCAAAGATTTTAGACTAACTTCATGATAATTAAGTTCATCTAATCAAATTATGTAATGAACTCCCACTCAGATTTGACATCCCTCTAGTCATCTAAGTGTTACATGATCCGAGTCGACTAGGCCGTGTCCGATCATCACGTGAGACGGACTAGTCATCATCGGTGAACATCTCCATGTTAATCGTATCTTCCATACGACTCATGTTCGACCTTTCGGTCTCTGTGTTCCGAGGCCATGTCTGTACATGCTAGGCTCATCAAGTTAACCTAAGTGTTTTGCATGTGTAAAACTGTCTTACACCCGTTGTATCTGAACGTAGGAATCTATCACACCGATCATCACGTGGTGCTTCGAAACGACGAACTTTAGCAACGGCGCACAGTTAGGGGGAACACTTTCTTGAAATTATTATGAGGGATCATCTTATTTAATACCGCCATTCTAAGTAAACAAGATGCATAAACATAATAAACATCACATGCAATTAAATAGTAGTGACATGATATGGCCAATATCATATAGCTCCTTTGATCTCCATCTTGGGGCTCCATGATCATCTTGTCACCGGCATGACACCATGATCTCCATCATCATGATCTCCATCATCGTGTCTCCATGAAGTTGTTTCGCCAACTATTACTTCTACTACTATGGATAACGGTTTAGCAATAAAGTAAAGTAATTACATGGCGTTGAATCAAGGACACGCAGGTCATACAATAATTAAGACAACTCCTATGGCTCCTGCCGGTTGTCATACTCATCGACATGCAAGTCGTGATTCCTATTACAAGAACATGATCTCATACATCACAATATATCATTCATCATTTATCACAACTTTTGGCCATATCACATCACAAGGCAATTGCTACAAAAACAAGTTAGACGTCCTCTAATTGTTGTTGCATCTTTTACGTGGCTGCAATAGGGTTCTAGCAAGAACGTTTTCTTACCTACGAAAAACCACAATGTGATTTGTCAACTTCTATTTACCCTTCATAAGGACCCTTTTCATCGAATCCGCTCCAACTAAAGTGGGAGAGACAGACACCCGCTAGCCACCTTATGCAACTAGTGCATGTCAGTCGGTGGAACCTGTCTCACGTAAGCTTACGTGTAAGGTCGGTCCGGGCCGCTTCATCCCACAATACCGCTGAAGCAAAATAAGACTAGTAGCGGCAAGAAAGTTGACAACATCTACGCCCACAACAAATTGTGTTCTAATCGTGCAAAGAGAACTACGCATAGACCTAGCTCATGATGCCACTGTTGGGGAACGCTGCAAAATAAAAATTTTCCTACGGTTTCACCAAGATCCATCTATGAGTTCATCTAGCAACGAGTGATAGGAGTGCATCTACATACCATTGTAGATCACGAGCGGAAGCGTTCAAGAGAACGGGTTGAGGGAGTCGTACTCGTCGTGATCCAAATCACCGATGACCAAGTGCCGAACGGACAGCACCTCCGCTGCTCAACACACGAGACGGAGCGGATGACGCCTCCGCACCTTGATCCAGCAAGGAGGAGGGAGAGGTTGAGGAAGAAGGCTCCAACAGCAAAGACGACGGGCGTGGTGGTGATGGAGTGGCAGTTCTCTGGTAGGGCTTCGCCAAGCTCACGCTGGAGGAGAAGAGGTGTTGGGAGGGAGGGCTGCGCCTTGATTGTGTGTGCAGCCTCCCTCGCCTCTATTTATAGGGAAGGGGAAGGGGCGGCCCCTCTAGATGAGATCTAGAGGGGGGCGGCGGCCAAGGGGAGAGGGCTTGCCCCCCAAGCAAGGGGGGCGCCCCCACTAGGGTCCCCCCCCAACCCTAGGCGCATGGGCCCAAGGGGGGATGCGCCCAGCCCTCCAAGGGCTGGTTCCCTGCCCACTACGGCCCATGAGGCCCTCCGAGAAAGGTGGCCCCTCCCGGTGGACCCCTGGAACCCCTCCGGTGGCCCTGGTACAATACCGGCATGCCCCCGAAACTTTCCGGTGACCGTATGACAACTTCCCATATATAAATCTTCACCTCCCGACCATTCCGAACTCCTTGTGACGTCCCGGGATCTGATCCGGGACTCAACAACATTCAGTAATCACATACAAGTCTTCCTAATAACCCTAGCATCACCGAACCTTATGTGTAGACCCTACGGGTTCGGGAATCATGCGAACATGACCGAGACAGCTCTCCGCAAATAACCAACAGCGGATCTGGATACCCATGTTGGCTCCTACATGTTCCATGATGATCTCATCGGATGAACCACGATGTCGAGGATTCAAGCAACCCCAGATACAATTCCCTTTGTCAATCGTTATGTTACTTGCCCGAGATTCGATCGTCGGTATCCCAATACCTCGCTCAATCTCGTTATCGCAAGTCACTTTACTCGCATCAGTAATGCATGATCCCGTGACCAAACACTTGGTCACTTTGAGCTCATTATGATGATGCATTACCGAGTGGGCCAAGAGATACCTCTCCGTCATACGGAGTGACAAATCCCTGTCTCGATCCGTGTCAACCCAACCGACACTTTCGGAGATACCCGTAGTATACCTTTATAGTCACCCAGTTACGTTGTGACGTTTGGTACACCCAAAGCACTCCTACGGTATCCGGGAGTTACACGATCTCATGGTCTAAGTAAAGGATACTTGACATTGGAAAAGCTCTAGCAAACGAACTACACGATCTTGTGCTATGCTTAGGATTGGGTCTTGTCCATCACATCATTCTCCTAATGATGTGATCCCGTTATCAATGACATCCAATGTCCATAGTCAGAAACCATGACTATCTATTGATCAACGAGCTAGTCAACTAGAGGCTCACTAGGGACATGTTGTAGTCTATGTATTCACACGTGTATTACGATTTTCGGATAATACAATTATAGCATGAATAAAAGACAATTATCATGAACAAGGAAATATAATAATAATCCTTTTATTATTGCCTCTAGGGCATATTTCCAACATTAACCTCATCATATAAGTGAAACTCCACTGAAGGTGGTGATTTCTTAGCATGGAAATAAAAAATTTGCACGAAAATATTAGTGAGTAGGAGATACTGTTCGCACTGGTCGTGGAGGAAGTCGGTGAGACCTGCATTCTCAGCCAAGTAATAAAAGTCATCGTAAATTCCGGTGGCTCTCAAGAATGCATCACAAGGCCATTCGCACGGCCGGACCTCCGCAGTACGAGGAAGACTGTACTTGGGCTTTTTATTTTCCTCATTCTGCTTATCTTTCGAGCTTCAGCTCGAAGAGCCTCTCAACAAACTCTTCAACATTTTCTCCCTCTGAAAATTTCTGAAATTTTTAGTGACTCAAAATAAAAGTGAACCAAACTCAACAAGATTGATGGCAACTACTCCCACAAATGCCTAGAGGCTATATCATGCATTAAAACTACCTTGGACCATATAAACTAGATCAATAACGCGCCTTGGCGCGAGGGTGCCAGTCCAACATTTTGGTCAAGCAGGTAATACTAAGTCGGTAGTAATCTAGGTTTAACATATGCATTCATAAAGATAACAATACAATGAAGAAACATTCAGTTGTGATATGAGCGAGATCTGAAACATTCAGTTGTGATATGTGAAATTTGAAACATTCAGATGTGATATGAGTAATCCACGCAGGATCAATTTCCCTGTTTCTCTTTGATTTTTGAAAGTAGATCAATCTATCTCTCTCTATCTCCACATATATCTATAGTGGATGCTCAAAAATGAGATTCTAAAAACCAAGAAGTGTTACAGAAGTGACAATAAAAAGTAGCCATTTTTCTCACTTTTCCAGTAGCGACACTTCTCAATGTTTGATAAGCTCAATACATGTCCCTACTGTCAGCCGGCATATGGTTAACAAAGAACGGTAATAGTAATTGTAGACATAGCCAAGACCGGTTAACTTCTAATGGCATATTTTCTAATCCATAAACAAATGAACTTCCACCACATAAATCTAAAGTTAATCCGTTAGCGATGTTATGTCAGAGACAAACAGCCCTATATCCTAAACGCACCAGTGTGTTTATTTTTATTTCTCATATGACAATGCCATTGCCTAAAGTACATTGCATTCCTAACATAATTAATAATCAAAGAATGCGTAATTGCTCAAGTACATTGTATCATCGGTGAACAGGAGGACAAAGCTGAGATCCTTGAGAGACGCATTGTGAAAATCCTGTTCACCGAAGTTATCATCAACAGAAGCAACATTAAATTCCGAGTGAAGGAGAGGCAACTTCTTCATAATCAATTATCTCAGTCTTGACAGACTTAAAAGTGGTGAAATCAATTTCATATCCGTGGTTGTACATATCACTTATTGCACGGGTATTCTTGAATTTTGCAGCATTACGAGACTCAAATCTATTCTGCAAACCACGCAAGATAGCGTGGCTAAATGATAGTCCCTTATTTGTAGTAAAACCTATTCAGGGAAGTAATAAAAGGATCCCTGTAGACATAAAAAAAACAGGTGTTATAATCAAGTAAATGGTGCAGACAAGCATCAATATTATGATATTCATGAAAGCATCTTTTATAACTGAAGAAAATATTTGAGGACATTGCAATTAGCTCGTGCATTCTTCACAATAGAGCAACAGAAGAAGAAAAGAGCTTAACGCAAGATTTAAAAACAGAGCATAAAAGTAAAATCTTTTAATAAAAAACTCTGCTTCCAGTTGGGGAGATAGATGAAGAACATAGAACAGACAAATTGTATAGAGATGGACAAAAATTGCAGCCTTTTACGAAAAAAACACACCCCAGTGGTCGTAAAGAGGGAAAGCCCTCAAATTTGTTATCAATCTTCAACTACGGAACAACCAATAATCACGAATCCCTAAATAAAACCTAGCTTTGAGCTAAGAACCGCTACTCTAGTGTTTGTTGTCGGTCGATAACCCACCCAGAGGCCTAGAATACTAGCTCACGAAAATTACAAGAGTCCCAGCAATCGCAGATTCAACACAACACATCCCGCAAAAATTGATTCAATGCAACCCACACAGTTCTGCTACGGTTCATTTAATTATCTTGACATACGAAAAAATAAACACAGATATAGACGCTGCAAGTACCTGCCTGAAGCCCCCCCCAGCCCCGGGTAAGCGAAGGAAAAAGGCACGGGATGGTTGGTGTCGAATTCAAGGAGGGCGACCGCCCACTCCGTCCGGTGTGGCACCGGCCTTGAGGAGGGAAGGACTGACGAAGGACGAAGGGAGCGTCGGCGGCTAACAGAGATCTCGGCGTCGGAACATGAACTCGGGGTATTGCCATGCTCAACTACGGGCTTCCTGCTACCGGCCACTTCGCCGGCCAAGCGACACTGCTCCACGCATTTAGGAGCGACTCGGTCGCTGCATCGAGGCTGCTACACTCCTGCATCACCACCAAAATCATCATCATCATGCGTGCAATAACAACATATCAGATCAGAAACCCTAGGCCAAAGGGAATGAAACCGCGGGAAGCAAAGAGGTGAGAAGGGGGAGGAGGGGTGAGGGGGATGGGAAGGGAAGGGATCTCACCATGATCGGGATCTCGCGAGGAGGTCGCACCAGCAACGTGGTAGGAGCGCCAGGCGAGCTTGTCGCTGCCGCTGTTGAGGACCAGGTGAACTCATTGCTTTGCGGGCCAAGATGCAAAGGTTTTAAAAGTCAAAGACTAATGCAATGTATAATTCATGTTTCTAGCACAGCCAACCATCCTTTATAAGATAGGACATGCACTTTTTATCACCAAGTAATCTTGTATGTCACAGGGGGCTATATTAGAGTTTTACCTTCATTGTCATTAATGCATATCGGATCAGTGCTCCTTGACCCTTTCATAATGTCGTTGTTGCTGGTTCCCTGGGATGAGTGAAACTGCATTAGTATTTGTATCCATGCTTGTTCAGAAACAATTTGACTGTAATCAATTTGAAGAATATAAGGACTGTTATTCCTTGTTTGAAAATAGCAAAATCTACATGGCATAAAAGAGTCAGTATCCAGCCCGGTAATACTTGTATAGAACATATACAACTGTGATCCCAATAATATGCAATATACATATTTGAAGTACACAGATACCAAAAGCATCAGCAAAGGAAAATCAAGAAGACAATCGATATCAACTATAACCACAAGCATTGAATATATACGTATGCATTCACTGGTAACATGTTTCAGGATGGACATTTACCTAGGGCAAGATTCACTACAAAATGATGACTTGGAGGAGCTGAAACTACTAAATCTCTTATACCTATGGAAATAGCGCTGCACAAAGGTGAGTCGGCAGCTATAAGGAGAAAGAAAGCAGCAGTGTAGCGATGCACTCTTCCAGCCTCCCTTGCACTTCCACAATTTCAAGGCGACCTCCTATTTTGACCCTCCCAAGCCATGGCACATACACATGCTGATCTATATGTCGAGGTGTAGAAAATGGAATTAAGGTCATTCATAGATAAAAATATTGGTCATGCAAGGTCATTCGTAGATAAAAACTTTGGATTAGATGGTTTTTGCAGCCACTATTTCTCCACAAAATTAAACATTGGAAGGGTACCATCATTTCATCAGTCTCTTATTCTGCTCTATTAATATTGCTTATTTTCTAAAATATGTGTCCCTACATTAGCTTTCTGAATACGTAACACATTACATTAGCTATGCTGATTTACCAAAAATAAATTTAATGCTAAAACATTTTCAGACTGTCACATCTTGTTCCTACGGACACTAATGTTCCTAGTAAATTAATGCTAAATATTTTTTCAGGCTAATTAATGTTGAACTTAAATCAACCTACACAATATCATGGCGCGGTTCCCTTGGAAGTCGTTGAACTCTATAACCCTTGGCTGACATGACCTCTGCGATGAGCAAACCACCCTTTGGATAGTATAAGTCTGTCACTTGAAATCGCACGCATAGTTTGCTCAAAGAGGCAAAGAACTAATAAACAACCTACTTTTACTGCCTCTCCAACCATCTGCAGAGGAAGAAACAAGCCCTGAAACATTGCTCGCATAACATGGCAAGGCGCCGACCCAAACTCCACCCCAGCCCGGTGCCGATAGGCGAGCTGCAGCTGCAGCAACCAAATCTTTCTTCCCAGCAACATAGCCACCACAAGGCGCGATGGTACCACCAGGGTTCTTTATCAGGCCACCTGCAATCTCTAGCCCCAAAAAATACAAAAGCAGCACATAAATCAATATTTAAAATGATTCTGAGAATAATGTGTAAAATAGGGTCTAGCATATTGTACATGTACACGTATTTGTGTACGTATGTAATTGTATCATGGTCATCTATGTAAAGAGACGTGAGGCTGGATGTTAGCCACCCACGCAAAACCCTAAACCTACCTTTTCAACTTGGTATCAGAGCGGCGGTGGCTGTCGCAACAATCGCTGACGCCCCCGCTGTCAAATTTGCAAAAACTAGGGGTATGAGGTCGATGATTGTCGCAAGCGCTATGACCAGGACCACAACACTCGCTCCGCCAACTCGGCCTCCACCAACACCGTCGACTATCCTTTGGTACTGGACACCGGGGCTACGGATCACCAGACGAGCGATCTTGAACGCCTCCAGGTTCACGAGCGCTATGATGGCAAGGACCACGTGCAGGTGGCCAATGGTGCAGGTTTGTCTATTTCACACATTGATCATTCCCGTTTACCCTGTTCATCTCTTAAACTACGCAACATCCTTCATGTTCCACACATCAAAGAGCATCTCTTTTCTGTCTATCGTCTTGTTTGTGATAATGACGTGTTTGTTGAGTTTCATCGTCGTTTTTTCTTTGTTAAGGACAAAGCAACCAGGCGCGTCATTCTTCAAGGTAGCGATCGGCTGGGGTCTACCCGAGTCCCTTCGCTCGTGCATCGTACTCGTCATCTCGCCATGCTTCATCCAGTGTCCGAGTTTCGTCGTCGCACTGGCATCAACGTCTAGGTCACCCTACCAATAATGTGGCCACCTCCATTGTTCGGAGCCATGACCTTCCCTGTTCTAGTTCAAATACTTCACCATTAGTGTGTGATGCATGTCAGCATGCTAAAAGTCATCAACTACCGTATTCTATGTCGAACCATGTCACTACTGTACCTCTTGAATTAATTCACTCAGATGTTTTGGGTCCCGCTATTGCGTCTTCGGGGGGGGGGGGGGTACAAGTATTATGTTAGTTTTGTTGACGATTACACGCTTTTCACTTGGATTTACTTGCTTAAACATAAGTCTGATGTGACCAAGTCTTCTATAACTTTCAGGCTCATGTCGAACGCCTTTTGGATTGCAAAATCAAGGTCGTTCAGTCCGACTGGGGTGGTGAATACCACAAACTTCATCGCTATTTTCAACGTACGGGCATCTCCCACCATGTGTCGTGTCCACATACATCTCACCAGAACGGTATTGCCGAGCGCAAATACCGTCATTTGGTCGAGACCGGCCTCACCTTACTGGCGCATTCGTCTCTCCCACTCCGGTTTTGGCATGAGGCCTTTCTTACGGCATGTTATCTCATCAACAGTATGCCCACTCCAGTTCTCAACAAGGACACGCCCATGTTCCGCCTGTTTCATGTTCAGCCCAATTATTCCTCTCTTAGGATTTTTGGATGTGCTTGCTGGCCCAGTCTCTGCAAGTACAATGCTCACAAGCTGGAGTTTCGTTCCAAGATGTGTGTCTTTCTTGGTAATAGTCCTCTGCATAAAGGCTATAAGTGTCTTGATCGCACCTCGGGTAGGATCTACATCTCTCGCGATGTTGTTTTCGATGAGTCAGTTTTCCCTTACTCCAACCCGGGTGTCTCGGTTGATATTGCTTCTATTGAGCACGCCCTCACTTTTCCATCTAATGAACCGGTTTCGGATGTCCATGTGCGAAAATACGACCTGTCATATTTGTCACCTGACTTGTTCTCTGCAGATGCTGCTCTCCTTTCTTCCCAGGAAACCGTCGCCGCACCTGCATCCGCCGGCGTGATCGACGTGCATGGCCCCGACGTCCATGCCACGCCCCACGAGGCTGCCTCGTCGGTCTCGCCCGCTGGCGCGTCTAAGGCCCCGTCGGCCTCGCCCACTGGTACGACCGCGGGCCTACCTGGGTTTCCTGTTGCGTCCCCCGACTCGACTGGGTCGGCCCAGCCCGCCTCGCCTGCGTTAGGCGTCGCCGGGTCGTCAGCCGCGTCCCCTGTGCTGCTGTCCCCGCCCGGCTCTCCCTCGTCGCCTGGTTCGGCCCAGCCCGACGCGTCTCCCCGGCCCGTGTCGCCTGTTGCTGACGATGGTTCAGCCGCGACACCACTGGTCGGGTCTCCATCGTCGCCGTCACCATCTACCGCCGATGCAGCTCCCGGGCACACTATGGTCACTCGTCACCGCGATAATACGCGTAAGGTCAAGACATGCACGGATGGCACGGTGCGGTACGACACTCATCGACGTGCATTCTTCACTGCACCCAATTCCCATCGTGATGCTCTTGGTGAACCGGCTTGGCGTGCCGCCATGTCTGCGGAGTTTGCTGCCCTTTGTCACACGAACACATGGGTGTTGGTGCCTCGGCCTCCTAGTGTTAATGTTGTGGGCTGCAAGTGGATATTTAAGACCAAGCATCGTCCGGCTGGTTCTGTTGACAAGCACAAAGCTCGGCTTGTTGCTCGTGGTTTCACTCAGGGCAAGGGATCGACTATGGAGATACTTTCAGCCCCGTGGTGTAACCTGCCACAGTTCGTCTGGTTCTTTCTCTTGCTATCTCCCGCGGGTGGAGTCTTCGACAGATTGATGTGAGTAATGCTTTTCTCCACGGTTTTTTGGCCGAAGATGTCTACATGCAGCAGCCCCCTAGTTTTGAGGATGCTCGTTATCCCTCTCATGTCTGCAAACTCCAGAGGTCCATCTATGGGCTCAAACAGTCGCCACGTGCCTGGTATGCTCGTTTGAGTCAGCGTCTCTAACAGCTCGGCTTTGTGTCCTCCAAGGTAGATGCATCCCTGATCATCTTTTCACATGGTGCTATTCAGATATACATGCTGGTGTATGTTGATGATATTGTGATTGCTGGTTCTACACCTACTGTCGTGGATCACCTTGTGCAGTAGTTGTCTGCAAGTTTTCCCAAGACTTGGGCAGGTTGGAGTACTTCCTTGGTTTGGAAGCGTCCTTTCATTCAGGGGGCATGACATTGACGCAAAAGAAGTATGCACTTGATCTCCTTCATCGCGTCAACATGGAGAACTGCAAGTCCACTTCCACTCCACTTGCTACATCCGAGAGTCTATCGCGTCACACTGGTGCATTGCTGAGTACCGACGACTCTTTCAGGTATCGCATTGTAGTTGGGGCACTTCAGTATCTGACACTCACTCGTCCAGATATCTCCTTTGTCGTGAACAAGGTTTGCCAGCCTCTGTCTCACCGACGGAGGTTCATTGGGAAGCGATCAAGCGTATTACGAGGTGTGTCAAAGGTGCACTAGACACGGGACTACGGATTCATAAGTCCAGATTTCATCGAGTCGATATTCACCGATGCGCATCAAGGTGATGTGTTGATGACAGATGTTCCACTGGTGGCTTTGCTGTATTTGTTGGACCCAATCTTATATCTTGGAGTTCCAAGAAGCAGCCTACAGTCTCGAGATCTAGCACCGAGGCAGAGTATAAGGCATTGGCCAATGGCGCGGCTGAAGCCATTTGGATAGACACAGTTCTCACAGAACTTGGAGTCACACGGCAGCACACACCCATATTATGGTGTGATAACTTAGGGGCAACTTACCTGATGGCAAATCCAGTGTTTTATGCTCGGACCAAACACATTGAGATTGATTTCCATTTTGTGAGAGAACGAGTAGCTGTTGGTAAACTGGAAGTCAGGTTTATCTCTACTGATGATCAGTTAGCGGATGTATTTACTAAACCCGCTACTCGACAGATGCTAGACCGCTTTAGAACCAATATGAATCTTGTATGTAGTTCATATTGAGGGGGCATGTAAAATAGGGTCTAGCATATTGTACATGTACACGTATTTGTATACGTATGTAACTGTATCATGATCATCAATATAAAGAGACGTGAGGCTGGATGTTAGCCACCCACGCAAAACCCTAAACCTACATTTTCAACTTAATGATACCGGGATAAATTGGAACAGAGATTAGGGATCGACCTTACCTAGGCCACAACTCACAGAAGTGACGTTGAGGTGCAAGTACTGAAGATGTATAACAGGAAACTCCATTACATCACAACAGTGTTGTTGGGGAGAGTGGCTCTTGCAAATGAAGCATCGCTTTCTCAGGCTTCATAGATGAGTCCTGATAGAAATAGAAAAATTGATAATCACATTTGTGCAAAATTGAAAATGACTAAGAAAATAGTATATGAATATTCTGGATTAGTGTATTGCTAAAGGAAGTTTTGTCACATAAATAAAAAGGTCCAGAGGAAAAAAACACAATCATGCTGCGTGTGTTTATTGATTATTGTTGCGAAATTAAATGTCACCAAGAAGATGCTAAATCACACAGCCCCAACCCAACCATGTTCCGTCCGCCATCAGATCAAGCAACCTTTAACAAAGATTGTACGCAAGCAGCAGCATGACAAGAATCAGTGTTATCTCTCTAGGGGTGCACGTGCTATAGCTGCTACTCTGCCTCTATTTTCAGTGAACGGAGCTTTGATCCTTTCTGTCCCTGCCTAACACAAATGAACATGGAGAAATTGCACTTGTTGGATGAACCAAGGATTTTCTTGCGGTAGCCTATCAGGGTCTTCTAGTTTTCTTAATGTCACAAGTGCCACGAAAAGCATTTCCAGTCTAACAGAGTTATTTTAACGTGGCACTACTTCATGGCCATTTTTAACTTAGTTTGCCTTACATGTTATTAAGATGACACCCCAAGTGCACAATTATTAAAATGGAAGAATTATAGCATCAAGTGGCAACTTTGGGCACAAAAGTATACTGTCGAAGTGATAATACTTGCAGATTTTCTCATCAACAACCTGTTAATAGTTCCCCACTTTGAACTCTGAGTTCCCAAATGTCTTGCCAGAACTATGATCAGTTGCAAAAACTTTGGATCATTGCCTGCAACACATAGATTCTCTTAGAAAGGATGACCAACAAACAATAAATTAGAAAACAACATTGCTAATACTGGCATGATGATCAACGATAATTTTACACTTATATCAACAAATCGTCAAGCTAGTATAATCACAAAAACCTGATATCATGAACATTCAATGTTGCACATGTGCTCAGAGTCTAAATATATAATAAATGGTAAGCATTGACCTATATATTGCGTCTTAAACATTAGAGAGAGGTAACTAAGACCACTTAGGGATAACCAAGAAAACTATACATTTTTTGTTTACATAAAAGCCCTGTAATAAAGAAGAAAGAGAACTAAAGTTTTAGTTATATATGCTCAAAATAATGCATACCCTCTGTAATTGGTGATTACAGCAGTCTAGGCATACTGTAAAATAAACTTTTGCAACTATAAAGATAGGGTAGCTTTCACTTCCACATCTGCCATTATCTAAGATCTTGAAAAATTCTTCGATGCACAAAATCCTTTCAACCCTACCCCCACCAATCAAAAGGGCATTTCTGCCTGAGTATATCTACTTTTTAGATATGCCTACCAGCTATGTACATGATTTTCAGGCATGACCTTTTTGTGTTTGCTACCAAGAGATCCCCATTCCATGTCTATCACTAATAGTACAACTATTCTTCAGACCCAAATTGATCATCTTCAGACCCAAATTGATCATTTCTCAAGCAAAGATAAACCGAAACCAACGACATCATATCACCACTTGCTATAACACCATGGTCGACCACAGAGCGGAGATGCCGGCCAGTGTTCATCGCAGGTGGAGAATTGTGTGATGTGGTCTCGTCCATCCTATCTTCTACAACAGCTGTAGGAGCACATCAATTGCTCTACTCCAAATCGAATTGAAGCACATGTGGAGCTGCAGGCTCAATCCCCTCTCCTCTCCTCTGCTGCTACAAAAGAAGAGAGGGATTAGAAAGAGATAGAGAGGAATAGGAGGAGGAGGAGGAAGGAGGGGGAGGGGATGAACCGACTAGAGGCAGAGAGGAGGCGCAACCCCATGGCCACCGGTGTTGGAGCCAACACCCAAAACCCTAACCATGAGGCAGGGTCGCGTGTGAGCGGTGGTGGCCGTGAGCGGCGAGTCCGGCAGGAGGAGAGGACGCACCGGAGCGAGACGAGCTCGGCGTCGTGCTGCGTGGGGCCGCGGTCATCGGCGAAGGCCACGGCGAGCGGGACGGGCGGGGCCGCTCGTTGTACCCCCGTCGAGCTCGAGCTCGTCCATGGCCGTTCTGCCCGGGCAGGCGGGACAACGCGGTCATCGCCGCCATCGCCACGGCGGCGAAGCGGGCGGGACGGGCGAGACGGCAGGGCGGGGTGAGCAAGGCGGCGGGGCGATCGGCTAGGAAGGGGAGAGAAGGACCCGATCGAGGAGGCGGCTAGGGTTCTACGGGAGCTGGTGATCTTTTATACCCAGTAGTGAAATGACTAAAATGCCCATAGGGGGGCACCGATTTTACACGTGGTGGCACGAGATCTTTTACAGCGAGCGGTAATTATTGATTGCTACATGAGCTCATCTTCGATCCGACGGCCCAGCTCCTTCCACCTCTCGATCCAACGCCCAGAATCGCATCAAGCAAACCGATCTGGCGACCGAGAGTGCCTGGTCACTGTGAGAGCGCGGGAGTGCCCGTCATCCTTATTTCTCGATTTGAGATGCAAGCTCAAGAATATGGTCACCTAAGTAGCAAAAAATTGCAATAAATAAAGCACTAGATCAAAAACTAATTGGACCATTGGAGGAGTCACATACTGATACGTCTCCAACGTATCTATAATTTTTTATTGTTCCATTCTTTCTATTATTGTTTTGGATGTTTAATGTGCTTTACTAAGCACTTTTATATTATTTTTGGGACTAACCTATTAACCGAAGGCCCAGTGCAAATTGCTGTTTTTTTGTGCCTATTTCAGTGTTTCACAGAAAAGGAATATCAAACGGAATGAAACCTTCGGGAGAGTTATTTTTGGAACAAACGTGATATAGGGGACTTTGAGTGGACGTCAAGAAAGAAGCGAGGAGGCCACAAGGCAGGGAGGCGCGCCTGCCCCCCTAGGCGCGCCCCCACCCTCGTGGGCCCCTTGCAGCTCCACCGACCTACTTCTTCCTCCTATATATATCCATATACCCCAAAAACATCCAGGGGCACAACGAAACCCTATTTCCACCGCCGCAACCTTCTGTACCCGTGAGATCCCATCTTGGGGCCTTTTTCGGTGCTCCGTCGGAGGGAGAATCGATCACGGAGGGCTTCTACATCAACACCATAGCCTCTCCGATGATGTGTGAGTAGTTTGCCACAGACCTTCGGGTCCATAGTTATTAGCTAGATGGCTTCTTCTCTCTCTTTGGATCTCAATACAAAGTTCTCCTCGATTCTCTTGAAGATCTATTCGATGTAATTATTTTTGCGGTGTGTTTGTCGAGATCCGATGAATTGTTGGTTTATGATCAAGATTATCTATGAACAATATTTGAATCTCCTCTGAATTCTTTTATGTATGATTTTTTATCTTTGCAAGTCTCTTCGAATTATCAGTTTGGTTTGGCCTACTAGATTGATCTTTCTTGCAATGGGAGAAGTGCTTAGCTGTGGGTTCAATCTTGCGGTGTCCTTTCCGAAGAAGTGATTAGCAAGGCACGTATTGTATTGTTGCCATCGAAGATAAAAAGATGGGGTTTATATCATATTGCTTGAGTTTATCCCTCTACATAATGTCATCTTGCTTAATGCGTTACTCTGTTCATATGAACTTAATACTCTAGATGCATGCTGGATAGCGGTCGATGTGTGGAGTAATAGTAGTAGATGCGGAATCGTTTCGGTCTACTTGTCGCGGACGTGATGCCTATATACATGATCATGCCTAGATATTCTCATAACTATGCGCTTTTCTATCAATTGCTCGACAATAATTTGTTAACCCACCGTAATACTTATGCTATCTTGAGAGAAGCCACTAGTGAAACCTATGGCCCCCGGGTCTATCTTCCATCATATTATTTTCCTATCAATTTACTATTTCTTCCGCCGTTTATTTTGCAAACTTTACTTTCCAATCTATATCCTAAAAATACCAAAAATATTTATCTTATTATCTCTATCAGATCTCACTTTTGCAAGTGGCCGTGAAGGGATTGACAACCCCTTTATCGCGTTGGTTGCAAGGTTCTTATTTGTTTGTGTAGGTACGAGGTGACTTGTGTGTAGTCTCCTACTGGATTGATACCTTGGTTCTCAAAAACTGAGGGAAATACTTACGCTACTTTGCTGCATCACCCTTTCCTCTTCAAGGGAAAAACCAACACAGTGCTCAAGAGGTAGCACATACTGAAGAACAATCTCCCCAAACAGTTTTGTGAATGGACCTTTGAGCAAGGAGATCGAAAATGGTAGCAAGATGAGCTAGAACACGGGTTTGAGCTATGGGAGGATTTTTTCTGGAGGAAGACGAAGTGAGTGGGTGCTGGAATAAATGGAGGGGGTCAACATGGGGTCCACGAGGCAGGGTGGGCGCGCCCTGTGCCCTCGTGGCCAAATGGTGGCCCCCCCTGGTGTGTTCTCAGTGCTAGATATTTTTAAATATTCTACAAAAAATCATATTTCATTTTCAGGACGTTTAGAGAACTTTTATTTTCATGGTATTTTTATTGCAAGGATAATTCAGAAAACAGACAGAAAAACTATTTTTTCTTTCAGCAAAGCGCTCAAAATCCTCATCATCCTTTTTCTTGGATGGTTTAGGAGGAAAATGCATGGGTTTCTGAACCCATGGTTCTCTTTCTTTATCGTGCTTCCTAGCAACGAATTCTCTCTTATCATAACGTTGATTCTTTGATTGTGGGTTATCAAGATCAACAACAGGTTCAATCTCTACATCATTGTTATTACTAGGTTGATCATCAACATGAACATCATCATTAACATTATCACTAGGTTCATGTTCATTACCAGATTGTGTTTCAGCATCAGAAATAGAAATATCATTGGGATTCTCAGGTGTGTCAACAACATGTTCACTAGAAACATGCAAAGTCCTATCATTTTTCTTTTTCTTCTTCTTTGAAGGACTGGGTGTATCAACATTAGTTCTCTGAGAATCTTGCTCAACCCTCTTAGGGTAGCCCTCAGGATACAAAGGTTCCTGAGTCATTCTACCCCCTCTAGTCACAACTCTAACAACATTATCATTTTTCTTATTATTTAATTCATTGAGCAAATCATCTTGTGCTTTAAGCACTTGTTCTACTTGAGTGGTGACCATAGAAGCATGTTTACTAATAAGTTTAAGGTCACCTTTAACTCTATACATATAACCACTCAAGTGTTCAATCATATAAGCATTACGTTTCAATTGTCTACCAATATAAGCATTGAAGTTTTCTTGTTTAACAATAAAATTATCAAACTCATCCAAACATTGGCTAGCAGACTTATTACGAGGAATATCACCTTCATCAAATATATAGAGAGAATTTACCTTTACTACGTGGTCGGGTTATCAAGACCATGTATTTCTTCAATAGGTGGTAAATTCTTAACATCTTCGACTTTTAATACCCTTTTCTTTCATAGATTTCTTTGCCTCTTGCATATCTTCAGGACTGAGAAATAGAATACCCCTTTTCTTCGGAGTTGGCTTAGGAGTTGGTTCAGGAAGTGTCCAATCATTATCATTACTCAATATATTATTCAATAGCAATTCAACTTGCTCAACAGTTCTTTCCCTGAAAACACAACCAGCACAACTATCCAGGTGGTCTCTGAAAGCATCGGTTAGTCCATTATAAAAGATATCAAGTATTTAATTTTTGTTGAGAGGATGATCAGGCAAAGCATTAAGTAATTGGAGAAGCCTCCTCCAAGCTTGTGGGATACTCTCTTCTTCAATTTGCACAAAATTATACATTTCCCTTAAGGCAGCTTGTTTCTTATGAGCGGGGAAATATTTAGCAGAGAAGTAATAAATCATATTCTGGGGACTACGCACACAACCAGAGCAAGAGAATTAAACCATGTTTTAGCATCACCCTTTAATTAGAAGGGAAATAACTTAAGGATATAGTAGTAACGAATTTTTTCCTCATGAGTGAATAGGGTGGCTATATCATTCAATTTAGTAAGATGTCCCACAACAGTTTCAGGATCGACAGAGAAATCATAATCCTTATCAGAAATACAGATAGGTGAAGTAGCAAAAGCAGGGTCATATTTCATTCTAGCATTCAAAGACTTTTCTTTCAACTTAGCTAAAAGTTTCTTAAGATCATATCTATCTTTGCAAGCAAAAAGGTCTCTAGCAGTTTCTTCATCCATAACATTTTAACCCTCAGGCACATCAGGCAATTCATATCTAGGGGGAGAATCTTCATCATCACTTTCATCAATATTATCTGTTTCAATAATTTCATTCTCTCTAACCCTAGAAAGTTGTTCATCAAGAAATTCACCTAATGTCACAGTATTATCAAGCATAGAAGTAGTTTCATCATAAGCATCATGCGTAGCAGAAGTGGCATCATCAATAACATGCGACATATCAAAATCAATAATAGGTGTGGGTGTCACAAATTTACTCATAACAGAAGGTGAATCAAGTACATAGCTAGATGGCAGTTCCTTACCTCCCGTCTTAGTTGAGGGAAAAATCATGGTTCTTTCATCTTTCAAGTTCCTCATAGTGATCAACAGATATAAATCCCAAGTGACTCAAAGAATAGATCTATGCTCCCCGGCAATGGCGCCAGAAAATAGTCTTGATAACCCACAAGTATAGGGGATCACAACAGTTTTCGTGGGTAGAGTATTCAACCCAAATTTATTGTTTCGACACAACGGGAGCCAAAGAATATTCTCAAGTATTAGCAGTTGAGTTGTCAATTCAACCACACCTGAAAGGCTTAATATCTGCAGCAAAATATTTAGTAGCAAAGTAGTATGGAAGTAACGGTAACGGTGGCAAAAGTAACAGTAGTAGTTTTGTAGCAATCGTAACAGTGGCAACGGAAAAGTAACTAAGCAAAGATCAATATGTGAAAAGCTCATAGGCAATGGATCAATGATGGATAATTATGTCGGATGCGATTCCTCATGGAACAGTTATAACATAGGGTGACACAGAAGTAGCTCCAGATCATCAATGTATTAAGGCCTCCTTTTAATAGAGTACCGGACCAAAGCATTAACACTTAGTGAATACATGAACTCCTCAAACTATGGTCATCACCCGGGAGTGGTCCCGATTATTGTCACTTCGGGGTTGCCGGATCATAATACATAGTAGGTGACTATTGACTTGGAAGATAGGATCAAGAACTCACATATATTCATGAAAACATAATAGGTTCAGATCTGAAATCATGGCACTCGGGCCCTAGTGACAAGCATTAAGCATAGCAAAGTCATAACAACATTAATCTTAGAACATAATGGATACTAGGGATCAAACCCTAACAAAACTAACTCGATTACATGGTAAATCTCATCCAACCCATCACCATCCAGCAAGCCTACCATGAGATTACTCACGCATGGCGGTGAGCATCATGAAATTGGTGATGGAGGATGGTTGATGATGACAATGGCGATGGATTCCTCTCTCCGAAGCCCCGAACGGACTCCAGATCATCCCTCCCGAGGAAGATTAGGGTTTGGCGGCAGCTCCATATCGTAAAACACGATGAATCCTTCTCCCTGATTTTTTTTCTCCTCGAACGTGAATATATGGAGTTGGAGTTGAGGTCGGTGGAATCTGAGGGTGCCCAGGGGGGCGTGCCCTGCACCTCGTGGACAGGGTGTGGCCCCCTGATGCTGATTCTGTCGCCAGTAATTTTTTTATTAATTCCAAAACGTGTCTCCGTATATTTTCAAGTCATTCCGAGAACTTTTATTTCTGCACAAAAATAACACCATGACAGTTCTACTGAAAACAGCGTCAGTCCGGGTTAGTTCCATTCAAATCATGCAAGTTAGAGTTCAAAACAAGGGCAAAAGTGTTTGGAAAAGTAGATACGTTGGAGACGTATCAGTACGTTATCACCAGGACTTTGTTTGCTGACACCACTGGCAAGAATGCTCCATGGGTGTGGCTTAAGGCGCTGACCGTCTTCGACAACCTATGGAGTTGGGGTTCGACGGCACTGGCCTACTTGTACCGACAGGTAGCCAATTGTTTGTTTTTACTTCATTTATACATTATCAATGCAATTTTGCTCTTAAATGAACCATGTTTTCCTTTATGTGCAGTTGAGTGATGCTTCTTGTAGGATCTCAAAGGACGGATGCATTGGTGGTTGTATTCTCGTACTTTCTGTATGGAGCTGGTAGCGCCTGCCGATCGAACGCCCGAAAGACATAACGTACAAGGCTTGGGATGACCAAGGCGATGAACTACGACTCCCTGCCTGGGATTACATGTGGGATGTGGTAACCGAGATGACTAGTGATGTCATTATGATGTATAGGTTGTACACTAACGAGTTGGACACAATTACGGTTGAGCAGGTAAACATTGACTTTACATCACCCGTTCCCATGCTTTCATGAGAACTCGACATCAATGTTGCGTTGTTGTGTTGTGGTACACGTGGAATGGAAGCATATGGCACCAAGGATACATTAGGTAATGCAAGATATTTCATCTTGAATCCCATGTGCATTCCAAAACCCACATTATGTCTCCCCCCAACTCAACGATGTCACTTGGGTCCAAGACCTCCGCATAGGTAGGACTACTCTCAAACACCATGTCAAGCTCATCCGGGTCCGGTTTAATATTGCCTTTCAAAAGGACGTCTTTGTGCACATGATGAACATAAACACATGTTCTTCCCATCCCTACAATAATTAAAACAACACAACATAACATATATTGCACAAGTACTCATCCGAAGAATAACACAAAATACAAAGCCCTAACATGTGTATGACACAATAACCATAACCGCAACTTAACAATAACCATAAGCATAACCTTAACCTTAACATACTAACGACCCTAACCCCAACATAACAACACCCATAACCCTAACCCTAACACACTAAGAAGCCTAACCCTAGCAAATTGGCAAACAAACATCTCATATTTCCACACAAAATTCAAAATCCATGAAAAACTAGGGTTTGCCCAAACAAGCAAGAAATGAGTAAATGTGAGCATTTTTTTGGAAATCGAGGGGATCGGTGGAGATTACCTAGAGAGAGGGAATGGGTTCGAAATCCATGGAGAAAATCTTCAGGTCTTCAAGATTTGGGAAGGATTTGAGAGGGGGAGAGAAGGAAAATCGCGGGCGGGAGAGATATGGTGGGGATTGGGATTGTGGGGAGGGGGCCAGCCTGGGCCCTGTTACAGAATGTGCAGTGCCTAACTGAAGGCGCTTCACATTACATGTATGGCGTCTAACTGTTAGGTGCTGCACGGTTGGATGTGGTGCCAGACCTGGCCCAGATGTGCCATGCTGGCCAAATATGCGGCGTCTAAGAGCAAGGCGTTGCACAATGTAGTGTGATTTATGGTTGTCGGGCGCTACACAAAAGGATCAGTTGTGTGAATTTTTTTCAAACACGATTCAGTTTGTGAAACACTTTCATTCACAAATCAGATTTGTTAGTTTTGCCTCGTCCTGGGGCAGCTCCGTCGAGATCTGCGCGACCAATTTGTGTACTGGCTGGCTTAACAGTGGAGCAGATGTAGGTAATCTTAGAGTTTTCAAGTAGTCTTGCTCGGCAGACAGTGACCGGTGCAGAACACTCTGCTATGCCAGTGTAGTAGCCCACGTGCACGGTGGGAAATGGCTGCACGCTCGCCTCCACAAATTTTTTAATAACTCTTTTCTCTGTGATGACTTCAGAATTTAATTGGTGGTATTGGCCGCAGAGTAGTGACCACAGCTAGTCTGCTAAACCGATTGGTTTTTGTTTGACGCGGAGAGGGTGGACACAATGATAAGATGCGCTTCGTATGCAATTGAGTCACAGCCTGCCTGCATGGTGCTGACCGGGCTGGGAACATCTTCGGTTGCACGTCCACATCTTCCAGCAAAAGGTCATTGCTCGCTCACACAACTTGCAGTGACTCGGCGGTGACTAGATCACTAGAGGACACGTGATTACACCTAAGAAGCAAAACAAAAGTACGAAATGGTCAAAGAAACCGCAAATTGGAGTGTCATCACTCATCAGTTCCACTTGGATGTCTTCCTTTTTAACTAGTGTTGGCTAGTCTACTGACTATAATAATGTTCTGCTTTTACCTACAGGAAAGCTGTAGTTATTCTTATGAATCTGTCTGTAGTGTTTTTTTCTTATGAAGAGACGAATTCTCCTCTCTTCACTAGTATTTTGTTTATTTTGTAAGTGAAGTTTCACTCCATCCGTGCTAAAACATAACTGTGTTTGAGTTTTACTGTATGCGGAATGGTCAACAAAAAATAAAATGAGTTCCAAATATATTTGCCGCCTTCTTCCCCTTCTAAAATCAGATTGCTTTTACAAACACCTTCTTTTCTTTTTTATGATTATTAGGCAATTTTACAAGCACCTACCGAAACCATAGTGCATTTAGGACTGGCTCACACTAGACATTTTTGGGCTGAGTTTGTAAAAGTCTAGGCCCGAACAAGCCCGGCCCGTTGAACGTCTAGCACTATGCACGAACACAGCGTGAGCCCCACCACACACAACGTAATTCCAGCATTGCAGGGAATTTAAATTCCTAACTCAAGGCCAAAAGTAGTCCTGTGGAGTTTTTTTAGGATAAGTATTGTAGAGTTGTCTTGTTGATGTTCAGTAGATCGAGAATATTTTAGTTTTTAACGACCGAGTTTAGTGCCCGCAAAAGAAAAAAACGACCGAGTTTAGCCATCAGATTAGTATGGGGATTCAGTTTCTGACACCGCAGGTCCGTAACAAAATTCAGTTTAAAATGGTGCGGTAAACATCCAATGGTTTAGCTTGTAAAATCCCATTAGCACGCAAGCTGAATCATGAACAGAAACGGGATTGCACGAACCAAATTCGCTCTCCTACAGAACTGACATTAACGCAGAAAAAAAAGGAGAGCCGAGGGGCACGCATGGCCGGCTAAGGCCGTGGAGAAACTTGTTTGATTGACTTCTTCAGGTCCAGTCCAGCTCCTTTTCCGCTGCGCTTAAGCCCAAATGACTTGACCGGCGGCCCGTCGAGCGCCGGCCTGCCGTAAGCAACTCCGGTAGCCCGCGTCTTGCTTCTTCAACCAAGGAGAGTTTTCCTCGATCCCGCGCTGATCAGTTAGCCACGGGCGACGGCGTCTTCGTGCACGCAGATCTAGTTTGCTCAGGTACATACCCAGCCTGCCGCTCTCGCCGGTTAGCTCGCGACGGACACCTCCCAGGACTCCCGCCGTGCACGCCCGGACTCCGTTCCCGAGGAGAACTGCTTCTGCCTCCGGGCGGCCGCCTGCCTGGCGCAGGCGGCGTCGAGCCGCATCTGCTCGTGGCGGCACTCGTCGCTGCAGAAGGGCGTGTCCCCTCTGTACATGAAGATGTCGCTGTCCCGCGCCAGCGGCTTGGTGCAGAGCGCGCACGCGTCCAGGGTGTGCACGCCGGGCTCGCCTACCGGCTCGGCATCGAAGAAGAAGGCGCAGGCCATCGTGTTTTCGTGTGGCCTTGTAGCTACGTTGTTGCTTTTGGTGCGCCGGTTGAGTGTTTGCTCTGCTGAACCAAACTAGGGACGTCTGGGTATATATGGTTGCGAGGAGAGAAGAGGTCCGGTGCGGGCGAGACGAGGCCACAGGGTCAGGCAATACCATGCGCCGCCCGGTCGAGGGTAGCCATGGACGATGGAGCGGTTCGGTTTCGTTATTCCCGGGCTCCGAC
This sequence comes from Aegilops bicornis, assembly GCA_021605145.1. Lineage (NCBI taxonomy): Eukaryota > Viridiplantae > Streptophyta > Magnoliopsida > Poales > Poaceae > Aegilops > Aegilops bicornis. The sequence goes on along the minus strand of CM038670.1, from coordinate 750,990,725 downwards.
ACGGACCCACGGCGCCATGCGGTGGGTGGCCCGCCGCCCCGTCTGATGGCAGACGTGGCTCCACGGCGGCGAAAACGACGGGAACCATGTTATGTCCGGGCGACGTGGACAGGGTCCCGGCCACCGATAGCAACGTACAGAGGTCGCTCCAGAGACGTCGCCCTCCATGTACCCCGAAACCTGTGGGCTAGCGCCCGTAGTCTTGGAGTACCACACCAATACCATCCACTGATCACTGATTGGATTGGAAATACAGGTACTGAAGCAGTAGTTGCCCTGAACAAACAAATAAATGCTTGCTCTACTTTTCTCTCGGCAAAAAATCTGAGTAAATATTCTCTCCAATAACATAAGCGTGAAGGAATTATTTCTTGTCCGTCTAGTCGGAATCGTGGGCATCAAATCTACATCATTAGATGTCTACTCGCATAAACTAGTGCAGATGGTATTAGGGCCGATAATGAGCGCGCCAGCCTTTTCGCCAACATACGGGCCAGGTGGCCCACGTGGTTAGGCACGCTAATTATAGGCCAACAGTGGGCACTGCGATCCTTTTTTCAGAAAAAAAAGAAAAGAAAAGAAATCGAGGTGCAGCCCTTTTCTCCATGGCGTGGTGCCGTGGTCCATGGGCGAGCTTTGGGGTTTGTGGTGCATGCCCGCCAGGCAGCAGCTTGTGAACAGTGTAGGGGTTGGCGCACATGTGCGGATCTTGTCTACACCTCTACACCCAATCAATCGCACGAACTTGTCATAGCCAGCACCAGCCATGGTCCATGTCCAGTTTTGTACTTGTATGAAATCTTCATAGAGCAGGAGGCAGCTCGTGAGATCTGTGTTATTTAAGCGAGAGGCTAACAGTGCGCCAGGCACAATCTTCACCCGTAATTTTCTTTTGCGTGCGGGGCATCGCCGGTCAGGCGGGCAGGCTTCGTCCCGGGAGACAGCCTCATCGAGATCCGCGCCCGGTTTTGTTTATGGTGTGGCCTCACAGCGAGGCATTGTACGTAATCATTCATTGCAGCCTGCAACTTCAGTCCGTCTCGAGAGAGGAGCGACACACACTTGGTTGGCAGCGGGTGGCCGGTGAAAAACTACAAGCGACTACTTGTACGACTACATTGACACATGCATTTTCCGACTTTCGGCGCAGAATAATAAGGCTGGTCATAAGAGCATCTCCAATGGTCGTGTGATAATCGTTGATAAATCTACCATGTAGACTCTTTTGATGAGGTGGTCAAAAATAAAAGAAGAGAGAGTGTGTGACCGTATGATCCTGAACCAACCTTGTGGGCACAAGCTCCGAGGTAATTACATTAATTTCTGTGGGCCCTGGCTAGACCTGGTGTGAGCTGTGGCAGCCAATTTCCTTCTCTCGGGCGCTGGCCATCAATTTATTTACATTGATTTAATGTATGTGGCCCATCAGACTAACATACGCTTCATTGAAGAACTTGTATGATACACTGTTGGCTGTTGATGTGGACTTTATACCAACGAATCCATCATACAGACTATTGTAGATGCCCTAATGGGAGTAACTTAGCAAATAACATAACACACTCTAAGAAAAATTTGTTTACATGGCATGTGTTTAATGAGGAGTGAGATAGTTGGATTAACATAAAAAGTTACTGTAACATAACACATTCCAAGGCAAAATGAGTCTACATTTAATAAATGTTGGTTTTCATGATACTACATATATGTTACTCCCAACTATGAAGGTTGTAACATAACATATGCATGTTACTAGTCTAAGTTACTTCCCACTATGACTAGCCTAAGCCGTGAAAAGAGCGCCACAGAAATTTAATATTCCGCCGGAGGCATTCGGCGTTCGCACAGATGTTCTCCGCGACTCGGGCCCGGGAAAAAGCGTTTGGTTTTTCCAGCGGTGGGGCCCGCGAAACACGCCAAGTCACAGCCTCGACCTCGGGATCGGGCACATGGCGGTTGCACGTCCACACCGTCCAGGCCAGCCGTGACTCGACCCCTCCCTGCTGATTCCTGTTTTTCTTTTGTGCGGAAATGTTCCCGTACTTTTAAGTGACTCGGCGCTGAGACTATTCACAATGATAGTAATATAGGTGGTAATAATACACATATCTAGATAAAATAGATTATGTGACAAATACTTAATGAAGAAAGAGAGACATTTGATAACAACACTAGCTACTAGTAGTATGAATAACATTACACATACCAAGGCAGGATGATTTTATAACCTAATACACCACACATATGCTTTGTAGAGGTAGTAACTTAGAATAGTAACTGTGGCTAGTGTGAGTCGCGAGGCGCACAGAAATGAGTAAAATAGTTGAGACACTCGACGAATCTGACGCCGGAGGATTGGCCGGTTGGGGTATCATGGTTGATTTGATTTCCTCTACCTTCGGCCTGGAGTGTTTTTTTAGGCCAGAACAATTGTTCTACGGTATATATTATTATTAAGCATAAATTATGTACAAAGTTAATCAAAAAGGTAAAATCAATCAATGCCAGTTTTAAGAAACATCTCAAAAAAATAAATTACAAATGTTGCTCAGATCAGTATTTCAATTGATGTGCCTCCGCTCACCGTTAGCAGGCTCCTGCAATCTTCAGAACAGGGAGGAGAGCTTGTTCCTCGCGCCATGGCCAACTTCCCATTCGACCCGACCCCTTTTCTCCCCCCGCATCATCAGGCAATCCAGGTGGAGGGAAGACCCGCAAGAGTCAGGGTTATCTCGGACCCTGCTCTGCCGCGGCATGAGGATTGGGAAATCGTCACCATTGTGCCTATGCCCAATCAGCAGGTTCATTTTCCCAATGTTCGGCAGATCATCGGTGAGTTCATTGCCCAAGTAAAGCATCTAGGGTTCCAAGAGATCTTCCAATGCCCTTTCGGTCAAAGCCTATGTAAGATTAAACTCACCTTTTGACCGTGATACTCTGGTTCTGCAAAGCCCGCATGTTCATGGAGATGTGCATATCATCTTTCAGAGGCACAACCAAGGTCTTAACTGGAGAAACTTGGCGCTTGATAGAGATATCTGGGCTCTATTAGTTGGTTTCCCTTTTGATAAGAGGGAAATGCATGAGTTGGCTAATGTTGTCAGAAGTTTTGGTAAACTGTTGCTCTGGGACAGGACTAGAAGCACTAGGGCTGCTTTGATGGTAAAAATAAGGGTTGAAAATCTAAGAGATGTCCCTGTTAGTATTGTGGTTGGGGAATCAGATGATCCAAATGCAGAGTTTTGGTCAGTGCCAGTGGTTATTATTCACCAGGAACCTTTGGGTGCTGGACCACTAGATGAAGATCCTATGCCTGTAGATGGAAACCCTCATCCACGGCCAGCTAGCAATTTCTTCCATCCAAACCAGCTTAATCACTTTATTGGGCCTATCCAGCAGCACCAGGCACACGATATTATGGGGGGTGATCCTCAAAACTTTCATCACCAGGCAATGCAGATCAATGCAGCAGAAGAGGAGCTTGAGGAAGAGGATGATGACCTCCCTGGTTGGGGTCATTGGGCAATGCCAGCAGATGATGAGGATCTCATTGACCAAGAGATAGAAGAGGGAGAGTTTATGGAGTTGGCTGATCTGTTCCAGCCTTTGGAAGAGCAGCATCAAGTGAATCTTCCTGATATGGATATGCATAGTGAACTGACTCTTTGAGTGGGGTCCAATGGGGTGGAGATTGACATGCTAGCTGCCAATGCTCAACCAGTCTTGGAGGAAAATGAGAATTTAAACTTGTTGGGCCAGGCCCATGTGGAACTTCCTGACCTCAACTCTTGGGCCCATGTAGGTGCGGCATTAGGAAGTTATTCAGCCCCAGGTTCAACCTGATATTGCGTAGCCTGTTATTGCTGCTCCTTCGGAAATCCTAAAAATTATGCCACTTGTAGAACCAAATGTTAGTGTTGGCTTTGATATTTACCAAGCTCTGCCTCAGTCCTACAATCAAACCCAGGCGATCTCTCCTATGGAGGACAATCATATGAAGGTCAACTTGTTTTTGGAAGAGGAGGATGGTTCATTATTCAACCTGAATCTTGCTGAAGGAGAGGACCTAGTAATTCAATTAGCCTCTCCTGCTGAAATCTTGGCAGCAATAAACAGAGAGGAGGACCAGCGTTCTTTTGTTGATGAGGAAATTGAAATCCTTGATTGTTCTTCAGATGCTTCTTCCAAGCCTGACTCTGGATCTGCAAGTAGGGCTGTCACCTGCACCTCCTCCTCAAATTCTTCAAAGACCCTGTGGTTTACCGTCAAGGGAAGATATTTATCTTATTTCCCGATGACTCATTGCAGATTACGGTAGTCAAGTTTTGGCTTGTTTCTCTACATGGGAGAAGCACTTCTCAGATTGCTCAAGGCAACATAGATGTTCGGTACCATATGACTGGGTGGATTTTATTTGCTCGCTCTATTGACCCTCGATAAATTTGAGTGGGCCAAGATGTTCTTGCAATCTCCTATGTGGTCTATTATTTGTGAAGGGTTTGAGAAATCTCATCTTGTTTTCTCCATTCCCTCTTCTTGTCCTGTAACTGTGCCCCCCTCTTGCTCTCAGTTGCGGGCTCTTGGAATGGAGGAAATGCAACCTCTTCCTCCTGCTGCTGCTAAAGGCAAAAGAAAAGACAGGGTACCTGTAGTGGAATCTGAGGTAAGAAGAAGTGAGAGATTGCAGCACTTAAATAAGGGATATAGAAAGAAAACTTGTCATGATAGCACATGTATGGCATTACGCTAAACCTCCTATCTCGCAACTCAAAAATAATTATGAATCTGAACTCTTCTTCGCAAGGTGGATCCCAAAGTCCGTGATCAAGAAAACCTCTTGCAGAAGAAAGCCAAGAAAGGAGGAAAACCACCAGCATGGAAAGATTGAAGTCTATGAAGGCAGGGATGGGAACATATGTAGTTGGCATTATTTTGGTTCTGAGAAGCTCTCTTTGTTTAAGGCACATGCTTCTGGACTTTATCGTAATGAATTCTCTATCTGTACTCTTGACTTCTCAGAGATGCGTCAGGTTGTGGGACTGTAACAGGGTAGAATGCATGTTCTTTCTTAAAGGCTATTGTTACGCTTCGTTTACCTTGTGTCTGTTTGCTCTGAAATGAATAGATCCTGGAATATTTTGAACTGGAATGTGAGAGGTATAAATTCAAGTGACAAGTGGCTTGCCCTCTCTAATAAAATTGAGGAATCCCATTGCTTAGTTATATGTCTGCAAGAAACTAAGAGAGAGACTCTTGACAGTTCTTATTTGAGAAAATTCTGCCCAAAATGAATAAATAAATTTGTCTTTTTGCCTTCTGTTGGGGCTTCTGGGGGTTTGCTAGTGGCTTGGAATGATTCTATGTTTCAAGGGAGTGCCTGTTTAAAAATGATTTCTCCATTTCAATTAGATTTCACTCTGTTCACATAGGGGATTCTTGGATCCTGACAAACATATATGGGCCATGTGATGCTGAAGGGAGACATATATTTTTGGACTAGTTCAAAAATATTTAGATGCCTATTGAAACTGATTGGATCATCACAGGAGATTTTAATTACATTAGATATCCTTCATATAGAAATGATGGGGCTGGAGACATGCATAATATGATGGATTTCAATGCTGCAATCAGTCAATTAGCTTTAGTTGAGATTCCTTTGAAAGGAAGAAGTTTTACTTGGAGCAACATGCAACAAGCCCCTGTGCTGGAAAAAATTGGCTGGGTGTTCACTTCTGAGAATTGGTCCACAAATTACCCCAACACTTTGGCTCTTCCTTTGGTAAAACCTATTTCTGATCACTGCCCCATTGTTATCAAAATTTGTACTAGTATTCCTAAAGCACAAGTTTTTAGGTTTGAAAACTTTTGGCTCCAACAACCAGATTTTCAAGAGGCAGTAAAGTCAAATTGGCAACAATCCATTTAGGCCAGTGACAGTGCTAAGCTCATCACTGCAAAGTTTTAAAGGCTCAGGAAAGGTCTTAAAATTTGGAGCAAAAACATCTCAAATCTGGCTCTTAGTATTCAGGCCAGCAATAGTGTTATATTGATGTGGGATTACTTTGAGGAATATAGAAGGCTCTCAGATGTGGAACAAAATGGTAGGGATATGTTGAAAGAGCATCTGCTAAAGCTGTTGTCTTTTCAGAGTATTTATTGGAGACAAAGAGCAACAACTAGATGGGTTAAATTTGGTGATGAAAACTCTAATTTGTTTCAGGCAAAGGCAACCATTAAATACAGACACAACTTCATTCAATCCCTTTTAAATGACCAAGGGGTTGAGATGTCAGAGCATCATGCAAAGGCTGCAGTGCTATGGTCAGCATTCAAGGAGAGACTGGGTCAGACTAGTGAGATATCAGACCCTCTAAATCTGATAAACCTAATTAACAGAATTGAGGGCTTACAGGATTTAGAAGTTCCATTCTCTAAACTGGAAATTGATTCTGTGGTTAAAAGTCTCCCTTCTGATAAGGCACCTGGGCCTGATGGATTTAATGGTGACTTCATAAAAGCTTGTTGGAACACCATAGCTGAAGATTTCTATAAGATGATTGATGATTTCTATCATGGCAAAATATCTCTGCAGAGTATAAATGCATCTTTCATCACTCTCATTCCTAAGAAGGACAATCTAGTCATGGCTAATGACTTCAGACCAATTTCTCTTCTCAACTGCTCTATCAAGATCATTACCAAGTTGTTGGCCAACAGACTTTAGACTGTTATTCTTAAAATGGTGCACACCAACCAATATGGCTTCATTAAGAGCAAAACCATTCATGACTGTCTGGGGTGGGCTTATGAGTACTTGAATCAATGTCAGCAATCTAAGCAGCCTATGTTACTCCTCAAATTAGATTTTGAGAAAGCTTTTGATCTTCTTAATTGTAAAGCAATTCTTGCCATCCTACAAGCTAGAGGGTTTGGAGCAAGATGGATGAACTGGATCTCAATGCTTCTGTCTTCAGGCACTTCTTCTGTCTTGCTTAATGGAGTGCCTGGGAAATTCTTTCATTGCAAACAAGGGGTCAGACAAGGGGACCCTGTTTCCCATTTGCTTTTTCTTGCAGCTGATCTCCTACAATCCATTATCAATGAAGCCATGCATAATCAGCTAATCCTTCCTCCTATAGTCAGCCAAGCTTGCCCAGATTTTCCTGTGATTCAATATGCTAATGATACAATCCTAGTTCTTCCTGCTGATGTTAGACAAATTGCACAAGTCAAGAATCTCATTTTGCACTATACTGCTTTTACTGGACTGAGAGTCAATTATGAGAAATCTTTCATGGTGCCAATTAATGTACTTGACTCACAGATCAACTCTATGCTTCATGTTTTGGGTTGTCAGCAAGGTCATTTCCCCTTTACTTATTTGGGTCTACTTCTTGACACATCAAAACCAAAAATTGAAGATTACAACCCAATGATGCAAAAAATTGAAAGAAGGCTTTCTGGTTGTTCTACTATGCTATCCTATGATGGAAAACTGCTGCTTATCAAATCTGTTTTTGCATCTATGCCAATCTTCATCATGAGTTCTCTAGATCTCCCCATTGGAGTGATACAGCAAATCAACAAATACTTGAGGAATTTCCTCTAGAGGAAATTTGGCATGGAGGACAGAGGAACATAACTTATTGCTTGGTCCAAGGTTTGTAGGCCAAAGAACCAAGGGGGCCTAGGTATTCTAGATATCTCTCTCCACAATAAGGCACTTCTAATGAAAAACCTCTTTAAATTCCTTAACAAAGAGGATATACCATGGATTAATTTGATCTGGGAGAAATACTATCATACAAAGCCGCCAAGAGGAAAAGTTGAAGGCTCTTTCTGGTGGAAATCTCACATTGCCCTTCTAGAACGGTTTATGAAAATTAGCAGGTGCACCATTGGATCTGGACAAACTATACTCTGTTGGACAGACAATTGGATTGAGAAGAATCTCCAAACTACACTCCCTCATCTACACTCATTTGCACTCAATGAGGAGCAATCTATTCTAGATTTCTTTCAGGAGGAGAATTGGATTGACCATTTTCACCTGCCTCTCTCCATTGAAGCATTTGACGAGTTAAATTAGCTTCCTACCTTGGCACCAACCTTACATCCACACATCAATGATAAATGGAGCATCATTGGGGCAGCAGGCAGGCCTTCAGCAATCCACATTTATAATATGCTTCTGGAAAAGCATGAGGAGCACCCTTTTTCAGCATTATTTGGGATTTCTTCTGGCTGGTAGCTCATTGTAGAATTAACACCAGGGCTCTTCTCCTTAGAAAAGGCATGCAACTAGATGATATATATTGCCCACTTATTATGGGACTGCAGTTTTGCACAAGATTGCTGGAATTCTTTGATTCCAATTGGAGCAGAGGCACATCAGTTTATGAGGACACCACATTGGCCACTCAGCTCCTGCCAAAACAGCTTGCTGTTGAGATCATCATTTTGGGTTGTTGGAATATTTGGATACAGAGGAATAATAAAGTTTTCAGAGCACTTCCACATTCGGTTCAGTCTTGGAGATTCCACCTCAAGAAAGACTTAAAGCTCCTTAGACATAAGATCAAGCAAAATTTTGCAATTCGATTTGCCCAGTGGATATATCATAATATGTAAACATGGGTTTCATTCCTCGAGCAGGCATTGGTTAGCTGTTTCACCTTAGTTTTTCCCCTTTGGGGACCAGTAACTTGTACTATATTTATTTTAATATATTTACCGTAGAACATTTTGTTCTATGGTGTTGGGTCAAAAAAATGTGCTTTCCCTTGCTTTCCTTGTATAATTGCCTTCGCAATGCCTTCTGCTAGATGATGGCAGCAAGCTTGTATGGAAGGACGAACTAACTTGAAGATTTTGTCATTTCTAACCAACCAGATGCCCCAAAAACTTACAATAATCATGTACATAGCGATCCCATGTGGGAGCACTGCAGCCGTAAGACAAATTTCATCATATTGTGAAATACTGTTGGGTAACGTAGAATGCAATTTCAAAAAATTTCCTACGATCACGCAAGATCTATCTAGGAGATGCATAGCAACGATAGGGGGAGAGTGTGTCCACGTACCCTCGTACACCGAAAGCGGAAGCGTTAGGTTAACGCGGTTGATGTAGTAGTCGAACGTCTTCACGATCCAACCGATCCAAGTAGCGAACGTACGACACCTCCATGTTCAGCACACGTTCAGCTCGATGACGTCCCTCAAACTCTTGATCCAGCAGTGGGTCGAGAGAGAGTTCCGTCAGCACGACGGCGTGTTGACGGTATTGGTGATGTGATCCGCGCAGGGCTGCGCCTAAGCACTACGACGCTATGACCGGAGGAGTAAACTGTGGAGGGGGGCACCACACATGGCTAAGAGAACAACTGATGTGCCTTTGGGGTGCCCACCATGGGGGGAGTCCGGTGATACGTCCATTTTGCATCATGCTTTTATATCGATATTTATTGCATTATCGGCTGTTAATACACGTTATGTCACAACATTTATGCCTATTCTCTCTTATTTTACAAGGTTTACATAAGGAGGGAGAATGCCGGTAGCTGGAATTCTGGGCTAGAAAAGGAGCAAATAGTAGAGACCCGTTCTGCACAACTCCAAAAGTCATGAAACTCCACGAAAGTCATTTTTGCAAATAATAAAAAATATTGAGCGGAAGAAGTATGTCAGAGGGGGACCCACCTGGCCACGAGGGTGGGGGCGCGCCCCCTGCCTCGTGGGCCGCCTGTTGGCCCTCCGGTGGCCATCTTCTGCTATATGAGGCCTTTCGTCCAGAGAAAAATCATAAGCAACCTTTCGGGACGAGACTCCGCCGCCACGAGGCGGAACCTTGGCGGAACCAATCTAGGGCTCCGGTAGAGAGCTGTTTCTTGGGGACACTTCCCTCCGGGAGGGAAATCATCGCCATCGTCATCACCAACGCTCCTCTCATCGGGAGAGGGCAATCTCCATCAACATCTTCACCAGCACCATCTCCTCTCAAAACCCTAGTTTATCTCTTGTATCCAATTCTTGTCTCCAAGTCCAGGATTGGTACTAGTAGGTTGCTAGTAGTGTTGATTACTCCTTATAGTTGATGCTAGTTGGTTTATTTGGTGGAAGATCATATGTTCAGATCCTTTATGCACATTAATACCCCTCTGATTATGAATATGAATATGATTTGTGAGTAGTTACGTTTGTTCCTGAGGACATGGGAGAAGTCTTGCTATTAGTAGTCATGTGAATTTGGTATTCGTTCGATATTTTGATGAGATGTATGTTGTCTAGCCTCTAGTGGTGTTATGTGAACGTCGACTACATAACACTTCACAATTATTTGGGCCTAGAGGAAGACATTGGGAAGTAATAAGTAGATGATGGGTTGCTAGAGTGACAGAAGCTTAAACCCTAGTTTATGCGTTGCTTCATAAGGGGCCGATTTGGATCCATATGTTTCATGATATGGTTATTTTTACCTTAATACTTTTGTTGTAGTTGCGGATGCTTGCAATAGAGGTTAATCATAAGTGGGATGCTTGTTCAAGTAAGAACAGCACCCAAGCACTGGTCCACCCACATATCAAATTATCAAAGTACCGAACGTGAATCATATGAACGTGATGAAAACTAGCTTGACGATATTCCCATGTGTCCTCGGGAGCGTTTTCCTTTATATAAGAGTTTGTCCAGGCTTGTCCTTTGCTACAAAAAGGATTGGGCCACCTTGCTGCACTTTATTTACTTTTGTTACTTGTTGCTCCTTACAAATTATCTTATCACAAAACTATCCGTTACCACTTATTTCAGTACTTGCAGAGAATACCTTGCTGAAAACCGCTTATCATTTCCTTCTGCTCCTCGTTGGGTTCGACACTCTTACTTATCGAAAGGACTACGATAGATCCCCTATACTTGTGGGTCATCATCCGGCGTCCAGGAGGGGCGCGCCATGGGGGGAGTCCTACTTGGACTCCTAGTCCAACTAGGATTCGCCCCCCCCTTTTCCTTTCTCAACCAGAGGGAAAATGAAGGAGAGGGAGAGGGAAAGGGGGCACCGCCACCTCCCCTAGTCCAATACAGACTGCCATGGGGGGTGCGGCCCCCCGTTGCGGCTCTCCTCTTTCTCCACTAAGGCCCACTAAGGCCCAATATTCCCCCGGGGGGTTCCGGTAAGCCCTCGGTACTCCGCTAAAATATCCGAATCACTCGAAACCATTCCGTTGTCCGAATACAACCTTCCAATATATGAGTCTTTACCTTCAACCATTTCGAGACTCCTCGTCATGTCCGTGATCTCATCCGGGGCTCCGAACAAACTTCAGTCACCAAAACACATACCTCATAATACAAATCGTCATCGAATGTTAAGCCTGCGGACCTTACGGGTTCGAGAACTATGTAGACATGACTGAGACACATCTTTGGTCAATAACCAATAGCGGCACCTGGATGCTCATATTGGGTCCTACATATTATACAAAGATCTTTATCGGTCAAACCGCACAACAACATACGTCATTCCCTTTGTCATCGGTATGTTACTTGCTCGATATTCGATCGTCGGTATCATCATACCTAGTTCAATCTCTTTATCGGCAAGTCTCTTTACTCGGTCCGTAATGCATCATCCCACAACTAACTCATTAGTCACATTGCTTGCAAAGCTTATAGTGATGTCCATTACTGAGAGGGCCCAGAGATACGTCTCCGATACACGGAGTGACAAATCCTAATCTTGATCTATGCCAACCCAACAAACACCTTCGGAGACACTTGTAGAGCATCTTTATAATCACCCAGTTACTTGTGACGTTTGATAGCACACAAGGTGTTCCTCTGGTATTCGGGAGTTGCATAATCTCTTAGTCAGAGGAATATGTATAAGTCATGAAGAAAGCAATAGCAATAAAACTAAACGATCATTATGCTAGGCTGACGGATGGGTCTTGTCCATCACATCATTCTCTAATGATGTCATCCCGTTCATCAAATGACAACACATGTCTATGGTCAAGATAAATAACCATCTTTGATCAACGAGCTAGTCATGTAGAGGCATACTAGGGACACTCTGTTTTGTCTATGTATTCACACATGTACTAAATTTCCAGTACAATTCTAGCATGAATAACAAACATTTATCATAATATAAGTAAATATAAATAACCACTTTATTATTTCCTCTAGGGCATAATTCCTTCAAATACCTCTTTGCTCGGCGGGCACAATTTGAGACCAACATTCAGTGGCAATTATGTACAGTCCCAGAAGACGCGCAAAATAGTTTCTTCAGTCCTCTCATTGCATAGAGCACATGTGTAGTTTGGAAGATGCAGTGTGTATCATTTTTGATTTTATTTCCTATTACCTTGGCCCTTTGTTTACTTAATTTGTGCTACATGAGAGCAACTCCAATGGGGAAACCCATTTTGTCCGCGGGCGTTTGTTTGGGTCGGCACGGACAAAAAAGTCGGCTCAACGCGCATTCGCTTTTCGTCTGCATGCCGAACCATTCCCGGCACATTTTTGAGCCGGATTTGCGTCAACGCGGACAAGAGACGGACGCGCGCGCACTCGCCTTATCCTCCCCCTGGCCCGCTGGTCGGTGGCAGCCTCCACCAATTCCCTCCATTTCCCCCCAAAACCATCCCGCCACCCGCGCGCTCCCGCCAGCCCGCCATGGACGACGACCTCGACGCCGCCGTCGGCCTCGCCTCCCTCGCCTCGTCCGGCATGATGACTGTCGGTGTCAAAACCGGCGGATCTCGGGTAGGGGGTCCCGAACTGTGCGTCTAAGGCGGATGGTAATAGGAGGTGGGGGACACGATGTTTACCCAGGTTCGGGCCCTCTCGATGGAGGTAATACCCTACTTCCTGCTTGATTGATCTTGATGATATGAGTATTACAAGAGTTGATATACCACGAGATCGTAGAGGCTAAACCCCAGAAGCTAGCCTATGGTATGATTGTTGTTGTCCTACGGACTAAACCCTGGTTTATATAGACACCGGAGGGGGCTAGGGTTACACAGAGTCGGTTACAAGGGAGGAGATCTACATATCTGTATTGCCAAGCTTGCCTTCCACAGCAAGGAGAGTCCCATCCGGACACGAGATGAAGTCTTCAATCTTGTATCTTCATAGTCCAACAGTCCGGCCAAAGGATATAGTCCGGCTGTCCGGAGACCCCCTAATCCAGGACTCCCTCAGTTGCCTCCGAACCAGGCTTCAATGACGATGAGTCCGGCGCGCAGATTGTCTTCAGCATTGCAAGGCGGGTTCTTCTCCAGATTCTGAATACCTTCTGAGTAGTGTCCGGCCTCCCATAAATGTTGCACTTCTTGGCTTCCGAGCCCAATAATGTCTATCTTCCATGTGTCGAGCGAATGCGAGAAGCCAGGGTATTTTTACATTTGCCACCCTAGCCATGTGAGTAAACTGTCTATTAAAGAGACGGGGATTCGTAGACCCAGATCACACCATCCTCCCACGGCGAGTATCCATCAGAGCGCGCTCGGAAAAATCCATTCCAACATGGCCGGCCATCGCAGCTCCTCCTCTCGCTCCAGTAGCCCTAAGCCCGGTGATTGGAAGAAGTGTTCCGTCTCGCACAGCCAATTAGTATTGTTACAGACCCAGGGATTTCTCCCTCCAGCGTACATGGTCCCCGTTCGAGCCGGGCTCGCCACCTATAATGGCGGGGAGCAAGCGGAGAGCTTTCCCAATCCCTCCAAGGGGGAGAGGGTATGCCTTGTCCCTTATTTATTAAGGGGACTTGGATTTCCAATCCATCAGTTCCTCCGCGGGCTCCTGGAGTTTTATGGCCTCCAGTTGCATAATCTCACCCCTGCTTCCATATTACACATCGCTGGTTATGTTGCCCTTTGTGAGCTGTTTACGGGCTGCGAAGCTCATTTCGAGCTGTAGAAGAGGCTATTACGCCTTGTGCCCGCATACGAAGGGGTCAATATATCAAGTGGGCGGAGCTGAAATATGGCGATCGCGGGACCGGATACCTGTCCGATTCCCCGAAGAAGACGTCCGAAGACTGGCCTTCGGAGTGGTTTTACATGGAGGACGTCCCCCTTCCAGATCCTATTCGGATGGGTCTTCCCGAGTTCGACAATGACCCTTTGAAGAAACGCCGAAGCTGGCGCCCACGGAGCCGTCAGGAGGAGGATAACAGAGAAGTCCTTTACCTGATGGGCCAGATAAAAGTGTTGGCTCAATCAGGACTGACAATAATCGAGGTTATGTCAATATGCATAATGCGGGGAGTACAACCACTTCAATATCGAGGGCACCCCATGTGGAACTTTAACGGGGAAGATGATGCCACCCGCTGTGGGCGTAAGGGACCGGACTCAGTTGCCGCTCTAGCGAAAATTCTGTCCGAGTTGTACAAGGGAGAGGAAGAGGAGTTCAGCCGCATTAAGCCACGGGATGGATTCTCCATGTACAACCCTCCAAGCTAGGTGAGCGGCCACTTTTTACTCCGAGCCTTCCCGCATTCATCGTCATAATTATTTACCTTGCCGTTTCATGGCAGGAACTGCGACAAGCTGTAAGGGAGATCAATAGCCCACCTCCACAACCGGAGGACCCTGACCGGGCCCTCGATCCCAGACTCAAAGATGATCCGGACATATTTGTGGAGCTGATCGATAGGACATTCTATCAATTGAGCTGCGATGATGCCATGGTGGCCATCATAGCCGACTATCCGGGGCTACTCCCTGCATCGCATGTAAGAAAAACCAGAGTCCCAACTTCTGAGAAGGATCCCCTTTTATGCACTTCACCTACCGTACACATATGGTGTTTTACCGGGAAGTCCCTCGAGACACCATGCCGAACCCGCAGTGACTCGCCAACACGGGGCACCAAAGCCGGGTAGGCTAAAAAGGAAGGCGGTCAGGACTAAGACGCCGACCCAGAGGTATGATACAGAACCTCGCTCCATGGTCGTCGTCTTTTAAAATATAATAACGTCCATGTTTCCTAGTAGGAAAACGCTCGCCGGACTATATCCGGAGAGGTTGCCGATCACGCCTCCACCAGTCGGGCTCCAGGGCCGGACATAGAGGCGGAAGCTAACACGGGGCAAACGTTGGATGCTCCTTCTATAGGGGATGCAGATAAACTATCCGCTACAAATTCCGAAGTGGAGAGCGCCATGAATCACAGGCGTCGCCGGGCCGTACTCCGTGATGCTTGTTTCTCCCAAGAGGCGTTTGATGCCTTCAACTCAGGAGACACGTACATCCGTGCTGCTCAAAATGGTCTTGCCAGAGCCACGGACCAGTATGTAAAGGATATACGGGTAAGAAAATCTGATGATTATATATATCAGTAGCCCCTGAGACATGAAACAGTTGACACAACTGATTTAAGGATCATAACTTGTGAAGGTTCTTACAGAGAAGAATACCCAATTGTATCAAGAGCTGGAAGAGTGCAAAGCCCAGCTATGGGCCGCGGTTGCCGCGTTGAAGGAGTCCGAGAAGGCCCCCGCTGGTAACACTTGTTTCCATTGCAAAGAATGACAGGTACAAGATAGTATGCGACATGCATGCAAATCTAACAATAGATGTTGCAGATGACTCCGGAGTGAATCCGGAGGCCGTGCCGGGGGATACACGACGTGTTAATCGACAGCTAAATGCTGGCGAGCGCGTGCTTACATGGGTCAGGCAGGAGAAAATGATCTCCAAGACGCCAATATCTAGCTGGGCGTGGAACTGAAAGATGTTCGAGCCCAGCTTGCAGACTCCGTGAAGGAGAATAAGCGGCTTCGACGCGGCATTTTCAGTAAGTGCTTGAACGAACTTTTGAAAGAGTTCGGCGAAGAAGCGGGCTAACAGAGTTACCTCTGCAGGTATGCTGACGGGTCGTCCCGCGGAGGAGATGCCCGGGTCTGCGGGTGATCTTCTCCTAGAGCTCTCACAACTGCACGAACAAGTTCGGCAGGTGATGCAGGGTATTTCCCAAGCCATGTGGCCATCCGCCTCCCCGCCAGGAGGCATGGGGGAGCTTATAGAGAAGCTCAAGGGAGCGCAGCGGTCCTTCTGATTATGGAAGATATCAGCCTGCCGACAAGGTGCAAGGGAAGCCTGGGCCATGGTGAAGACGCATATACCAAAGCTGACCCAAACCACATGGCTGAGGTCGGACCTATGGGGTGCGATGGGAAAGAGATCCCCGTCAGTTTGGTGTATGACCAAGTAGAATTAGCCACAAAGTATTCTCAACAGGATTGTAGGCTAGACATCCTGTTGGATGGTATAGAAGAAGAATTTAGCGAGTCTAAGTGAGTGTGTAATTTAAGTGACATATATAATGTCCCTAGCCGAATTGTAAATCATTTGTCATGGCGGACCTTTTCGTTTCGACCTCTGGACCCGATAGTCCGGAGTGTATCCGAATACCCGCTCGGTTATGTAAAAACCGGGGTATGCGTGGAAACCAAAGCGACGGGTCATAAGTGCTTGAATGCATAAGTACCCAACTAGCTATGTTATATTACATGGATAGAAAGAAACATCTTCCAGGGGGAATAGTTCTGTTAAGGGTTCCTTTCCCTGGGTACGCATGCCCTAATGTGCATGTCCGAACTGCGAAAAGAGACGCAGGCTATAAACATCTAGGGGTATGTATCAAAATAAATAAAAGTCATCTTTTGTTCACCGACCGAATATTCCCTTAAGAATGCTAGCCTTGGCTTCACCCGGTACCGAGGTACACATCCGGTGACCCAAAGAAGAATAATCGCAGAGGTGCTCCCCCTTATGCCCTAGCCGAATTAACTGGAACGTAGGGCATAAATACAAGAGCCAGGCAACCCAGTTTGGCCAAAACTTAAGTCATATCGATGCATATAATGGCGAAAAAAGGTACATGTGGAAGAATAACACATGTGTGGGGCATGAAGCCCAGAAAATAGTTATATTAAGCTTCTGTATAAGAAGCCCCCAGGTATAATGAGCGCGGTTAGCGCGTCAAGATTGTGTAGTCAAGACACAAGTTAGCCTTAGAAGGCCTTGACGAGAAGGAAAAAAGAAGAGAGAAAGAGAGAAAAAGACAGATAACGGATATGCAAAAAATTGACGGGGGTAAGGAGACGAACATAGAGTCCGGCACTAGGCGTAGAATCTGCGGAGTCTGGCCGCGTTCCATGGGTTTGGCTCGAGTCGATTGTCCGATGCATCTCGCAGACGGTATGCTCCGCCGGCCAGAACCTGGTCAATAATGAAGGGACCTTCCCATTGTTGGGGAACGTATCAGAAATTCAAAATTTTCTACGCATCACCAAGATCAATCTATGGAGATTCTAGCAACAAGAGAGGGAGCGGATGAGCATCTTCATACCCTTGAAGATCGCTAAGCGTAAGCGTTACAAGAACGCGGATGAAGGAGTCGTACTCGCAGCGATTCAGATCGCGGTTGATTCCGATCTAAGCACCGAACAACGGTGCCTCGCGTTCAACACACGTACAGCCGGGGACGTCTCCTCCTTCTTGATCCAGCAAGGGAGAGGAGAAGTTGAGGAGAACTCCGGCAAAGACGACGGCATGGTGGTGATGGAGCTCGTGGTTCTCCCAAGCAGGCTTCGCCAAGCACTACGGAGGAGGAGGAGGTGTTGGAGGAGGGAGAGGGCTGCGCCAGGGGAAGGTGCGGCTGCCCTCTCTCTCTCTCACTATATATAGGGGAAGGGAGGAGGGGAGGCGCCTAGGGTTCCCTAGGGGAGGCGGCGGCCATAGGGGAAACCCTAGATGGGTTTTGGCGCCCCACCCCTAGGAAACTTGCCCCCAAGCCGGGAGGGTGGCTGCCCTAGGGGTGGCGCCCCCACCTCTCCGTGTTACGTGAGATGGGGTGGGAGGGCGCTCAGCCCTTAGTGGGCTGATGTGCCCTCTCCCTTGGCCCATAAGGCCCCCAAAGCTTGCCGGGCCTCCAAACCCCTTTCGGACACGCTGGTCATCACCTAGTACCCCCGGAACAATTCCGGACTCCAATACCCTTCGTACAATATACCGATCTTCACCTCCGGACCATTCCGGAGCGCCTCGTCATGTCCGGGATCTCATCCGGGACTCCAAACAACCTTCGGTAACCACATACTATTTCCCATAACAACTCTAAGCGCCACGAACCTTATGTGTAGACCCTACGGGTTCGGGAACCATGCAGACATGACCGAGATGTTCTTCGGTCAATAACCAACAGCGGGATCTGGATACCCATGTTGGCTCCCACATGTTCCATGATGATCTCATCGGATGAACCACGATGTCAAGGATTCAAGCAATCCCGTACGCAATTCCCTTTGTCTAGCGGTACAGTACTTGCCCGAGATTCGATCGTCGGTATGCCGATACCTTGTTCAATCTCGTTACCGGCAAGTCTCTTTACTCGTTCCATAACACATCATCCCGTGATCAACCCCTTGGTCACATTGTGCACATTATGATGAGGTCCTACCGAGTGGGCCCAGAGATACTTCTCCGTCACACGGAGTGACAAATCCCAGTCTCGATTCGTGCCAACCCCACAGACACTTTCAGAGATACCCGTAGTGCACCTTTATAGCCACCCAGTTACGTTGTGACGTTTGGTAAACCCAAAGCATTCCTACGGTATCCGGGAGTTGCACAATCTCATGGTCTAAGGAAATGATACTTGACATTAGAAAAGCTTTAGCATACGAACTACACGATCTTTGTGCTACGCTTAGGATTGGGCCTTGTCCATCACATCATTCTTCTAATGATGTGATCCCGTTATCAACGACATCCAATGTCCATGGTTAGGAAACCGTAACCATCTATTGATCAACAAGCTAGTCACCTAGAGGCTTACTAGGGACATGGTGTTGTCTATGTACCCACACATGTATCTGAGTTTCCTATCAATACAATTATAGCACGAATAATAAACGATTATCATGAACAAGGAAATATAATAATAATAACACTCACAGTCTCCCACTTCCACTAGAGTCAATAATCTAGTTCACATCGCCATGTGATTAACACTCACAGGTCACATCGCCATGTGACCAACATCCAAAGAGTTTACTAGTGTCACTAAACTAGTTCACATCATCATGTGATTAAGACTCATTGAGTTACGGGGTTTGATCATGTTTTGCTTGTGAGAGAGGTTTTAGTCAACGAATTACGCAACATTCAGATCCGTATGTACTTCGCAAATCTCTAGGTCATATTGTAAATGTTGCTTCCATGCTCCACTTGGAGCTATTCCAAATGGTTGCTCCACTATACGTATCCGGTTTGCTACTCAGAGTCATTCGGATAGGTGTTAAAGCTTGCATCGACGTAACCCTTTACGCTGAACTCTTTATCACCTCCATAATCGAGAAACATGTCCTTATTACTCCAAGGACAATTTTGACCGATGTCTGGTGATCCACTTCTTGATCACCTTTGTACCCTCTTGCCAGACATGTGGCAAGCCACACATCAGGTGTGGTACTTAGCATAGCATACTGTAGAGCCTACGTCTAAAGCATAGGGGACGACCTTCGTCCTTTCTCTCTCTTCTGCCGTGGTCGAGCTTTAAGTCTTAACTTCATACCTTACAACTTAGGCAAGAACTCCTTCTTTGACTGATCCATTTTGAACACCTTCAAGACCATGTCAAGGTATGTGCTCATTTGAAAGTACCATTAAGCGTTTTTGATATATCCTTATAGATCTTGATTCTCAATGTTCAAGCAGCTTAATCCAGGTTTTCGATTGAAAAACACTTTTCAAATAACCCTATATGCTTTCCAGAAATTCTACATCACTTTTGATCAACAATATGTCAACAACATATACTCATCAGAAATTCTATAGTGCTCCCACTCACTTCTTTGGAAATACAAATTTCTCATAAACTTTGTACAAACCCAAAATCTTTGATCATCTCATCAAAGCGTACATTCCAACTCCGAGATGCTTACTCCGGTCCTTAGAAGGGTTCTTTGGAGCTTTGCATACTTGTTAGCATCTTCGGGATTGACAAAACCTTCTGGTTGTATCACATACAACCTTTCCTCAAGAAAATTTTCGAGCAAACAATGTTTTGACATCCTATCTGCAAGATTTCATAAATAATGCAGTAACTGCTAATCAAATTCCAACAGACTCTTAGCATCACTACGAGTGAGAAAGTCTCATCGTAGTCAACTCCTTGAACTTGTCGGAAAACATCTTAGCGACAAGTCGAGCTTTCTTAATGGTGACACTTACCATCATTGTCTGTCTTCCTTTTAAAATCCATCTGTACTCAACAACCTTACGACCATCGAGTAGTTCTTCCAAAGTCTACACTTTGTTTTATACATGGATCCTCTCTTGGATTTTATGGCCTCGAGCCATTTGTCAGAATCCGGGCCCACCATCGCTTCTCATAGCTCGTAGGTTCATTGTTGTCTAGCAACATGACCTTCAAGACATGATTACTGTACCACTCAAGTAGTACGCATCCTTGTCACCCCACGAGGTTCGGTAGTGACTTGATCCAAGTTTCATGATCACCATCATCAACTTCCACTTCAATTGATGTAGGTGCCACAGGAACAACTTCACGTGCCCTGCTACATACTGGTTGAAGTGATGGTTCAATAACCTCATCAAGTCTCCACTATCCTCCCACTCAATTCTTTCGAGAGAAACTTTTTCTCGAGAAAGGACCCGTTTCTAGAAACAATCACTTTTGCTTCCGGGTCTGAAATAGGAGGTATACCCAACTGTTTTTGGGTGTCCTATGAAGATGCATTTATCCGCTTTGGGTTCGAGCTTATCTACCTGAAACTTTTTCACATAAGCGTCGCAGCCCCAAGCATTCAAGAAACGACAGCTTAGGTTTCTCCAAACCATAGTTCATACGGTGTCATCTCAACGGAATTACGTGGTGCCCTATTTAAAGTGAGTGCGGTTGTCTCTAATGCCTAACCCATGAACGATAGTGGCAATTCGATAAGAGACATCATGGTACGCACCATATCCAATAGGGTGCAACTATGATGTTCGGACACACCATCACACTATGGCGTTCCAGCGGTATTAATTGTGAAACAATTTCCACAATGTCTTAATTGCGTGCCAAAACTCGTAACTCAGATATTCATCTCTATGATCATATCATAGACATTTTATCCTCTTGTCACGAAGATCTTCAACTTCACTCTGAAATTACTTGAACCATTCAATAATTCAGACTTGTGTTTCATCAAGTAAATATACTCAGTATCTACTCAAATCATCTGTGAAGTAAGAACATAACGATATCCACTGCGTGCCTCATCACTCATTGGACTGCACACATCAAAATGTATTACTTCCAACAAGTTGCTATCTTGTTCCATTTCACTGAAACGAGGCTTTCAGTCATCTTGCCCATATGGTATGATTTGCATGTCTCAAGTGATTCAAAATCAAGTGAGTCCAAACGGTCCATCTGCATGGAGTTTCTTCATGCATATACACCAATAGACATGGTTCGCATGTCTCAAACTTTTCAAAACGAGTGAGTCCAAAGATCCATCAACATGGAGCTTCTTCATACGTTTTATACCAATATGACTTACATGGCAGTGCCACAAGTAGGTGGTACTATCATTACTATCTTATATCTTTTGGCATGAACATGTGTATCACTACGATCGAGATTTAATAAACCATTCATTTTAGGTGCAAGACCATAGGTATTATTCAAATAAACAGAGTAACCATTATTCTCCTTAAATGAATAACCGTATTGCGATAGACATAATCCAATCATGTCTATGCTCAACGCAAACACCAAATAACAATTATTTAGGTTTAACACCAATCTTGAAGGTAGAGGGAGCGTGCGATGCTTGATCATATCAACCTTGGAAACACTTCCAACGCATATCGTCTGCTCACCTTTAGCTACTCTCCTTTTATTCCGTAGCTTTTATTTCCAGTTACTAGCACTTAGCAACCGAACCGGTATCTAATACCCTGGTGCTACTAGGAGTACTAGTAAAGTACACATCATAATGTATATCCAATATACTTCTGTCGACCTTGCCAGCCTTCTCATCTACCAAGTATCTAGGGTAATTCTGCTCCAGTGATTGTTCCCCTTATTACAGAAGCACTTAGTCTCGGGTTTGGGTTCAACCTTGGGTTTCTTCACTAGAGCAGCGGCTGATTTGCCGTTTCATGAAGTATCCCTTCTTGCCCTTGCCCTTGTTGAAACTAGTGGTTTCACTAACCATCAAAAATTGATGCTCCTTCCTGATTTCTACTTTCGCGGTGTCAAACATCGCGAATATTTCAAGGATCATCATATCTATCCCTGATATGTTATAGTTCATCACGAAGCTCTAGCAGCTTGGTGGCAATGACTTTGGAGAAACATCACTATCTAATCTGGAAGATTAACTCCCACTTGATTCAAGTGATTGTTGTACTCAGACAATCTGAGAACAAGCTCAACGATTGAGCTTTTCTCCCTTAGTTTGCAGGCTAAGAGACTCGTCGGAGGTCTCATACCTCTTGACGTGGGCACGAGCCTGAAATCCCAATTTCAGCCCTCGAAACATCTCATATGTTTCGCGACGTATCAAAATCGTCTTCGGTGCCTCAACTCTAAACCGTTTAACATTACTGAACTATCGCGTAGTTATCAAAACGTGTATGTCAGATGTTCGCAACATCCAGAGACGACGTTTGAGGTTCAGCACACCGAGCGGTGCATTAAGGACATAAGCCTTCTACGAAGCAACGAGGACAATCCTCAGTTTACTGACCTAGTCCGCATAATCGCTACTATAAACTTTCAACTAACTTTTCTCTAGGAACATATCTAAACAGTAGAACTAAAGCACGAGCTTACGACATAATTTGCAAAGACCTTTTGACTATGTTCAGGATAATTAGGTTCATCTTATGAACTCCCACTCAGATAGACATCCCTCTAGTCATCTAAGTGATTACATGATCCGAGTCAACTAGGCCGTGTCCGATCATCACGTGAGACGGACTAGTCCTCATCGGTGAACATCTTCATGTTGATCGTATCTACCATACGACTCATGCTTGACCTTTCGGTCTCTTGTGTTTCGAGGCCATGTCTGTACATGCTAGGCTCGTCAAGTCAACCTAAGTGTTTCGCGCGTGTAAATCTGGCTTACACCCGTTGTATGTGAACGTTAGAATCTATCACACCCGATCATCACGTGGTGCTTCGAAACAACGAACTTTACATAACGGTGCACAGTTAGGGGAACACTTTCTTGAAATTTTAATGAGGGATCATCTTATTTACTACCATCGTTCTAAGCAAATAAGATGCATAAACATGATAAACATCACATGCAATCAAAAGTGACATGATATGGCCAATATCATTTTGCTCCTTTTGATCTCCATCTTCGGGGCTCCATGATCATCATCGTCACCGGCATGACACCATGATCTCCATCATCATGATCTCCATCATCGTGTCTCCATGAAGTTGTCTCGCCAACTATTACTTCTACTACTATGGCTAACGATTTAGCAATAAAGTAAAGTAATTACATGGCGTTGTCCATTGACACGCAAGTCATACAATAAATTAAGACAACTCCTATGGCTCCTGCCGGTTGTCATACTCATCGACATGCAAGTCGTGATTCCTATTACAAGAACATGATCAATCTCATACATCACATATCATTCATCACATTCTTTTTGGCTGTATCACATCACATAGCATACCCTGCAAAAACAAGTTAGACGTCCTCTAATTGTTGTTTGCATGTTTTACGTGGCTGCTATGGGTTTCTAGCAAGAACGCTTTCTTACCTATGCAAAAACCACAACGTGATATGTCAATTGCTATTTACCCTTCATAAGGACCCTTTTCATCGAATCCGATCCGACTAAAGTGGGAGATCGGCACCCGCTAGCCACCTTATGCAACAAGTGCATGTCAGTCGGTGGAACCTGTCTCACGTAAGTGTACGTGTAAGGTCGGTCTGGGCCGCTTCATCCCACAATACCGTCGAAACAGGATTGGACTAGTAACGGTAAGCATATTGAACAAAATCAACGCCCACAACAACTTGTGTTCTACTCGTGCATAGAAACTACGCATAGACCTAGCTCATGATGCCACTGTTGGGGAACGTAGCAGAAATTCAAAATTTTCTACGAATCACCAAGATCAATCTATGGAGATTCTAGCAACAAGAGAGGGAGAGGATGAGCATCTTCATACCCTTGAAGATCGCTAAGCGGAAGCGTTACAAGAACGCAGATGAAGGAGTCGTACTCACGGCGATTCAGATCGCGGTTGATTCCGATCTAAGCACCGAACAACAGTGCCTCCGTGTTCAACACACGTACAGCCCGGGGACATCTCCTCCTTCTTGATCCAGCAAGGGGAGAGGAGAAGTTGAGGGAGAACTCCGACAGCACGAAGGCATGGTGGTAATGGAGCTCGTGGTTCTCAGGCAGGGCTTCGCCAAGCACTACGGAGGAGGAGGAGGCGTTGGAGGAGGGAGAGGGCTGCGCCAGGGGAAGGGTGCGGCTGCCCTCTCTCTCTCTCTCTCACTATATATAGGGGGAAGGGAGGAGGGGAAGGCGCCCTAGGGCTCGCTAGGGGAGGGGCGGCGGCCATATGGGAAACCCTAGATGGGTTTTGGCGCCCCCACCCCCTAGGAAACTTGCCCCCCAAGCCGGGAGGGGTGGCTGCCCTAGGTGTGGCGCCCCCACCTCTCCAGGTTACGTGAGATGGGGTGGAAGGGGCGCTCAGCCCCTTAGTGGGCTGATGTGCCCTCTCCCTTGGCCCATAAGGCCCCCCAAAGCTTGCCGGGCCTCCAAACCCCTTTCGGACACGCTGGTCATCACCTGGTACCCCCAGAACAATTCCGGACTCCAATACCCTTCGTCCAATATACCGATCTTCACCTCCGGACCATTCCGTAGCTCCTCGTCATGTTCGGGATCTCATCC
This sequence comes from Aegilops bicornis, assembly GCA_021605145.1. Taxonomy (NCBI): domain Eukaryota; kingdom Viridiplantae; phylum Streptophyta; class Magnoliopsida; order Poales; family Poaceae; genus Aegilops; species Aegilops bicornis. The sequence continues at coordinate 750,965,743 of CM038670.1, read as the reverse complement.
GGGACTCCGAACAACTTTCGGTAACCACATACTATTTCCCATAACAACTATAGCGTCACCGAACCTTAAGTGTGTAGACCCTAAGGGTTCGGGAACCATGCAGACATGACCGAGACGTTCTCCGGTCAATAACCAACAGCGGGATCTGGATACCCATGTTGGCTCCCACATGTTCCACGATGATCTCATCGGATGTACCACGATGTCAAGGATTCAAGCAATCCCGTATGCAATTCCCTTTATCTAGCGGTATTGTACTTGCCCGAGATTCGATCGTCGGTATGCCGATACCTTGTTCAATGTCGTTACCGGCAAGTCTCTTTACTCATTCCGTAACACATCATCCCGTGATCAACCCCTTGGTCACATTGTGCACATTATAATGATGTCCTACCGAGTGGGCCCAGAGATACTTCTCCGTCACACGGAGTGACAAATCCTAGTCTCGATTCGTGCCAACCCAACAGACACTTTCGGAGATACCCGTAGTGCACCTTTATAGCCACCCAGTTACGTTGTGACGTTTGGTACACCCAAAGCATTCCTACGGTATCCGGGAGTTGCACAATCTCATGGTCTAAGGAAATCATACTTGACATTAGAAAAGCTTTAGCATACGAACTACACGATCTTTGTGCTAGGCTTAGGATTGGGCCTTGTCCATCACATCATTCTCCTAATTATGTGATCCCGTTATCAATGACATCCAATGTCCATGGTCAGGAAACCGTAACCATCTATTGATCAACGAGCTAGTCAACTAGAGGCTTACTAGGGACATGGTGTTGTCTATGTACCCACACATGTATCTGAGTTTCCTATCAATACAATTATAGCACGGATAATAAACGATTATCATGAATAAGGAAATATAATAATAATAACCAATTTATTATTGCCTCTAGGGCATATTTCCAACACCCATTTGGGCTTGAGCTTGTTCTTTTTCTTCTCCGGCAGGCGTAGACCTAGTTCTCCAACGTTATAGGTTTTGGCCCGTACTTCTCTGCCTTGATACCTTCGAGCCTGTTGCTGATAGAATGCGGAACGGGATTTTGCCACGTCACGTTCGTCCTCCAGGGCGTCCAAACTGTCCTGCTGATCGAGCTCGGCCTCTCTTTCTTCATACATGCGCACTCGAGGTGAGTCATGAATTATGTCGCAGGGCAGAACCGCCTCTGCGCCGTACACCATAAAAACGGTGTGTATCCGGTAGTGAGATTCGGCGTGGTCCGTAGCCCCCATAGTACAGAGTCGAGCTCCTCTACCTAGTGTGTGTTTGACTCCTTTAAGGACCGCATTAATCTGGGTTTGATGCCGCTCATGATAAGACCATTTGCTCGCTCGACTTGAGCGTTAGTTTGCGGGTGATAGACAGAAGCATAATCAAGCTTGATACCCATGTTGCTGCACCAAAGTTTTACCTCATCGGCTGTAAAGTTCGTGCCGTTGTCAGTGATGATGCCGTGGGGGACGCCATAACGGTGTACAACCCCAGATATGAAGTCTATCGCCGGTCCGGATTCAGCCGTTTTAACAGGTTTGGCTTCTATCCATTTGGTGAATTTATCCACCATGACCCGTAAGTATTTTTTTTCTTATGGGTTCCCCCTTTGAGGGGTCCGACCATATCAAGCCCCCAGACCGCAAAGGGCCAAGTAATGGGGATTGTTTGGAGAGCGGTAGGCGGCATATGGCTTTGGTTTGCAAAAAGCTGGCAACCGATGCAACGTTGGACCAGATCCTGTGCATCTGCCCGGGCCGTCAGCTAATAAAAATCTGTACGGAAGGCCTTGCTTACAAGGGCCCGGGCTGCGGCGTGGTGGCCGCCGAGTCTAGCATGGATTTCCGCCAAAAGCATCCGCCCTTCCTCTTCGGAGATGCACCTTTGAAGGACTCCGGTAGTGATTTTCTTATAAAGCTCTCCCTTGTGGACCTTGTAGGCTTTAGATCGCCGCACTATGCAGCGTCCCTCATTTTGGTCCTCGGGTAGTTCCTGCCTGGTTAGGTAGGCAAGGAATGGTTCTGTCCACGGGGCGATGACTGCCATTATCACGTGGGCTGAAGGTGTTATTTCGGTGGCAGAGCCTCCGATTGTGTCACAGTGTTCGGTATCTAGTGTTGTGGCCGGGTCCGGACTATTGTTACCGGTGTCCCCTTCCCATACGGATGGCTTAAACAGACTTTCCAAGAAGATGTTAGGTGGGACAAGGTCGCGCTTAGCACCGATACGGGCGAGGATATCCGCCGCCTGATTGTTTTCCCGAGCCACATGGTGGAATTCAAGCCCCTCGAACCTAGCTGATATTTTGAGGACGACGTTGCGATATGCCGCCATTTTTGGATCCTTGGCGTCGAAGTGTCTATTTATTTGAGATATTGCGAGGTTCGAGTCCCCACGCACCTCCAGGCGCCGAATGCCCATGGAAACTGCCATCCGAAGACCATGTAACAGGCCTCAGATTCGCCGCGTTGTTGGAGTCTGTGTATAGTATTTGGAGTACGATTGATTGTATCTCCGGTGGGGACGCCAGACGACGCCAGCCCTGCACCAGCCAGCATTTGAGAGCCGTCGAAGTGCATGATCCAATTGGAGTATGCGCCGTACTCTTTAGGGAGTTCGGCCTCTGTCCATTCGGTGACAAAATCTACCAGTACTTGCGACTTAATGGCTCGCCGAGTGATACGTCTCCAATGTATCTATAATTTTTTATTGCTCCATGCTATATTATCTACTGTTTGGACATTATTGGGATTTATTACCCACTTTTATATTATTTTTGGGACTAACCTATTAACCGGAGGCCCAGCCCAGAATTGCTGTTTTTTTGCCTATTTCAGAGTTTCGCACAAAAGGAATATCAAACGGAGTCCAAACGGAATGAAACCTTCGGGAACGTGATTTTCTCACCAAATATGATCCAGGAGACTTGGACCCTACGTCAAGAAAGAAAGGAGGAAGGCACGAGGTAGGGGGCGCGCCCACCCCCCAAGGCGGCCCTCCACCCTCGTGGGCCCCCTGTTGCTGCACCGACATACTTCTTCCTCCTATATATACCTACGTACCCCCAAACGATCAGATACGGAGCCAAAAACCTAATTCCACCGCCGCAACCTTCAGTACCCACGAGATCCCATCTTGGGGTCTGTTCCAGAGCTCCGCCGGAGGAGGAACCCACCACGGAGGGCTTCTACATCAACACCATAGCCTCTCCAATGAAGTGTGAGTAGTTTACTTCAGACCTTCGGGTCCATAGTTAGTAGCTAGATGGCTTCTTCTCTCTTTTTGGATCTCGGTACAAAGTTCTCCCCCTCTCTCGTGGAGATCTATTCAATGTAATCTTCTTTTTGCGGTGTGTTTGTTGAGACCGATGAATTATGGGTTTATGATCAAGATTATCTATGAACAATATTTGAATCTTCTCTGAATTCTTTTATGTATGATTGGTTATCTTTGCAAGTCTCTTCGAATTATCAGTTTGGTTTGGCCTACTAGATTGGTTTTTCTTGCAATGAGAGAAGTGCTTAGCTTTGGGTTCAATCTTGCGGTGTCTTTTCCCAAAGGATGAGGGGCAGCAAGGCATGTATTGTATTGTTGCCATCGAGGATAAAAGATGGTTTTTTTATCATATTGCATGAATCTATCCTCTACATCATGTCATCTTGCTTACATGTTACTGCTTTCCATGAACTTAATACTCTAGATGCATCTTTGGATAGCGGTCGATGAGTGGAGTAATAGTAGTAGATGTAGGCAGGAGTCGGTCTACTTGTCTCGGACGTGATGCCTATAGACATGATCATACCTAGATATTCTCATAACTATGCTCAATTCTCGTCAATTGCTCAACAAGAATTGCTCACCCACCGTAAAATACTTATGCTCAAGAGAGAAGCCACTAGTGAAATCTATGGCCCCCGGGTCTATCTTCATCATATTAATCTTCCATTACTTTGTTATTTCCTTTGCTTTTATTTTACTTTGCATCTTTATCACAAAAATACCAAAATATTATCCTATCATATCTATCAGATCTCACTCTCGTAAGTGACCGTGAAGGGATTGGAAACCCCTTATCACGTTGGTTGCGAGGAGTTATTTATATTGTGCAAAAGAGGGACTCATGCGTAGCCTGCCAATCTTGGATTGATACCTTGGTTCTCAAAAACTGAGGGAAATACTTACGCTACTGTGCTGCATCATCCTTTCCTCTTCAAGGAAATCCAACGCAGTGCTCAAGAGGTAGGAAGAAGAATTTCTGGCACCGTTGCCGGGGAGGCTTACGCGACGTCAAGATTTGACTCCCGACAACGAGCCATTTCTGGCGCCGTTGCCGGGGAGTCTACGCAAAAGTCAACATACCAAGTACCTATCACATCCCTTATCTCCCACATTACATTATTTGCTATTTGCCTCTCGTTTTCCTCTCCCCCACTTCACCCTTGCCGTTTTATTCGCCCTCTCTTTTCCATTTGCTTCTTTTCGTTTGATTTTCCCTCGCCATGTCAGAACCAAAAAGAGTTGGGGTTTCTCTCCCGAGTTTCAGCGCTTTAGATAATCCTTCTATCTTATCTAAACTCATAAATAAAAATACTATGGAAAAACCTGCCGGGATTATCAATGAAAACCTTAGTAATCTTGATGAAGAAGATTCTTGAATATTTTGTTATTTACTTGATGAATCTTTGAAAGATGCTTGGGATAGGCTCTTAAGGATCCGTGCTAGCTATGTACCTCAATACCAAATTGAGGTTTACTTAAAAAGCTTTTATATTGGGTTGCCCGCTTCGTTCAAACAAGTCTTGGATTCTATTTTTGAAGAGATTTTTCTTGAAGGGGACCCCATAGATACCTATGAAAAGATAAAAACTATATTTGGGCACCCTATTGACGAGAAAGCTGAAATCACATCTCTTTTGCTTTCTTACGAAAACAAATCTATCAAAGAGATAAAAGCTAGCCTAGATGCCAATTTCCGCAGCATACTTAATCTTTCTTCTACCATTAATGGTCATGTACTTTGTAGAAAGATTAATTCCATAGATAGCAAGTTTGCTCTTTTCTTCCCTAAAACCAAAGATGGCAATACCTAGATCTATCCTTGCTTTTATGCCTAGCTAGGGGCGTTAAACGATAGCGCTTGTTGGGAGGCAACCCAATTTTATTTTTAGTTTTTTGATTTTGCTTCTGTTTAGGAATAAATATTTGTTCTAGCCTCTGGTTATATGTGTTTTTATGTTTTAATTAGTGTTTGTGCCAAGTTAAACCTATAGGATCTTCTTGGATGATAGTTATTTGATCTTGCTGTAATTTCCAGAAACTTTCTTTTCACGAAAAAAATTGTTAAAAATCACCAGAAAATGATAAAATAGTGATTCCAATTTCTGCTGATCAAAAAAACAAATTTCCTAGGTCTTCCTATTTTGGATGATTTTTTGGAGTTCTAGAAGTTTGCGTTGGTTACAGATTACTACAGACTGTTCTGTTTTTGACAGATTCTTTTTTCGTGTGTTGTTTGCTTATTTTGATGAATCTATGGCTAGTAAAATAGTTTATAATCCATAGAGAAGTTGGAATAAAGTAGGTTTAACACCAATATAAATAAATAATGAGTTCATTACAGTACCTTGAAGTGGTCTTTTGTTTTCTTTCGCTAACGGAGCTCATGAGATTTCTGTTGAGTTTTGTGTTGTGAAGTTTTCAAGTTTTGGGTGAAATCTTTTGATGAATTATGGAACAAGGAGTGGCAAGAGCCTAAGCTTGGGGATGCCCATGGCACCCCCAAGATAATCTAAGGACACCAAAAAGCCAAAGCTTGGGGATGCCCCGGAAGGTATCCCCTCTTTCGTCTACTTCCATCGGTAACTTTACTTGGAGCTATATTTTTATTCACCACATGATATGTGTTTTGCTTGGAGCGTCTTGTATGATTTGAGTTTTTGCTTTTTAGTTTACCACAATCATCCTTGCTGTACACACCTTTTTAGAGAGCCATACATGATTTGGAATTTGTTAGAATACTCTATGTGCTTCACTTATATCTTTTGAGCTATATAGTTTTGCTCTAGTGCTTGACTTATATCTTTTAGAGCACGGTGGTGGATTTGTTTTATAGAAACTATTGATCTCTCATGCTTAACTTAGATTATTTTGAGAGTCTTAAATAGCATGCTAATTTGCTTAAATAATCTTAATATGCTAGGTATTCAAGAATAGTAAAAACTTTCTTATGAGTGTGTTGAATACTATGAGAAGTTTGATGCGTGATAATTGTTTTGAGATATGAAGATGGTGATATTAGAGTCATGCTAGTTGAGTAGTTGTGAATTTGAGATATACTTGTGTTAAAGTTTGTGATTCCCGTAGCATGCACGTATGGTGAACCGTTATGTGATGAAGTCGGAGCATGATTTATTTATTGATTGTCTTCTTTATGAGTGGCGGTCGGGGACGAGCGATGGTCTTCTCCTACCAATCTACCCCCCTAGGAGCATGCGCGTAATACTTTGCTTTGATAACTTGTAGATTTTTCAAATAAGTATATGAGTTCTTTATGACTAATGTTGAGTCCATGGATTATACGCACTCTTCCTCCTTCCACCATTGCTAGCCTCTCTAATACCGCGCACCTTTCGCCGGTATCATACACCCACCATACACCTTCCTCAAAACAGCCACTATACCTACCTATCATGGCATTTCCATAGCCATTCCGAGATATATTTCCATGCAACTTTCCACCGTTCCGTTTATTATGACACACTCCATCATTGTCATGTTGCTTAGCATGATCATGTAGTTGACATCGTATTTGTGGAAAAGCCACATTCATAATTCTTTCATACATGTCACTCTTGATTCATTGCATATCCCGATACACCGCCGGAGGCATTCATATAGAGTCATATTTTGTTCTAAGTATCGAGTTGTAATTGTTGAGTTGTAAGAAAATAAAAGTGTGATGAACTTCATTTTTCGAGCATTGTCCCAAGTGAGGAAAGCATGACGGAGACTATGATTCCCGCACAAGTCGGGATGAGACTCCGGACGAAAAATATATGAAAAAAAGAGGCCATAAAAAAGAGAAAAGGCCCAAAAAATGAGAGAAAAAGAGAGAAGGGACAATGTTACTATCCTTTTACCACACTTGTGCTTCAAAGTAGCACCATGATCTTCATGATAGAGAGTCTCTCATTTTGTCACTTTCATATACTAGTGGGAATTTTTCATTATAGAACTTGGCTTGTATATTCCAATGATGGGCTTCCTCAAAATGCCCTAGGTCTTCGTGAGCAAGCGAGTTGGATGCACACCCACTTAGTTTCTTTTGTTGAGCTTTCATATTCTTATAGCTCTAGTGCATCCGTTGCATGGCAATCCCTACTCACTCACATTGATACCTATTGATGGGCATCTCCATAGCCCGTTGATATGCCTAGTTGATGTGAGACTATCTTCTCCCTTTTTGTCTTCTCCACAACCTCCCTTCCATTCCACATATAGTGCTATATCCATGGCTCACGCTCATGTATTGCGTGAAGATTGAAAAAGTTTGAGAATGTCAAAAGTATGAAACAATTGCTTGGCTTGTCATCGGGGTTGTGCATGATTGAAAAACTTTGTGTGGTGAAGATAGAGCATAGCCAGACTATATGATTTTGTAGGGATAACTTTCTTTGGCCATGTTATTTTGAGAAGACATGATTGCTTTGTTAGTATGCTTGAAGTATTATTATTTTTATGTCAATATAAACTTTTGTCTTGAATCTTTCGGATCTGAATATACATACCACAATTAAGAAGAATTACATTAAAATTATGCCAAGTAGAACTCCACATCAAAAATTATCTTTTTATCATTTACCTACTCGAGGACGAAAGGTGAATTAAGCTTGGGGATGCCCGATACGCCCCGCAACGTATCTATAATTTTTGATTTCTCCATGCTATATTATCTACTGTTTTGGACATTATTGGGCTTTATTATCCACTTTTATATTATTTTTGGGACTAACCTATTAACCGGAGGCCCAAATTTTAATTGCTGTTTTTGCCTATTTCGTAGTTTCGCACAAAAGGAATATCAAACGGAGTCCAAACGGAATGAAACCTTCGGGAACGTGATTTTCTCGCCGAATATGATCCAGGAGACTTGGACCCTACGTCAAGAAAGAAAGTAGGAAGGCACGAGGTAGGGGGCGCGCCCTCCACCCTCGTGGGCCCCCTGTTGCTCCACCGACGTACTTCTTCCTCCTATATATACCTACGTACCCCCAAACGATCAGATACGGAGCCAAAAACCTAATTCCACCGCTGCAACCTTCTGTACCCACGAGATCCCATCTTGGGGCCTATTCCGGAGCTCCGCCGGAGGAGGAACCCATCACGGGGGGCTTCTACATCAACATCATAGCCTCTCTGATTAATTGTGAGTAGTTTACTTCAGACCTTCGGGTCCATAGTTAGTAGCTAGATGGCTTCTTCTCTCTTTTTGGATCTCAATACAAAGTCTCTCGTGGAGATCTATTCGATGTAATCTTCTTTTTGCGGTGTGTTTGTTGAGACCGATGAATTGTGGGTTTATGATCAAGATTATCTATGAACAATATTTGAATCTTCTGTGAGTTCTTTTACGTATGATTGGTTATCTTTGCAAGTCTCTTTGAATTATCAGTTTGGTTTGGCCTAGTAGATTGGTTTTTCTTGCAATGGAAGAAGTGCTTAGCTTTGGGTTCAATCTTGCGGTGTCCTTTCCCAGTGACAGTAGGGGCAGCAAGGCACGTATTGTATTGTTGCCATCGAGTATAACAAGATGGGGTTTTTATCATATTGCATGAATTTATCCCTCTACATCATGTCATCTTGCTTAAGCCGTTACTCTGTTTCCATGAACTTAATACTCTAGATGCATGCTGGATAGCGGTCGATGAGTGGAGTAATAGTAGTAGATGCAGGCAGGAGTCGGTCTACTTGTCTCAGACGTGATGCCTATATACATGATCATACCTATATATTCTCATAACTATGCTCAATTCTGTCAATTGCGCAACAGTAATTCGTTCACCCACCGTAAAATACTTATGCTCATTAGAGATGCCACTAGTGAAATCTATGGCCCCCGGGTCTATCTTCACCATATTAATCTTCCATTACTTTGTTATTTCCTTTGCTTTTATTTTACTTTGCATCTTTATCACAAAAATACCAAAAATATTATCCTATCATATCTATCGGATCTCACTCTCGTAAGTGACCGTGAAGGGATTGACAACCCCTTATCGCGTTGGTTGCGAGGAGTTATTTGCATTGTGCAGGTGCAAGGGACTCGCGCGTAGCCTCCTACTGGATTGATACCTTGGTTCTCAAAAACTGAGGGAAATACTTACGCTACTATGTTGCATCATCCTTTCCTCTTCAAGGAAATCCGACGCAGTGCTCAAGAGGTAGCACCGAGGTCTATATGTTATGTCGAACGGGAGGAGCTCGATGGCCCACTTGGCAATCAGGCCCGTTGCATCGCGGTTGTTTATTATGTCGTTGAGTGGTACTTCCGAGGCCACCGTAATTGAACACTCTTGAAAGTAGTGTCATAATTTCCGGGATGCCATAAATGCCGCGTATGCTATCTTTTCATAATGTGGGTTCCGTTATTTGCATGGAGTGAGGACAGTGGATACATAATATACCGACTTTTGAAGTGGGAATTTATGTCCGCTCATCTCTCGTTCGATGACGAGCACTGCGCTTACAACTTGGTGAGTTGCCGCTATATATAACAACATTGGTTCGCCGACATGTGGCGCGGCCAAGATTGGGTTGGTGGCCGAGATGGCTTTTATTTCTTCCAATCCGGCCGTGGCTGCATCCGTCCACTCGAAGTGTTCGGTGCGCCGAAGGAGGCGATAAAGGGGTAGTGCCTTTTCTCCTAATCAGGAGATAAATCGGCCTCCTCTGGATTTGCTTGAGGTCAGTTGGGATAGCCAACTCTGACAGAGCTCGGATTTTAGCCGGATTTGCTTCAATTCCTCTGCTGGAGACGATGAAGCCCAGGAGTTTTCCGGTGGGAACGCCGAAAACGCATTTTGCCGGATTGAGCTTGATGTCGCATATTCGGATATTGTCTAACGTGAGCCTCAAGTTTTCTATTAAGGAGTCGACATGTCTGGTTTTAACGACCACATCATCTACGTATGCCTCCACTATTTTGCTGGTCTGCTTTTCCAGACATGTCTGAATCATGCGTTGATACGTTGCGCCGACGTTTTTGAGCCCAAAGGGCATTGTGTCGAAACAGAAGGGGCCGTATGGAGTAATAAATGCCGTTGCGGCTTGATCAGACTCCGCCATCTTAATTTGGTGGCAGCCGGAGTATGCGTCGAGGAAGCATAGTGAGTCGTGTCCCGCGGTAGCATCGATAATTTGATCGATGCGAGGGAGGGGGAAGGGATCCTTTGGGCAAGCCTTATTAAGGTCCTTGAAGTCGACGCATAGGCGCGAGGATTTGTCCTTCTTTGGTACCATCACCAGGTTTGCTAGACAGTCCGGATGTTTTATTTCTCTAATGAATCCGGCCTCCAGTAACTTGGCTAGCTCCTCTCCCATGGCTTGTCGCTTAGGTTCTGAGAAACGCCAAGAGTCTCGCTGACCGGCTTGAATCCCTTTAGAATGTTAAGGCTATGCTCGGCCAGCTGCGTGGGATTCTGGCATGTCTGAAGGATGCGGCGAATATGTCCCAATTCTCGCGCGGGAACTCCCGTGGTGAGGCGTCTACAACGGGTTTAAGCGTGCCCGATGGATGCTGTTTTTGTAGGGTCCGTTGGGTGGACTTGGAATTTGACCATTTCATCCGCTGGTTTAAAAGAGGTGGACTTGGATCTTTTGTCGAGTATCACGTCGTCCCTGTCCACTGTGGAGCACAACGCAGTTAGTTCCTCCGCCGCAAGGGCTTCGGATAATGCCTCGAGGGCCAGTGCGGCTATTTTGTTTTCGGCGCGGAGTGCTATGTCCGGATCACTAGCGAGAGTGATGATTCCATTGGGCCCGGGCATTTTGAGCTTCATGTACCCGTAATAGGGTATGGCTTGGAAGATCGTGAATGGCTTCAGTAGCGTGGTATCCGCTACTGAATGGGGCCACTTGGAATGTAATTTCTTCGGACCTGTAATTCTTCGGAGTGCCGAATACCACATCTAGTGTGATTTTCCCAACGCAACGTGCCTTCCGACTGTGATGATTCCTCTGAAGGTCGTTGTCGGTGTCAAAACCGGCGGATCTCGGGTAGGGGGTCCCGAACTGTGGGTCTAGGCGGATGGTAACTGGAGACAAGTGACACGATGTTTTTACCCAAGTTCGGGCCCTCTCGATGGAGGTAATACCCTACTCACCTTGATTAATATTGATGATATGGGTAGTACAAGAGTAGATCTACCACGAGATCAAGGAGGCTAAACCCTAGAAGCTAGCCTATGGTATGATTGTTGTTCGTCCCACGGAGTATAACCCTCCGGTTTATCTTGACACTGGATAGGTTAGGGTTACACTAAGTCGGTTACAATGGTAGGAGATGTACATATCCGTATCGCCAAGCTTGCCTTCCACGACAAGGAAAGTCACATCCGGACACGGGATGAAGTCTTCAATCTTGTATCTTCATAGTCTTGGAGTCCGGCCGTGATGATAGTTCAGCTATCCGGACACCCCTAGTCCAGGACTCCCTCGGTAGCCTCGAACCAGGCTTCAATGACGACGAGTCGTGGCGCATATTGTCTTAGGCATTGCAAGGCAGATTCCTCCTCCGAATACTTCATAGAAGGTTTTGAACACAAGGATAGTGTCCGGCTCTGCAAAACAAGTTCCACATACCACCGTAGAGAGAATAATTTTTGCACAGATCTGCTGACGTATTCCACGGCGTGACATCACACCACAGCCAGTCCTTTATATGAATCGTTTTTTACTGTTCCACCTCAGCGCGTTTAGCGAGGCGGTTTCCTTGGCACGTCTTATCAAAGCTTAGATCGTGCCCCCTTATTCCGGGATTCCCATCAATACGGACGTGGGTAACCCATCCGCGCCATTGATTACGGCGCTTGGGAGATAAGCGAGTTTTACCAGGCTGGGGGGGACGCATAGCTTCGTCCTTCCATATAAGGGGATAAGGATCCACCTTTTCACCTACGCCTTCTTCCTCCTTTGCTCATCCATTTTCGTGCACTCGAGCTCCAGCGCCCAAGTCCGCACATCCCACCTCAACCTTCTCCAACTATGTCCGGAGAGGGAGGCAGGTGGATGGCCTCCTCCGTCACGGAGGGGCACATCACAAGACTGCGGGAGGCCGGATACTTGTCCGACGACATCGCGTGTCGGCTACCCGACGAGGGGCAGCTCATCCCCACCCCCAGGCCCCATGAGAGGGTGGTGTTCCTCACCCACTTCCTCCGCGGACTAGGTTTTCCACTTCACCCATTTGTCCGGGGGCTCATGTTCTACTATGGTCTGGATTTCCACGATCTGGCCCCAAACTTCATCCTCAATATCTCAACGTTCATCGTCGTGTGCGAGGCCTTCCTCTGCATCCAACCCCACTTCGGTTTATGGTTGAAGACCTTTAGCGTCAAGCCGAAGATAGTGGGCAGCCGATAGGCGGAGTGCGGAGGCGCTATGGTGGGCAGGATGCCCAATGTCCTTTGGCTCGAGGTCTCCTTTGTGGAGACAATAAAGGTGTGGCAATCGGGGTGGTTCTACATCGCCGAGCCGCGCGACTCCAACTGGGCGGTGGCCCCCGAATTCAGATCTGGTTCCCCCACACGGCTCACATCATGGAAAGAGACGAGCCTGAAGTGGGGTGATTCGGAAGAGCTGCCCGGACTCCAAACCTGTGTCCGAAACCTGGTGGACAAGAAGCTCAAGCTTGTCTACGTAGTCCAGGTCATGCTCATCCGCCGGATTCTCCCATGCCAGGAACAGGCTTTTAATTTGTGGGAGTTTGATCCGGCACAGCACCGAACCTTGAGCCGGCTCTTCGACACTACATACGAAGATGCCTGGAAGGTGCTGTTCAAGGGCGCCGATGCCCCCGCATCCGCTAACAAAGATCACGGATACAGCTCACAACGTCAAGCCGGCGAGGTAAGTTATTTTACCCTTAATGGGACTCTTTTTTCATAGATTGACTCTATGTGGGATCTAAAACTCCCTAATCTTTGACAGGACTGGCTGAAGACGTCCGGATAGATTAGCTGTCCGTCTCCTTTGCCAGAAGACCCAGCGGACGCCCGATTGACGGGGCAGCTGGCTCCGGTACCTCATGTGGTGCCGGAGAAGAAGGCCAAGAAGGAGGCCACGGGAACTCGAAGGGCCTCCCGACGCTTGGTCTTTGTCAGTTCGAGGCGTAATCTTCTCCCGAAACGAGGAGGAGGAAAAAGCCTCTCCCTAAGCGGGGAGGAGAGAAAAGGAAGGCCGCCCCAACTGGGGAGGCCGGAGGGTCCAAGAAGGGAAGAACCCTTCCTCCGGACTTCTCCACCAACATCGACAACGACGAGGAGGATTGGCCAACAAGGGCCAAGCCCCTTGTGAGATCGTAAGTGTCGGGATACCCATGGCTTTCTTATTGCATAGTGTTCTCTAATGCCGAACAATCATGAAGTCCGCCCAAGGGCGAGTTCGCCGCTTCGTCGAGCGGGTCCCTGGGTTCATCGGAAATGGAGAGTACTTCACTTCCGGCCGCCTCATCGCCTCACGTTGCGGACGATGCCGAGGTGGTGCCCCAAGGGGGGCCTGGTCAAGAGGAGGTGGCGCAGGAGGCGCCGCAAGGCAACCTCCCGGACTCTAGGCGCGTGGGGGGCGAGACCCCCAGGGGCTCTAAGCCCAACCCTCGTCCGGACTCCATGCTGGAACCTTCAGCGGTTCCGGAGTCCGGCAAGCGGTCCCTTTGTAAGAAGGGTAAGACGCCGGTGTCTTCCGTCCAACCGGAGGCACCGGATAGCTTACTGGAGGCGCTTAATAGCGCCTCCATCGAGGAGGAGCACCGCACTGTTATGAGTGCGGTTATCCGACAGATTCGATCTGCCAAGAGCGGGCTGACTGAAGCCTGCACCAGCCTTCTAACAGGCTTTGAGGTAAGTTTAGAATACGTAAAAATATTACCGCATAGGCGGTAGCCCTCGATGCTTAGTTCGGTGTTCGGAAAGAAAAGCCGGACTAAGGATCTAAAAGATATACGCAGGAGTCTAACATAAGTATGTCAATATGGGAATGCAGGCGTTGTCGACCTCTGCCAAGACCGATCATGGAGGTCAATGCATTGAAGCAGAGCCTCGAGCGGTCCGAGAACGAGCTCGGCCTTGCCAAGAAGCAGCTCGAGGACAAGGAAGGTAAGTAATACCTTATTAAAGAAATACCTTATAGAAAGGTTTCAGCCATGTAAAAATAACAGGAATAACATGGGGACTGCAGGGCCACGAACAAGGTGGCGACCTCAAGGAAGCGGTGTCCGTGGCAAAGCAAAGAGCCATGAGCGCACTGAGCGAGAGAAGGGGAGGCGCAGCTGGCGGAGGTGCGGCAAGAGCTCTGTGCTCTCGTGAAAAAACACGAGGGTTTGGAGCGTGACTCGAAGACCCGAGAGTTCGAGCTTGCCTCGGCTCTTGAGAGTGCCAAAGCTGCTAAGGCCGAGGCCCACAAAGCCCTCCAAGAAATTGAATCATTAAATAAGATAGCGGCGAGTAAGGAATTATTTATGCAAAGCAAGCATGTGAAAGTGAATTACCTATTACTTACCCGGATTCGGAGCTCTCCAGGAGCATTCGCAGATCTGCCCCGTAGTGTGTCTGATGCTGCCCCATTCTACCGCGCCAAGGAGGTGAGCTCAACGGAGAAGGTGTTTTGGTCTCAATATGCTGAGGCCGGACATCCGGTGCCCCTGAGCGACCAGCTGAAGCAGCTGGTCGAGCTCCACAAGGTCGCCGAACAGGCCATGAAGGGCCTCATAGTTCGGCTGTGGCCATTGGAAGCCATGCCTGGGAGCTACTTCGGCTTAGTGCAGCGGCTGGTGGACGCCTGTCCACGGATTGAAGTCATCAAGCGCTCCGTCTGCATTGAAGGTGTCTATCGGTCCCTTGCCCGTCCTAAAGTGCACTGGGGCAAGCTGGATGCGGAGAAGCTTGTGACGGACGGGCCACCGAAGGGCAAGGAGCATCGCACGCCCGAAATGTACTATGAGGGCCTCCTGAAGGGTGCCCGCCGAATAGCGGATGAGTGCTCCAAAGATGTAATTTTTTAATAGACTCGCATTAGTTATCATGTACGCTGAAAACTTGTTCATATGCGCTAAGCAACGCTTGTTAATTTAAAATATTACCTTCTGTGCGGCCGTTTATCAAATTTGAGAGATGGCAAGTCGTTGGCATCAGCCCCCATGCCACGAGTGCTGGGGTGTTCGGGATAAACTTGAGCACTCTTGTTCCCATTCTTGGGTCCATCTAGGGAGGCGCTCACGCAACTAACAAGGCAACCGGACTTATAATGCTTGAACACTCTCACTTAGCCATAGAATTCTATAATTTTAAATTTCTGCGAAGCCCCTAGTATTCGGAAGACCGATTTCAGGGCGCTATCCACGCCTTGGCCGGACAATTCCGGTTCCTCGCTCTAAGCGGCATAAGTCTTTAGGGACCCGAAAAACCTCTCGAACAGCGATCGGCTCTCGCCCTATCATGACGGTCAGTTTTAGCTTTCCATCGAGGTGCTCAACCCAGCTCAACCGGCACAATCGCAGTGGTTCTCCCAGTGCTACCTTAGCCGATATAACGGAACGTAAGGTACCAAAACACGGGATCCGGGCAAACCCAACTATTGACCCAAGACATGATTTGGAGCCGATTCATATAATGCTATAAGTTCGGTGTGCCGCACTTGTGAAAGTGTTCGGACTTATCACACCATAATTTTTGGGGTAATGTAAGCCCTCGGTGTATTGGCCGTACCAAAGTGTACGGGTGCAACATGTCATGAAATGAACATATATATAGATAAAAAGAGGCAATAATAGGCAGGAGCTATATATTGGTTATTAAAAAGAAACTGCAAATAAAAGCAGGACGATACAAATTGTGCGATAAGCAAGAGATGGGACCATTTAACATGTCCCCCTCCAGGGGTAGGCTGCGGGATGGTATGTAAAACAGGTATAATGCTTGTAATAGAGACCACCTGAACACTCGACGTAGCTGTCTTCTTCCCTTGCTGTTGCATCGTTAGTTCGACAATTCTAGTGCCGGACAAGACTTCTGGAGGGCGAAGTCCTGAAAGTAAGAAAAAGGAAAAAAGAAAAAGAATGACACAATCGGGAGCCCCTGGTGCGGTCGAGCCGCATTATTGGCGTGCCGTGGTCGTGCCCCTCCCCTTATGCCCATGGTATCTCCAGAGCGTAGTTATGTACGCGTATCTTGGCTTCGCAATTTCTCAAGGGCTGGGGTTGGGGCGGATTACTACGCTGCGATGCTTGAATCGTGCCAGGCGGTCTTGTTGTAGGTTACTCCGGGCGCGCTGGATAGTGTTCGAACGCTTAGTGGCCGGACTGGGGAATTGCGGTGAGTGACTGCTTTGCACCTCCGCCGCGAGGGTCAGCTGTGCTCCTCCGTTCGGAGAGAGCGTTCGATGTTTCCATTGACCGTGATTACTCCTCGAGGGCTTGGCATCTTGAGCTTGAGGTATGCGTGAAAAGCGGCACCGCATTGAACTTTGCAAATGCGGTTCGTCCGAGCAGTGCATGATAGCCGCTGCAGAACGGGACGATGTCGAAGATTAACTCTTCGCTTCGGAAGTTATCCGGGGATCCGAAGACCACTTCGAGTGTAACTGAGCCTGTACAATTGGCCTCTACACCCGGTATGACGCCTTTAAAGGTCGTCTTTGTAGGTTTAATCATTGAGGGGTCTATGCCCATTTTATGATCAGATCCTCGATAAAGCAGGTGTTCAGTTGCTACCGCCGTCCATCGGGACTCGTGAGGTGAAATCCGTCAATAATTGGGTCAAGGACCAATGCGCGAAACCGCCGTGGATCGATGCTAGTGGGGTGGTCCTTCGATCAAAGGTGATCGGGCAGGAGGACCATGGGTTGAACTTTGGGGCGTGGCTCCATCGCATATACGTCCCTTAGTGCATGCTTCCGCTCCTTTTGGGTATGTGGGTTATGTATATCATGTTCACCGTCCGCACTTGTGTGGGAAAACCTTACATCCTCTATTGTTCGGCGTCGGGCTCTTCCTCGTCATCGCTATGCAGCCCTTGTCATTGAGTTCGGCACTTAACTTGCTCGCTTGCTTGAACACCCAACAATCTCGTTGGTGTGGTTGGCTGGTTTTTCGGGGTGCCATGTATCCGCACAAGCGATCGAGTATTTGGTCCAAGTTGGACGGGCCTCGGTATTTCTTTTGAATGGCTTCTTGGTGACCGGGTTTAGAGCCTCTGAATCCGGCATTGACGGCCGTATCTTGATTATCGCCATGCACGCGGCGCTTGTTCTTGTTATGACGCCGACCGCCATTGCTGTCCTTGGTATCCGAACTATCGTGGTGTTTGGCCAAGTTGTTGCTTCGAGCTAGCTAACTGTCCTCTCCCGCACAAAAGCGGGTCATGAGTGTTGTGAGGGCTGCCATGGATTTCGCTTTTCTGTCCCTAGGTCCCGGCAAGCCATTCGTCATGGATGTTATGTTTGAAGGCTGCAAGGGCCTCTGCATCCGGACGATCCAACGATTTGATTTTTCTTTGTTAGGAACCGTGTCCGTAATTGTCCGGCCGGTACTTCGGCTGCTGAATTATATGGCTGAGGTCATCGGGCGTCTGGTGGTCACACATATGTACCACTGGAAGTTATCAAGGAATGCAGCTTCTGTGTCCTCCCAACAACCAATTGATTCTCGGCAAGCTGTTGAGCCAATGCCGAGCTTGTCCTTTAAGGTTGAGTGGGAGGTATTTGATGGCATGTAGATCATCACCGCGGGCCATGTGGATATGGAGGAGATAGTCCTCGATCCGCATCATGGGATCTGTGGTACCATCGTATGATTCGATGTTTACGGGTTTGAAGCCCTCGTGGATTTGATGATCCATTACTTCATCCGTGAAGCATAGTGGGTGTGCGGCGCCTCAGATTGGGCTATATCACGACGTAGCTCATATGAGCTTTGTCTCATCGTGGTTCGCCCGCCGGGTTTCTTGTATCCGCGCGACGGTAATCATCCCGAGTCGTTACGCGCTCGCGATCCGTAGATCGATCTTGTATGTTTTGCCTTCTCCTCCAATATATCTCGCAAGTCCGCGCGTTTTCCGTGCCTTGGTACTTTTTGAGCGGCGTCGAGTGCGGCTTGAACGGAGGGCCGAGAGGCTTCTGTCGCTGCCACGGGTGGCCGGTCTGCCATGTCGTCTTGTTGGTGACTTGGGTGCTTCCTCCTCTCGATCGAGGCAACGGCCTGCGTTTGGGGTAGCTTTTGGAGGCGACGAGTTCATACTCTTCGGCTGCAAGGACTTCAGTCCATCTGTCAGCTAGCAGGTCTTGGTCAGCTCTAAGCTGTTGCTGCTTTTCTTGAGGCTGCTTGCCGTGGCTATAAGCCTGCGTTTGAAACGCTCCTGTTCGGCGGGATCCTCAGGCACGACAAATTCGTCGTCGTCGAGGCTTGCCTCATCTTCGGAGGGAGGCACATGATTATCGCCCTCGACCTCTCTTTCTGCCTCACTATCGTGCGGACTTGCTTCTCCCTCCTCTTGCGCTGAGTCCTGCTGGAGGGAGTTGTCTTCGGCACTGTCCGGGGTGTTATTATCTCCTGTGCCGGAATCACCGTTTTTGCTGTTGCGGGATTTAGAGTGGCGCCGCTGACGTCGGCGCTTCGGTCGCTTCATGGAGGGGTCATCCTCCGTTGTTCCATCGCCATTCCCATCTTTTGGGATGTCCACCATGTATATGTCGTATGACGAGGTGGCCTTCCAGTGCCCTGTAGGCGTTGGGCCTTGGTCGTCTCCGGCATCGTCGTTCATACCGTCGATGTCTTCGGAGTCGAAGTCGAGCATGTCGGTTAAATCATCGACAGTGGCAACAAAGTGGGTGGTGGGTGGGCGTTGAATTTCTTCGTCGTCCGCATCCCAACCTTCCTGTCCGTAGTCCGGCCAGGACTCTCCGGATAAAGAGAGAGACTTTAGTGAATTCAGGATGTCGCCAAAGGGCGAGTGCTGAAAGATGTCCGCGGCAGTGAATTCCTTGACCGGCGCCCAATCGGATTCGATTGGCAGGGGCGCGGAGGGTTCGGAGTCCGGAGAGGAGTCCGCACCGGAGTCAAGGTCTTCGCAAAGGACATGGATGGAGTTCGGCTCAATCGCCCGTGAGATCGTAGCCCCGAGGCGGTGTCCAACCACTCGTCCTCGATCGGGAATCCGGCTCGGATTAAGGGTCGAGCAGAGATCTTGGTGCGGCCTCGAGCCTTTGTTCGGCTGCAGAGCTAGATCATGCCTGTCGAGATAGTGCGGTACTCTCGGCTGCGGCTCGAATCCGTCGAAGATCAAGTCTCCGCGGACGTCGGCCGCATAGTTCAAACTTCCAAATCTGACCAGATGGCCAGGGGCGTAGCTTTTGATCTGCTCCAGATGGCCAAGCGAATTGGCCCTTGATGCAAAGCCGCCCGAATACTGAAGATCTGTCCGGGAGAAAAGTCTCTCCCTGGACCACGTCGTTGTTGATGATCGAAGGAGCCATCGGGCCTATCGGTGGCGACAGAGGAACTCTCAATGAAAGCACCAATGTCGGTGTCAATACCGACGGATCTCGGTAGGGGGTCCCGAGCTGTGCGTCTAGGCGGATGGTAACAGGAGACAAGGGACACGATGTTTTACCCAGGTTCGGGCCCTCTCGATGGAGGTAATACCCTACTCACGCTTGATTAATATTGATGATATGGGTAGTACAAGAGTAGATCTACCACGAGATCAAGGAGGCTAAACCCTAGAAGCTAGCCTATGGTATGATTGTTGTTAGATCCTCTGGACTAAAACCCTCCGGTTTATATAGACACCGGATAGGTTAGGGTTACACAGAGTCGGTTACAATGGTAGGAGATCTACATATCTGTATCGCCAAGCTTGCCTTCCACGCCAAGGGAAGTCCCATCCGGACACGGGACGAAGTCTTAGTATCTTCATAGTCTTGAAGTCCGGCCGTGATGATAGTTCGACTATCCGGACACCCCCTAGTCCAGGACCCCCTCAGTCGTGCTGCTTTGCTCAATGCGGTTCCTGTCTATTTCCAGTTTTTGAAGAGTTTCCTCATAAATGAGGTTTAATCCGCTGCCGCCGTCCATGAGTACTTTAGTAAGCCGAAAGCCGTCCACAATTGGACTGAGGACCAAGGCGGCTGGTGCTTGGGCTGTTCGGAATTTAGGATTGTCACTGGCATTGAAGGTGATAGCCGTGTCGCTCCATGGATTTATTGCTGCCACGTGGCAGACTTCGGCAAGGCTGCGGAGTGCTCGCTTACGCCTATTATTTGAGGCGAAGGTCTCGAAGACTGTCAGGACTGTATTGTTATCCACAGGATGGTGCTCTGCGGTGTTTTGAATGAGGAGATCCTCACCGCTCTTGGCCACCTGCCGGAGTACCCAACATGCTCTAAGGCTGTGTGTTGGTATGGTATCCACTGTACTATGAATTTTGCAGGGCCCGTTAAGCCATCCCTCCAATACGGTTCCACGCCCTATAGTGGGCTTTTGCTTCTTTGTAATTGAGTCGGGCGACTTATGAGAGTGCACCATTTTAACTCGGACTGGGGGCTTTGTCAGGGCCGGATTATCCCAAATTTTTGTTTGGGTTTTCCAGGCGCTTTCCATCACACAGTACTTCCGTACTATGGCCGCCAAGTCTGCGAAGCGTGTTATGTCATGGAGACTTATGGCGTTGAGGATTCCCTTGTCCGTGCAATTATTGCAAAAGAATGAAATTGTGTCTTCCTCGCGACAGTCCTTGACCTTGTTCATTACAAGGAGGAATCTGGCCCAATAGTGATGTACTGTCTCCTGGGGCTCTTGCCTAATGTGGGAAAGATCGTTTATATCTGGGTGGGTGGGTGGATTTAAGTACGGACCTTGACCCGGTTTGAGACCCAGGGGCGGAGGAGTTTTTGATCTTGGAAGTTCGGGCTCCCGTTTGTTGCCCAGTGGATCTGGCCTATTGCCTGATTCTATGTTCAGGGTTTGGGCGATGTCCTCCTGTGGACCGGTATCCGGCTCAGAGAGCTCGGGAATTCGGACATAGCTTGTCCTCGGGATAGAGGAAGAATCGCTGCATTGCTCCTCCACCACCACTATCTGATGGGTGACCGGCGAAGAGTTAATCTCCCTTTGGTCGGGTTTAAGCCCAATCCGATCATAGTCCGTAGCGACTCCCAAAGCGGCGATGCGATCCAAGAGCTCATTCAAAGAGGAGAGCTCCATTGGATTCATCCGCTCGGTAAGCTCCGAGCCAATGTGGAGGCTGTTTTCGATGACCCGAGAAGTCATAGTCGGCGCAGTGGCTGAAAAGGGCGGTCATGACGAAGCCGCCTATTCGGAGAGTTTGGCCTATAGCCAGGGCTCCCCCAGAGGTGATGTTGTCCCTGACAATGAGACGAGCCATCCTTCCTTACGATGACGGCACAGTGGAACTCTCAATGAAAGCACCAACGCCGGTGTCAAAACCGGCGGATCTCGGGTAGGGGGTCCCAAACTGTGCGTATAAGGCGGATAGTAACACGAGGCGGGGGACACGATGTTTACCCAGGTTTGGGCCCTCTCGATGGAGGTAATACCCTACTTCCTGCTTGATTGATCTTGATGATATGAGTATTACAAGAGTTGATCTACCACGAGATCGTAGAGGCTAAACCCTAGAAGCTAGCCTATGGTATGATTGTTGTTGTCCTACGGACTAAACCCTCTGGTTTATATAGACATCGGAGGGGGCTAGGGTTACACAGAGTCGGTTACAAGGGAGGAGACCTACATATCCGTATTGCCAAGCTTTCCTTCCACGCAAAGGAGAGTCCCATCCGGACATGAGATGAAGTCTTCAATCTTGTATCTTCATAGTCCAACAATCCGGCCAAAGGATATAGTCCGGCTGTCCGAAGACCCCCTAATCCAGGACTCCCTCAATGACCGCCCCCTCCGACAAAGGCAAGCCTCGCGCACCTTGCAAGACCGCCATCGCGCCCATGCCAAAGAAGAAGCTGACGCCCGAACAGCGGGCAATGGAGTAGGCAAAGAGAAAGGGCTGGAGGCACGCGACAACGTGAGGGGCGAAGCCATCGCGGTGGCCGCCATTGCCGCCGCTGTGCAGCAGGAGGTCACCAATGCCCGCGTCGCGGCGGCAGCGAGGGAGGCGCTATTTATGCTAGAGTTAAACCCTAGCCAGCACGGTCTCGCCAACAGCGCCGTGGCTGCGGCCAGCACCGGCTCATCCGCGTTCCCTCGGATGGTGCTGCCCGACTCGCCCCGCGCGTCGGCGACACAGCCGATACCTGGCTTCCACGTCTACTGATGACCCACAAGTATAGGGTGTCTATCGTAGTCCTTTCGATAAGTAAGAGTGTCGAACCCAACGAGGAGCAGAAGGAAATGACAAGCGGTTTTCAGAAAGGTATTCTTTGCAAGCACTGAAATTATCGGTAACAGATAGTTTTGTGATAAGGTAATTTGTAACGGGTAACAAGTAATGAAAGTAAATAAGGTGCAGCATGATGGCCCAATCCTTTTTGTAGCAAAGGAAAATCCTGGACAAATTCTTATATAAAGGAAAACGCTCCCGAGGACACATGGGAATTATCGTCAAGCTAGTTTTCATCACGCTCATTTGATTCGCGTTCGTTACTTTGATAATTTGATATGTGGGTGGACCGGTGCTTCGGTGATTTCCTTCATTGTACAAGCATCCCACCTATGATTAACCCCTATTGCAAGCATCCGCAACTACAAAAGAAGTATTAAGGTAAACCTAACCGTGGCATGAAACATATGGATCCAAATCAGCCCCTTACGAAGCAACGCATAAACTAGGGTTTAAGCTTACATCACTCTAGCAACCCATCATCTACTTATTACTTCCCAATGCCTTCCTCTAGGCCCAAACAATGGTGAAGTGTCATGTAGTCGATTTCACATAACACCACTAGAGGAGAGACAACATACATCTCATCAAAATATCGAACGAATACCAAATTCACATTACTTATAGAAAGACTTCTCGCATGCCCTCAGGAACAAACGTAACTACTCACAAATCATATTTGTCGGTGTCAAAACCGGCGGATCTCGGGTAGGGGGCCCCGAACTGTGCGTCTAGGCGGATGGTAACAGGAGACAAGGGACACGATGTTTTTACCCAGGTTCGGGCCCTCTCGATGGAGGTAATACCCTACTCACCTTGATTAATATTGATGATATGGGTAGTACAAGGGTAGATCTACCACGAGATCAAGGAGGCCAAACCCTAGAAGCTAGCCTATGGTATGATTGTTGTTCGTCCTACGGACTAAAACCCTCCGGTTTATATAGGCACCGGATAGGTTAGGGTTACACAGAGTCGGTTACAATGGTAGGACATCTACATATCCGTATCGCCAAGCTTGCCTTCCACGCCAAGGAAAGTCCCATCCGGACACGGGACGAAGTCTTCAATCTTGTATCTTCATGGTCCAGGAGTCCGGCCAACGCTGATAGTTCGGCCATCCGGACACCCCTAATCCGGGAGTCCCTCAGTAGCCCCCTAACCAGGCTTCAATGACGATGAGTCCGGTGCGTTGATTGTCTTCGGCATTGCAAGGCGGGTTCTTCTCCAAATTCCATATACTTGTCGAATAGTGTCCGGCTGCTGATAAATGTTGCGCTCCTTGGCTTCTACGCCCAATAATGGAAATCTTCCACGTGTTTGAATGAATGCGAAAAGCCAGGATATTTTCACAATTACCCCCCTAGCCGCGCAAATGAGCCGCCTATAAAAGGGGCAAGGCTCTAGATCTGAGTCACACCATCCCTCCTTTGCGAGCTTTCATCGGAGCGCTTCTGACCAACGCCCATTCCATCATGGACAGTCGACGCAGTTCCTCCTCTCGCGCTCCTAGCCCTCGGCCCGGAAATTGGGAGAGATGCTCAGTCCCGCATAGCGAGCTAGTTATACTCCAAGCCAAGGGATTTCTTCCCCCGGCCTTCATGGTTCCGGTTCGAGCCGGACTTTCCACCTACAAGGGCGGAAAGCAAGCGGAGAGCGTCCCCGATCCCTCTAAAGGAGAGCGGGTATGCTCCATCTCTTATCTAGTAAGAGGACTCGGATTTCCAATCCATCCGTTTCTCCGGGGGCTCTTGGACTTCTACGGCCTCCAATTGCACCATCTTACTCCCGCCTCCATCTTGCACATCGCGGGCTTCGAGGCCCTTTGCGAACTGTTCTTGGGCGTCGAGGCTCATTTCGGGCTGTGGAAGAGAATATTCTGCCTAGTACCCCGTTCTCATGAGGGGTCAATATATCAAGTGGGCGGAGCCGAGCTATGGCGCATCGCAGGGACCGGATACCTATCCGCAACCCCAAAGAAGGCGTCCGAAGACCGCCTTCGAATGGTTTTACATGGAGGACGTCCCGCTGCCGGATCCAGTTCGGATCGGCCTTCCGGAGTTCAGCAATGCTCCACTGAAGAAGCGCCTAAGCTGGCGCCCTCGGAGGGAAAATGACCGGGATGTCCTCTATCTGATGAGCCGAATAAAGTTACTGGCTCATGTCGGATTGACCATGATTGGAGTCATGGCAATCTGTATTATGAAAGTGCAGCCGCTCCAATATAGGGGCCACCCCATGTGGGACTTCAACGGGGAGGACGATGCCACCCGCCACGGCCGCAAAGGGCCGGG
Organism: Aegilops bicornis; assembly: GCA_021605145.1. Taxonomy (NCBI): domain Eukaryota; kingdom Viridiplantae; phylum Streptophyta; class Magnoliopsida; order Poales; family Poaceae; genus Aegilops; species Aegilops bicornis. The sequence goes on along the minus strand of CM038670.1, from coordinate 750,940,826 downwards.
ATCGGTCACCGAACTAGTGAAGATCTTGTCCGCCATGTATAAAGGAGAGGAGGAGGATTTCCTCCACGTCAATCCACTAAAGGAGTTTTCTTCGAATAATCCTCGAAGCTGGGTAAGCAAACATCTTTGTGAACTGTACGATCCATGTTCCCGTGGTTAAATATCTCATTTCATGGTTTTTGCGCAGGAACTGCGCCGAACTGTGGAGAAGATACACATCCCGCCCCCACAACCCGAGGATCCGGAGCGGTCCCTCGATCCATCCTCCGAAGAGGATCCAGATATAAAGGTGGAGTTGATCGACGGGGTGTTCTACCAACTTAGCATCGACGATGCCTTGGTTGCCATTGCGGCCGATTACCCCGGAATACTTCCAGCCTCACAGGTAACTGAGACCGAAATCCCAAAGCCCTGATAATGACCCATCCATGCTTATTTTTGATCACCGTATACCAATGGTGCTTCGCAGGGGGTACCTTCGAGGCAGGAATCCGAGCCCGCGGCGGCTGGCCAACAAAGGGCAGTGCGGCCCCGCAGGCTAAAAAGGAGTGCGGTCTGGACCAAAACTCCGCTGCAATGGTATGGAGTGTCACCGTACTCCTAGGATCGATTCTTGGAATGCGTACTAACGCTGGTGCTCTTTTCAGGAAAAAGAGCGCTCGCCGGACTGAGTCCAGAGAAGTTGCCAACCGAACCTTCACCGGCCAGGCTTCAAAGCCGGGTCCGGAGGCTGAGGCGAGCACGAGACGTGCGTCGGATGCTCCTCCGACAGAGGATGCCGACAGGTTGTCCGCCACCAACTCCGAGGTGGAGCGCCTTGAATCACAGCGCCGCCAGACAGCTTCTTCATGACGCATGTTTCTCCCAGAGGCCTTGAATGCCTTCGATTCGGGAGATGCGCACCTCCGTGCCGCTCAAGATGGTCTAGCCAGAGCCATGGAGCGGTATGTAAAGGACATACTGGTAAGGAAATTTGTGATTATATATGCCAAGTAGCCCCGAGACTTAAAATAGTTAGAATAACTGATTTAAGGATCATACATTATCTTGAGGATCTTCTGAGAAAAGAATACCCGACTGTCCCAGGAGCTTGAAGAGTGCAAGGCCCAACTTGAGGCCGCACTAGCCGCTACAGGGGGAGCCGCAGAGACCCCCACTGGTAACATGCGCTTTAAAAAATAGTTTATAAAGTGCGGCGGGTTTGTAAATCTGACAAAAATATTGCAGATGGCGCCGGACTAGATCCGGACCAGCAGCAGCTCTTGCGCCAGCTAAAGGCCGGCGAGAGCGTGCTTACGAGGGTGCGGCAGGAGAAAAATAACCTCCAAGACGCCAACACCAAGCTGGGTGAGGAACTGAAGGATGTTCGTGCCCAGTTGTCTGACTCTGTAAAGGAGAATCAGCGGCTTCATCGCGGCATTTTCAGTAAGTGCTTGAGCGAACTTTTAAAAGAGTTCGACGAGGAAGGCGACTAACATAAACATGTATGTAGGTTTGCTCACAGGTCGTCCTGAGGAGGAGATGCCCAGTTCTTCGGGTGATCTTCTTCCCGAACTGCGTCGGTACCGCATTTAACGAGTCCGGCGGTGATGAAAGGTATCGGCCAGCCTTGTGGCCATCTATCTCCCTGCAGAAGGCATTGGGGAGTTGGGCGGAGCGGCTTCAAGGAGCACGGTGGCGCTTCCGAGCTATGGAAGATATCGGCCTGCCGTCAAAGGCGTCGAGGAGGCTCGGGCCATGGTAAAGGCAGCGGTACACGAAGGTTGACCCAAACCACATGGCCGAGGTCGGACTGTGGGGCCTGATGGGATGGAGATCCTGTAAGCTTAGTGTACGGCCAAGTAGAATTGGCCGCCAAGTATTCCCAGCAAGATTGTAAATTAGATAGCCTATTAGATGGCATTGAGGAGGAATACAATGAGTCGAGTTGACTATGTAAAAATGTGACACGAAAAAATGTCTTCTAGCCGGATTGTAGATCGTTTGTCACATCGGACCTTTTCGCTTCGACCTCAGGACCCAATAGTCCGGAGTGTGTCCGAATACCTTCGTGGTTATATAAGAACCGGGGTATGCATGGAGACAAGGCGTAGGGGTCATTGTTGCTGTATCAGACAAGTGCCCAACTAGTTATGTTATATTACATGGATAGTAAAAACATCTTCCGGGGAGAATAGTTCCGTTAAGGGTTCCTTTTCATTTGGGATGCATGCCCTAAAGTGCATGTCAAAGCTGCTATGAAAGAAGAAAAATCATCTAGGGCAGATGGGTAAATAATTAAAATCATCTTTCAGTTCACCGACCGAATATTCCCTTAAGAACGCTTAGCTTTCGGCTTCACCGGTCTGAAGTACACATCCGGCTGACCAGCAGTAATAATCGCAGAGGTGCTCCCTTTACCACCTAGCCGAACAATCGGGAATGTAGGGTAAGCACATGAGCCAGCAACCCAGCTTGGCCAAAACTTAAGTCATATCGATGCATATAATGGTGAATAAAAGGTACATGCGGAAGTTTAACGCATGTGTTGGGCATGAAGCCCGTATAAATAAGCTTCTGTTAAAGAAGCCCCCAGGTATAATGAGCGCGAACATCGCGTCAAGTGTGTGCGAAAAAGGCGCAAACGATCCTCTAGAGGCTTCAAGAAGAAAAAGGAGGAAGGAGAGAAATAAAAGACAGCAAAAACAGAAAATGTGGACGGAGGAAGGAGACGAACTTGGAGTCCGGCACTTAGGCGTAGAATCTTCATAGACGGGCTGCGTTCCATGGGTTCGGCTCGAGTCGGTTATCCGATGCGTTTGTGAGACGGTATGCTCCGCCGGTCGACCTGGTCGATGATGAAGGGACCTTCCCATTTGGGCTTGAGTTTGTCCTTTTTCTTGTCCGGCAGGCGTAGAACTAGTTCGCCAATGTTGTAAGCTTTGGCCCGTACTTCCCTGCTTTGATATCTTCGAGCCTGCTGTTGATAGAATGCGGAACGAGCTTTTGCCACGTCGCGCTCCTCCTCCAATGCGTCCAAGCTGTCCTGCCGATCAAGCTCGGCTTCTCTGTCTTCATACATGCGCACGCGAGGTGAGTCATGTATTATATCGCAGGGCAAGACTGCCTCTGCGCCGTACACCATAAAGAATGGTGTGAATCCGGTAGTATGATTTGGCGTGGTCCGCGGCCCCGTAGTACGGAGTCGAGCTCCTCAACCCAAAGGCGTGTTAGATTCCTTGAGGGACCGCACTAGTGCGGGTTTAATGCCGCTCATGATTAGACCATTTGCTCGCATTTGACTTGGACATTGGTTTGAGGGTGATAGACTGAGGCGTAATCGAGCTTGATGCCCATGTTTTTGCACCATAATTTGACCTCATCGGCCGTGAAGTTGGTGCCATTATCAGTGATGATACTGTGGGGGATACCGTAAAGGTGCACTACCCCTGATATGAAGTCTATCACCGCTCCGGATTCGGCCGTTTTAACAGGCTTGGCCTCTATCCATTTGGTGAATTTATCCACCATGACCAATAGGTATTTTTGCTTGTGGGTTCCTCCCTTAAGGGGTCCAACCATGTCAAGCCCCGGACCACGAACGGCCAGGTGATGGGTATAGTTTTAAGGGCGGTTGGGTGGCATGTGGCTTTGTTAGCAAAAAGGCTGGCAACCGACGCAGCGTTGGACTAAGTCCTGCGCGTCTGCCGGGCCGTCGGCCAATAAAATCCTGTACGGAAGGCCTTGCCTACAAGGGCCCGGGCTGCGGCGTGGTGCCCACCCAGTCCGGCATGAATTTCAGCCAGGAGGTTTCGCCCTTCCTCTTCGGAGATAATCCTTTGAAGGACTCCGGTACTGCTTTTCTTATAAAGCTCTCCCTCATGGACTTTGTAGGCTTTAGATCGCCGTACTATGCAGCGAGCCTCGTTTTGGTCTTCGGGGAGTTCCTGCCTAGTTAGGTAGGCTAGGAATGGTTCCGATCCCACGGGCGATAACCGCCATTATTTCGTGAGCGGAGGGTGTTATCTCGAAGCAGAGCCTCCGGTTGTGTTGTGAGTGTTTGGCGTCGAGGCGGTGTGGTTGGGTCCGGATTGTTATTGCGGACTCCCTTCCCATAGTAATGCGGATGGCTTGAACAGCCGTTCCAGGAAGATGTTGGGCGGGACGGCATTGCGTTTTGCACCGATGCGTGCAAATATATCCGCCGCCTGGTTATTATCTCGGGCTATATGATGAAATTCGAGCCCTTCGAACCGTGCTGACATTTTTAGGACCGCATTGCGGTATGCTGCCATTTTCGGATCTTTGGCATCAAAGTCTCCATTTATTTGAGATATTGCGAGGTTCGAATCGCCGCGCACCTCTAGGCGTTGAATGCCCATGGAGACTGCCATCTGGAGGCCGTGCAGAAGGGCCTCGTATTCAGCTGCGTTGTTGGAGTCCGTATACATTATCTGAAGGACGTATTGGACTGTGTCCCGGTTGGGGACGTCGGGGCAACGCTTGACCCAGCCGACCAACATTTTGGAGCCGTCAAAGTGCATGATCCAATAGGAGTATCGCGCCGTACTCTTTTGGGAGTTCGTATTGATTCCATTCGGCCACGAAGTCGGCCAAAACCTGCGACTTAATAGCTCGTCGTGGCTTATAAGTTATATCGAATGGAAGGAGCTCTATGGCCCATTTAGCAATCCGGCCCGTCGCATCGCGGTTATTTATAATGTCGTTAAGAGGTACTTCGGAGGCTATCGTTATCGAACACTCTTGAAAGTAGTGTCGCAGCTTCCGAGATGCCATGAACACCACGTATGCTATCATTTGATAGTGTGGGTAACGGGACTTGCATGGAGTTAGGACAGTGGACACATAGTAAACCGGTTTTTGAAGAGGGAACGGTGTCCGTCCATTTCTCGTTCGACAACGAGCACCGCACTGACAACTTGATGTGTTGTGGCGATATATAATAGCATTGGTTCGCCCACATTGGGCGCGGCCAGGACCGAATTGGTTGCCAATATGGCTTTTATCTCTTCGAGTCCGGCCGTGGCGGCATCCGTCCACTCGAAGTGTTCGGTGCGGTGGAGGAGGCGGTAAAGGGGTAACGCCTTGTGTTGAAGCAGAACGGGCCGTACGGAGTGATGAATGCTATTGCTGCTTGGTCTGGCTCCGCCATCTTGATTTGGTGGTAGCCGGAGTATGCGTCGAGGAAGCACAATGAGTCGTGTCTCATCAGAAGCGCCAATAATTTGATCAATTCGAGGGGGAAGGGATCCTTTGGGCAAGCCTTATTAAGGTCTTTAAAATCAACACATAGGCGCCAGGATTTATCCTTCTTTGGTACCATCATCAGGTTTGCTAGCCAGTCCGGATGTTTTATATCTCTGATGAACCCGGCTTCCAAAAGTTTGGCTAGCTCCTCTCCCATGGCATGTCTCTTGGGTTCGGAAAAGCGCCGAAGAGCCTGTTTGGTAGCTTGAATCCTTTTAGGATATTTAGGCTGTGCTCGGCCCGGTGACGTGGGATTCTGGCATGTCCGAAGGATGCCGAGCAAAGATGTCCCAGCTTTTCTTGTAGAAACACTCGTAGTCTGGCGTCTACATCGTGGTTTAATTGTGCCCCTATGGAGGCCGTCTTTGCAGGGTCCGTTGGGTGGACTTGGAATTTGACTATTTCATCCGCTGGTTTAAAAGAGGTGGACTTGGATCTTTTATCAAGTATCACATCGTCCATGTTCACCGCGGAGCGCATCGCGGTGAGTTCCTCGGCAGCTAGGGCTTGGACGATTGCCTCGAGGGCTAGTCTGGCTGTCTTGTTTTCGGCGCGGAGTGCTATGTTCGGATCACTAGCTAGAGTGATTATTCCGTTAGGTCCGGGCATTTTAAGCTTCATGTACCCATAATGGGGTATAGCTTGAAAAATTGTGAATGCCTCTCGTCCTAATAAAGCATGATATCCGCTGTTGAGCAGGGCCACTTGAAATGTGACCTCCTTGGACCTGTAATTGTCCGTGAGCGAACACTACATCGATGTAATTTTTCCTATGCAGCATGCTTCCCGGCTAGGGATTATTCCTCTGAAGGTTGTGCTGCTTCGCTCAATGCGGTTCGATCTATTTCCATTTTTTCGGGGTTTCCTCATAGATGAGGTTTAGTCATTGCCGCCATCCATGAGTACCTTAGTAAGGCGTAATGCCGTCCACTATCGGACCGAGTACCAATGCGGTGGTGCTCGGGCTGTTCGAATTTAGGTTAAATCGCGGCATTGAAGGTGATAGCCGTGTCCCTCCATGGATTTATTGTTGCTACTTGGTAGACTTCGCAAGGTTATGGAGTGTTCGCTTTAGCATGTTATTTGATGCGAAAGTCTCGAAGACTATTAACACCTTCTTGGTGTTCTTTGGGCTAGGGTTACGAAGCTAGAAGCTCTTCGCCACTTTTGGCCACTCCGCCATATTATCCAACATGCTCGAAGGCTATGAGTTGGAGTGGCGCCTCTGTCTTGTGAATTTTGCAGGTCCGTTTAGCCAACCCTCGATGCGGTTCCGTACCCTTTAGGGGTTTTTGCTTTTTTGGTATTTAACCCAGGTGCTTGATAATGATGCACCCTTTTATTTCGGACTAGGGATGTATTCGGGGCCGGATTATCCCAAAATTTACTTTCGGTTTTCCAAGCGCTCTCCATCGCACAGTACTTTTGTACTATGGTTGCCAAGTCCGCAAAGCGTGTAATTTTGCGACGACTTATGGCGTTTAGGATTCCCTTGTCCGTGCAATTATTGCAGAAAATTGGGATTGCGTCCTCCTCTCGGCAGTCCTTTATCCTGTCCATAACCGGGAGGAATCTGGCCCGATAATGATGTCTTGGTTCAGCGGGCTCTTGCCGAATTCGGGATAGATCGCTAATGTTTGGGTGGGCGGGTGGAACTAGATCCGGAACCCGTCCAATTTAGGACTCGGGGGCGAAGTTTCGAACTTCGGAAGTTTGGATTTTGAGTGTTATTCAATGAGTCCGACCACCCGCTGACTTTAAGTTCAGGGCTTGATCGACATCCGTCCCTCCGCGAGAATCCGACATGGAGGGATCGGGAATCCGGACGTAGCTAGTCCTTAAGATAGAAGAAGAATCGCCGCATTGCTCCTCTATTACAGCAACATGATGGGTAGCCTGGGGAGAGTTCATCTCTCTCAGATCGGTTTTAGGCCCGATACGGTCATAGTCTGTGGTGACTCCCAGGGCGGCGATTCGATCCAAGAGCTCGTTTACGGAGGAGAGCTCGATCGGATCTAATTGTTCGCCAAGTTCCGAATTGACATGGAGATTGGTTCCAATGACTCGAGAGGTCATCGTCGGTATGTGGCGGACTGGCGGTCATAAGAAAACCACCTAGCGAAGAGTTCGGCGATGGCCAAGGCTCCTTTAGCGATGGTATCGTCTTTAAAGGCGAGATGAGGCATCCTACGATGGCAACGACACGCAGGAACTCTCAATGAAAGCACCAATGCGGTGTCAAAACCGGCGGATCTCGGTAGGGGGTCCCGAACTGTGCGTCTAGGCGGATGGTAACAGGAGACAAGGGACACGATGTTTTACCCAGGTTCGGGCCTCTCGATGGAGGTAATACCCTACTCCTGCTTGATTAATATTGATGATATGGGTAGTACAAGAGTAGATCTACCACGAGATCAAGGAGGCTAAACCCTAGAAGCTAGCCTATGGTATGATTGTTGTTCGTCCCTACGGACTAAAACCCTCCGGTTTATATAGGCACCGGATAGGTTAGGGTTACACAGTCGGTTACAATGGTAGGAGATCTACATATCCGTATCACCAAGCTTGCCTTCCACGCCAAGGAAAGTCCCATCCGGACACGGGACGAAGTCTTCAATCTTGTATCTTCATGGTCCAGGAGTCCGGCCAACGGTGATAGTTCGGCTATCCGGACACCCCCTAATCCGGGACTCCCTCAATATTCATGTTCATAATCAGAGGGGTATTAACATGCATAAAGGATCTGAACATATGATCTTCCACCAAATAAACCAACTAGCATCAACTACAAGGAGTAATCAACACTACTAGCAACCTACAGGTACCAATCTGAGGTTTTGAGACAAAGATCGGATACAAGAGATGAACCAGGGTTTGAGATGAGATGGTGCTAGTGAAGATGTTGATGGAGATTGACCCCCTCCCGATGAGAGGATCAATGGTGATGAATTCCCCCTCCCGGAGGGATGTTTCCCCGGCAGAACAGCTCCGCGGGAGCCCTAGATTGGTTCTGCCAAGGTTTCGCCTCGTGGCTGCGGTGTTGCGTCCTGAAAGCTTCCTCCTGATTTTTTCCATTTCGAAAGACTTCATATAGCAGAAGATGGGCATCGGAGGCCTGCCAGGTGGCCCACGAGGCAAGGGGGTTCGCCTGGGGGGTAGGGCGCGCCCCCACCCTCGTGGCCAGGGTGTGGGCCCGTTTGGTTGATTCTTTCGCCAGTATTTTTTATGTTTTCCAAAACGTTCCTCCGTGAAGTTTCAGGAATTTTGGAGTTGTGCAGAATAGGTCTCTAATATTTGCTCCTTTTCCAGTCCAGAATTTCAGCTGCCGGCATTCTCCCTCTCCATGTAAACCTTGTAAAATAATAGAGAATAGGCATAAGTATTGTGACATAATGTGTAATAACAACCCATAATGCAATAAATATTGATATAAAAGCATGATGCAAAATGGACGTATCAGCTTCCCCAAGCTTAGACCTCGCTTGTCCTTAAGCGGAAGCCGATAACGAAAAATATTTCCACATGTTTAGAGATAGAGGTGTCGATAATATAAAATACGGACATGAGGGCATCATGATCAATCTTATAACAGCAACATATATATAAATTATCATATGATTTCATATGCTAAGTAACAATCTATTCACAATATAAAATATGAATTGGAAACTTCATTGGAAACTAACAAACTATAATCTCGGTCATTGAAGCAATTGCAATTTGTCATAACATCGGAAAGAGTCAATATAAGAGCTTTTCGGCAAATCCACATAATCAACTATCATTTAGTCTTTCACAATTGCTAACACTCACGCAATACTTATGGGTATGGAGTTTTAATCGGACACAGAGAAAGATAGGGGCTTATAGTGCTGCCTCCCAAACCTTTTACCTGAAAGGTAATGTCAACAATATCAGGATCTTTCCAACACAATGTGCTTGCCAAAGGATAAAATGTAAAAAGGAAAGGTGAAGTTCACCATGACTCTTGTATAAAGTATGAGACAAGAATAAAAGATAGGCCCTTCGCAGAGGGAAGCAGAGGTTGTCATGTGCTTTTATGGTTGGATGCACAAAATCTTAATGTGAAAGAACGTCACTTTATATTGCCACTTGTGATATGGACCTTTATTATGCAGTCCGTCGCTTTTATTTCTTCCACATCACAAGATCGTATAAACCTTATTTTCTCCACACTAATAAATACATATTTAGAGAGCAATTTTTATTGCATGCAACAATGACAACTTACTTGAAGGATCTTACTCAATCCATAGGTAGGTATGGTGGACTCTCATGGCAAAACTGGGTTTAAGGATATTTGGAAGCACAAGTAGTGTCTCTACTTGGTGCAAAGAATTTGGGTAGCATGAGGGAGAAAGGCAAGCTCAACATGTTGGATGATCCATGATAATATACTTCATTTCGGATATAAGAAAACATAACCCATTACGTTGTCTTTCTTGTCCAACATCAACTCTTTAGCATGTCATATTTTAATGAGTGCTCACAATCATAAAAGATGTCCAAGATGTTATATTTATATGTGATAACCTCTCTTTCTTTATTACTTCCTATTAATTGCAACGATGACCAAAACTATGTTTGTCAACTCTCACCAACTTTTATTCATCATACTCTTTATATGTGAAGTCATTACTCTCCATAAGATCAATATGATCTCTTTATTTCTTTTTATTCCTTCTTTTTCTTTTATTCCCTCACGATCGTACCAAGATAATCAAGCCCTTGACTCAAAACTAATCTTTATTATATATAGCTCACGGACTCGATTACATACTAAAACTAGATCATACTAAAACTTTATTCTACTAAATCAAGATATTACTAAAAGGACCGAACTAAGAAAACGGTAAAGATAGTAGTGTGATGGTGATACGATACCGGGGCACCTCCCCCAAGCTTGGCAGTTGCCAAGGAGAGTGCCCATACCCAATACTCAGTTCTCCTTTGCTAGTGATGGTGGAGTTGTTGATGAAGTAGGCTTGTCGTCCATCTTCCAAGGCATAGGCTCACCATCATAGAAGGATGATCGAGTCTCTGGGATCCTCAAATCTGCAGCCAAACTCATCCTCTTGAATCTATATTCATACTCACAGTTTTGGTTTTGCAGGTCATAGATCTGGGCTTGGAGGCGCTCGATTTTCTCGTGAAGCTTGAAGATGGTCTCCCCAATGTTCTTGACATCTAGCTTGTGGTTGTTGGCGAACTCCGTGATCATTACATGGTTGGCCTCGAGTCCACGTTCCACCATCTCCTAGCACTTGAAAACTTGTTGCTCCATTGCTTCGAGCCTTGTCTCCGCGCTTCCGGTCCTCCTTGGTCCCTCAACATCGCGGATGTGCAGCAGCCCTCACGCATCTCAATGGTTTGAGGATGTTGCAGCACCTCCGCGAGGTAGGGGTTGATGACCTTCTCGAAGAACTTGTCCTTGGGGGTGCTTGGAGATGTCATGGTGATCTAGATCTGTCAGAAAAATAGCTCGAAACAAAAACAGAGGATATTTGCAAGGTACGGTGGTCAAAACCTTCAGGAGATTATATAATATTTTTTACCGACCAAAAGAAGTATTGTGTAGGAAAACGGAGTCCGAAGAGCACACGAGGTGCCCACGAGGTAGGGGGCGCGCCCAGGGGGGTAGGGTGTGATACGTCTCCAACGTATCTATAATTTTTGATTGCTCCATGCTATATTATCTACTGTTTTGGACAATTTTGGGCTTTATTATCCACTTTTATATTATTTTTGGGACTAACCTATTAACCGGAGGCCCAGCCCAGAATTGCTGTTTTTTGCCTATTTCAGTGTTTCGAAGAAAAGGAATATCAAACGGAGTCCAATTGACCTGAAACTCCACAGAACTTATTTTTGGACGGAAGAAGCCCACGGAGTACGGAGTGCACTAGGGGAGTCCCGGGCTGCCCACGAGGGTGGGGGACACGCCCACTCCCCTAGGGCGCGCCCCCTGCCTCGTGGACAGCCCGGAGGTCCACCGACGTACTTCTTTCACCCATATATACCCACGTACCCTAAAACTTCCGAAGACGAGAATAGATCGGGAGTTCCGCCGCCGCAAGCCTCTGTAGCCACCAAAAGTCAATCGGGACCCTATTCCGGCACCCTGCCGGAGGGGGGAACCCTCACCGGTGGCCATCTTCATCATCCCGGCGCTCTCCATGACGAGGAGGGAGTAGTTCACCCTCGGGGCTGAGGGTAAGTACCAGTAGCTATGTGTTTGATCTCTCTCTCTCGTGTTCTTGATTTGGCACGATCTTGATGTATCGCGAGCTTTGCTATTATATTTGGATCTTATGTTTCTTCTCCTCCACTACTCTCTAGTAACGGATTGAGTTATACCTTTTAAGTTATATTATCTGATTGAGTATTTAATGATTTGAGAACACTTGATGTATGTCTTGCCGTGCATATCTGTGGTGACAATGGGATATCACGTGACTCACTAGATGTATGTTTTGGTGATCAACTTACGGGTTCCGCCCATGAACTTATGCATAGGGGTTGGCACACGTTTTCGTCTTGATTCTCTGGTAGAAACTTGGGGGCACTCTTTCAGGTTCTATGTGTTGGTTGAATAGATGAATCTGAGATTGTGTGATGCATATCGTATAATCATACCCACGGATACTTGAGGGGACATTGGAGTATCTAGGTGTCATTAGGGTTTTGGTTGATTTGTGTCTTAAGGTGTTATTCTAGTACGAACTCTAGGGCTGTTTGTGAAACTTATAGGAATAGTCCAACAGATTGATTGGAAAGAATAACTTTGAGGTGGTTTCGTACCCTACCATAATCACTTCGTTTGTTCTCCGCTATTAGTGGCTTTGGAGTGACTCTGTTGCATTTTGAGGGATAGTTATATGATCCAACTATGTTATTATTGTTGAGAGAACTTGCACTAGTGAAAGTATGAACCCTAGGCCTTGTTTCCAATCATTGCAATACCGTTTACGCTCACTTTTACCATTAGTTACCTTGCTGTTTTTATATTTTCAGATTACAAAAACCTATATCTACCATCCATATTGCACTTGTATCACCATCTCTTCGGCGAACTAGTGCACCTATACAATTTACCATTGTATTGGGTGTGTTGGGGACACAAGAGACTCTTTGTTATTTGGTTGCAGGGTTGTTTGAGAGAGACCATCTTCATCATACACCTCCCACGGATTGATAAACCTTAGGTCATCCACTTGAGGGAAATTTGCTACTGTCCTACAATCTTCTACACTTGGAGGCCCAACAATGTCTACAAGAAGAAGGTTGTCTAGTAGACATCAGCGTGCGCCCTCCACCCTCGTGGATGCCTCGTGTCCTTCCCGGACTGCTTCTTATTTTCCTATTTTCTTAAATATTCCAAAACGGAGAAAAATTGCCATTAGAACTGTTTTGGAGTCGGTTTACGTACCGTACCACATACCTGTTCCTTTTCGGAGTATGAAACGTTCTGGAAAGTGTCCCTTATGTATTCCTCTGGGGTTACGGTTTCAATAACATTAGTTTCAACATTTACGGGATTACCTGAGATATAATGTTTGATTATTTGACCGTTCACCACCTTCGGATTTGTGCCTTCGAAGTTGTTGATTTTTATGGCACCGGAACGATAGACCTCCTCGATAACGTAAGGAACTTCCCATTTAGAGAGAAGTTTTCCTGCAAAAAATCTTAAACGAGAGTTGAATAGCAACACATAATCACCTACATTAAACTCACGCTTTTGTATCCTTTTGTCATGCCATCTTTTAACTTTTTCTTTAAACAGTTTGGCATTCTCCTAGGCTTGAGTTCTCCATTCATCAAGTGAGCTAATGTCGAATAGCCTCTTCTCACCTGCAAGTTTGAAATCATAATTGAGCTCTTTAATAGCCCAATATGCCTTATGTTCTCGTTCGAGAGGTAAGTGACATGCTTTTCCGTAAACCATTTTATACGGAGACATACCCATAGGATTTTTATATGCAGTTCTATAGGCCCATAATGCATCATCGAGTTTCTTGGACCAATTCTTTCTAGATCTATTAACAGTCTTTTGCAAGATTAATTTGATCTCTCTATTACTCAATTCTACCTGGCCACTAGATTGTGGGTGGTAAGGAGATGCAATTCTATGATTAACGTCATACTTAGCAAGCATTTTACGAAAGGCACCATGAATAAAATGTGAACCACTATCAGTCATTAAATATCTAGGGACTTCAAACCTCGGAAAAATATCTTCTTTAAGCATCTTAATAGAGGTGTTATGATAAGCACTACTAGTTGGAATAGCTTCTACCCACTTAGTAACGTAATCAACAGCAACTAAAATATGTGTGTACCCATTAGAGGAAGGAAACGGTCCCATATAATCAAAGCCCCAAACATTAAATGGTTCAATAACAAGTGAATAGTTCATAGGCATTTCTTGACGACTACTAATATTGCCAATTCTCTGACATTCATCACAAGACAAGACAAACTTACGGGCATCTTTAAAGAGAGTAGGCCAATAAAAACCGGATTGCAATACCTGATGACCCACAAGTATAGGGGATCTATCGTAGTCCTTTCGATAAGTAAGAGTGTCGAACCCAACGAGGAGCAGAAGGAAATGATAAGCGGTTTCCAGCAAGGTATTCTCTGCAAGTACCGAAATAAGTGATAACAGATAGTTTTGTGATGAGGTAAATTGTAACGAGCAACAAGTAACAAAAGTAAACACGGTGCAGCAAGGTGGCCCAATCCTTTTTGTAGCAAAGGACAAGCCTGGACAAATTCTTATTATAGGAAAAGCGCTCCCGAGGACACATGGGAATATCGTCAAGCTAGTTTTCATCACGTTCATATGATTTGCGTTCGGTACTTTGATAATTTGATATGTGGGTGGACCGGTGCTTGGGTGCTGTTCTTACTTGAACAAACATCCCACTTATGATTAACATCTATTGCAAGCATCATAACTACACCAAAAGTATTAAGGTAAACCTAACCATAGCATGAAACATATGGATCCAAATCAGCCCCTTATGAAGCAACGCATAAACTAGGGTTTTAGCTTCTGTCACTCTAGCAACCCATCATCTACTTATTACTTCCCAATGCCTTCCTTTAGGCCCAAATAATGGTGAAGTGTTATGTAGTCGACGTTCACATAACACCACTAGAGGTTAGACAACATACATCTCATCAAAATATCGAACGAATACCAAATTCACATGACTACTAATAGCAAGACTTCTCCCTTGTCCTCAGGAACAAACGTAACTACTCACAAAGCATATTCATGTTCATAATCAGAGGGGTAATAATGTGCATAAAGGATCTGATCATATAATCTTCCACCAAATAAACCAACTAGCATCAACTACAAGGAGTAATCAACACTACTAGCAACCTACTAGCACCAATCACGGACTTGGAGACAAGAATTGGATACAAGAGATGAACTAGGGTTTGGAGATGAGATGGTGCTGGTGAAGATGTTGATGGAGATTTCCCTCTCCCGATGAGAGGAGCGTTGGTGATGATGATGGCGATGATTTCCCCCTCCCGGAGGGAAGTGTCCCCGACAGAACAGCTCTGCCGGAGCCCTAGATTGGTTCCGCCAAGGTTCCGCCTCATGGCGGCGGAGTCTCGTCCTGTAAGGTTGTTTATGATTTTTTTTCTCATCGAAAGACTTCATATAGGAGAAGATGGGCATCGGAGAGCCACCAGGGGGCCCACGAGGTAGGGGGCGCGCCCAGGGGGGAGGGCGCGCCCCCCACCCTCATGAGCAGGGTGTGGGCCCCCTGGCCTTCATCTTTGGCGACGATTTTTCTTTATTTATTTTAAGGTATTCCGTGGAGTTTCAGGACTTTTGGAGTTGCGCAGAATAGGCCTTCAATATTTGCTCCTTTTCCATTGAATTCGGTGCCCGGCATTCTCCTCTTCATGTAAACCTTGTAAAATAAGAGAGAATAGCCATAAGTATTGTGACATAACGTGAAATAACAGCCCATAATGCGATAAATATCGATATAAAAGCATGATGCAAAATGGACGTATCAACTCCCCAATCTTAGACCTCGCTTGTCCTCAAGCGAAAAGCCGATAACAATAAATATGTACTCATGTTTAGAGGTAGAGGCGTCGATAAAAATAAAATACGGACATGAAGGCATCATGATTATTCTCATAACAGCAACATATATTGATTTGTCATATGATTACTCATGTTCAAATGATGATCTTTTCACAAAGTGCAAAAGTATGAACCAGAAACCTTATTGGGCACCAACAAATTATAACCTCAGTCATTGAAGCAATTGCAATTTATCATAACATCGGAAAGAGTCTATGTCAGAGCTTAAAATCAAGTCCACATACTCTACTATCACTTAGTCCTTCATAATTGCTAACACTCACGCAATACTTGTGGTTCTGAGTTTTAACAGGACACGAGAGAAAGATAGGGGCTTGTAGTTTTGCCCCACAACCTTTTACCTCGGGGTAATGTCAACAATAATAATTCATGCTCCCTACATCCAATTAGATATATATATATATATATATATATATATATATATATATATATATATATATCATGTTCTTTCCAACATGCCGAGCTTGCCAAAGGATAAAATAAAAAGGAGAAGGTGAAGATCACCGTGACTCTTGCATAAGGTAGAAGATAATAATAAAAGATAGGCCCTTCGCAGAGGGAAGCAGAGGTTGCCATGCGCTTTTATGGTTGGATGCACAAAATCTTAATGCAAAAGAACGTCACTTTATATTGCCCCTTGTATGCGGAACTTTATTATGCAGTCTGTCACTTTTATTACTTCCACAACAAGTTCGTACAAAGCTTATTTCTCTGCAGTAATAAGTCATGCATATTTAGAGAGCAATTTTTATTGCTTGCACCGATGACAACTTACTTGAAGGATCTTACTCAATCCATAGGTAGATATGATGGACTCTCATGGCTAAACTGGTTTAAAGGTATTTGGAAGCACAAGTAGTATCTCTACTTGGTGTTGAGAATTTGGCTAGCATGAGGGGGAAAGGCAAGCTCAACATGTTAGGAGATCCATGACAATATACTTTGTCTCAGATATAAGAAAACATAACTCATTACGTTGTCTTCCTCGTCCAACATCAACTCTTTAGCATGTCATATTTTAATGAGTGTTCACAATCATAAAAGATGGCAATGATAATATATCTATATGTGAAACCTCTCTCTCCTTATTACTTCCTATTAATTGCAACGATGACCAAAACTATATTTGCCAACTCCCAACAACTTTTAATCATCATACTCTTTCTATGTGAAGTCATTACTTTCAATAAGACCAATATGAACTCTTTGTTTCTTTTTGTTCTTTTCTTTTATTCACTCAAGATCATGGCAAAGTAATCAAGCCCTTGACTCAACACTAATCTTTATTATATATAGCTCACGGACTCGATTGAATAGAGGTATCATAAAGCAAAACTTCAAAACTAGATCATGCCATGACTTTATTCTACTATATCAAGATACTACTAATAGGATCTAACTAAGAAAAACGGCAAAGATAGGAGTTGTGATGGTGATACGATACCGGGGCACCTACCCCAAGCTTGGCAGTTGCCAAGGGGAGTGCCCATACCCATGTGATTATGTCTCCTTCTTTGTTGTTGGTGGTGGAGGTGTTGTTGATGATCTAAGCTTGTCGTCCACCTTCCATGGCATAGGCTCACCCTCATAGAAGGATGATCGAGTCTACGGAATCCTCAAATCTGCAACGGAAACAGCTCGAAACGAAAACAGAGGATATTTGCGTGATACGGTCGTCAAAACCTTCGAGAGAATATATAATGAACTTTTACCGACCAAAATACGTATTGTGCAAGAAAACGGAGTCCGGAGGGCACACGAGGTGCTCACGAGGTAGGGGGCGCGCCCAGGGGGTAGGGCGCGCCCTCCACCCTCGTGGAGGCCTCGTGTCCTCCCCGGACTGCTATTTATTTTTCTATTATTCTAAATATTCCAAAACGGAGAAATATTGCCTTAGAATTTGTTTTGGCGTCGGTTTACTTACCGTAACACATACCTATTCCTTTTCGGAGTCTGAAACGGTCTGGAAAGTGTCCCTTATGTATTCCTCCGGGGTTACGGTTTCAATAATGTTGGTTTCAACATTTATGGGATTACCTGAGATATAATGTTTGATTCTTTGACGGTTTACCACCTTCGGATTTGTGCCTTCGAAGTTGTTGATTTTTATGGCACCGGAACGATAGACCTCCTCGATAACGTAGGCACCTTCCCATTTAGAGAGAAGTTTTCCTGCAAAAAATCTTAAACGAGAGTTGTATAGCAATACATAATCACCTACATTAAACTCATGCTTTTGTATCCTTTTTTCATGCCATCTTTTAACTTTTTCTTTAAATAACTTGGCATTTTCATAAGCTTGGGTTCTCCATTCATCAAGTGAACTAATATCAAATAACCTCTTCTCACCGCAAGTTTGAAATCAAAGTTGAGCTCTTTAATAGCCCAATATGCCTTATGTTCTAGTTCAAGAGGTAAGTGACATGCTTTTCCATAAACCATTTTATACGGAGACATACCCATAGGATTCTTATATGTAGTTCTATAGGCCCATAATGCATCATCAAGTTTCTTGGACCAATTCTTTCTAGACCTATTAACAGTCTTTTGCAAAATTAATTTGAGCTCTCTATTACTCAATTCTACTTGACCACTAGATCAAGGGTGATAAGGAGATGCAATTCTATGATTAACGTCATATTTAGCAAGCATTTTACGGAAAGCACCATGAATAAAGTGTGAACCACCATCAGTCATTAAATATCTAGGGACTCCAAACCTCGGAAAAATAACTTCCTTAAGCATTTTAATAGAAGTGTTATGATCAGCACTACTAGTTGGAATAGCTTCTACCCACTTAGTAACGTAATCAACCGCAACTAAAATATGTGTATATCCATTAGAGGCAGGAAAAGGTCCCATATAATCAAAGCCCCAAACATCAAATGGTTCAATAACAAGTGAATAATTCATAGGCATTTCTTTACGTCTACTAATATTACCAATTCTTTCACATTCATCACAAGACAAAACAAACTTACGGGCATCTTTGAAGAGAGTCGGCCAATAGAAACCAGATTGCAATACCTTATGTGCAGTTCTATCTCCAGCGTGGTGTCCTCCATAAGCTTCGGAGTGACACTTGCGTAGGATATGTTCCTGTTCATGCTCAGGTACACAATGTCTAATAACACCATCTACTCCTTCTTTATAAAGATGTGGATCATCCCAAAAGTAAATTCTCAAATCATAAAAGAACTTTTTCTTTTGTTGGTATGTGAAGCTAGGTGGTATAAATTTAGCAACAATATAATTAGCATAATCAGCATACCATGGAGTGCTACGAGAAGTGCTTATGACATTTAATTGTTCATCGTGAAAGATATCATCAATAGGTAGTGGGTCATCAAGAACATTCTCTAACCTAGATAAGTTGTCTGCAACGGGGATCTCAGCTCCTTTTCTATCAACAATATGCAAATCAAATTCTTGCAGCAAGAGAATGTTGGAAATATGCCCTAGAGGCAATAATAAATTAGTTATTATTATATTTCCTTGTTCATGATAATCGTTTATTATCCATGCTATAATTGTATTGATAGGAAACTCAGATACATGTGTGGATACATAGACAACACCATGTCCCTAGTAAGCCTCTAGTTGACTAGCTCGTTGATCAATAGATGGTTACGATTTCACGACCATGGACATTGGATGTCATTGATAACGGGATCACATCATTAGGAGAATGATGTGATGGACAAGACCCAATCCTAAGCCTAGCACAAAGATCGTAGTTCGTATGCTAAAGCTTTTCTAATGTCAAGTATCTTTTCCTTATACCATGAGATTGTGCAACTCCGGATACCGTAGGAATGCTTTGGGTGTATCAAACGTCACAACGAATCGGGTGACTATAAAGGTGCACTACGGTATCTCCAAAAGTGTACATTGGGTTGGCACGAATCGAGACTGGATTTGTCACTCCGTGTGACGGAGAGGTATCTCTGGGCCCACTCGGTAGGACATCATCATAATGTGCACAGTGTGATTAAGGAGTTGATCACGGGATGATGTGTTACGGAACGAGTAAAGAGACTTGCCGTGCGAGATTGAACAAGGTATCGGGATACCGATGATCGAATCTCGCAAGTACAATACCGCTAGACAAAGGGAATTGTATCACGGATTGATCGAGTCCTTGACATCATGGTTCATCCGATGAGATCATCGTGGAACATGTGGGAGCCAACATGGGTATCCAGATCCCGCTGTTGGTTATTGACCGAGAAACGTCTCGGTCATATGCGCTTGTCTCCCGAACCCGTAGGGTCTACACACTTAAGGTCTGGCGACGCTTAGGGTTATATAGGAAGCTTGTATGTGGTTACCGAATGTTGTTCGAGTCCCGGATGAGATCCTGGGCGTCACGAGGAGTTCCGGAATGGTCCGGAGGTAAAGAATTATATATAGGAAGTGCTGTTTCGCCATCGGGACAAGTTTGGTGATATCGGTATTGTCTGGGACCACCGGAGGGGTCGAGGCCCACCGGTGGGGCCACCTGCCCCGGGGCCACATGGGCCCTAGGTGGTGCGCCTAGGCCTGCATGGGCCAAGGGGAACCAGCCCCAAGAGGCCCATGCGCATGAAACACTTGGAGAGGAAGAGTCCATAGAGGGAAGGCACCTCAGGGTGCCTTGGGGAGGATGGACTCCTCCCCTCTTGGCCGCACCCCTCCCTTGGAGGAGGGGCAAGGCTGCGCCCTCCCCTCCTTGGCACCTATATAAAGGGGGAGGGAGGGGCAGCAGCACCGAGCCTGGCGCCTCTCTCCCTCTCCAACACCTCCTTCTCCTCCGTAGTGCTTGGCGAAGCCTGCGGGATTGCCACGCTCCTCCACCACCACCACGCCGTTGTGCTGCTGTTGGATGGAGTCTTCCTCAACCTCTCCCTCTCTCCTCGCTGGATCAAGGCGTGGGAGACGCCACCGGCTGTACGTGTGTTGAACGCGGAGGTGCCGTCCGTTCGCACTAGGATCATCGGTGATCTGAATCACGGCGAGTACGACTCCATCAACCCCGTTCACTTGAACGCTTCCGCTTAGCGATCTACAAGGGTATGTAGATGCACTCTCCTTCCCTCGTTGCTAGTTTCTCCATAGATAGATCTTGGTGACACGAGGGAAAATTTTGAATTTCTGCTCGTTCCCCAACAAAGTGGCATCATGAGCTAGGTCTATTGCGTAGATTCTTTGCACGAGTAGAACACAAAGTAGTTGTGGGCGTTGATTTTGTTCAATATGCTTGCCGTTACTAGTCTTATCTTGATTCGACGGTATTGTGGGATGAAGCGGCCCGGACCAACCTTACACGACGCTTACGTGAGACCGGTTCCACCAATGACATGCACTAGTTGCATAAGGTGGTGGCGGGTGTCTGTCTCTCCCACTTTAGTCGGAACGGATTCGATGAAAAGGGTCCTTATGAAGGGTAAATAGCAATTGGCATATCACGTTGTGGTTTTGCGTAGGTAAGAAAGCGTTCTTGCTAGAAACCCAAAGCAGCCACGTAAAACATGCAAACAACAATTAGAGGACGTCTAACTTGTTTTTGCAGGGTATGCTATGTGATGTGATATGGCCAAGAAGAATGTGATGAATGATATGTGATGTATGAGATTGATCATGTTCTTGTAATAGGATTCACGACTTGCATGTCGATGAGTATGACAACCGGCAGGAGCCATAGGAGTTGTCTTTATTTATTGTATGACCTGCGTGTCATTGAACAACGCCATGTAATTACTTTACTTTATTGCTAACCGGTAGCCATAGTAGTAGAAGTAATAAGTTGGCGAGACAACTTCATGGAGACACGATGATGGAGATCATGATGATGGAGATCATGGTGTCATGCCGGTGACAATGATGATCATGGAGCCCGAAGATGGAGATCAAGAGGAGCTATATGATATTGGCCATATCATGTCACTACTATATAATTGCATGTGATGTTTATTATGTTTATGCATCTTGTTTACTTAGAACGACGGTAGTAAATAAGATGATCCCTTACACAAATTTCAAGAAGTGTTCTCCCCGACTGGGCACCGTTGCTACAGTTCGTCGTTTCTAAGCACCACGTGATGATCGGGTGTGATGGATTCTTACGTTCACATACAACGGGTGTAAGACAGATTTACACAGCAAAAACACTTGGGGTTAACTTGACGAGCCTAGCATGTACAGACATGGCCTCGGAACACAGAGACCGAAAGGTCGAGCATGAGTCGTATAGTAGATACGATCAACATGAAGATGTTCACCGATGATGACTAGTCCGTCTCACGTGATGATCGGACACGGCCTAGTTGACTCGGATCATGTAATCACTTAGATGACCAGAGGGATGTCTATTCGAGTGGGAGTTCATGAGATGAACTTAATTATCCTGAACATAGTCAAAAGATCTTTGCAAATTATGTCGAAGCTCGCGCTTTAGTTCCTTTGTTTAGATATGTTCCTAGAGAAAATATAGTTGAAAGTTGATGATGGCGATTATGCGACGGATGAAGAAAGCTTATGTCCTTAATGCACCGCTCGGTGTGCTCAACCCCAAACGTCTGCGTGGATGTTGCGAACATCGGACATACACGCTTTTGATAACTACATGATAGTTCAGTTAAATGGTTTAAGTAGAGGCACCAAATACGTTTTCAAACGTCATGGAACATATGAGATGTTTCGAGGGCTGAAATTGGGATTTCAGGCTCGTGCCCACGCCAAGAGGTATAAGACCTCAAGCGATTTTCTTAGCCTGCAAACTAAGGGAGAAAAGCTCAATCGTTGAGCTTGTGCTCAGATTGTCCGAGTGCAACAATCACTTGAATCGAGTGGGAGTTGATCTTCCGGATGAGATAGTGATGTTTCTCCAAAGTCATTGCCACCAAGCTACTAGAGCTTCGTGATGAACTATAACATATCGAGGATAGATATGATGATCCTTGAAGTGTTCGCGATGTTTGCCACCGCGAAAGTAGAAGTCAAGTAGGAGCATCAATTGTTGATGGTTGGTGAAACCACTAGTTTCAAGAAGGGCAAGGGCAAGAAGGGACACTTCATGAAACGGCAAATCAGTTGCTACTCCAGTGAAGAAACCCAAGGTTGAACCCAAACCCGAGACTAAGTGCTTACGCAATAAGGGAACAACCAATCGGAGCAGAATTACCCTAGATACTTGGTAGATAAGAAGGCTGGCAAGGTCGTTAGAAGTATATTGGATATACATTATGTTAATGTGTACTTTACTAGTACTCCTAGTAGCACCAGGGTATTAGATACCGGTTCGGTTGCTAAGTGTTAGTAACTCGAAATAAAAGCTACGGAATAAACGGAGACTAGCTAAAGGTAAGCTGACGATATGTGTTGGAAGTGTTTCCAAGGTTGATGTGATCAAGCATCGCACGCTCCCTCTACCATCGAGATTAGGTGTTAAACCTAAATAATTGTTATTTGGTGTTTACGTTGAGCATAGACATGATTGGATCATGTCTATCGCAATCTGATTATTCATTTAAGGAGAATAATGGTTACTCTATTTATTTGAATAATACCTTCAATGGTCTTGCACCTAAATGAATGGTTTATTGAATCTCGATCGTAGTGATACGCATTTTCATGCCAAAAGATATGAGATAGTAATGATAGTACCACTTACTCGTGGCACTGCCATGTAAGTCATAAAACGCATGAAGAAGCTCCATGTTGATGGATCTTTGGACTCACTCGTTTTTGAAAAGTTTGAGACATGCGAACCATGTCTATTGGTGTATACGCATGAAGAAGCTCCATGTTGATGGATCTTTGGACTCACTCGTTTTGAAAAGTTTGAGACATGCGAACCATGTCTATTGGTGTATACGCATGAAGAAACTCCATGCAGATGGATCGTTTGGACTTGCATGATTTTGAATCACTTGAGATATGCAAATCATACCACATGGGCAAGATGACCGAAAAGCCTCGGTTTCGATAAGATGGAACAAGATAGCAACTTGTTGGAGGTAACACATTTTGATGTGTGCAGTCCAATGAGTGTTGAGGCATGCATGAATATCGTTATGTTCTTACTTCACGAGATGATTTGAGTAGATGTTGAGTATATTTACTTGTTGAAACACAAGTCTGAATTATTGAAAGGTTCAAGTAATTTCAGAGTGAAGTTGAAGATCTTCGTGACAAGAGGATAAAATGTCTGTGATGTGATCATAGAGATGAATATCTGAGTTGCGTAGTTTGGTACACAATTAAGACATTGTGCAAATTGTTTCACAATTAATACCGCACCGAACACCATAGTGTGATGGTGTGTCCGAACATCATAGTTGCACCCTATTGGATATGGTGCGTACCATGATGTCTCTTATCGAATTACCACTATCGCTCATGGGTTAGGCATTAGAGACAACCGCACTCACTTTAATAGGGTACCACGTAATTCCGTTGAGATGACACCGTAAGAACTATGGTTTAGAGAAACCTAAGCTGTCATTTCTTAAAAAATTTGGGGCTGCGACGCTTATGTGGAAAAGTTTCAGGTTGATAAGCTCGAACCCAAAGCGGACAAAATGCATCTTCATAGGACACCCAAAACAGTTGGGTATACCTCCTAATTCAGATCCGAAAGCAATAGGGATTGTTTCTTGAATCGGGTCCTTTCTCGAGGAAAAGTTTGTCTCGAAAAGTTGAGTGGGAGGATGGTGAGACTTGATGAGGTTATTGAACCGTCACTTCAACTAGTGTGTAGCAGGGCACAGGAAGTTGTTCCCGTGGCACCTACACCAATTGAAGTAGAAGCTTATGATATTGATCATGAAGCTTCGGATCAAGTCACTACCGAACCTCGTAGGACGACAAGAACGCTTACTGCATCAGAGTGGTACGGTGATCCTGTCTTGAAGGTCATGTTGCTAGACAACAATGAACCTACGAGCTATGGAGAAGCGATGGTGGGCCCAAATTCCGACAAATGGTTAGAAGCCATGAAATCCGAGATAGGATCCATGTATCATAACAAAGCATGGACTTTGATGGACTTGCCCGATGATCGGCAAGCCATTGAGATAAATGGATCTTTAAGAAGAAGACGGACGTGGACGGTAATGTCACCGTCTATGAAGCTCGACTTGTGGCGAAGAGTTTTTTTCACAAGTTCAAGGAGTTGACTACGATGAGATTTTCTCATCCGTAGCGATGCTTGAGTCCGTCGGAATCATGTTAGCATAAGCTGCATTTATGAAATCTGGCAGATGGATGTCAAAATGAGTTTCCTTACCAGTTTTCGTAAGGAAAGGTTGTATGTGATACAATCAGAAAGTTTTGTCGATCCTAAGGATGCTAAAAGGTATGTTGGCTCCAGCGATCCTTCTAAGGACTGGAGTAAGCATCTCGGAGTTGGAATGTGCGCTTTGATGAGATGATCAAAGATTTTGGGTTTATACAAAGTTTATGAGAAACTTGTATTTCCAAAGAAGTAAGTGGGAGCACTATAGAATTTCGATGAGTATATGTTGTTGACATATTGATGATCGAAATGACGAGAATTTTCTACGTAAAGCATATAGGGTTATTTGAAAGGTGTTTTCAAATAGAAAACCTGGATTAGGCTACTTGAACAATAAGCATCAAGATCTATAAGATAGATCAAAATGTTTAATAATACTTTCAAATGAGCATGTACCTTGACATGATCTTGAAGGTGTTCAAGATGGATCGATCAAAGAAGGAGTTCTTAGCTGAATTGTAAGGTATGAAGTTAAGACTTAAAGCTCGACCACGGCAGTAACAGAGAGAAAGGGCGAAGATTGTCCCCTATGCCTTAGACATAGGCTCTACATATGCTATCTTGTGTACCGCACCGGAAGTGTGCCATGCCATGAGTCGATCAAGGGGTACAAGAATGATCCAGGAATGGATCATTGGACAATGATCAAAATTGTCCTTGGAGTAAATAAGGACATGTTTCTCGATTATGGAGGTGATAAAGAGTTCGGCATAAGGGTTACATCGATGCAAGCTTTAACACCTATCCGAGTGACTCTGAGTAGCAAACCGGATACGTATAGTGGAGCAACCGTTTGGAATAGATCCAAGTGGAGCGTGGAAGCAGCATTTACAATATGACATAAGAGAATTGCATAGCACACACGGATCTGAAAGGTTCAGACCCGTTGACTAAAACCCGTTGACTAAAACCTCTCTCACAAGCAAAACATGATCAAACCTCGTAACTCATTGAGTCTTAATCACATGGTGATGTGAACTAGTTTAAGACACTAGTAGACTCTTTGGATGTTGGTCACATGGCGATGTGACCTATCCTCATTGATCACATGGCGATGTGAACTAGATTATTGACTCTAGTGCAAGTGGGAGACTGTTGGAAATATGCCCTAGAGGCAATAATAAATTAGTTATTATTATATTTCCTTGTTCATGATAATCGTTTATTATCCATGCTATAATTGTATTGATAGGAAACTTCGGATACATGTGTGGATACATAGACAACACCATGTCCCTAGTAAGCCTCTAGTTGACTAGCTCGTTGATCAATAGATGGTTACGATTTCTGACCATGGACATTGGATGTCATTGATAACGGATCACATCATTAGGAGAATGATGTGATGGACAAGACCCAATCCTAAGCCTAGCACAAAGATCGTAGTTCGTATGCTAAAGCTTTTCTAATGTCAAGTATCTTTTCCTTATACCATGAGATTGTGCAACTCCCGGATACCGTAGGAATGCTTTGGGTGTATCAAACGTCACACAACGTAATCGGGTGACTATAAAGGTGCACTACGGTATCTCCAAAAGTGTCTGTTGGGTTGGCACGAATCGAGATCGGATTTGTCACTCCGTGTGACGGAGAGGTATCTCTGGGCCCACTTTCGGTAGGACATCATCATAATGTGCAGTGTGATTAAGGAGTTGATCACGGGATGATGTGTTACGGAACGAGTAAAGAGACTTGCCGTAACGAGATTGAACAAGGTATCGGGATACCGATGATCGAATCTCGGGCAAGTACAATACCGCTAGACAAAGGGAATTGTATACGGGATTGACTGAGTCCTTGACATCGTGGTTCATCCGATGAGATCATCGTGGAACATGTGGGAGCCAACATGGGTATCCAGATCCCGCTGTTGGTTATTGACCGAGAACGTCTCGGTCATATGCGCTTGTCTCCGAACCCGTGAGGGTCTACACTTAAGGTTCGATGACGCTAGGGTTATATAGGAAGCTTGTATGTGGTTACCGAATGTTGTTCGAGTCGGATGAGATCCTGGGCGTCACGAGGAGTTCCGGAATGGTCCGGAGGTAAAGAATTATATATAGGAAGTGCTGTTTGACCATCGGGACAAGTTTCGGTGATATCGGTATTGTACTGGGACCACCGGAGGGTCCCGAGGGCCCACCGGGTGGGGCCACCTGCCCGGGGCCACATGGGCCCTAGGTGGTGCGCTTAGGCCTGCATGGGCCAAGGGGAACCAGCCCCAAGAGGCCCATGCGCATGAAACACTTGGAGAGGAAGAGTCCATAGAGGGAAGGCACCTCAGGGGTGCCTTGGGAGGATGGACTCCTCCCCTCTTGGCCGCACCCCTCCCTTGGAGGAGGGGGCAAGGCTGCGCCCTCCCCTCCTTGGCACCTATATAAAGGGGGAGGGAGGGCAGCAGCACTGAGCCTGGCGCCTCTCTCCCTCTCCAACACCTCCTTCTCCTCCGTGAGTGCTTGGCGAAGCCTCGCAGGATTGCCACGCCTCCACCACCACCACGCCCGTTGTGCTGCTGTTGGATGGAGTCTTCCTCAACCTCTCCCTCTCTCCTCGCTGGATCAAGGCGTGGGAGACGCCACCGGGCTGTACGTGTGTTGAACGCGGAGGTGCCGTCCGTTCGGCACTAGGATCATCGGTGATCTGAATCACGGCGAAATGCGACTCCATCAACCCCGTTCACTTGAACGCTTCCGCTTAGCGATCTACAAGGGTATGTAGATGCACTCTCCTTCCCTCGTTGCTAGTTTCTCCATAGATAGATCTTGGTGACACGTAGGAAAATTTTGAATTTCTGCTACGTTCCCCAACAGAGAACCCATCTATTAAGTCTAGGTTTAGCATCTTTCTTTTCCATAAGATATTTAATAGCAGCATGATCGGTGTGAATAGTTACTTTAGAATCAACAATATAGGGTCTGAATTTATCACAAGCAAATACAACTGCTAAAAGTTCCTTTTCGGTAGTAGCATAATTTCTTTGAGCATTGTCTAGAGTCTTACTAGCATAATGGATAACATTTAATTTCTTATCAACTCTTTGCCCTAGAACAGCACCTACAGCATAATCACTGGCATCACACATAATTTCAAAGGGTAAATTCTGATCAGGTAGCTGAACAACAGGTGCAGAGACTAATGCTTTCTTAAGTATTTGAAATGCTTCTACACAATCATCATCAAAGACAAATGGTACATATTTTTGTAATAAATTAGTCAGAGGCCGAGAAATTTTTGAGAAGTCCTTAATGAACCTCCTATAAAATCCGGCGTGACCAAGGAAACTTCTTATACCTTTGATGTCCTTGGGACATGGCATCTTCTCAATAGCATCAACCTTGGCTTTATCAACTTCAATACCTCTTTCGTAAACTTTGTACCCCAAGACAATACCTTCATTAACCATAAAGTGGCACTTTTCCCAATTCAAGACAAGATTAGTTTCTTCACATCTCTGCAAAACTCGATCAAGATTGCTCAAGCAATCGTCAAAATAGGAACCATAGACGGAAAAGTCGTCCATGAAAACCTCACAAATCTTTTCACAAAAGTCAGAGAATATAGCCATCATGCATCTTTGAAAGGTAGCAGGTGCATTACAAAAACCAAAAGGCATACGTCATAAGCAAAAGTACCAAAAGGGCATGTAAAAGTAGTCTTTGATTGATCTTTAGCCGACATAGGTATTTGAGAGAAACCAGAATAACCATCTAGAAAGCAATAATGTGTATGTTTGCATAATCTTTCTAGCATTTGATCAATAAAAGGTAAGGGGTAATGATCTTTCTTAGTAGCTTTATTTAATTTGCGGAAATCAATTAGCATCCTATAACCTATGATAATTCTTTGCGGAATCAATTCATCTTTATCATTAGGGACAACAGTAATACCTCCCTTCTTAGGGACACAATGGACATGACT
Source organism: Aegilops bicornis (assembly GCA_021605145.1). Classification (NCBI taxonomy): domain Eukaryota; kingdom Viridiplantae; phylum Streptophyta; class Magnoliopsida; order Poales; family Poaceae; genus Aegilops; species Aegilops bicornis. The sequence goes on along the minus strand of CM038670.1, from coordinate 750,912,219 downwards.
TACCCACTGACTATCAGCAACGGGATAAATTATACCTGCCTCCAGAAGCTTGAGTATTTATTTCCTTACCACTTCTATCATTTTAGGATTCAAAGGTCATTGAGGATCACGAACTGGTTTGGCGTCCGCTTCCAAATTTATTTTATGCTGACATAGAGTGGGACTAATGCCCTTAAGGTCATCAAGAGTATATCCAATAGCTGCACGGTGCTTGTTCAGAGTTTTCAATAATCTTTCTTCTTCATGCTCTGAAAGGTTAGCACTAATAATAACAGGATATATTTTCTTTTCATCAAGATAAGCATATTTAAGATTATCAGCAGCAGTTAAGCTCAAACACGGATCACCCTTGGGTGGAGGAGGATCCCCTAGGATTTCAACAGCAAATTGTGTTTCAAAGATAGGTTCTTGTTTAAACAATACTTCATCTATTTCCTTTTTCATTCATAAACATATCATTTTCATGGTCTAGCAAATAGTGTTCCAAAGGATCACTAGGAGAATGCAACAATAGAAGCAAGACCAATAATTTCATCCTTACTAGGCAATTCTTCTTCACGATGTTGTTTACTAAATTTAGAGAAATTAAACTCATGAACCATATCATCCAAGCCAATAGTAACAACATTCTTTTCGTAGTCTATCTTAGCATTAACAGTATTCAAGAAGGGTCTATGAAATATAATGGGACAAAAGCTATCTTGTGGAGAACCAAGAACAAGAAAATAAGCGGGATATTTAGTTTTCCCACACAATACTTCAACATCTCTAACAATTCCCACTGGTGAAATAGTATCTCTATTGGCAAGCTTAATTGTGACATCAATATCTTCTATCTCAGGGGTGCAATTTCATGCTTAATTTCTTCATACAAGGTAATAGGTATAACACTAGCACTAGCACCCATATCACACAAGCCATGATAACAGTGATCTCCTATTTTAACAGAAATAACGAACACGCCTACCACAGGTCTATGTTTATCTCTATCACGTGGTTTAGCAATTCTAGCAGTTTCACGTGAGAATTGAATGACATGCCCATCAATATTATCGGACAAGAGATCTTTAACAATAGCAATATTAGGTTCTACTTTGACTTGCTCAGGAGGTGTATAAGTTCTAATATTGCTTTTACGAACAACAATTGAAGCTTTAGCATGATCCTTTACTCTAACAGGGAAAGGTGGTTTCTCAACATAAGAGGTAGGAACAATAGGATCATTATAAGTGACAGTCTTTTCTTCAACTTTAATAGGTGCAGCTACTTTTACTTCTATGCGAGGATGATATTTAAACCACTTCTCTTTAGGGAGATCAACATAAGTAGCAAAAGATTCACAGAAAGAAGCTACTATCTCAGAGTCAAGTCCAAATTTAGTGCTAAACTTACGGAAAATATCGGCATCCATAAAAGATTTAACACAATCAAACTTAGGTGTCATACCTGACTCCTTACCTTCGTCGAGGTCCCAATCTTCAGAGTTGCGTTTAATTCTATCCAATAAATTCCATCCAAATTCAATAGGCTTCATCATAAAAGAGCCAGCACAAGAAGTATCGAGCATGGTGCGATTGTTATCAGAAAGCCGAGCATAAAAACTTTGCACAATCACTTCTTTTGCAAGATCATGATTGGGGCATGAATATAACACTGATTTAAGCCTCCCCCAAGCTTGAGCGATGCTTTCTCCTTCGCGAGGCCAAAATATATATATATAATTGCGATCACGATGAACAATATGCATAGGGTAATTGTCGGTGTCAAAACCGGCAGATCTCGGGTAGGGGGTCCCGAACTATGCGTCTAGGCGGATGGTAACAGGAGACAAGGGACACGATGTTTTTACCCAGGTTTGGGCCCTCTCGATGGAGGTAATACCCTACTCCTGCTTGATTAATATTGATGATATGGGTAGTACAAGAGTAGATCTACCACGAGATCGAGAGGCTAAACCCTAGAAGCTAGCCTATGGTATGATTGTTGTTCGTCCTATGGAATAAAACCCTTAGGTTTATATAGACACGAATAGGGTTAGGGTTACACGTAGTCGGTTACAATGGTAGGAAATCTACATATCCAGACGCCAAGCTTGCCTTCCACGCCAAGGAAAGTCCCATCCGGACACGGGGCGGAGTCTTCAATCTTGTATCTTCATAGTCCAGAGTCCGCCAACGGTGATAGTTCGCTATCCGGACACCCCTAATCCAGGACTCCTCAAGAGCCCCTGAACCAGGCTTCAATGACGACGAGTCCGCGCGCATATTGTCTTCGGCATTGCAAAGGCGGGTTCCTCTTCCGAATACTTCATAGAAGATTTTGAACACAAGGATAGTGTCCGGCTCTGGAAAACAAGTTCCACATACTACCGTAGAGAATAATAATTTGCACAGATCTGCCGACGTATTCCGCGGCGTGACATCACACCACGGCCGTGCCTTTATACGAATCGCTTTTTCTTGTTCCACCTTAGCGCGTTTAGCGAGGCAGTTTTCTTGGCACGTCTTATCAAAGCGGAGATCGTGCCCCCTTATTCCGGGATTCCCATCAATACGGACGTGGGTAACCCATCCGCGCCATTGATTACGGTGCTTGGGAGATAAGCGAGTTTTACCAGTCTGGGGAACGCATAACCGTCCGTCCATATAAGGGGATAAGGATCCACCTTTTCACCCACGCCTTCTTCCTCCTTTGCTCATCCATTTTCACAAGACTCGAGCTCCAGCGCACAAGTCCGCACACCCCACCTCAACCTTCTCCAACTATGTCCGGAGCGGGAGGCAAGTGGATGGCCTCCTCCGTCACGGAGGGGCACATCAAAAAGCTGCGGAAGGCCGGATACTTGTCCAGCGACATCGCGCACCGGCTCCCCGACGAGGGGCAGCTCATTCCAACCCCCAGGCCCCATGAGAGGGTGGTGTTCCTCACCCACTTCCTCCGCGGACTAGGTTTTCCACTTCACCCATTTGTCCGGGGGCTCATGTTCTACTACGGCCTGGACTTCCACGATCTGGCCCCGAACTTTATCCTCAACATCTCGGCGTTATCGTCATGCGAGGCCTTCCTCTGCATCCAGCCCCACTTCGCTTATGGCTGAATATCTTCAATGTCAAGTCAAGGTAGTGGGCGGCCGCCAAGCAGAGTGCGGAGGTGCCATGGTTGGCAAGATGGCCAAAGTCCTATGGCTCGAGGGCTCCTTTGTGGAGACCATAAAGGGGTGGCAATCGGGGTGGTTCTACATCACCGAGCCGCGCGACTCTCAATGGGCGGCGGCCCCCGAATTCCGATCTGGCTTCCCCACATGGCTCACATCATGGAAAGAGACGGGCCAGACGTGGGGGGACTCACATGAGCTGTCCGGACTCCAAACTTGCGTCCGAAACCTGGTGGACAAGAATCTCAGGCTTGTCAATGTAATCCAGGTGATGCTCATCCGCCGGATTCTCCCATGCCAACAACGGGCCTTCAAATTGTGGGAGTTCGATCCAAGACAAAGACCCAACTCTGAAAAAGGCTCTTGACACTACGTGCGAAGGCGCTGGAAGGTGCTGTTCAAGGCGCCGAGGCTCCCACATCCGCCACCGAAGATCAGCGGATTCAGCTCGCAGCGTCAAGCCAGCGAGGTAAGTTATTTACCCTTTATGGGACTCTTGTTTTTCATAGGTTGACTCTATGTGGGATCTAAAACGCCCTAACCTTTGACAGATCGGCTGAAGACGTCCCGACAGATTAACTGTCGGCCCTTTGTTGAAGACCAGCAGACGCCCGCTTGGCGGGCTGCTGGCTCGCGCCTTACGTGGTGCCGGAGAAGAAGGCCAAGAATAAGGCCACAGGAACTCGAAGGAGCTCCGGCGCCAGTCTTTGTCGGACTCATCGCCCGACAACCCCGAGGCGGAATCCTCCTCCGAGGAAGAGGAGGAGGAAGAAGCCTCTCCCAGCCGGGGAGAGAAGAAAAGGAAGGCCGCCTAACCGGGAGGCCGGAGGGTCCAAGAAGGGAAGGACCCTTCCTCCGGACTTCTCCAAAGAACGCCGACAACGACGAGGAGGAGTGGCCAACAAGGGCCAAGCCCCTGGCGAGATCGTAAGTGTCCGGATACCCATGGCTTTTTTTCATTGCATAGTGTTCTCTAATGCTGAACAATCATGCAGCCCGCCCAAGGACGAGCTCGCCGCTTCGTCGAGCGGGTCCCTGAATTCGTCGGAAGTGGAGAGTACTTCACTTCCGGCCACCTCCTCACCTCACGCTGCGGACGACGCTGAGGTGGGGCCCCAAGGGGGGCCTGGTCAAGAGGGGGTGGCGCAGGAGGCGTCGCAAGGCAGCCTCCCAGACTCCAGGCGCGAGGGGAGTGAGACCCCCAGGGGTTCTAAGCCCGACCCTTGTCCAGACTCCATACCGGAACCTTCAATGTTTCAAGTCCGCAAGCGGCCCCTTCGTAGGAAGGGTAAGACGCCGGTGTCCTCCGGCCCAACCGAGGCACCGGATAGCATCGAGGCGCTTAACAGCGCCTCCATCAAGGAGGAGCACCGCCTTGTTATGAGTGTGGTGATCCAGAAGTTCGATCCGCCAAGAGCGGGCTGATCAAGCCTACAACGGCCTTGTAACAGGCTTTGAGGTAAGTTTTCAATATATGTAAGAAGATTACCGCATAGACAGTATCACCTGCTGCTTAGTTCGGTGTTCGGAAAGAAAAGCCGGACTGAGGATCTAAAAAGATATACGCAGAAGTCTAACATAATTATGTCAATATGGGAATGCAGGTTGCCTTGCTGACCTCTGCCGCACTGACTGCGGAGGTCAATGCATTGAAGGAGAGCCTCGAGCGGTCCGAGAATGAGCTCGGCCAAGCCAAGAAGCAGCTCGAGGACAAGGAAGGTAAGTAATACCTTATGGAATTTTAAAAAATGTGGTTGCAAAAGATAACAGGAATAACATGGGTACTGCAAGGGCCACGAGCGAGGTGGCGACCCTGAAGGAGGCGGTGTCCGCGGCCGAAAACAAGCGGCCGCGGAGCACACCGAGCGAGAGAAGGGGGAGGCGCAGCTGGCGGAGGTACGACAAGAGCTCTGTGCTGGTGGAAAAACATGAGGGTTTGGAGCGTGACTCGAAGACTCGAGAGTCCGAGCTTGCCTCGGCTCTTGAGAGTGCAAAGCTGCTAAGGCCGAGGCCCAAAAAGCCCTCCAGGAGATTGAGGCAATAAAGAAGATCGCGGCGGGTAAGGCATTCTTTATGCAGAGCAAGAATGTAAAAGTCAATTATCTAGTACTTACCCAAATCCGGAGCTCTCCAGGAGCGTTCGCAGATCTGCCGCGGAGTGTCTCCGATACCGAGCCGAAGAAGGGAGCTCGACGGAAAAGGTGTTTTGGTCTCAGTATGCTGAGGCCGAACACCCGGTGCCCTTGAGCGACCAACTGAAGCAATTGGTCGAGCTCCACCAGGTCGCCGAACAGGCCATGAAGGGCCTTATAGCTCGGCTCTGGCCAAATGAGGCCCTGCACAGGAGCTACTTTGGGCTAGTCTTGGCGGCTGGTGGATGCACGTCCATGGATCGAAGTCATCAAGCTCTCCGTCTGTATTGAAGGTGCCCAGGGCCTTGCACGCTAAGGTGCCTGGGGCAAGCCGAGGCGGAGAAGCTGGTGACGGACAGCCGCCACGGGCAAAAAACATCGCAAGCCCGAGAAGTATTATGAGGGCGTCTGAAGGTGCACGCGTCTTATAGCGGTGAATGCTCCAAAGATGTAATATTTGAGTAGACTCGCATTTGTTATCCTCAGACGCTGAAAACTTTTTCATATGCGCTAAGCAACGCTTTTGAATTTAAAATATTACCTTACAGGCGGCCGTTTATCAAAGTTGAGAGATGGCGAGTCGTTGTCTTCACCCCCATGCCACGAGTCTTTGGGGTGTTCGGGATAAACTTGAGCGCTCTTGTTCCCATTCTTGGGTCCTTCGAGGGAGGCGCTCAACGAACGTAACCAGGCAACCGGACTATAATGCTTGAACACTCTCACTTAGCCATAGAATTCTATAATTTTAAATTTCGCAAAGCCCCTAGTATTCGGAAGACCGAGTTGAGGCGCTATCCACGCATATGGCAGGACAATGCCGGTTCCTCGCTCTAAGCGGCATAAGTCTTTAGGGACTCGAAGAAACCTCTTGAACAGCGACCGCTCTCGCCTTTATCATGACGGTCAGTTTTAGCTTTCTCCACCGAGGTGCTCAACCCAGCTCAACCGGGGCACAATCGCGGTGGTTCTCCCAGCGCTACCTTAGCCGATATAACGGAACGTAAGGTACCAAAACATGGGAGCCGGCAAACCCAACTATTGACCCAAGACATGATTCGGAGCCGATGCATATAATGCTATAAGTTCGGGTGCCGCACTTGTGAAAGTGTTCGGACTTGTCACACCATGTTTTTGGGGTACATAAGCCCCTGGTGTATTGGCCGTACCAAATTGTACGGTTGCTCAATGTCATAAATGAACATATATAATGGGAAAGAATGCAATAATAGGCAAGAGCTATATATTGGTTATTAAAAAGAAACTGCAAATAAAAGCAGAACGATACAAATTGTGCGATAAGCAAGGTACGGGAATTTTTAACATGTCCCCCTCCATGGGTAAGCTGCGGAATGGTATGTAAAACAGGTATAATGCTCGTAATAGAGACCACCTAGACACTCGACGTAGCTTTCGGCTTCCCTGGCTGTTGCATCGTGAGTTCGGCAATTCTAGTGCCGTACAAGACTTCTGGAAAACGGAGTCCTGAAAGTAAGAAAAAAGAAGAAAGAAAAAGAATGACACAATCGGGAGTCCCTGGTGCGGTTGAGCCGCGTGCAGGCGTGCCATGGTCGTGCCCCTCCCTTAGGCCCATGGTATCTCCGGGCGTAGTTATGTGCAGCGTAATCGCTTCGCAGTTTCGCGAGGGCTGGGGTTGGGGCGGATTGCTCTGGCGTGCTCGATTGTGCTAGTCGGTCTTGTTGTAGGTTACTCCGGCGGCTTGAGCGGTGGCGAGCGTTTAATAGCGGACTCGAGAATTGCTGTGAGAGGCTGCTTTGCACCTCCGCCGCGAGGGCCGTGTGCTCCTCCGTTCGGAGAGAGCGTTCGGTGTTTCCATTGACCATGATTACTCCTCGAGGGCCTGACATCTTGAGCTTGAGGTATGCGTAGTGCGGCACCACATTGAACTTTGCAAATGCGATTCGTCCAAGCAGTGCGTGATAGCCGCTGCGGAACGGTACTATGTCGAAGATTAACTCTTCGCTTCGGAAGTTATCCGGGGATCCGAAGACCAATTCGAGTGTAACTGAGCCTGTACAATTGGCCTCTACACCTGGTATGACGCCTTTAAAGGTCGTTGAGGGAGTCCCGGATTAGGGGGTGTCCGGATAGCCGAACTATCACCGTTGGCCGGACTCCTGGACCATGAAGATACAAGATTGAAGACTTCGTCCCGTGTCCGGATGGGACTTCCCTTGGCGTGGAAGGCAAGCTTGGCGATACGGATATGTAGATCTCCTACCATTGTAACCGACTCTGTGTAACCCTAACCTATCCGGTGCCTATATAAACCGGAGGGTTTTAGTCCGTAGGACGAACAACTATCATACCATAGGCTAGCTTCTAGGGTTTAGCCTCCTTGATCTCGTGGTAGATCTACTCTTGTACTACCCATATCATCAATATTAATCAAGCAGGAGTAGGGTATTACCTCCATCGAGAGGGCCCGAACCTGGGTAAAAACATCGTGTCCCTTGTCTCCTGTTACCATCCGCCTAGACGCACAGTTCGGGACCCCCTACCCGAGATCCGCCGGTTTTGACACCGACATTGGTGCTTTCATTGAGAGTTCCTTTGTGTCGTCGCCATCAGGTAGGATGCCTCATCTCGTCTTTAAAGACGATACCATCGCCAAAGAAGCCTTGGCCGCTGGCCAGACTCTTCGGCTAGGTGGTTTTCTTATGACCGCCAGTCCGGCCACCGCGCCAACGATGACCTCTCGAGTCATCGAAACCAATCTCCATGTCAATTCGGAACTTGCCGAACAATTAGATCCGATCGAGCTCGCCTCCGTCAAAGAGCTCTTGGATCGAATCGCCGCTCGGGAGTCGCCACAGACTACGACCGGATCGGGCCTAAAACCGATCTGAGAGAGATCAACTCTCCCGGGCTACCCATCATGTTGCTGTGATAGAGGAGCAATGCGGCGATTCTTCTTCTATCTTAAGGACTAGCTACGTGGGATTCCCGATCCCTCCATGTCGGATTCTCGCGGAGGACGGATGTCGATCAAGCCCTGAAATTAAAGTCGGTGGTGGTCGGACTCATTGGATAACACTCAAAAATCCAAACTTCCGAGTTCGGAAACTTCTCGGCCCCTGAGTCCTAAATTGGATGGGGTTCCGGATCTAGTTCCACCCGCCCACCCAAACATTAGCGATTTATCCCGAATTCGGCAAGAGCCCGCTGAAACAATACATCATTATTGGGCCAGATTCCTCTTGGTTATGGACAAGATAAAGGACTGCCGGGAGGAGGACGCAATCCCAATTTTCTGCAATAATTGCACGGACAAGGGAATCCTAAACGCCATAAGTCATCACGAAATTACACGCTTTGCGGACTTGGCAACCATAGTACAAAAGTACTGTGCGACGGAGAGCGCTTGGAAAACCGAAAGTAAATTTTGGGATAATCCGGCCCCGAATACATCCCTAGTCCGAAATAAAAGGGTGCATCATTATCAAGCACCTGGGTTAAATACCAAAAAACCAAAACCCCCTAAAGGGTACGGAACCGTACTGGAGGGTTGGCTAAACGGACCCTGCAAAATTCACAGTACAGAGGGCGCCACTCCAACTCATAGCCTTCGAGCATGTGGCCAAAAGTGGCGAAGAGCTTCTAGCTTCAGAACCCCAGCCCAGCAACACCAGTACGGTGTTAACAGTCTTCGAGACTTTTGCATCAAATAACATGCGAAAACGAACACTCCGCAACCTTGCCGAAGTCTACCAAGTAGCAACAATAAATCCATGGAGTGACACGGCTATCACCTTCAATGCCAGTGACGAACCTAAATTCCGAACAGCCCGAGCACCAGCCGCATTGGTCCTCAGTCTGATAGTGGACGGCTTTGGCCTTACTAAGGTACTCATGGATGGCGGCAGCGGACTAAACTTCATCTATGAGGAAACCCTCCGAAAAATGGAAATAGACTGGAACCGCATTGAGCGAAGCAGCACAACCTTCAGAGGAATAATCCCTAGTCGGGAAGCATGCTGCACAGGAAAAATTACACTAGCCCTCGAGGCACTGTCCGAAGCCCTAGCGGCCGAGGAACTCACCGCGATGCGCTCCACGGTGAACAGGGACGATGTGATACTTGATAAAAGATCCAAGTCCACCTCTTTTAAACCAGCGGATGAAATAGTAAAATTCCAAGTCCACCCAACGGACCCTGCAAAGACGGCCTCCATAGGGGAACAATTAAACCCTGATGTAGACGCCGCACTACGAGACTTTCTACAAGAAAGGCAGGACATCTTGGCTGGCATCCTTCGACATGCCAGAATCCCACGTCACCGGCCGAGCACAGCCTAAATATCCTAAAAGGATTCAAGCCCGATCAAACAGGCTCTTGGCGCTTTTAGAACCCAAGAGACAGGCCATGGGAGAGGAGCTAGCCAAACTTTTGGAAGCCGGATTCATCGGAGATATAAAACATCCGGACTGGCTAGCAAACACGGTGATGGTACCAAAGAAGGATAAATCCTGGCGCCTATGTGTTGATTTTAAAGACCTTAATAAGGCTTGCCCAAAGGATCCCTTCCCTCCCTCGAATTGATCAAATTATTGACGCTACAGCAGGACCACGACTCATTGTGCTTCCTCGACGCGTACTCCAGCTACCACCAAATCAAGATGGCGGAGCTGCACCAAGTCGCAACAACATTCATCACTCCATACAGCCCGTTCTACTTCAACACAATGCCCTTTGGGCTCAAAAACGCCGGCGCAACATATCAGCGCATGATTCAGACATGTCTGGCAAACCAGATCGGTAAAACAGTGGAAGCGTATGTAGATGACGTGGTCGTCAGAACCAAGCACGTCGAAACTCTAGTAGACGACTTGAGGCTCACATTCGACAATCTTCGAATATACGACATCAAGCTCAATCCGGAAAAATGCGTCTTCGGCGTTCCAGCCGGAAAGCTCCTGGGCTTCATTGTGTCCGGTAGAGGAATTGAAGCAAACCCAGCCAAGATCCGAGCTCTGTCACAATTGGATATTCCAAAAGACCTCAAGCAAATACAAAAATTGACGGAATGCGTAGCGGCTCTAAGCCGCTTTATTTCCCGTTTGGGAGAAAAGGCGTTACCCCTTTACCGCCTCCTCCGCCGCACCGAACACTTCGAGTGGGCCGGATACGCCACGGCCGGACTCGAAGAGATAAAAGCCATATTGGCAACCAATCCGGTCCTGGCCGAGCCCAATGTGGGCGAACCAATGCTATTATATATCGCCGCAACACATCAAGTTGTCAGCGCGGTGCTCGTTGTCGAACGAGAAACGGACGGACACCGGCTCCCTCTTCAAAAACCGGTTTACTATGTGTCCACTGTCCTAACTCCATGCAAGTCCCGTTACCCACACTATCAAAAGATAGCATACACGGTGTTCATGGCATCCCGGAAGCTGCGACACTACTTTCAAGAGTGTTCGATAACGGTAGCCTCCAAAGTACCTCTTAACGACATTATAAATAACCGCGATGCGACGGGCCGGATTGCTAAATGGGCCATAGAGCTCCTTCCATTTGATATAACTTATAAGCCACGACGAGCTATTAAGTCGCAGGTTTTCGCCGACTTCGTGGCCGAATGGACTGAAGCCGAACTCCCTAAAGAGTACGGCGCATACTCCAATTGGATCATGCACTTTGACGGCTCGAAATTGTTGGCGGCCTAGAAATTGGCGTCGTCTGGCGTCCCCAACCGGGGACACAGTCCAATACGTTCTTGAGATAATGTATACGGACTCCAACAACGCAGCCGAATCTGAGGCCCTTACGCACGGCCTCCGGATGGCGATCTCCATGGGCATTCAACTCCTAGAGGTGCACGGGATTCGAACCTCGCAATATCTCAAATAAACGGAGACTTTGATGCCAAAGATCCGAAAATGGCAGCATACCGCAATGCGGTCCTAAAATGTCGACGGTTCAAGGCTCGAATTTCATCATATAGCCCGGGATAATAACCAGGCGGCGAATATATTGGCACGCATCGGTGCAAAACGCGATGCCGTCCTGCCCAACATCTTCCTGGAACGGCTGTTCAAGCCATCCGTACTATGGGAAGGGGAGTCCGACAATAACAATCCGGACCCAACCGCACTGCCTGACGCCGAACACTCTGACACAACCGGAGGCTCTGCCCCCGAGATAACACCCTCCGCTCACGAAATAATGGCGGTTATCGCCCCGTGGACGGAACCATTCCTAGCCTACCTAACTAGGCAGGAACTCCCCGAAGACCAAAACGAGGCTCGCTGCATAGTACGGCGATCTAAAGCCTACAAAGTCCATGAGGGATAGCTTTATAAGAAAAGCGACCGGAGTCCTTCAAAGGTGTATCTCCAAAGAGGAAGGGCGAAACCTCCTGGCTGAAATTCATGCCGGACTGGGTGGGCACCACGCCGCAGCCCGGGCCCTTGTAGGCAAGGCCTTCCGTACATGATTTTATTGGCCGACGGCTCGGGCTGACGCGCATGACTTAGTCCAACGATACGTCGGTTGCCAGCCTTTTGCTAACCAAAGCCACATGCCACCCACCGCCCTTAAAACTATACCCATCACCTGGCCGTTCGCGGACTGGGGGCTTGACATGGTTGGACCCCTTAAGGGAGGAACCCACAAGCAAAAATACCTATTGGTCATGGTGGATAAATTCACCAAATGGATAGAGGCCAAGCCTGTTAAAACGGCCGAATCCGGACCGGTGATAGACTTCATATCAGGGGTAGTGCACCGTTACGGTGTCCCCCACAGTATTATCACTGATAATGGCACCAACTTCACGGCCGATGAGGTCAAATTATGGTGCAAAAACATGGGCATCAAGCTCGACACGCCTCGCCTATCACCCTCAAACCAATGGCCAAGTCGAACGAGTAATCATGAGCGGCATTAAACCCAGACTAGTGCGGTCCCTCAAGGAATCTAACATGCACTGGGTTGAGGAGCTCGACTCCGCACTCTAGGGGCTGCGGACCACGCCGAATCGTACTACCGGATTCACACCATTCTTTATGGTGTACGGCGCAGAGGCAGTCTTGCCCTGCGATATAATACATGACTCACCTCGCGTGCGCATGTATGAAGAAAGAGAAGCCGAGCTTGATCGGCAGGACAACTTGGACGGATTGGAGGAGGAGCGCGACGTGGCAAAAGCTCGTTCCGCATTCTATCAACAGCAGGCTCGAAGATATCAAAGCAGGGAAGTACGGGCTAAAGCTTACAACGTTGGCGAACTAGTTCTACGCCACGGACAAGAAAAAGGACAAACTCAAGCCCAAATGGGAAGGTCCCTTCATCATCGACCAGTTCCTGACCGGCGGAGCATACCGTCTGTGAAACACATCGGATAACCGACTCGAGCCGAACCCATGGAACGCAGCCCGTCTTCGAAGATTCTACGTCTAAGTGCCGGACTCCAAGTTCGTCTCCTTCCTCTGTCCACATTTTTTATTTTTGATGTCTTTTATTTCTCTCCTTCCTCCTTCTTCTTCTTGACGCCTCTAGAGGCTATTTGGCGCTTTTTTCGCACACACTTGACGCGCTGTCTGCGCTCATTATACCTGGGGGCTTCTTTAACAGAAGCTTATTTATACGGGCTTCATGCCCAACACATGCGTTAAACTTCCGCATGTACCTTTTATTCACCATTATATGCATCGATATGACTTAAGTTTTGGCCAAGCTGGGTTGCTGGCTTACGTGCTTACCCCTACGTTCCCGATTGTTCGACTAGGTGGTAAAGGGAGCACCTCTGCAATTGTTCTTGCCGGTCACCGGATGTGTACCTCAGACTGGGTGAAGCCGAAAGCTAGCGTTCTTAAGGGAATATTCGGTCGGTGAACTGAAAGATGATTCTTAATTATTTACACATCTGCCCCAGATGATTTTCTGCTTTCATAGCAGCTTTGACATGCACTTTAGGGCATGCATCCCAGCGAAAGGAACCCTTAACGGAACTATTCTCCCTGGAAGATGTTTCTTACTATCCATGTAATATAACATAACTAGTTGGGCACTTGTTTGATACAGCAACAATGACCCCTAAGCCTTGTCTCCATGCATACCCCGGTTCTTATATAACCACGAAGGAATTCGGACACATTCTGGACTATTGGGTCCTGAGTTCGAAGCGAAAAGGTCCTCTATGACAAACGATCTACAATCCGGCTAGAAGACATTTTTTCATGTCACATTTTTACATAGTCAACTCGACTCATTATATTCCTCCTCAATGCCATCTAATAGGCTATCTAATTTACAATCTTCTTTGGGAATACTTGGCGGCCAATTCTACTTGGCCGTACACTGCTTTCTGAGGATCTCCATCCCATCAGCCCCACAGTCCGACCTCGCCATGTGGTTTGGGTCACCGTGTACCACGTCTTTACCATGGCCCAGCCTCCACAGGCCTTGACGGCAGCCGATATCTTCCATAGTCGGAAGCGCCGCCGTGCTCCTTGAAGCCTCCGCCAACTCCCCAATGCCTTCGGGCAGGGAGATAGATGGCCACAACGCCTGGCGATGCCTTTCATCACCGCCGGACTCGTTAAATGCGGTAGCCTTGATTCGGGAAGAAGATCACCCAAGAACTGGGCATCTCCTCCTCAGACGACACGTGAGCAAACCTACATACATGTCTATGTTAGTCGCCTTCCTCGCCGAACTCTTTTAAAAGTTCGCTCAAGCACTTATCGAAAATGCCGCGACGAAGCCGCCGATTCTCCTTTACGGAGTCGCATAACCGGGCACGAACATCCTTCAGTTCCTCACCCAGCTTGGCGTTGGCGTCTTGGAGGTTATTTGTCTCCTGCCGCACCCTCGTAAGCACGCTCTCGTCGGCCTTTAGCTGGCGCAAGAGCTGCTGCTTGTCCGGATCTAGTTCGGCGCCATCTGCAATATTTTTGTCAGATTTACAAACCCGCCGCACTTTATAAACTATTTTTTAAAGCGCATATTACCAGTGGGGGTCTCTGCGGCTCCCCCTGTAGCGACTAGTGCGGCCTCAAGTTGGGCCTTGCACTCTTCAAGCTCCTGGGACAGTCGGGTATTCTTTTCTGTAAGATCCTCCATAACAGATGATCCTTAAATCAGTTATTCTAACTATTTTAAGTCTCGGGGGCTACCGGCATATATAACTGTCAAATTTCCTTACCCGTATGTCCTTTACATACTGCTCCGTGGCTCTGGCTAAACCATCTTGAGCGGCACGGAGGTGCGATCTCCAATCGAAGGCATTCAAGGCCTCACGGGAGAAACATGCGTCACGAAGAACTGTCCCGGCGCCTGTGATTCAAGGCGCTCTCCACCTCGGAGTTGGTGGCGGACAACCTGTCGGCATCCTCTGTCGGAGGAGCATCCGACGACGTCTCGTGTTTCGCCTCAGCCTCGGACCCGGCTTTGAAGCCCGGTCGATGAAGGTTCGGTTGGCAACCTCTCCGGACTCAGTCCGTCGAGCGCTATTTTTCCTGAAAAGAGCACCAGTGTTAGTACGCATTCCAGGAATCGATCCTGGGAGTACGGTGACACGCCATACCGTTGCGGCGGAGTTTCGATCCGGACCGCACTCATTTTTAGCCTGCGGGGCCGCATTGCCCTTTGTTGGCCAGCCGCCGCGGGCACGGCTTCCTGCCTTGAAGGTACCCCCTACGAAGCACCATTGGTATATGGTGATAAAAAATAAGCATGGATGGGTCATTATCAGGGCTTTGGGATTTCGGTCTCAGTTACCTGTGAGGCTGGAAGTATTCCGGGGTAATCAGCCGTAATGGCAACCAAGGCATCGTCGATGCTAAGTTGGTAGAACACCCCGTCGATCAACTCTACCTTTATATCCGGATCCTCTTCGGAGGATGGATCGAGGGACCGCTCCGGATCCTCGGGTTGTGGGGGCGGGCTGTGTATCTTCTCCTGATCCGCGCAGCTTCTGCAAGAAAAACCATGAAATGAGATATTTAACCACGGTAACATGGATCATACAGGTCACAAAGATGTTTGCTTACCCAGCTTCAAGGATTATTCGAAGAAAAATCCTTCAGTGGATTGACGCGGAGGAAATCCTCCTCCTCTCCTTTATACATGGCAGACAAGATCTTCACTAGTTCGGTGACCGATCCCGGCCCTTTGCGGCCGTGGCGGGTGGCATCGTCCTCCTCGTTGAAGTCCCACATGGGGTGGCCCCTGTATTGGAGCGGCTGCACTTTCATAATACTGATTGCCATGACTCCAATCATGGTCAATCCGGCATGAGCCAAGAACTTTATTCGGCTCATCGGATAGAGGACATCGGTCATTTTCCTCCGGGCTCCGAGGGCGCCCGGCTTAGGCGCTTCTCCGTGGAGCATTCTTGAACTCCGGAAGGCCGATCCGAACTGGATCCGGCGGGGACGTCCTCCATGTAAAACCATTCCGAAGGCCAGTCTTCGGACGCCTTCTTTGGGATTCCGGATAGGTATCCGATCCCTGCGATGCGCCATAGCTCGGCTCCGCCCACTTGATATATTGACCCCTCATGAGAACGGGGTATTAGGCAGAATATTCTCTTCCACAGCCCGAAATGAGCCTCGACGCCCAAGAACAGTTCGCAAAGGGCCACGAAGCCCGCGATGTGCAAGATGGAGGCAGAAGTAAGATGGTGCAATTGGAGGTCAGAGAACTCCAAGAGCCCCCGGAGCAACGGATGGATTGGAAATCCGAGTCCTCTTACTAGATAAGAGATGAAGCATACCCGCTCTCCTTTCGAGGGATCGGGGACGCTCTCCGCTTGCTTTCCGCCCTTGTAGGTGGCAAGTCCGACTCGAACCGGAACCATGAAGGCCGGGGGAAGGAATCCCTTGGCTTGGAGTATAACTAGCTCGCTATGCGGGACTGAGCATCTCTCCCAACTTCCGGGCTGAGGGCTGGGAGCACGAGAGGAGGAGCCGCGTCGACTGTCCATGATGGAATGGGCGTTGGTCAGAAGCGCTCCGATGAAAGCTCGCAAAGGAGGGATGGTGTGACTCAGATCTAGATCCTTGCCGCTTTTATAGGCGGGTCATTTGCGTGGCTAGGGGGGTAATTGTGAAAATACCCTGGCTTTTCGCATTCATTCAAACACGTGGAAGATTGCCATTATTGGGCGTAGAAGCCAAGGAGCGCAACATTTATCAGCAGCCGGACACTATTCGACAAGTATATGGAATTTGGAGAAGAACTCGCCTTGCAATGCCGAAGACAATCAACACGCCGGACTCATCGTCATTGAAGCCTGGTTCGGGGGCTACTGAGAGACTCCCGGATTAGGGGGTGTCCGGATAGCTGAACTATCACCGTTGGCCGAACTCCTGGACCATGAAGATACAAGATTGAAGACTTCGTCCCGTGTCCGGATGGGACTTTCCTTGGCGTGGAAGGCAAGCTTGGCGATACGGATATGTAGATCTCCTACCATTGTAACCGACTTTGTGTAACCCTAACCTATCTGGTGCCTATATAAACCGGAGGGTTTTAGTCCAGAGAGACGAACAACAATCATACCATAGGCTAGCTTCTAGGGTTTAGCCTCCTTGATCTCGTGGTAGATCTACTCTTGTACTACCCATATCATCAATATTAATCAAGCAGGAGTAGGGTATTACCTCCATCGAGAGGGCCCGAACCTGGGTAAAAACATCATGTCCCTTGTCTCCTGTTACCATCCGCCTAGACGCACAGTTCGGGACCCCCTACCCGAGATCCGCCGGTTTTGACACCTACAGTCGTCTTTGTGGGTTTAATCCTTGAGGGGTCTATGCCTATTTTGCGCACTGTATCCTGATAAAGCAGGTTCAGGCTGCTACCGCCGTCCATCAGGACTCTAGTGAGGTGAAATCCGTCGATAATTGGGTCAAGAACCAATGCGGCGAATCCGCCATGACGGATGCTAGTGGGGTGGTCCCTTCGATCAAAGGTGATCGGGCAGAAGGACCATGGGTTGAACCTCGGGGCGACTGGCTCCATCGCATATACGTCCCTTAGCGCACGCTTCCGCTCCCTTTTGGGTATGTGGGTTGCGTATATCATGTTCACCATCCGCACTTGTGTGGGAAAGCCCTTCTGTCCTCTATTGTTCGGCGGTCGGGGCTCTTCCTCGTCATCGCTATGCAGCCCCTTGTCGTTGTTTTCGGAGCTTAGCTTGCTTGCTTGCTTGAACACCCAACAATCCCTGTTGGTGTGGCTGGCTGGTTTTTCGGGGGTGCCATGTATCTGGCACAAGTGATCGAGTATTCGGTCCAAGTTGGACGGGCCCTAGGTATTTCTTTTGAATGGCTTCTTCCGCTGACCGGGTTTAGAGCCTCTGAATCCGGCATTTACCGTCGTATCTTCAGCATTATCACCGTTAATGCGGCGTTTATGCTTGTTGCGACGCGACCTGCAATTGATGTCCTTGGTATCCGAACTACCAGGGTGTTTGGCCAAGTTGTTGCTTCGATCTAGCCAGCTGTCATCTCCCGTGCAAAAGCGGGTCATGAGTGTGGTGAGGGCTGCCATGGATTTCGGCTTTTCCTGTCCTAGGTGCTGGGCTAGCCACTCGTCGCAGATATTGTGTTTGAAAGCTGCTAGCGCCTCTGCATCCGGACAGTCGACGATCTGATTTTTCTTTATTAGGAACCGCGTCCAGAATTGTCTGGCCAATTCTTCTGGCCGCTGAATTATATGGCTAAGGTCATCGGCGTCTGGTGGTCGCACATATGTGCCCTGGAAGTTATCAAGGAATGCGGCTCCCAGGTCCTCCCAACAACCGATTGACTCTGCTGGCAAGTTGTTGAGCCAATGCCGAGCTGGTCCTTTAAGCTTGAGTGGGAGGTATTTGATGGCATGTAGATCATCACCGCGGGCCATGTGGATATGGAGGAGATAGTCCTCGAACAGACCGCAGGATCTGTGGTACCATCGTATGATTCGATGTTTACGGGTTTGAAGCCCTCAGGGATTTGATGATCCATTACTTCATCTGTGAAGCATAGTGGGTGTGCGGCGCCTCTGTATTGGGCTATATCACGACGTAGCTCATATGAGCTTTGTCTCATCGCTTTTCGCCCGCCCGGTTTCTTTGTATCCGGCGTGACGGTAATCATCCCGAGTCGTTACGCCCACGCCGATCTGTAGATCGATCTTGTATGCTTTGCCTTATCCTCCAATATATCTCGCAAGCTCGGGCGCGTTTTCCCATGCGTTGGTACTTTTGAGCGGCGCCGGGCATGGCTTGAGCGGAGGGCCGAGAGGCTTCTTCCGTCACGGCCACGGGTGGCTACCGCCATGTCGCACCGGTGACGTGGGTGCTTCCTCCGCTGATCGAGGCAACGGCCTGCTCGGGGTAGCTTTTGGAGGGCGTCGAGTTCATACTCTTGGCTGCAAGGACTTGATCCATCCGCTGCCTAGCGTGTCTTGGTCAGCTCTAAGTCGTTGCTGCTTTTTCTTGAGGCTGCTTGCCGTGGCCATGAGCCTGCGTTTAAAACGCTCTTGTTCGACGGGGTCCTGTAGCATGACGAATTCGCTGCCGTCGAGGCTTGCCTCGTCTTCGAGGGGGCGATAATTATCGCCCTCTACCTCTCTTTCTCGCCAAGACCGTCAGGCGGACTTGCTTCTCGCTCCTCCGCTACCGAGTCCTGCTGAAGGGGGTCGTCTTGACCGTCCGGTATTATTGTCTCCCGGAATCGCCGCTTTTACCGTGGCGGGATTTAGAGCGGCGCCACCGACGCCGGGCGCTTGGGTTGTTTCTTGGAGGGTCATCCTCCGCCGTTCCATCGCCATTCCCATCTTTTGGGATGTCCACCATGTATATGTCATATGACGAGGTGGCCTTCCAAAGGCCCCGTGGGCGCCGGCTCTTGATCGTCTCCGCACCGTCGTCCATACCGTCGATGTCTTGGAGTCGAAGTCGAGCATGTCGGTTAAATCATCGGCAGTGGCTACAAAGTGGGTGGTGGGTGGGCGTTGAATTTCTTCGTCATCCGAATCCCAACCTTCCTCGACCATAGATCGCCAGGGCCTCGACCACGTAGAGAGACTTTAATGAGTTCAGATATCGCCAAAGGGCGAGTCTTGAAAGATGTCCGTGGTGGTGAACTCCATAACCGCGCCTACCGGATTCAACCGGTAGAGGCGGGAGGTTCGGAGTCCAAAGGAGTCCGGCACACTGGAGTCACGAAGCTTCGCAGCGATGTGGATGGTGTTCGCTCAATCGACGTAGAGATTTAAGCCCCGAGGCGGTGTCCAACCAACCGTCCTCGATCGGCGTAAAACCGGCTCCGGATTAAGGGTCGGGCGGCATCGGCGCGCCTCCGTGGCAATCGCTCGGGCGGGCAGAGCTAGATCGTACCCATCGAGACAAAGGCGGCATGCTCGGCGTGGCTCGAATCCGTCGAAGATCAAGTCTCCGCGGACATCGGCCGTATAGTTCAAGCTTCCAAATCTGACCTGATGGCGGGGCGAGCTTCGATCTGCTCCAGATGGCCTAGCGAATTGCCCGCAGCGGCAAAGCCACCGAATATGAAGATCTGTCCGGGAGAAAAGTCTCACCTGGACTACGTCGTTCTTGATGATTGAAGGAGCTATCGGGCCTATAGGTGACGACACGGAGGAACTCTCAATGAAAGCATCAATTTCGTGTCAAACCGGCGGATCTCGGTAGGGGGTCCCGAATCGTGCGTCTAGGCGGATGGTAACAGGAGACAAGGGACACGATGTTTTTACCTGTGTTCGGGCCCTCTCGATGGAGGTAATACCCTACTCCTGCTTGATTAATATTGATGATATGGGTAGTACAAGAGTAGATCTACCACGAGATCAAGGAGGCTAAACCCTTCGGTTTATATAGACACCGAATAGGGTTAGGGTTACACAGAGTCGGTTACAATGGTAGGAAATCTACATATCCGTATCGCCAAGCTTGCCTTCCACGCCAAGGAAAGTCCCATCCGGACACGGGACAAATTCTTCAATCTTGTATCTTCATAGTCCAGGAGTCCGGCCAACGGTGATAGTTCGGCTATCCGGACACCCCCTAATCCAGGACTCCCTCGGTAATACTTTTGATGAAATTCCAATTTCAATCTTTTATAGTTCCAAGATCTCATATCATCACATAGCCTATACCATGTCAATGCGTCTCCCTCCAAAGATAAAGGGAAAGCCTTCTTCTTAACAACATCATCGGGTATACCTGCAAGCTTAAATAGTCCAGAAATATCATCCACATAGCGTAGATGTTCGTCAGGATGCTTTGTTCCATCTCCTGTAAAAGGATTAGCTAGCAGTTTTTCCATAATACCCGAAGGAAATTCAAAAGGAGTTTCATTTTCAATAGGTTCAGTAGGTTGAGGGGCAACTCTTTGCTCTACTGGACGGGGTGAAGATACCCCGAACAAGCCCCTCAGAGAATTATTTTCCATTGTAACAAGTGACAGAAAATTTCAGCACACTAAATAATTTTTTCCTTACCAAATTCCACTTACCAAAGGCGCTACACTCCCCGGCAACGGCGCCAGAAAAGAGTCTTGATGACCCACAAGTATAGGGGATCTATCATAGTCCTTTCGATAAGTAAGAGTGTCGAACCCAACGAGGAGCAGAAGGAAATGATAAGCGGTTTCCAGCAAGGTATTCTCTGCAAGTACTGAAATAAGTGGTAACAGATAGTTTTGTGATGAGGTAAATTGTAACGAGCAAAAAGTAACAAAAGTAAACACGGTGCAGCAATGTGGCCCAATCCTTTTTATAGCAAAGGACAAGCCTGGACAAACTCTTATGATAGGAAAAGCGCTCCCGAGGACACATGGGAATATCGTCAAGCTAGTTTTCATCACGTTCATATGATTTGCGTTCGGTACTTTGATAATTTGATATGTGGGTGGACCGGTGCTTGGGTGCTGTTCTTACTTGAAAAGCATCCCACTTATGATTAACCCCTATTGCAAGCATCCGCAACTACAACAAAAGTATTAAGGTAAACCTAACCATAGCATGAAACATATGGATCCAAATCAGCCCCTTATGAAGCAACGCATAAACTAGGGTTTAAGCTTACGTCACTCTAGCAACCCATCATCTACTTATTACTTCCCAATGCCTTCCTCTAGGCCCAAATAATGGTGAAGTGTTATGTAGTCGACGTTCACATAACACCACTAGAGGTTAGACAACATACATCTCATCAAAATATCGAACGAATACCAAATTCACATGACTACTAATAGCAAGACTTCTCCCTTGTCCTCAGGAACAAATGTAACTACTCACAAAGCATATTAATGTTCATAATCAGAGGGGTAATAATGTGCATAAAGGATCTGATCATATAATCTTCCACCAAATAAACCAACTAGCATCAACTACAAGGAGTAATCAACACTACTAGCAACCTACTAGCACCAATCCCGGACTTGGAGACAAGAATTGGATACAAGAGATGAACTAGGGTTTGGAGATGAGATGGTGCTGGTGAAGATGTTGATGGAGATTTCCCTCTCCCGATGAGAGGAGCGTTGGTGATGATGATGGCGATGATTTCCCCTCCCGGAGGGAAGTGTCCCCGGCAGAACAGCTCTGCCGGAGCCCTAGATTGGTTCCGCCAAGGTTCCGCCTCGTGGCGGCGGAGTCTCGTCCCGAAAGGTTGCTTATGATTTTTTTCTCATCAAAAGACTTCATATAGGAGAAGATGGGCATCGGAGAGCCACCAGGGGGCCCACGAGGTAGGGGGCGTGCCTAGGGGGGAGGGCGCGCCCCCACCCTCGTGAGCAGGGTGTGGGCCCCCTGGCCTTCATCTTTGGCGACGATTTTTCTTTATTTATTTTAAGGTATTCCGTGGAGTTTCAGGACTTTTGGAGTTGCGCAGAATAGGCCTTCAATATTTGCTCCTTTTCCAGAATTCCAGCTGCCGGCATTCTCCCTCTTCATGTAAACCTTGTAAAATAAGAGAGAATAGCCATAAGTATTGGGACATAACGTGAAATAACAGCCCATAATGCGATAAATATCGATATAAAAGCATGATGCAAAATGGACGTATCAATACCTTATGTGCAGTTCTATCTCCAGCGTGGTGTCCTCCATAAGCCTCGGAGTGACATTTGCTTAGGATCTGTTCCTGTTCATGCTCAGGTACATGGGATCACCCTTAGGTGGAGGAGAATCCCCTAGGATTTCAACATGCAAGTTGTGTTTCAAAATGGGTCCCTGTTTACAGAATACTTCATCTATTTCCCTTCTTTCATTCATAAACATACCATTTTCATGGTCTAGCAAATATTGTTCTAAAGTATCATTAGGGGGCGCAGCAATAGAAGCAAGACCAATAATTTCATCTTTACTAGGCAACTCTTTATCGTGGGGTTGTCTACGAAATTTAGCAAAATTAAACTCATGAGACATATCCCCCAATCCAATAATAACAACATCCTTTTTGCAATCTATCTTAGCATTAACAGTATTCAGGAAGGGTCTACCAAATATAATGGGACAAAAGTCATCTTGTGGGGAACCAAGAACAAGAAAATCAGCAGGACATTTAACTTTCCCACACAAGACTTCAACATCTCTAACAATCCCAACTGGTGAAATAGTGTCTCTATTGGCAAGCTTAATTGTAACATCAATTTCCTCTATCTCAGCAGGTGCAATATCATGCATAATTTCTTTGTATAAGGAATGAGGTATCGCACTTGCACTAGCACCCATATCACATAAGCCATGATAACAATGATCTCCTATTTTAACAGAAATAACAGGCATGCCTACAGAGGTCTATGTTTATTTTTAGTGTCAGGTCTAGCCATTCTAGCAGCTTCATCGCAGAGGTAAATAACATGCCCGTCAATATTATCGGCCAAGAGATCTTTCACCATAGCAATACTAGGTTCAACTTTAATTTGCTCAGGGGATGTAAGTGTTCTAGTATTACTCTTACGAACCACAGTTGAAGCTTTAGCATGATCCTTTATTCTAACAGGGAAAGGTGGTTTCTCAATATAAGCAGTAGGAACAACAGGATCAACATTATAAGTGATAGTATTTTCTTCAACTTTAATAGTTGCAACTACTTTTACTTCGATGGGAGGATTATATTTAAACCACTTCTCTTTAGGGAGATCAACATGAGTAGCACAGGACTCACAGAAAGAAGCTACTATCTCAGTGTCAAGTCCATATTTAGTGCTAAATTCATGGAAAACATCGATATCCATAAAAGATTTAACACAATCAAACTTAGGTGTTATACCTGACTCCTTACCTTCGTTGAGATCCCAATCTTCAGAGTTGCATTTAATTCTTTGCAATAAATCCCATTTGAATTCAATAGTCTTCATCATAAAAGAACCAGTACAAGAAGTATCGAGCATGGTGCGATTACTGAGAGAAAGCCGAGCATAAAATTTTTGAATAATAATTTCTCTTGAGAGCTCATGATTGGGGCATGAATATAACATTGACTTAAGACTCCCCCAAGCTTGAGCGATGCTTTCTCCTTCGCGAGGCCAAAAATTATATATATAATTATGATCACGATGAACAAGATGCATAGGATAAAAACTTTTGATGAAATTCCAATTTCAATCGGTTGTAGTTCCATGATCCTATATCATCACATAGCCTAAACCATGTCAATGCCTTTCCCTTCAAAGATAAAGGGAATACCTTCTTCTTGATAACATCCTCGGGCATACCTGCAAGCTTAAATAATCCACAAACTTCATCCACATAGATTAGGTGCAAATCGGGATGCAATGTTCCATCTCCTGTAAAAGGATTAGCTAGCAGTTTCTCTATCATACCCGAAGGAATTTCAAAGTAAACATTTTCAGTAGATTCAGTAGGTTGAGGAGCAACTCTTTGCTCTACTAGTCGGGGTGAAGATACCCCGAACAAGCCCCTCAAAGGATTACTTTCCATAGTGACAAGTGACAGTAAATTTCAGCACACTATATAAATCTTTCCTTACCAAATTCCACTTACCAAAGGCGCTCCACTCCCCAGCAACGGCGCCAGAAAAGAGTCTTGATGACCCACAAGTATAGGGTATCTATCGTAGTCCTTTCGAGAAGTAAGAGTGTCGAACCCAACGAGGAGCAGAAGAAAATGACAAGCGGTTTTCAGTAAGATATTCTCTGCAAGCACTGGAATTATCGGTAACAGATAGTTTTGTGATAAGGTAATTTGTAACGAGTAACAAGTAATGAAAGTAAATAAGGTGCAGCAAGATGTCCCAATACTTTTTGTAGCAAAGGACAAGCCTGTACAAATTCTTATATAAAGGAAAACGCTCCCGAGAACACATGGGAATTATCGTCAAGCTAGTTTTCATCACGCTCATATGATTCGCGTTCATTACTTTGATAATTTGATATGTGGGTGGATCGGTGCTTGGGTGCTGTCCTTCCTTGGACA
This sequence comes from Aegilops bicornis, assembly GCA_021605145.1. Classification (NCBI taxonomy): domain Eukaryota; kingdom Viridiplantae; phylum Streptophyta; class Magnoliopsida; order Poales; family Poaceae; genus Aegilops; species Aegilops bicornis. Next base: position 750,887,516 of record CM038670.1, on the reverse strand, counting down.
AGCATCCCACTTATGATTAACCCCTATCGCAAGCATCCGCAACTACAAAATAAGTATTAAGGTAAACCTAACCATAGCATGAAACATATGGATCCAAATCAGCCCCTTATGAAGCAACACATAAACTAAGGTTTAATCTTCTGTCACTCTAGCAACCCATCATCTACTTATTACTTCCCAATGCCTTCCTCTAGGCCCAAACAATGGTGAAGTATCATGTAGTCGACGTTCACATAACACCACTAGAGGAGAGACAACATACATCTCATCAAAATATCTAATGAATACCAAATTCACATGACTACTTATATCAAGACTTCTCCCATGTCCTTAGGAACAAACGTAACTACTCACAAATCATATTCATGTTCATAATCAGAGGGGTATTAATATGCATAAAGGATCTGAACATATGATCCTCCACCAAATAAACCAATTAGCATCAACCACAAGGAGTAATCAACACTACTAGCAACCCACATGTACCAATCTGAGGTTTTGAGACAAAGATCGGATACAAGAGATGAACTAGGGTTTGAGATGAGATTGTGCTAGTGAAGATGTTGATGGAGATTGACCCCCTCCTGATGAGAGGATCGATGGTGATGAATTCCCCCTCCCGGAGGGATGTTTCCCCGGCAGAACAGCTCCGCCGGAGCCCTACATTGGTTCCGCCAAGGTTTCGCCTCGTGGCGGCAGTGTTGCGTCCCGAAAGCTTCCTCCTGATTGTTTCCAGGATGAAAGATTTCATATAGCAGAAGATGGGCACCGGAGGCCTGCCAGGTGGCCCACGAGGCAAGGGGGCGCGCCCAGGGGGTAGGGCGCGCGCCCCACCCTTGTGGCCAGGGTGTGGGCCCCCTCTGGTTGATTCTTTCGCTAGTATTTTTTATGTATTCCAAAACGTTCCTCCGTGAAGTTTCAGGACTTTTGGAGTTGTGCATAATAGGTCTATAATATTTGCTCCTTTTCCAGTCCAGAATTTCAGCTGCCGCATTCTCCCTCTCCGTGTAAACCTTGTAAAATAAGAGAGAATAGGCATAAGTATTGTGACATAATTTGTAATAACAATCCATATTGCAATAAATATCAATATAAAAGCATGATGCAAAATGGACGTATCATCTACCCGCAGGCCTCCCGCTTCTCTTGGGAGTGCTCGCCCGAGGTGGGCCTGGTGGCGCCTTCCACGCCCGCACCCACGCTCATCGACCTCAACGCCACATCGGTGGCGGGTGGCTCGTCATCCAGAGGCGCGAGGAAACGCGTGCGGCACATGCCAGCCGACGTGCTGCCGGGCGCACGCAACCTGTTCGACGAAATGCCGGCCTCCGGTAACGACGACTACATGCAACACATCATCTTCGAGGATGGTGCGGCGGCCACTGGCGTTGCCGCCGGGGCCGGCTACGATCCTGAAGAGACACAAAGTCAAGACGAGCGAGGGGCGTTCACGCCGTCCACCTTTGATCAAAATCAGGTGCCCTTCATGCATGATCTGGTCGGCCTGGACTTGGACGGCTTCCCACTCGACCACGAGTTTCCGGACGACTACGGGCAAGAGGAAGAGGATGAGTGTGACATCAAAGGTGAGCCTTTGTTCGAGGACGAGCTCGTCAACCAAGCCGCCGGGGCGAAGCCGAAGCGCAAGAGTAAGCGGGCGAAGGTATACACGGCGGCCAAGGACAAGCTCCTTTGTGAGTGTTGGAGGGACATTGGGCAAGACCCCATGGTCGGCGCCGAACAAAAGGCATCAGCCTTTTGGATTCGTCTCCACCATGAGTTCCATGAGCGCAAGAAGTTTCCGCCATACCAAATACTAAGCACGCGCGGGTGGGTGTCCATTTCAAAGCAATGGAGGGTGATCCAACAAGAGTGAAATAAGTTTTGTGCCACTCTTGAGAGCGTCAAGGCCCGCCCCGCGAGCGGCATCGGCATGGAAGACATGGTATGCAAGCGGCCCTTTTTTGTGTCATTTCGTTTATGCTTGCATGTCCATTTCCATATCATTTTGCCAATATGCTTGCATGCAATACATTTTTAGGCACTCCAAGCTTTGGAGGCATTCAAGGACCAACACAACGGCAAGTGCTTCAACCTCTCCCATTGTTGGAGGGTCATCAAAGACGATGAGAAGTTCAAGGTGCAATATGCCACCCTCAAGTCGCGTGGGGGGAAGAGGGCCGTGGGGGAGGAAGATGGCGAGAAGCCACGCCCGCGGTGGAAGACTAACTCCAAAAAGGAGGACAAGCGGGATGCGGCATCGAACGCCTTGATCGCAAGTGTGGAGGGCATGATGAGCAAGAAGGACTCAAGAAAGGAGGAGCGCTGACGATACAGAGAAGAACAAATGAACGCCTTCATGGGGATCCAAAGGAGGAGGCTTGAGATGGACGCGGAGAAGCAAGCCAAGATGATTGAGATGGGGGCGGAAAAGTAAGCCAAGATACTAGAGATCGAGGCCGGCCAACGCCAAGACTAAGGCGAAAGAAGTGGCTCTCGCAAGCATGATGACCGGGATGGAGATCATGAAGGTGGATCTCAACACCGTGTCGCCAAGGAAGAGGTTGTGGTTCGAGAAGATGCAGGCCGACATGCTCAAGTTCGACGACGAGTGACCTATGGCGAAGCGCCATCCTTTTGTATGCGGCAAGTGTCTTTGGCATGACCACTCCCGCCCCTTTTTTGTGTGTTGGTATGTGTGCCGGCCGCTGGCAAATGCGCCAGCCGAAATATGTGGTATTTTCTGAAGCTGGCATTGTATGCCGGCGCTAGCCGACATGAATTTTCGGACGACGACATGGCCGCTGGCATGAACTATGGCGGTGGGACTTTTTTAAAATTTGCGTGCGGACATGAAATGGATCAGTGCGTTGGGCACACTGCTGACCCAAATTTCAGACGGGGCGAACACCAAGCAGGTGACCGACTCAAACAGACAAAAATTGAATAAAAGCGTCGTCCGTTTAGGTCGGCGCCCGTTTAGGTCGGCGCGTTAGAGTTGCTCTGATTGATTTGATTTCCATTGCCTTAGCTTGAACAGAAACAAGTTGCACAAAGACATGTCTTATGTCATTCGATTGACAGTGAAAGTGCCACTGCAAATCCGCTCTCATACAGAACTGACATTAATGCAGAAAAAAGGAGAACCTAGGGGCACGCGTGGCCGGCTAAGGCCGTGGAGATCTTGTTTGATTGGCTTCTTCGGATTCAGTCCAGCTCCTTTGCCGCTGCGTTTATGCGCAGATCACATGACCGGCGGCCCGTGCAGCGCCTGCCTGCCGTAAGCAACTCCGATAGCCCGCGTCTTGCTTCTTCAACCAAGGCGAGTCTCCTCGATCCCGCGCTGATCAGTTGGCCACGGGCGACGGCGGCTTGGTGCGCGCAGAACTTGCTGGCTCAAGTGCGTAGGCAGCCTGCCGCTCTCGCCGGTTAGCTCGCGACGGAGACCTCCCAGGACTCTCGGCGTGCACGCCCGGACTCCGTTGCTGAAGAGAACTGCTTCTGCCGCCGGGCGGCCGCCCTGGCCGCGTGGCGGGACTCGTCGCTACAGAAGGGCGTGTCTCCTCTATACATGAAAGATGTCGCTATCCCGCGCCAGTGGCTTGGTGCAGAGCGCGCACGCGTCCAGCGTGTGCACCCCGGGCTCGCTGACCGGCTCGGCGTCGAACAAGAAGGCGCAGGCCATCGTGTGTTCGTGCGTGTAGCTAACTTAGCAGTGCGTTGTTGCCTTTGGCGCGCCGAGAGTGGGAGGATGAGTGTTTTCTGTGCTGAACCAAACTGGGGTGTGGGTAATATATGGTTGCCTTGGTGGAAGAAGCAATAAAACAGGCTCGGCGCGGGCGGGACGAGCCCACAGGGTCAGGCAATACCATGCGCCGCCCGGACGAGGCTAAGGGTCTTTTTGATTCAAAGGATTTTCATAGGATTTTTGAAGGATTAGAATTCTTAGGAATTTTTCCTACGTTGATTGTTTGATTCGTAGGATTGAATCCTATAGGATTTTTTCTTAAGGATTCATGTGTACTACATTTTACAGGAATCCTAACATCCATTCCAATTTCTTGAAAAAATTCTTTGTTTTTTTCGTGACACAATTAAACAAACTCAAATCCTATAGGGATTCAATGGATATACCATTTCAATCCTATGTTTTTCTTATTTCTGTGTTTTTTAATCCTATGAATCAAAAGGCCCTAACCATGGACGATGGAGCGGTTCGGTTTCTTTATTCGCGGGTTCCGACAAGGGCCCACGGCGCCATGCGGTGGGTGGCCCGCCGCCCCGCCGGATGGCAGACGTGGCTGCACGGCGACGAAAACGACGGGAACCATGTTATGTCCGGGCGACGTGGACGGGTCCCGGCCACCGATTGCAACGTGCAGAGGTCGCTCCAGCGACGTCGCCATCCATGTACCCTCAACGGCTCAACCTGTGGGCTAGCGCCCGTAACCTTGGAGTACTGACACCGATAGCATCCACTGATTGGAATGGAAATACTCCTGGCCTGAACAAATACTCGCTCTACTTTTCTCCGCGAAAGATCTGAGTAAATATTCGCCCCAATAATATAGGCGCGAAAGAATTATTTTTGTCCCTCTAGTCGGAATCGTCGGCATCAAATCTACATCATTAGGCGGCCACTGGCATAAACTACTGCGGACCGTATTAGGGCCCATAATTAGCGCGCCAGCCTTTTCGCCAACATACGGGCCGGGTGGCCCACGTGGTTAGGCACGCTAATTATAGGCCAACAGTGCGCACCCGTTACAATATGCCATCTTTGGAGAAAAGAAAAGAAAAGAAATCGAGGTGCCGCTCTTCTCTCCATGGCCAGGTGCCGTCGTCCATGGGCGATCTTTGGGTTTGGGGGCAGTGTGGAGGTGGGCACATGTGCAGATCTTGTCCACGTCCAATCAAACGCACGAACCTGTCATACGCCGGCACCAGCCACGGGCAGTTTTGTACTCGTACAAAATCTTCATAGAGCAGGGCGCAGCTCGTGAGATCTGTGTTGTTTAAGTTAAGCGAGAGGCTAACAGCGCGCCAGGCATAAATCTTCACCCGCAATTTTCTTCTGGGTGCGGGGCATCGCCGGTCAGGCGGGCAGGCTTCGTCCCGGGAGACAGCCTCATCGAGATCCGCGCTCACTTTTGTTTACGCGGCTGCTTCACAGTGAAGCATTGTGTACGCAATCATTCATTGCTGCCTGCTATAGCAGTGCATTTTTTTTTTCGTTTTCCACGGGAGGAGGAGCGACGCACACTTGGTTGGCAGCGGGCGGCCGGTGAAAAACTACAAGCGACTACTTGTACTGCCACTACAGTGACACATGCATTTTTCCGACTTTCGGTGCAGAATAATAAAGCCGTGAAAAGAGCGCCACAGAAATTTAAATATTCCACCGGAGGGATTCGACGTCCACACAGATGTTGTCCGCGGACTGGGGTGGCGGGAATAAAAAGCGTTTGGTTTTTCCGGGGCGGGTCCCGCGAGACGTGCTGAGTCACCGTCTACACCTCGTTGGGATCGGACACATGGGCGGTTGCACGTCCACACCATCCAGCCCGGCCGTGACGCGACCCCTCGCTCCCGGATGATTCCTAACGTTTTCTTTTGCGCGCAAATGTTCCCGTACTTTTCAGTGACTCGGCGCTGAGTCGCGAGGCGCACGGAAAACAGTAAAATAATTGAGACGTTCTAGGAATGTGACGCCGGAGGATTGGCCGGTTGGGGTATCATGGTTGATTTGATTTCCTCCACCTTCGCCCTTCGGCCCTGCCGTGTGTATCATGTTTGATTTGATTTCCTGTTACCTTGGCCCTTTGTTTACTTAACTTAATTCACACTTGCTTGATTTGATTTCCTCTGCCTTGGCCTTTTGTTTACTCGATTCGCCAAATGAAAATCGGGTTTCGCTTGTTCCTTGGAGATTCGTTTTCCTCGTATTCGTATTTAACTGATTAACAGACCTGGTTCAGTACATGATTTGATGGACCGACCAGCTTTAGTATTCTTCATCAGAGATTAGACAGCAAATGGCATTTCGCTTAACCGAGCATAATCATGGCGAACAGCTTTCGGTTACAGGAAAATGCATCAAATTGGATGCGCTAGCTCCCGGCAAATAATAATGAAGAATAGAATAGATACACTAGCTGTTTTGTGGCAGATTATGCGTTAGAAGTTCTTACGTGCACGAGCTGTAATCCTGACAAGCGAAAACAATTGTGCCTCTGATTCTAATTGGACAGCGAATCTTTCGTCGTCATGAGAAAATTTTTGCTTGCTAAGAATTAGCAATTGTGCCATTCGATCAACATCTGCTGTATCAACACAAAACACTCGTTCAAATGAATAATAAACATGATCATATTTCCTTCAAAATTTGGAGAAATACTTTACATCGATTGCCTTGCGTAATTACACAGCGACGGTGCTCTTGCACACCTGCCCTCTCCTCTCATACCCAAACCCAAACCCAAACCCCAAAAGGGGGCCAATCAAAAGCCCGCGGTGATCCTGGTCCGATAGTTCTGTGCAGATCAATAGATTGATCGATCGGCACCGGATGCCAGCGCAAAAACACTGCCCGTCCAAGAACCCCGCATCCTCCTTCAACCCAAGGCAAAAAGGGTACATAGTTCCTACTAGCTAACCCGGTGCGGCGCGGCGCAACTAGCTCGCCACGGACACGTCGGCCTTGGCGGACACGGGTGCCGGCGCCGGCACGCTGGGCTGCGCCTGGGCCTGGGCCTGCTGCTGCTTCCGCCTGGCGCTGGCCTGCTGCCTGGCCATGGCGGCGTCGAAGTGCATCTGCTCGTAGCGGCAGTCCTCGCTGCAGAAGGGGGTGTCCCCCTTGTACATGAAGATGTCGCTGTTGCCCTGCAGCGGCTTGGTGCAGAGCGCGCAGGCGTCCAGCTCCAGCTCCGGCCCGTGCGGCCGCAGCCCGGGCTCGCCCAGCGGCTCCGCGTCGAAGAAGAAGGCGCAGGCCATGAGGCAGAGCTGTGCGGATGCAGCCTCCTTCTTGCTCGGGAGAAGATGAAGGAGGACGAGAGAGCGAGGGTGTGCGGGTTCCGCTTGAGCTGGGGTTGAGAGGAGGTGGACGGGGCGGGCATATAAACCCGCGGGGAGGGTGGAGGACAAGAGGGTTCGAGGCCGTGACGTGGTGCTTGGCGGAAAGTTTTTTAGTTTTTTTTTGCGAGAGATGCTTGGGCGAAAAGCTGAGTGGGGAAGAAGACTGTGGGCGGTTCTGGAACCCACATGCCGGCCGGCCCACCGGTAAGTGGGTGTCGGAGTGGTTTGATCATTACTTTTACTAATAGACTGCCCGTGCGTTGCCACGGGTCAAAAATTAAATTTCTAAACAATGCTCATATTTCTCTTCCCGAATGAAAACATTGCACACAATGTTCAACCACAACACAAACACAAGTATCTTCTCTCTATTCCAACAAACGCAATGCACCCCTCTAGCCTCTCGTTTATGTTGAAGTTGTTCTCTCTAGCCCTCTTTGTCCGTACATCAATCATCCTCTCAATATATTGCCCCTTGACTCTGCATGTGACTTCCATGTCTACTACGTATGTCATGCAACATGGAACATGATAAAAAAGGATGAGATACAAGGCACCTCACCTTATTAAAAATCACAAGAAAATATGGCATATGAACATGAGAACATTATTTCCACCACATGTTCATTCACAAACTAATAATGCTCTGTTTAACTGGGCTCTGCTTTCATCTCCACCTAAGATGCATCTCCGTCACATTATCTCACTAATACTTATTTTCCTATGGACCTCAAATATACATACAAGAATCACATGACAAGGTTGCATCCTTGTCATTCCATCTATTCTTTCACTTGACTCTTTTGGTCATTGCAACACCAGTCTACTCCATCGTCACCCTACTCTAAATCCGCCCATGTTTCCATCCGGCTCCAAATCGGCCATTTTTTCTCCATGTCTTTCATGTCGTATCAAGTTTGTACTTTCAACCTCGAATTTTCATTGTTCGTAATGAGGAGGGTTTTCGGAGTTCACTTCTCCGAGAGAGAACACAACACATATTGATACTGATTAGTGATGAACAAAAATTTCTTTGTGTTATTTATAACGATGAATACCAACACATGGTATGTTACAATGGAGTAGCTAAGTTGTCGTCTTTGGAAAAATAAGTCTAATGTAAGTATATTGAAGTGAATCCCTGAATTAACAAATGCAAGAGAAAAAGATGACTACTCCCTCTAGACGGGTGCATGGGGCATCCACAGGTTCCTAGATCATCAAGTTGACCAACGCATTATACAACACAGAAACTATATGTTTAGGAATTTTATTCGAATACGAATTCAGTGTCTATTGCCCACACCCTAGTCATTCCAATCATTGCCCCCTTGCATTATATCACTGTCACCTTTTTCTCTCCCCCCCCCACCTCTCTCTCTCTCTCTCCTATTTCATCTCATCCTAACATTGTCCCCTACAACCATCCACCCACTAACATCGTCTCCCAAGAATGGGCGAGGGCTATGGTGCCTCTACTTGCACGAGGAAAACCTCTAGTGGGCACGAAAATGAATCCAACACACCTATGTTCCACCTCCTATTTTGGCGCCCGTCTCCTGCTCCCTCTCCTACTTTGGGGAGTTCGGAGACAAGCCAACCTGTCGACCGATGTGCCATGCCCGGACCCCATGCATTGCAACGGGGCATAGATATTCTATTGGTTCAACATCAATCTTGTCAGACATATACCTAACATCCACCATATTCTAGATTTTGATAACATTTAATTTGATTATATTATGATAAGAGAAGGCAAGAAAAGTTTTGATTCAGTTAAAATTCTGGTAAGATTGATTTGATATGATTGAGTTAATGCAAGACACGGTTATGGAAAAGTATCGATTTGGTGTAGATTATTCCAATTTACTATATTTATGTTGGTTTTTATTTTGTTCCACATCGGTTGGGGATACCAAAAACCAACAGGAAACCAAAGAGGGGACGGTAACATGAGGTGGAAAAAACCGAGAATGAGGGTAGGCGACGGAACAAAGCCCCACTTAAGAGTAGAGATATCATACATTTCACTTCCATAGGCGTAAATTACTCTCTACGAAACTATATTTTGTTTCAAATCTTGATAATCCTTATACGGAACTTTAGTTTCCTTCATATGGTTTTCACTTCCTTTTTATGGTAAATAATTTATTTCTGGTCAAATTACTTCTATCGCATTATTTCATTATCTCAACGCATTTTATGACTTCCAGGATATAAGAATAATCTAACATGTAAAATAATTCTTTCTTAGGTTTCAAATAAGTCACCATGGGTCAAAAATAGAGGTGAAATCTTGCCGAGGCGGACACACAACAACAGCCGATGAGTGTCGCTAAGGTCAAATGAAAACAACATAAGTAGTGGAGAACAGAATTGCCAACTCTCTATGCTAGTTTTGCGACTCTGTACATTAAATTTAGATACATTTTACCTATCTTACATTATCTGTCATCGTTAGGCGGACGCCGTGCTCACGGCCATCGTCCCGGTGGATCTTGGCGTCGTGGACGGCAGGAGGCCACCCTACATGAGCACGTACATCATCCTCGGTGTGTCCACCGTCGAGTTGTTGTTGTGGTCGAGTCGTGGACCACGCCGTCATGAGAAAGCTGATGTCAACACAGATGGATCTCAACCATGGCAGCAAGCACATCAAACAAACACACATTAGCAAGCAAGCACACATACCTCCATCTTGGGATCCGGCCGTCTAACGTGACTTGCCCGTCGGGACAATCTACCGCTGCCATGCTCACCGTGGCGAATCCACTATCCCCGCCAGCAACCATAACCTCACCCATGACCATGTACCTCACAGGCACAAAACCTCATCCGTACCGGGCCCACGGGCCGAAATCACATCCATACCCAAACCCATCGGGTACCCATAGGAGCAACTTCGACAATATGCGATATTATACCCTCAATAATGGCAAATAAACAGAAAACAATGATTTTAATTCACAGTTGACAAGCTCACAATCACAACCACATATAAATAGCATGACCATGTTTGCAAAAATGGTAGCTTGGCCATAGTAAATAACACGTTTACATGTGTAACCAAGGGGCAAATAGCAACCGGAAATTATTTAAAACAAAGTACAGCTCCAAGTCTCCGAACATGATTTTAGTAAATAAAAAGTACACTGTCCACACAACCGCCAACCAGTAGCTCCAGGTCTTCATTCTTGAGTGATGACTGAATTAGGTTAAATCCTACATGCGGTATAGACCAAAAGAACATGATTTAATTAATTACACAGAGAATCTTACAATTTAAGTGAAAAATATCTGAAGTGAAAACAACAAAGTTGTAATATAATTTTACAATTTGTTCTTCGTCATCCTCTAGAACACTCTGAAATTCTGCAAAGCGAGTGGAATTCCAATCACCTAATGTCTAACCAACAATTATTATATAAATAACAAGGTATTTGCACAATAAAAATAAGAGGCAAGTGCAGATATTGAGTACCTAATAGATCCGCATGAGACTAATCTTGCGTACACTTGAGAGCTTACGAAATATTAGGAGTAAGACTTGAGATTGACGCTGGAGTGACTTGAGATTCAGACGCTCCATCTTGAGAAGCCAATGAACCTTCCCATATCACAGCTGAGCCTTGCGCTCCATCTTGAGAAGCCAGTGAGCTGTACATAATACACAATGAGATAAGTTTAAGAATTGTACGGAAAATAGTATTAAATTTTAGTAAAAGTGAACCAAATAAGTAGAATGTAAAACTTCGAATTATGGTGATCCCACAATAGTCTTCACAATCATAGAGGTACCAAACCAATCACTAATTAATTTTCTTTCAAGCAAACATGCAACACCTGAATCTTAATTGAAGATGATAGTAATCGATTAATTAACCAAACATGCACACATGGATAGATCCACGTACTTGCATATAGTATTATAGGAATACGAATATGTACTACTATGTATTGATATTACAGGAATATACGCAAGAATCATGCCTTGAATGAAGCCTGGTCCTTGAAGCGGCCATGCTCTCCGCCATGGTACATGCTCCCAGCCTGCCTTCTTTGGTGTGACCTGCCTTGTCGTCATTTGAACCCTTGTACCTCGATAAACTGTAGTCATGACCGTTAATTAACTTCTTCGTGATCGTGAATGGTGATCTATGGGGGAGGTGTGGTATCTATAGATGGCTGGCAATCAGAGGAGACGAGAAGATATGGTGGGTGATGGAATAATTTACGGTGGGGTAATTTACTTTCGACCTTTTAACAAAAAACATATGGTGGGATAAGGAAAGTTAAGATTTTTGCCATAATTTTTTTGTGATTTTGGGAAGCGTGGCCCACAACCATGCTTGATTGTTAGAAAATCTGTAAGACGGAGATCTTCATTTCAAGAAGGAAAGAATCATTCGTAACGAGGAAATACAACTGCCAAGATGAAAAAACGAAAGAAAGGGTTATGGAAATTGATTTGGTTTTTAATGCGAAGACTGGTGGGATGTGAGACGAAAATAAACCAAATGAAAAAACCGATTGAAAATAAACCGGTTAAAAATAAACCGGTTGAAATTAAACCGGTTGAAAGTGGGGAGACTATTTAACCAATTCGTCCATTAGGAGTAGAGATGTTTGTTCTGTGGCCGTGGCCCATGGTGCAGCTGGTGGCGGTGGGACCCGGGGGGAAGCGACGAGATCCGGGCGGGGGTCGCGTCGATGGTACCGGCGACTCAGCTTGACGTGGCCAACAGCTGGTCGTGGCGTTTGCTTTCACGGTAGGGACTCCAAGGTTTGGAGTCTTTCACGCGGAAAGTGTGCGGGGGAAGCTCCCAGTGGATGAGATGAGTGATGCAGTGGACTTGACTCGAGGCTAACTGCATCGTGCCACGCGCGGCTGGTAGGGGACTAGGGCCTTTCTGCGAGAATATTTCAAGACAGGCACCCCCCCGACGTCTCACTGCCACAGTGCCCATGCACAGACAGAATGTATTTTCCCTCGTAGGCGAAAGAGAGCGCAGCCCAAGCCGAGGCCCAGTTCAAAGGCCCATGAGCGAGTTTTTCTCTTTAATAGTTCCTTCTTGTATTTTTGGGGTTTATTAGAAATATCAAACTCAAGCGACCAGCCGGCCTTCTCTAACATGTCTTGTGCTAACCTAGGGGCGTGGCTAACGCGCGCGCGCGTCCCAGCCGGCGCGCTCGATTTCCGACCGCAGCTCTCCGACAGCAAAACGACAACGTAGCGATCAGGCGCGCGCTTCCTATTCCCTTTCTCGATCGATCCCGTGACAAGCACCGCTGGCCCAACGCTTTCTATTCCCTTTCTTGAGTTTGGCCCAGCGCTGGCCCAATACCTCCCCTAGCTTCTATTCCCTTTCCACGTATTTTTTCTTTTGGGCCTGCTATTCCGCCCATTCCCTTTCTGGGCCAGCGGTTTTTCAGGGACAGTAGTGGGCGGGAAAGTCCACTTTTAATTGAAATAAACTAGGACTTTCAACCCCAAAAAAACAAAAACGAATAGCAACTTTTACACACACAAAAATTAGCCAATCCCTCTATTCCCTTTCGATTAATACTATCCAGAAACATAATTTAGTTAAACAAAAAAAAGCTTACTGAAGTAAATTGATCTACTGCTTTTCGGTTGAATCGACATTAAATTGATCTACCACGAACAAGTTTAAAATTAATAAAAAAATCCAAAAAGCAAGAACATATTTATAGAAATGAACAACTTTTAATTTGTGAATTTTTTAGGAAAACAAGAACATTTTTTAAAACACGAACATTTTTGAAATGAACAACATTTTCTAAAATTTCTACCAAATTTTTAAAACACGAACATTTTTGTGTGAATTTGGCGTGACAAGGTCGACTATGTCCGCCTCGAGGCGGTGGTGTCACGTGGTTGTCTCGGCGTTTGTCTTAGCTACATGACGGCGTCCGCCTCGACTTCGCGTAACCCTAAGATGAAGCGAGGATAGCGGTGGTGTCACGTGCTCGTCTCGGCGTCCGTCGTCGCTACGCGACGGCGTCCGCCTCGACTTCGCGTTACACTAAGGCGAAATTGGCCGTGGTGTCGCGATGCTCGTCTTGGCGTCCGTCGTCGCTACATGGCGTGACGTCGCCTCGACTTCGCTTTACGCTAAGAGCGAATTGGCGGTGGTGTCACATGCTGCGTCTCGGCGTCCGTCGTCGCTACGCGCGGCGGCGTCGCCGACTTCAGCGTTACGCTAAGACAGGGTGGGAGCGGTGTCACGTGCTCGTCTCGGCGTCCGTCGTCGCTACCGCGACGACGGCGTCACTTCGACTTCGCGTAACCCTAAGATAAGCGAAATTATTTGTGGTGTCACGTGCTGCGTCTCGGCGTCCGTCGTCGCTACCGCTGACGGCGTCGCCTCGACTTCGCGTAACCCTAAGATGAGCGAGGGTGGGCTGTGGTGTCACGTGCTTTCGTCTCGGCGTCGCGTCGTCGCTACGCGGCGGCGTCGCCTCGACTTCGCGATGCAGCTAAAACCGAGGTGGTTTGTGGTGTCACGTGCTTGTCTCGGCGTCGTCGTCGCTACGCTGACGGCGTCCGCCGACTTCGCGTAACCCTAAGATAAGCGAAGTGGCGGTGGTGTCACGTGCTCGTCTCGGCGTCGCGTCGTCGCTACGCGGCGGCGTCGCCCTCGACTTCGCGTAACCCTAATATACTCTGAGGTGGTTGTGGTGTCGCGTGCTCGTCTCGGCGTTAAATGCGTTGCTACGCTGACGGCGTCGCCTCGACTTCGCGCAACCCTAAGATGAGCGAGGTGGCTGTGGTGTCACGTGCTTTCGTCTCGGCGTCCGTCGTCGCTACGCGGCGGCGTCGCCGACTCGACTTCGCGTAACCCTAAGATGAGCGGTGGCGGTGGTGTCACGTGCTGCGTCTCGGCGTCCGTCGTCGCTACGCGGCGACATCCGCCTCGACTTCAGCGTAACCCTCGGATACGAAATTATTGTGGTGTCGCGTGCTTTCGTCTCGGCGTCGTCGTCGCTACCACGGCGGCGTTACGCCTCGATCAGCGTAACCCTAAGATGAAGCGGGTGGTTTGTGGTGTCACGTGCTGCGTCTCGGCGTCCGTCGTCGCTACGCGGCGACGGCGTCACTCGACTTCGCGTAACCCTAAGATAAACGAAATTGGGCTGTGGTGTCACGTGCTTTCGTCTCGGCGTCCGTCGTCGCTACGCGGCGGCGTCACTTCGACTTCGCGTAACCCTATGATAAGCGGGGTGGCTGTGGTGTCACGTGCTCGTCTCGGCGTCCGTCGTAGCTACCGCGACGACGTCCGCCTCGACTTCAGCGTTACGCTAAGGCGAGGGGTGGCTGTGGTGTCGCGTGCTTGTCTCGGCGTCCGTCGTCGCTACTGCGACGACGTCCGCCTCGACTTCGCGTAACCCTAAGATGAGCGAGGTGGCGGTGGTGTCACGTGCTCGTCTCGGCGTCGCGTCGTCGCTACGGCGGCGGCGTCACTTCGACTTCGCGTAACCCTAATATATCTGAGGTGGTTGTGGTGTCACGTGCTGCGTCTCGGCGTTAAATCGTTGCTACCGCGACGGCGTCGCCTCGACTTCGCGCAACCCTAAGATGAAGCGAAATTGGCTGTGGTGTCGCGTGCTTTCGTCTCGGCGTCCGTCGTCGCTACCGCGGCGGCGTCCGCTTCGACTTCGCGTAACCCTAAGATAGGCGAGGTGGCGGTGGTGTCACGTGCTGCGTCTCGGCGTCCGTCGTCGCTACGCGGCGACATCCGCCTCGACTTCGCGTAACCCTCGAGATACCGCGAAGTCGCAGTGGTGTCACGTGCTCGTCTCGGCGTCCGTCGTCGCTACCGCGACGACGTCCGCCTCAACTCGCGTAACCCTAAGATAGACAGGGTGGCAGTGGTGTCACGTGCTCGTCTTGGCGTCCATCGTCGCTACCGCGACGACGTCATCTCGACTTCAGCGTTCTGGTAAAGGCGAAATTGGCGGTGGTGTCGCGTGCTGCGTCTCGGCGTCCGTCGTCGCGACAGCGACGACGTCTGCCACGACTCGCGTAACTCTAAGAAATACAGGGTGGCTGTGGTGTAGCGTGCTCGTCTCGGTGTCCGTAGTCGCTACGCGGCGGCGTCGCCGACTTCGCGTAACCCTAAGATAGGCAGGGGTGGCAGTGGCGTCACGTGCTCGTCTCGGCGTCCGTCTTCGCTACCGCGACGACGCCCTCCTTGACTCGCGTTACGCTAAGTCAGGGAGGCGATGGTGTCACGTGCTCGTCTCGGCGTCCGTGGTCGCTACCGCGACGACGTCCGCCTCGACTCGCGTTACGCTAAGACAGGGTGGCAGTGGTGTCACGTGCTCGTCTCGGCGTCCGTCGCTACGCGGCGGCGTCCACCGACTCGCGTAACCCTAAGATAGAGAGGGTGGGAGTGGTGTCACGTGCTCGTCTCGGTGACCGTCGTCGCTACCGCGACGACGTCCGCCTCGACTTCGCGATGCAGCTAAGGCGAAGGTGGCTGTGGTGTCACGTGCTCGTCTCGGCGTCCGTCGTCGCTACTGCGGCGACGTCGCCCGACTTCGCGTAACCCTAAGATGAGCGAGGGTGGGAGTGGTGTCACGTGCTCGTCTAAATGCGTCGTCGTCGCTACGCGCGGCGTCGCCTCGACTAGCGTTACGCTAAGAGCGAAATTGGCGATGGTGTCACGTGCTGCGTCTCGGCGTCCGTCGTCGCTACCGCGGCGGCGTCCGCCTCGACTTCGCGTTACGCTAAAACGAGGTGGCTTGTGGTGTCACGTGCTTTCGTCTTGGCGTCCGTCGTCGCTACGCGGCGGCGTCCGCCTCGACTTCGCGTTACGCTAAGAGCGAGGTGGCGGTGGTGTCGCGTGCTGCGTCTCGGCGTCCGTCGTCGCTACGCGGCGGCGTCCGCCCTCGACTTCGCGTAACCCTAAGATGAGCGAGGTGGCGTGGTGTCGCGTGCTGCGTCTCGGCGTCCGTCGTCGCTACCGCTGACGGCGTCCGCCTCGACTTCGCGTAACCCTAAGATAAGCGGGGTGGCTGTGGTGTCACGTGCTGCGTCTCGGCATCCGTCGTCGCTAACGCGATGACGTCCGCCTCGACTTCGCGTAACCCTAAGATGAGCGGGGTGGCTGAGGTGTCACGTGCTGCGTCTCGGCGTCCGTCGTCGCTCATGACGGCGTCGCCTCGACTTCGTCTTAACCCTAAGATAGGCGAGGTGGTTGTGGTGTCACGTGCTCGTCTCGGCGTCCGTCGTAAATAAGCTGGCGGCGGCGTCGCCCTCGACTTTCGCGTTACGCTAAGGCGAAATTGGCGGTGGTGTCACGTGCTGCGTCTTGGCGTCCGTCGTCGCTACAGCGGCGGCGTCGCCTCGACTCACGTTACGCTAAGAGCGAAATTGGCGATGGTGTCACGTGCTCGTCTCGGCGTCGTCGTCGCTACAGCGGCGGACGTCGCCTCGACTTCGCATACGCTAAGAGCGGTGGCTGTGGTGTCGCGTGCTCGTCTCGGCGTCCGTCGTCGCTACGCGGCGACGTCGCCTCGACTTTCGCGTAACCCTAAGATGAGCGAGTGGGAATGGTGTCACGTGCTGCGTCTCGGCGTCCGTAAATAGCTACGCGGCGGCGTCGCCTCGACTCGCGTAACCCTAAGATATTATTCAGGAGGATGATGGGGAGCTTCAGAGGAGTACCTTTTGATGCTAAGTATCTGAGCAACCGCAATGCAAAGAAAAGACTTAAACACAAGAACAAAGACATTGAGGAGCTGCTGAAAATTTTCAAGAGCGTTGAGGATAAGATGCGAGTTTGATTACCGGCTCGGTCGACGCACACAACACCGTTAGAAGTGTGTTTTGGACAGATCAGATTGGTAGAGTAAACTACTGATCGGTTTGGGCAGTTTGTCTCTTTTGATACCACCTATTCCACAAACGAGTACAATATGCCATTTGCCCTCGTGGTTGGTGTTGACAACTATGGAAAGTCTGTCCTGTTTGGTGCAGCATTGTTAAAGGATGAGAAGGAAGACACATTCGGTGGCTATTTCGAGCATTTCGAGGTCGATGGGGGTGCATCCGGAAACCATAATAACAGACCGAGGATGTCGCAATGCGGAATGCTATACGTCTTTGTCATGTTGCACTCAACCCACCGCTTCGCATCTGGCACATCCAGAGAAAAATGAAAGCGAAACTAATCACTTTCTTTCTTTGCCCGAGGAACTTTGCATGCGAGCTCGGAGCCTAATCAGGAACTTCGTTCACGCTGAAGAGTTTGAGAGCGGATGGCACGCTCTGTTGGAGAAGCATGATGCTCGAGGATGAAACCCACCTAAAGCGGTTGTTTGAAATCGAGATGAGTGGGTCCTGCATACTACATGGACAAATTTTTCCCATTCACGTCATCAAGCTGGGAGGCGAGAGCACCAACTCTCTGTTCAAAGGCTACGTCCTCCGAAAAGACTTCGATTGCGGCGTTTTCAACGGTACCAAATTGTGCGGGAAAAGAAGCATAGCGACCTTGATCGACCGAGAGAGAAATCAGAATCGAGAGAACAACATTCTTGGAGTTACGACCCTATGGAAAGAGAGGCCGCAAAGATATACACACCACCAATATACGCCAAATTTGTGGAAGAGATGAAAAAACCACAGCTTACGAGAGTTGAGGTCGTTCTTCTGTTGGTGAAACAAGAACATTTTTGGTGACAAGGCGGGCGAATACCGGGACGCAGAGTTTTCAAAGAGGATATACAACGTGTCAATATCACACGATGATGTCTACCGCTGCTCATGTTCCAAGTTCGATCGGGACGGTTTGCATTGCTGCCACGTCCTAAGCGGTAGCAAGACACATTGGGTTGAGTAGCCTCCTGAAAGCTTTATAAATCCTAGGTGGATGAGAGCTGCGGGGCATGTGTTAGCTATGATGACGGATGGAAATGTTGGTCATAATGGACAGAGAACACACTTGACGATCGGGCATTCTATAGTCATGAGTCGGTGTCCGGCGCATTGTCAAAGGAGTGCAGACTGACGAGTCGTCTGACGATTCGTGGAAGGAATCGGTGAAGCAATAAACAAAGTCGAGGTTAGACAAGCGGCTCCGCCAAGAAGAACAACTCTCGGTGGGAAGCGGCGGTGTATTGATGATCCTCGGCGGCTGAATGTTGATGCGAGGCGGGGAGGGGTGGCGACCTGCACCTCTGTTGGTGCATCAAAATGGTGTGTCTACCATCGGTGCATCTATCATGGGTGGCGTTGAGGTGCATCAAACATTTGGTTTGAGAGACCCCGATGTCACGCACAAAGGTTTCAACCTTGGCGATAGGCCAAAGACCATGTCTGAAAAGGCTTACGATAAGCTTAAGAAGCAAAAAGCGATGAGAAGTGTTCCAAGTGCAGGCTGCCGGGCCATATGAAGCCACAATGCCCCAAAATAACCCGGTAATGCTTAAATATTCTGGACTATCGGTGTTAATCTTATAGGATTTAAATGGCTATCATATTTTCTTATATAGAAAGCGAAGGACTAATTCCCTTTATCATCCTCCAAAAAGCAGGTGACATAACGGCGTCGTGGGCGAGAGAGTGACAACGCGCGCATAGGATGCTCTGGGAAAGAAATGGAGGCAATTATCTTCTTGGGGCACTTTTTTTGCATGGTGGTATGAGAGAAAAGCGATGAGCATTTTTACTTGTGTGTATGTTACCGAACACGATACTAGCGGGAGGAATAATAGTGGACGAAAAAGGAAGAATCTTTGTAAGGCACGTGTTGTCGTTTTAGTTTGAAAGACTACCTATAAAAATATATTTATGCTGTAAGTTATTGACATTTGCGCTCTAAGTTATAAACATACGAAAAATCAAGGAAAGAAAAGAAATAAAGGGATGTTCTTCAAATGATGTTACCATTGCTTAGATACCTTTGATGCAAGCTGTAATGTCGTTTGGCGACTCCATAATCCCGTCCGTTGTGTGATCGTCGCTCGAGGAACAAGGATTGGCGTGACAGAAGATCATGTCGAACCAATCCTCCTCTTCCATTTCCCTCTCAACTTAGCTCATATGGATGACATAACAGATCACAGATGAAGCTTGCAATGTAAGAGCGGTAATACAAAAATAACTCCTATTGCGCCGCTACATTGACTAGAACTCAGTCAAAGCAGCTTTCATCCTCTGACCAGCACGAGGTTTGGGCAGACCGTGGAGCAACGGACAGGTGAAGGACTCATGGTTGAAGGTCCACTTGGAGCTTGACCACATGAAGATCCCACCGTTCTACGAGTCTGTGTCCATATTCAAACGCATATCTTGGAAAATAGGCCTCGGCAAAAAACTTTTGGTCATCTTAATTGAATCCGGCGAAAGGGTCATCCACAGGGGATCGGCGTCCACTTTCTGCCATGGCGTATGGAACCAATGAACTAATTCTTTGGTCGCCCGTTGCCTCTGCCAATGCTTTGTGTCTTGTCGGCGGAGAAGAAGAATTTGGGAGTATTTCACTTCCAATACCTTGGGAGCCTCCCTTGCTGTACAAGGACATTAATGTACTTAAATCCATGTCATCTCCTCTTTGAGAACTCAGGCCATAGTAGCTCGCAAGCTGCTCATTGCAAACTTGGCCTATTCCTGTCTAGACTTGTCGCAATCTAGTAAATTCACAATGTCCCTGTTTTGCTGAATGTTCGAGCCCACACTCACGAAAAAAGCGGAGAATAGGTTAGAACAGACTATTATATTTACATACCATGTACAGTTGTACACCAACTTAAATAGTCAAAACATGGGTGAAGCGTCATGATGCAAAAGCAAGGAAGAAAACACTATACTCTAAACAGCGACAATATTACGAACTGCTAAAAATGAGTTGTCTTTATCTGACAAATAGTTTGATCTTTGAAAATCAGCGTGAACAAGAAAACAGGTTGCAGTTAAATATGTAACTGCCCAAAAATCAACAACAATGAAACTTATAGACTCTGTGCTACAGCTTGGAAGAGAAAAAACCAAAAACACAAGGGACACAAAGTAACATTAGGAATTCTTCTAGCTTAATGCTCATGTATATACAGATTGTGCTCTATCTCTGTTGCTTGAATAATGTTGAGAGCTCGGTTTCTTTGCCCAAAATGTTCAGAATTCATACAATAATTTGCTACAGAAAAAACAAAACGATTTTCAAAGAATTAGCTCATACTCTTAACAATAAAAGCTGCTGATTTCCTTGCAGTGTTCAGTATTTATAGAAATGACTTGCTACATAAAAACAAAACAATGTTCAGATAATTAGTACATTCTTGAACAATGGCAGCTGCTGGTTTCCTTGCATAGTATTCAGTATTTATAGAATAACTTGCTGAAGAGAAACAAACAATGTTCACAGACTTAGTATATACTTGAACAAATGCCAGCTGCTTATTTCTTTGAATAGAGTTCAGAATTTCATCCAAGAAAGATCCCCCTACAGAATAAACATGAACTGCTAGTCTCGGTTCATTAGCGAAAAAATGTCCTGTTTGAGAGATGCATTTAGGGATTTCCTTTTCCAATCTCCACAGCCGGTTCGGATACTTGTAAGGATTTCCATGAGATGCGCCCCGAACACTCTTTGCGTTGTGCTCGGCGTCAACGAAAAGGCGAGGCTGAGGCGGATGAGTTCTTTGTCGAAAAATCCTATTTTTGTGAAGCGATAAGCAATCCTCTTATGCGAGCCAGAGCCACCAAGGTGGCACGCTTTTCTTCAGTTTTGAGATCCATATTCCTCCTATTTTCTTGTACTACATCTTCATTGGATTAGTCCTTCCAAAGAAATTAAATCATCTTCTTCTTCCTCATCTTTGAAAGCGAGCAAGGTGTGCTGACGAACCTATCCATACTAGTTTCATGAGAGCAGAGCTGCCAAAAGATCGACATCCATGTGCTGCTCCCTGTCTAATTTTGGGTGTTCGTGAGCACAGAGAAGGGGGCCGCCATCAGCTATGAACTCATCGGAAGGAAGAGGGATGGGGGGCGGTGGAATGCAGGGAGCCCAAGCCTTGTTGTAGGAAGCTTGGTGATGCGGTGGGGGCCTTGTGGGAGGTCGAGCCCAAGCGGAGGGCGTCTGACGCCGGGACAGACACCGCCTCGCCGTATTGGCCTCTTAGCCCCTGGACATCGCGGCGGCCCGTGCGGCCGCTGAGCCTTACCGTATTGTCCCCTGCAGCCCGTGCGGACACGGCGCCTCGCCCGTATTCACCGCTGACCTCGCCCGGCGCTTTCGTGCGGCGACGGGCGCCCTCGCCCTCTTTGCCTTTGACCTCGTGGGGGCTCGTGCGGCTGCGGCGCCTCGCCGTATTCACCGCTGACCTCGCCGGCGCTCGTGCGGCCGCGGCGTCTCGCCGTATTAAGGGAGGAGCCGCCGGCGAGGTGGGGAAGCGGCGGGGCAGAGTAGGAAGGAGGCGAAAGGAAAAAGGGATAAGATGCGGTCGAGTGGGTCGAGTGGGTTTCCCAAAAAGGAAAACGAGCAGGAAAAGGAAAAGGGAATAGAACACGCGGTGGAATCGATCGCTCCCGCGATCGATCGCCAAGGAGTCGTTTCGCTAACCTAGAGGAAAGTTCTTTTCTGTTCTAAAAAAAGGGAAAAGCTCTCTTGTGCCGAGAGAGTTTTTTTAGGAATCCCGACGTTTTATTACTCAACTTTCACAATGTTTAGGATACAAATAGGGTTATGCGGTTGGCCAAACTAGATGCGACACCCCTGACCTAATGAGTGAGAAAACATATCAAAGGAATGGGCTTCGCTATTCCATGCCCAACCCTCAAAAGAGAACTATAATTAAAAATCGAAGTTCACAATTTGATTTCAACAATAATTTGACTATGCACCCCACAACCTCCCTTTTGGATGTCCCTTGCAACTTGAATCCGCAGCGAGCACAATGTCCTAGAAAAGAAGATCCTCAACTAAAGATAGTGCTTCACCGCAAGCAATTGTTTCTAGTGCAGATGAGCTACATAATTTCCATTTGAATCACTGCAAGCAGTTGCCACAGAGACACCAATGCCTGGTCTAGCAAGGCCTGCATCAACATGGATTTTGGCCAAATCCTGCTGGCGGCGCTGGAGCCTGGTTTTGTCGCCGTCGATGGAGAAGCCTGCAAAGGTGTACCTGGGGTCGGCGAGGAAGTTGTCGAAGACGGTGCACCTTTCAGTGTCGCTCATTTGGAAGAGCAGCACCGGGTGATTCTTGCCGATGGAGAGCTGGCAGAGGCGGGTTCTGCGTCGCCTGTGGTCGTTGTCGTACTTTCGAGATCAACGCCGACGATCTTGTGGCGCTGGAGGCTGAGGTGGTGCTTTCGTCTGGCGAGGGTGATCGCCATCTCGCTTCTTGTCGTTGGTGTGGATGACGTGCAACTTGGTGTTGCCGTGCGCCTCCACGGAGTTGTCGCCCTTGTACTCGTCGGTGAACGTCATCGCCGGTGGTGGGAGCGTAATGGATACTTGTGTTGTTGTGGATGAGAAGGTCTTTGGCAGGGGTCTGAATTTAAGGGAGGGCGGGGTGGGATGGCCTCGTCGGATGAACTGCACGATCGCTACCGATGATGCGGTTGTGCGGATCGTGGGTTGGTTTTGCATCTGTGATCGTGGGCTTGTGGTGATGGAACTGCTTTCCGATCGGGTGGTTGTATCTGAACGTGGTTTTTCTAAGGTGTGTTTGTTTTATTTACGATCAGCACATTTTTTTAACCATCATTTTTTTCTATGCGAACGGGCATTTTTTTACGTTTTGTAGATGCATCCTGTGCGATAATGAACTGCATTAGTATATAGTCGTGCACTGCATCTTCTAGAATTGATCTTGCACTTGTGTATACATGTGCATTTCACTGCTTTTTGAATTTATTTATTCGTAGGGGTAATCGGAACTAGATTGTCATACCAAGATTGCATCGTGTAACGTAGTGCCTTTGTATTGTTCTGACTACGCATTTCGTCTTGTTTTTTCTTGTACCTACTGCAATCACTGGTACGGGAGGGGTAGGGAAATGGGGGTGGGGGGGGGGCCCATTTTTTTAACTTATTGTTTTTTCTTAGTCGGCCTTGTTGGGCCTTTGTTCGGCTAGTTTAGAGACATACTTGGGCCGAGGTCGGCCTGTGAGCACGGCTTGGTTCCCGTTTCGTTGTGTGTGCGTCCTAATGTTTAGTCCCACCTCGCTTTCATGGAAGGCGCGCCGACACATTTATATATTTGGCGAGGCATCTTGGTCGAACTCCTCCGTATACTTATCTGAGGCGCTTATACGCTTGGCGCGCTCACGACTATATGCTCTATGACTGTGAGCCCATGTCCAACCGCCCCATGCACCGGCTCGTAACGACTCCCCTTACGTGGGTGCGGACCTATTCTGAGGCCCAGGTGAAATTTTGGTAGCACTGGGTGGTCAATTTTTTGTTTGTTACTTTTTCAACGTTGGGCGTAATCGCTTTTTTAGTAAATCATGCGTAATCGCTTTTTAGTAAATCATGCGTGCCTTTGCATTGATTTAGTTTGATCTTGCATGTGCACGCATACCGCATTGCACATTTTACAGGCTACATTTTGTGCACCTTTGCATTGGTATCATTTTTCTTTATTGTTTTTCCTCTTCGTATCCTTTTTTCTTTGTGTACGGGTGTGCCTTTGCTTTTGTGCTCCTATCGACCTTGCATTTGTCATAGTTACGTCTTTGCGGTGTACACATTTTGCCTTTGCGTGCATCCTTCTTTGTGCCAAAAGTTGTGATTTGGCTATGCCAATCTTTGCTAAAGTGCTTCTCTTTTGCTTTTTTTATCATGAACTGCACTTCATGCACACATATAGTGAACTTCACAGTGCAATTTGGAGAACTGCACACATAAAATGGTGTGTGGATTATAATTTTTGAGTATTATTTTTTAACGATCTGCGGTTTTGTTAGGTAGGAATTCTTTGCGATCAAAGTACACCTTCTTTTTCGTTCCTTTTTCTTTGGTAACATAAGCCTTTATTGATTGTCCTTTATTCTTTGGAACATAATTTCCATTAAGTCCCCTTTAATTTTCAGTTTTGACCTTTTTGCATTCCTCTTGTATAAATGAAGGCTAACTTATACCCTTCCTTTGCATTTCATTTCTCCGCTAGTTGCAAGTTCTCTCCTTTCTCCAGCCTATAATTTTTTTTTTGCTTTTCTAGATTTCTGTTGCGATGGCTCCAGGCCCCTGTGCATATCTCTTCTGCTGCGGCCATGGTTGTGGTGTGCCGATGCATTGCAATTGTTCAGCTTGCTCGCAGGCCCGTCATCCTCGTCGTGGTGGGAAGGTGTTGTACCGGCTGGGGCGAGCGGCGGCTTGCATATGGTACAATATTCACGGAAGGATTGGATATGGGCGAGATCAACGTTCTGCGTTCTATTACGCCTTGATTGGCGTGGCCATGGCTGCACGAGTCCTTTTGTCCATCGACTTACGCCAATGTGAGGTGGAGACTCACTACAAGATGGTATGTTTCGTTAGATATGATTTTTTCTTTGTGTTTTTTTGTATAATTCCATTGCATTACGAACTTGAAGTATTTTAGGAACGCACTTTTTCTTTGTTTTTGAAGTGTCTTGCAATGTGTTCTTATTTCTTGTTTTTATTTTTATGCTTGTGTGCATGTAGCTTATGTTTTAGTTTACATGGTTACAATATGTGAACTGCTTATATATTAAATTTGAGCACTACATATTTCTACATTTTTCTCAATTTTTTTCGTGTGTACTACATGTAGCTAGTCTATAGTATCTTTGCATGATAGTTAAAGCGTCTTGCATATTTGCAAGTTCCATCTTGCATATTGAAATCGTTTTATATGTACTACTCGTTGAATTTGTTGTGCACTTCATCTATCTACGTACACGATGAGAATTGTCTTTGCTAGTTTCGTTCTCAAACAGTTTTATTATTTTCTGAAAATTCCTAAACGAAATGTTAGGTATGTCGGCTCAAGAAGAAAGGAATTCTTCAAGTTGTTCTTTGTAATGGATACCTTCAACCCGATCAAGTACACCGAGGGCGTTGACGCGGCCGTGGTTCTGCACAAAGGGTGGAAGGAATTTGTCATTGATAGTGGCCTGAAGTCTGAGCAAGTTGTTGTCCTCAACTTCTTTGAACTCGAGGATCGTACGGTTAGAATCACGTTTGACGTGATTGGCTAAGGTTATGAGGTTGATTTGTAATAAGTACTTTCGCGTGTTGAACGCTTCATCTTTTTTGATGTGTTTTGTAACAAGCACTTTTGTGATCTGAACCACTTCAATTATTATTCAGTGGGAAATTTGTGTTTACATGGTTACAATATGTCAACTGCTTATATGTTAGCTGAGCACTACATGTTTCCACATTTTTCCCAATTTGCATGGTGTGTACTACATGTAGTTAGTCTATAATCTTGCATGATAGTTCAAGCGTCTGCATTTTTGCAAGTTTCATACTGCATATTGAAATGCTTTTTATATGTACTACTTGTTGGACTGCAGCGAGCTAACAACATTTTTTACATGGTTTTTGAATCAAAATGTGTCAATGTTTTACTCAAGACTGCTATATACATGGTATACTCTATATACCATTTTCTCTTTTACATGGTTTAGTTGAATAAGTCATAGTCAACGAGAAATTTGTGTTTACACAAAATTTAAACTGATACATAAGTCATAGAGATAAGCAAACTGCTATGCATACGATTAATTTATTGTCTGCATTCATCTATTTGGTCGTTAACTTTCTTTATACCTTGGCGATTATGCGGAGCGTGTCTAATGTCGCACTTTCTTTTGTTTTCCATGGCGGTGTTCTTGGTTCTTGTCTACTTTGTGTTTGTAGCCCCAGCGTCTTTGGTTGATGGCTGCTTTGGTTTTCCAAATTGTGGACTGCATCCTTCTTTGCTCCCCGCGTGCTGGTTGATGGCTGCTTTGGTTTTCCAGTGCTGTGAACTGCATCCTTCTTTGATCCCCGCGTGCTGGTTGATGGTGGTTTTCGTTTTCCAATGCTTTGAACTGCATCCTTCTTTGCTCCTACCTTGTTTTTTGAAAGTGGTGTTGTTCTCGGTTTTTTCTGTACATCAGTATTTCCTTGTGGTGGTCTTGTTGACACTGTTTCTTCATGGTCTTCGTCCTCTTCACTCTCTTGATCTCTTCACTCTCTTCTTCCTCTTCATCATCTTCATCATATGTTTCTTCATACGCCACTGCTTTCTTCGCTTTCTTCACGTTCTTCGTCCTCTTCACTCTCTTCTTCTTCCTCCTCTTCTCCATCTGTTTCTTCATAAGCCATTTCTTCTTGATTCTGTCATCATCTTCTTCTTTGATCTCACCTTCTTCGTCTTCCTCATTTTCTGATCTTTTCTTTTTCTTTTGGGCAGGTTCTTGAATTGTGTCTCTTCCTCTTTTGCGAGATGCTACAACGCGTCTCGGTTTCGTCCATTTCTTAGTGTTGTGAGTGGAATTTCTGTTTTGTTGTGCATCTCCATGTCCTCGTTTTCTTGTTCATTTCTTTTTGTACACGTCACGGAATTGTGGCGCTGATTTCATTACATGTCTTGCACCTTCTTATTCCAGTGGGTGACCATCCTTTATCCATTTCGTGGCTTACTGTTTTGTCATCATTTTTCTCCTTGCATGCCACCTTTTTACGGGTTGCATCTCCCCTTTCTTCCTTCCTCTTGTGTTTGAAACATGAGGTGGAAGAATTGTTTCTTTTTGATAGCACCGATTCGATGTGTTCAAGATTTTCTACTTGCTCGGCATTATTGTCATCTTTGGGATTTCTCTGCTTGCTTTAGTTTTGTCGCTTCTTCTTCTTCTTCGTTGAGCACGTCAACTTCCTCTATCGGTGCCCTCATACCGGACAATGCTCTGTGGCACCCAGCCGGACCTTGTCGCTCTGTTTGCAAGGTCCATTCTTGTTTCACGACAATTTTCTACGGCAATAAAGCGAGGTTCCATCTGGTGTTGTTTGTTCGTAGTCTCTTCTGTCAAACGTTGCATCTGATCTTGCGTTACGGGTGTATCTTTTCATGATGTACACCTCAGGAATGTTGAGTACTCTCAAATGAGAAAGCATGCATAAGACATGGACGCAGAAGAGGCTGCAGAAAAACACATGATTTTTTTTGTTACGTAAGTGAACCGCATGAAATTAGTAAACATATATTTTTTCATTATTTGTTCATTTTTTAAAGAAGTGAACTTCATTTGGTTTTGTGAATTACACATGCATATGTACTTTTAAAGTTCAAGAAGTTAGCTTTCGTGCATGACTATGAGAATCTAGAATTTTTTTGCTAGGAGTCTCACTTGTGTGTGTCGAGTTTGCACTCACATTCAGAGACAGCTTTCTCTTCATCGGCGACCACTTGGAAATTATGCCTTGCCTACCAAATGCATCCGATCTGTTGTAGTGGTGTACAAGATACTTTGTCGGGTTCTCGGGGCACCGATTACTGCTCTGAATGCGATGCTATGGTAGAGTGTTTCTTTGAAATCTGCAAACACCGCCCTTGTATACACTTTTGATAGCTGAACTTCAAGCCAAACTTTGTTGTTGTTTTTACCTCATCGCATGATCACAAATGCCTTTATTACGATCCGGAGAAATGAAAAAATTGTTTGTTTTTGTAGTCATATTTTTAAGCAGTTTTTGATTGACATTTTGTTTACCTCATTTGCTACTGTCTCTGCGTGCTCGACGGCCTTCCAGGTCTGAATGCACTTGTCCACCTGCTGAGCAAACAGATGGAGATCATGCTTCTCCCTGACAAATTTTTTATTCAGTATGCGGTTCATGCTCTCGCTTCTCTGTGTGGAAGTCATCCGAGCACAGAAAATTTCCTTGTAGTAAGCTGAGACCCACTCGTGCCTGTCATCCCATAGTGAATTCATCACTTCGTCGTCTTGCAAGTTGTACCTCTGAATGAGGTTCTTCCATGCTCGTTCAAATTCTGACGGCATTAGTGGGTGGTTCAAAGACCGCATTGAATTCGCCCTTGAGCTTCTCGCATGCCTTTATACAAAGAAGGCGAGGTGGTCCTTGTACTTCTTCATGATATGCCACCGACCACGACTTATGCAGAGTTTGTGGGAGGATAGTTTTTAATGCTGCCTTCATCGAAGAACACCGGTCTGAGAAGAGACAAACAGTGTTTTTTATTAAGTTGTTTGTGTGTTTGCAAGATAGATGGAAGAAATATAAGTGCACAAAACAAAACAAAACGTAAGTATGAAGGTGTTTTTTATTTTTTGTACCTGTGAGCATGCAGATTGGCGGCTTGTTGTTCATACACCTCAGAAAGGTTTTGAAAACCCACTCAAATGATGGTATTGTTTCATCTCGCACGAGTGCAACAGCAAATATGGTGCTTTGTAGATGATGGTTCACCCCACAAACACTCCCGAGGCATGTGGAATTTGTTAGTTTTATAAGTCGTGTCAAATGTAACGCAGTCTCCAAAATCTTCATACGATCCTCACGCAACTTGCGTTCGCCCAAAAGACGTTTCTTACACGGTTATCTGCATCAACGTCATAATCATAGAAGAACTCTGGGTTTATCTTTTGCATATTCTCGAAGAAATTCAGAAGTTTCTTGACATCATCTTCAGACTCTTCTCTGGCAAACTTCTGTTTCCTGCATTCTCAGAGACAATGCAAACTTATCTCACCAAACAGGGAATAATTACAGACAGAATGCTCAAGAGATATGCTCTGTTACGTGCTTACCTGT
This sequence comes from Aegilops bicornis, assembly GCA_021605145.1. Lineage (NCBI taxonomy): Eukaryota > Viridiplantae > Streptophyta > Magnoliopsida > Poales > Poaceae > Aegilops > Aegilops bicornis. The sequence goes on along the minus strand of CM038670.1, from coordinate 750,858,673 downwards.
TTACCCAGTCGCGGCTAGTATGTCCCATGTACTGCAGACCACCGGACGACGTCTGACAATGTCGACATCATCTCGAGCATGTGTGTGGTTGTCCAGTTGCATGTCTTTCACTAACTGGTCTATCAAAGGATGCGTCTTTTTGTGCGATCGCATGTGCGAAGCATCCCGGGCTTTCCAGCATCTTGTGATTGTGGTTGAGTTGAACCATTTCTATCACAAATTTGCCATCCTTCCTTTTTTTAACTCTAATCTTTGCATTGCAGCCAATCCTTTTTGATGTCTTCTGACGTACCCGGTGATAATCTGACACAACCTACTTGTGGAGCCCTTCTCTTGAGCAGACAATGTAGGCATTTGTCCTGTGTTTTGCCCTCTTGTGTATACCAAACCCTGCACATCTTGCATAATTGTTGTAAAAGTCCCATGCCTTTTCGTACGTGGTGAACTTCATTCCAAAGAGCAGTGCGAGGTTGAGCGACATGTTTTTATCCTGCATTAATTGAAATGCTATATGAGAAAATTTGTTACATTCTGTTTTTTTGAATACGAGGAGTGCATACGAGTTTAATAAAGCATTTGCAATGTTCCTAGCCAAAGCTCACAAGAAATATCGATGTGCCTTTGCAATGTTATCTGTATGGATTTGTAACTATTTTTTTTCAGACCATAAACTTATATGTGTGTAGAGTCGTTAGCCTGATGGTGTTTTCAGCTCGCTGGGTTGTATTTGACATGGCGGGGTTATAGCAGATGTGTGTAGTTGAGGATCTCATGGCGGTAATAAAGTGAGGAGGATTTGTACCTTTGTTTACTTTTGACCGAGGCACCGTTGGTGGTCGCAGTTGTCGAAGTTGATGCAGCAGGTCTGGTTGGAGCTTCTGTTTTCGGCAGCGGTGGACGCCGAGCTCTGCTTTTGGGGTGCGGCGGTGGGCGTGGTGGTAATCCGGTGTTGTGACGATGTCTCGGTGGATTGGTTTTAAAATTTTGGAGCGATGGCACATCATCATAGACATAATCATCATCTGCCGCAACATCGTGTTCAAGCTGCGTCATCATTATCTGTTCGGACATCTTTGTCCAAGCGTAGTGAACTTCGTGCTTATACTGGGTTGAGAGCATTATTGGCTCATCTTCATCGTCATCGTCTTCATCATCGCGTTGGTGAGTGCCTTCCCGCACGAATCGACATCATCGTCATCTTCAACTACATCTTCTTCCTGGGAAAAATCTTCTTGTGGAGAGTACTGCACCCTGTTTGTCGTCGTGAAGAATCCACGAGGAATCTCAGGGGTAACCTAGCCAGTATCTCTGTCAGAAGAATATCCGCTCTTCTGAAAGTTGTTGTTCTCAGTCTTTGTCCAATTATGCGCGGCATTTTGTATAGCTGAACGTCATCTCCTCGCACACAAAATGACCGAGCTGCATTGTCGAGTTAAATGAAGCGAATCATGCGAATCGCAATGTGTTCAAAATGATACTGCCGAAGCAATGCACGGTGACCGCATCACCCCTCAAGGTGAACTGAAGCAACCGCACTGCATCGTTATACGTAATGAACCTATACAAGCGTACTGCATTTTCCCCCACAACGAACTAAAGCAACCGCCTTGCATAAGTTTTGTCTCGCATAATCACGCTACTGCATCGCTTTGTATCTTGATTTGTCTATGATAACTACACCGAGATGGTTTAGGAAGTGTACCGCTTACCTCGTGATGCGTTGATTTCTTGCGTTCTGGAGGAAGGTCCCTTCTCGTCCTCCTGCACAACTTTCACGTTCGCCCGTGCTGTCCACTTGCCCTTCAAAAGTTCATGGGCGGTCTGGACGTTGCTCAATGTGAACGGGGAAGGAGGATTTGCTCTGAAGGTTGATCCAGACTTATTCCAAGAAGCTACAGTGGATGAAGCAACCTTGCACACACTCCTCCTTGCTCGAATTGGTTTGATGTCGAGGCAGCACCAATCCACATCTGATGAATTCTGACTAATTGCAGGCCCCGAGGAGTTCGGTGGCGGCGCTACCATTCTGCCGTGGAAAAAGAAGGTGATAAGTGGTGTTGCTCGGTGCTGCCATGCGGAAGAAACCGAGGCTGACAGGCGGCGTCATTGCACAGCCTGGCCATGAAGGCCGGGAGGGAGGCGTCGCTCGAGCCGCCATTGTGAAAGGGAGGGAGGCGGCATCTCTCCCGGGCCGCCGCGCCACTGGCCGGGAGGAGGCGGTGGCTAGCCAGGCCATTGCCATGATGAAAAGGTCGGGAGGGAGGCGTGGCGCGATCTGTTGGTGGTGTGCAGAATAAGGTGTTTTGGTGTGCAGAATAAGGTCTTAAGGGGTGTTATCATAATAGACCCACCCTATATATATATAGGGAAAATCCATCCTACCACCCGGTGGTAGTTACCCCATATGTCTCATATACTACCATGTGGTACTATATATACTACTTTATCATTTTAAATATATTCATATACTATATCTAAGATATTTCAAATCAAGTTACATTAAAAAATTACATATGAACTCATAATTTTTGTTATATTTGTGAAATACGTACATATTTGTACGTTAAAAAGAGTATACTCAAAACATGGTATATACTACCTAAAAATTAGTATTATATACTACCTAATCATTGTTATATACTACATACTACACGTACATACTCTTAATTTTGACAGATACTACATACAACATACAAAACGCAAGTGGTGGTAACTATCACTGCTTGTAGGATATATATATATATATATATATATATATATATATATATATATATATATATATATATATATATATATATATATATATATATATCCTGAACATTTTTATATCCATCGAACATTTTAAATAATGCACGATGAACATTTTTGAAACAATATGAATATATGTGTCGAACAATTTTTGAATATGCATTCAACATTTAGTAAAAACGTTGAAAAATTTCATAATATACGATGAATATTTTTATGATACACGACGAACATTTTTATATGCAAAGGTGAACAATTTTCATAATATACAATGAACATTTTTCTTAATACAATGAAATTTTATGTAATACACGGTGATCTTTTATAAAATTTGGTGAAAGTTTTTGAATACATGAACTTTTTTCTAATTCGCGATTTTTCTTCTTTTCCAAAAAATCACGTCTTTCTAAATTGTTTGTACCAGAAATAGTGCGGTTAGTGTTGTTTTTAAATTTCTCGCGCTGTAATGAATCAATGGGTTGTAGTAGATGTACTGGTTAGGCACGCTATGTTGTAACTAAACGGCGCGAGATCGAATCCTGTTGGAGCAAATTTTTTTGGGAGTTTTTTCTCTGCGTGTTCCTGGGCCGGCCCACCAGATAGCGACAGTGGGCGCCAGTTGCCTGTACCTGCGCTTAATGCGCCGTATAGGAGCTCCCAGGGAATCGGGGGAGTGTGGAGAGTGATTAGGGTTTTGGGTGGGAGGCCTAGTAGGCCAGGGGCGCGCGGGGGTGGGCCGACAGGCCGCTTGGCCACACGGCCAACTGGGCCAAGGCCCTGTCGGGGGGGAGTTGTTTTCCTTTTACGTTTTTTTTTCAGTTTTTTTTATTTACAAAAGCAAATGACTTTTGGTTAAGTATGAGACTTGGCCTAAATTAGGATAGCCATTTTAGGCACTGTCACAAAAAGGTTTGATGAGCATTTGAATTGTGCATAAATGAAAGTGGATTAATGAGGCTGTTTTGGTCACCGTCTTAATTGTTTTAGGGCAATTAAATATTTTATATAATGTTGGATGCTATTTGCTAATTAGTTAGTGAATATTTATAACCCTTTGAACATTTATACTTCATTTTTTGGAACTATAATTTGACTTGTTATTTGAATTTGTATCTGAACTAAGTTTTGAAACACATGAGGTTTAGCAAAATTTAATCATAATGACCTGGCATCATTAACAAATGTTTACTGTAGCTTAATTACCAGGGCGTCACACCTACCCCCTCGTCCTGGCTCGAAGGACGCCGCACCGTCGAGCGAGGGATGGGTTCACCCTAGAACAAGGAAAGGCACGATCTTGGGGTAGCAGACACAGAACATTTGCTCGCATCCATGTCGCAGCGGCGGGCATACCTCCTTTGGGCATATAAGCACAGACCGCGGTGTCCGAACAAGAAGAGAGTAAGCTGCAGGAAGCGACACATCGGGCGAAGAAGCATCGAGCTTGCGGCGGCAACAGGAAACATATCATGCACACGATGCGAGTGATATGGCCTGGTGCTCATTGAGCTGCCACGACTACATTGCTGGGAAGGGAACCCTTTCCTCTTCCACCAGAGCTCAAGGGAGCCGAGCCGTGACGAGGGGACGGCCAACAAGCACCAAACAGAGAAAGGCAAGCCCGGCATCGCTGGAAACCAAGTTGTCACACGGACCCCCGCTGCAATTGCAAACCTCGGATCTAGCACCGCACACCTACACCCTTCTAACCAGATGACGCCCCCAGGGAGGTTACGACGCCGGCGCCGCGCCGAATCCACAAGGGATTACAGGAATTAACCTTGGAGCGGAGGAAGGGGTGGGAAGAGGGATCTCGACGGTGCCTTCAAGAAGGGGAGCCGCACGAGGGCACAGCCACCGCTGCGTGGTCGGAGACACCAACCAGGATTTCTCGGTCCAGACGAACACCACCGCAACCAGCTACCAATGCACCGGCAAAGAAGCACCGGCGCTAGCACGGTTGTGAGCGGGCTAGAGGAAAGAGGATAAACAACCTTGGATCACGAGGTCGAGGACCACCGGAGCAACCCAATCGACCACGCACCGTGTCCCCGTCGTTCGCCGCCCACGCGGCCGAGGACGAAGACCCACACCAGCGCGCGCTGCCGCCGCCAGTGCCGCCGCCTTGCCAGATCCGGGGCGCCGCCCGCTGCCTAAACCCTCCACGCAGTGAAGCCGCCAGGATCCCCGCCGCCACCTTCGCCGGTGTCGCAGCAGCGTGCCGTGAGCACCTCGGCGGCGGCGGAGGGTAGGAAGGGGAGGAGGGTGGCGGCGGCGGCGGTTAGGGTAAACCCCGAGTCGCCTCAGAGGAGACGACGCGGGGGCGGGCGGGGGGGGGGCGTTCTTCCATCAGAAATTCAGAATTGCTATGCATGAACTCTGAACATGAACTCACATTGCTATGCTCGGCACCATTTTCACTGAACTCTGAACGTTGCCCTGTCTTTCTGGAAGGTGAACTGGACCGAACCAGGGTTCCCTTTTGCCAAGAAACTTTATTCAAGAGAATCAGAAATTCCGGTGATTTCCGTTAATACCGAGATATTTACAGTTAGTAAAAAAATAGTGAAACCTTAACTCGAGCCAAATTCGAAAATACTTCATTTTTTCTTCAAAATCCCTCAAAAATCAACTGAATTTCAGTCAAATCCAGTAAATTAAACTGTCCCTTTTGGCTGAACTGAAAACCGGACACGGGTACTGAAATGAACTCGAACCTCGACTGTCCCTTTTGGCTGAACTGAAAACTGGGCATCAGTACTATTTCCTAAATCTGGCCAAACTTGTTTCTCTGATTCATATCTCCAACCTAAAAATGGCTCTGTCTGCGTAAACTGAAACTACAGTTCTTCAATCATTGAACAATAAAATCAAATACTCGTACGTATGATCCACCTGGTCAGCAGGCAGCAAGCAACAATTTTAACCTAACCATCAGAACTGAAATGACAGAAGTGGCTGCATTCATCAAAAGCTAGAACAGAAGTTTACACAGTTACCAATCAACCATAACTCCACAAGTGATGGACTCACATATGAGAACTGTGCATCATTCACACAATGAAAAACTGCAAGGATGTTCTCAATTTTTTTTTTGAAAAACTGCAAGTATAATTCGCCACGACAAAATTTCTCTGATTCATATCTCCAAGCTAAAAATGGCTCTGTTTGCTTAAACTGAAACTCAAGTTCTTCAACCTGATCATCAGCAGGCAGCAAGCAGCAATTTAAACCTGACCATCAAAACTGAAATGACAGAACTGGCTAGCATTTATTTGCAGATAAATCATCAGAAATGCAGAATTGCTCTACATTCATCAAAAGCTAGAACAGAAGTTTATACAGTTACCAATCAACCATAACTCCACAAGTGATGGAGTACCAACACAGGTCAGAACTGTGCATCATACAAGCAATGAAAAACTGCAAGTATAGTTCCCCATCAACCAAACACGAAAGAATGAGAACTGGGATCGATTCAGGCGACCCGTTACGGCACCCGAGATGAATGAAACAGGAGACTGCCCGAACTGAAACAGGAGCAGAGTTCGACATTCAAACAGGCGGCAGTGGCGCTTGCCTTACTTGGAGCTCTTCTTCGGCTTGGGCTGCAGACCTCCGGACTGAGGGTGCCCCCGCGCATAGGGCTGCCAGCAAACCGCGCACAGCCGCCCTGCTCCCTGGCGGCGGTCGACGATGGCGAAGCAGCGTTCGCAGTAGGAGGCGTGCCTGCACGGTAAGAGCGTCACCAACCTCTCCAGGGACTCGCATCGCACGCACATGGCCTGGACTTCTTCAGGCTCCTCCTCCTCTTCCTCCCTCTGTGACAGAAATGCTTCATGGCAATACAGCATGGCGTCCACGTCCACCTGATCATCTTCGTTGTGCCCTGACAACATGGCCTCCTCCTCGCCGGCCTCCTGCTCCATCTCGCCCTGGCCGGCCTCCTCCTCCATCTCCTCCTGGCCGGCCTCCTCCTCCACCTCCTCCTGGCCGGCCTCCTCCTCCTCGCTGCGCCCTGAAGACATGGCTTCCCCATCCCCCATCTCCTCGCTGCGCCCTGACGACATGTCCTCCCGATCTTCCTCATCCTCCTCGCTGCGCCCTGACGACATGTCCTCCCCATCTTCCCTCTCCCCCTCGCTGCTCCCTGACGACATGGTCTCCCCATCCTCCTCCTCCTCGCTGCTCCATAACAACATGGCCTCCTCCTCGTCCTCGCCGGCCTCCTCCTCGTCCTCGCTGTAGACTGCAAGAAACAACCAAGCCAAGCTTCCATCACTAATCAAAGAACCTTAAGCCAACGACAGAAACATGAATATTTCCTGGGCAGCGGGAACCTACATTCAACGTTGGTGAAGAGGTAGGCGAGATCCTCGGGAAGGGGAGGTAGCTGAGAAGCCGACGGAACCTTGATTCTGAGCCGGCGGCCACCAGGGCGCAACCCGCTCCCTCCTGTCGGCGCCGTTCCAGCCGGCTGAAAGAAACCAAGAAATCCAATTTTAACGCAGCAATTCAGAAGGCGGCGGTAGCTGAGTAGACGACGAGCACGGAGCGCTAACCTGGCATTGCTGCGCCTGCGATGGTGGCGCCACGGTTGCCGGCGGCGTCACCGCCGCCATCCTCCTGTGGCCACCGTTCTGATCGGCTGCAAGAAACCAAGAACGGAAACTTTCAGAACAGAATTCAAGAACCCAAAGTCAAGAACCGCGGCCTAAATCAAGAACCGTGCGGGCCTGAAAGAAGTAAAGAACAGGGCGTGCTGTCTTCTTGGTCATCTACCTCTGTCGATGGGGAAGGCGACGCCGGCGGCGCCGGGGCGGTAGAAGAAATCCAGGTTCAAGTGCAAGGCGCCGGGGATGATTTCGGTGGGCGTCTCCGGCGGCAGTCCGCCAGCAATGGACCTCCTTTTCCAGTCGCCCATCGCCGGCAACGGTCCGCCAGCAATGGACTTCCTTTTCCAGTCGCCCATCTCGCGTCTCCGGGAACACCGCACGCCAAGATGCTACGAGGCCAACGATCGAACGTCGCCGGCGTATATATGCTGGCCGTGCGCCGCGAACCTTTGTGCTCGCGAGAAGCAGAGAAGGTGGATTTGGGGAAGTTGGATGGAGAGAGCCGTTGTTCTATTTATTTGATTTAGACTGGGCCCATTACGGCCCAGAATGGCTTTGCGGTACGAGCCTATCCGGAGAGATCCAGTTACGTTGTTGGGTCGCGGAACCGGCCTGTTAGGACAGACTTCTTTTTGGATGGGAGAACAGACTCTCTCGGAATAAAGGGAATTCATGAATAAAGCTGTTTATTCCCCTCTTCTCTCAAAAATTGAAAATAAAATAGAACTCTAGCTTGTGAGTGCCATGTTCATGTACTACCTGGCATTGGTGATCATTTGGACAGACCCTGTTGTGTGATACAACACATTTGACCATCTAATCTTGTTTTCGCATTCGTCATGTTGATCTGTTCGATCTCTTCGCCTGCATCAATGTTATATTGTGTTTTCTTTTTCTAGTTATTCTTCCAAGCACAACTGCTCCCATTAAGATGTCAACTCCGTTATCTTTAGGCTTGTAACATATTGTGTGTGTCGTTGTAATAGAACCCAAACAATACCCGCAAAAAAAAAAACCCAAACACTTGCGCACCAATGCAACTCTTCGGGCACTTCTACTGAAATTTACAGGATTGCAACATATCAAGATCTTAAGTAACACAATCATTTATTTGCAAATTACAACACCACCGATGGTCTGCAAGTGCATAGGGTTTAGCTGTGGCCTTTTTGAAGTAAAAGTATCGATCCCACAGGGAGCAAATGAATTGGAATTTGCCCCTTATAGAGACTTATTGAAACTAGTGCTTTTCACATCAGGACATATATAATAGCAGGGTGAAAGGCATTCTCGACATTTTATTTCCTTCTGTACGAATCATATTTGATAGGTCCCAATTCTCTATATAATCTAGATTGTTCTATTCCTTTCTTTTTATTGGAGAATCGGGTTCTGGGGATGGAAAAAAGATACTTCTAGAACAATATGAGAGATAGTGAGGATTCGATTAAAAGGCCACATGACAGAATCTAGTGAGATGAAAACTGTATCCAATGGATGATATTATTTGGATTTATCGTCTCTCAACTCTTGGACGGAGCATATCCAACGACTGATATTCAAAGTTATTGTGACACTATATAGTGGTATAGATGTGCCTGTAAGTTCGTCGTAGATGCAAAGCAAAATAACGGCGAAGGTTATAATAATTTTGAGTAAAATACTGACAAAAGTAAATAGCATAAAAGAAGTAAAAGAACATAGCGAGGTGAATAAAGCGATGAAACCAACACAAAGATTAAAGCGTTCCCAGGGAGTCTGGAATTCCCACTGGTAGGTGTCCAACATTATGTATGCTATTGCGTAGTTCTAGGTTGGATACTTGAGCTGCTCTTGACATTTGTAATTGGGCGTATCCAAGTATAATATACATTCTACTCGTGGTGGACTTCATACCACGCACGCCACTACCATAGTTTCCCCACTTCATCGGTTATCACTAGAGTAATTAAGGGTTTTCCTATGGACACGGCCATACTAAGGGATCTTGGTTATTCCCCTATCAGAATTGTGAAGGCGAGGTAGAGAGTATTTTACTGTCACCTTGAATTAACTCAACATCCTAACCTTTACAATGACAGTAATATGCTTCGTGGTCGTACAAGCCGAAAATGTTGCATGGGGCTCCTTCACGACATTCACGAAGCTAATAAATCAGACATTCAACAGATAATATCATATTCTTATAAGCATCCAGTACCTATACATGCCAAGGTTCATCCATATCCCCGATAATTAAGGGAACTATTCACACATGGAGACGGCGAACATCACATGAATAGCGGTGAAAAACATGGATGATAAATTACAGTAATACACGTAGGATCCACTAGGGTTCGATATTACAACAAAATGTAGTTGGTATGGTGATGTAGATGGTTGATGTCGTCGCCTCCTTGCACATGATGATGGCGATTACAGAGTCCTCCTTGCCGATTTCCCCTTCGAATGCCTTCTGGAAGTTAGGATTTTGCATTCTGGAGTGGTTTCTGGTGGCTATGGACCTCTGATGATCGATCTGACTGCACAGGGGTGAAATACTAGACTAGACAGTGACATGCACGAGCACACGCGCTCGTACCATGCCTCGCCAAGCGCTCTGGACTCCTCCGTGAAGCCTCTCTCTTCTCCCTTTTGCTTTATTCTTTTATGGTAATATTATATCACGTTAATTGATGTGATTTTATCACCATATTTTGGCGTTAATTTCTTAAACTCCCAAAGACGTTCGTAAGTGTCATTCTAACAGACAAAAAGTGGTGCTCGAACGCAGTAAAATCCGACAAAGGCTACTACTGGAGCACAAAACAAGAGGTAAAAATAACGTAAATTTTGGAGTCATCAACCACATACACACTCATGCCAAAAATGTGATGTGAGTTTGTGACACAAGCTTCTGCATTATACACTGACCGTTGCCACACAACAACATAAAAATAACACAACTAGAGCAATAAAATAATATGATGAATCCAACAGTCTAAGCAGGGTTGCAATAAAACTGTATACTGGTGCAAGAGAAAGGAATGTTACCCTAATTTCATTAGATTTCCCATGACCGTCGTTTCACCAGCTCAAATGGTCATGTAGACCACCATCCATTTGGCACTTTCTTGACTATGTGGTCTTACAAGTATCTTATTTTTTCTTCCATGACTGGGAGAGATTATGTAAAAGATTGTTGGCCTAATTGTTCAATTTTGTGATTCACCATATCGCACTCTCTCGTGTGAGATAAAAAAATCTTGGTATCAATGCCAACAAATATATATCTCCCTAATCCATGCTATGAGGACCCCTGCGTTTGTGCCATATGGCCTGAACATATTTCACCACAACAACACATTATGATTCCAAAAGGATCTGTATATAAGTCCACTCTAGTGGTAATTTAGATCCCTTGATTGAAGCGAGTACTTCAACTTCTCCCATGCTATAGCAATTTAACAACATTGAACCTATCGACGTGCTGAAAACTTCCTTGTGACAATTGTGCACATGCACGTCGATGCTTGCTTTCCCAGGTGTCTTGTCGGAACTTGTAACCGAATTCATTTTGGCATCCTTTAGTCCGTGTTTGCCATTCCGCATGGTTGGAAGTAGAACCTTCATAGTCGTTGTCGGTGTCAAAACCGGCGGATCTCAGGTAGGGGGTCCCGAACTGTGCGTCTAGGCGGATGGTAACAGGAGACAAGGGACACGATGTTTTACCCAGGTTCGGGCCCTCTTGATGGAGGTAAAACCCTACGTCCTGCTTGATTAATATTGATGATGTGTGTTACAAGAGTGGATCTACCACGAGATCAAAGAGGCTAAACCCTAGAAGCTAGCCTATGGTATGATTGTTGTTCGTGCTATGGACTACTGACCGTCCGGTTTATATAGACACGGAGAGGGCTAGGGTTACACAAAGTCGGTTACAAAGGTAGGAGATCTACATATCCGTATCGCCAAGCTTGCCTTCCACGCCAAGGAAAGTCCCATCCGGACACGGGACGAAGTCTTCAATCTTGTATCTTCATAGTCTTGGAGTCCAGACGATGATGATAGTTCGGCTATCCGGACAGCCCCTAGTCTGGAACTCCCTCAGTAGCCCCTGAACCAGGCTTCAATGACGACGAGTGCGACGCGTTGATTGTCTTCGGCATTGCGAGGCGGGTTCCTCCTCCGAATATTTCATAGAAGGTTTTGAACACAAGGATAGTGTCCGGCTCTGCAAAACAAGTTCCACATAACACCGTAGAGATAATAATTTTTGCACAGATCTGCTGACGTATTCCGCGGCGTGACACCACACCACGGCCAGGCCTTTATATGAATCATTTTTTTACTGCTCCATCTCAGCATGTTTAGCGAGGCGGTTTCCTTGGCACTCCTTATTAAAGCATAGATCGTGCCCCCTTATCCCGGGATTCTCATCAATACGGACGTGGGTAACCCAACCGTGCCCGTTGGCACGCCTCCTCTATCAAAGGCGAGTCATAGTCGACCACGGGTGGGCTCTTGGTATTCAACCTCTTTATAGCGAGACCAAGTCCCTCTCTTTTTTACACCCTCTATCGAGTTCGCCTCGCGCTTCGAGTTCCAACACCCAAAGCTTCAGATTCAGGCGCTTCGGACTTTCGGCGATGTCCGCTCGACCCGACGGCCGATGGATGTCTTCCTCCGTCACGAAGAAGATGTGCTAAAGCTGCGGCGCGGGTATCTAACCGGCGAGATCTCGCATAGGCTGCTGCTCCAGGGCAGGTCATTCCCACTCGAGCCCGGGCGAGAACGTGGTGTTCGTGTCCCACTTCCTTGGGGTTTAGGCTTCGAGGGACCCCTTTGTGCGGGGGCTCATGTTTTATTATGGGCTTGATTTCCATGACTTGAATCTGAGTCCATCCTCCATATCTCGTCATTCATTGTCGTATGTGAGGCCTTCCTCCATATTACCCCCTACTTTGGATTGTGGCTCAAGACCTTCAAGGTGGAGCCAAAGATGATCAAGGGGCAGCAAGCGGAGTGCGGAGGGGCGGTCATAAGCAAATGCGCTGATGCTCCGTGGCCCGAGGGCTCTTTTCAAGAGGAGCTTGGTTTGTGGCAACGGGAGTGGTTTTATATCATCGCTCCCAGGGGCACCAAATGAGCGGCGCTCCCTGCCTTCCGTTCAGGTCCACCACAGCGGCTGGCATCATGGGTCAACAAGGGGCTCGACTGGGGGCCGTCTAAGGACGTTCCCCTGCTGCAGGGCCGTATTCGAGATCTCCAGGAAAGAGGGATCAATCTGGTTGCGATGGCGCGAGTTATGGTGATCCGGCGCCTTGACCTGCAAACGTCGCCCCCTCCGCCTGTGGGAATTTAATCTGGAGGGACCACGAGCTCTTCAAAATTTTATGGGCACGACGCCCGTGGAGATGTATAAACTGTTCTTTGGATCACAAGAGAAGTGTCCGGACCTGACTGAGGACGCAGGCCTAAGCTGCAATCGCCCAGATACTCAAGTAAGTAGTCCTGTAACGGACAAGCTGTTCATTCATTTATTTCATATATATATATATATATATATATATATATATATATATATATATATATATATGCCCTTTAAAGGAGCCGTTTCTTGAGCAGGAGTGGATAGCCAAGGCAAAGTTAATAAGGTGTCGGCTCCCCTCCGGAGACCACGCGGATCCCATCTTGACCAAGATGTTGAAGGTCGCGACCTTTGAAGAAGGCGAAGGGGGAGCGGGAAGCGGCCCCACGAAGGAGGCTATCAAGTAAGGAGGGATTAAAAGTCCCGTCTTTCGAGGAGGGAAGAGGACTGCTTCGAAAGATCCGGAGGTCAAGGCCTCAAAGAGGGGAAGGGAATCTTTGTCGGAGAGTCTGGCGCTGGGAAGTAACCCAGCCGCACTATTTCCCCAAGGGGATTAGCCCTCCAGCGAGCCGTAAGTAAAAAGAAGGGGTCTTGTAAATAAGTAACATCCCTGTATTTATTTATGAAGATAACCGAAATTGTACCTTGTAGTTCGGACCTCGGCCCTTCTCGTGAGCTCGTCTTGAGGATCTTCTTAGGAGATGATGGAGAGCGAAACGCCTCCACCTGTCGCATCCTCATGTGAAGCGGACGACCCGGAGGTGTCGCCGCGGAGGGTTCCCCCAAGTCCGGCGGGGGCGGAAGGTCCGGCGCCAAATGGCATGCGGTCGGAGGAGCTGAAGGATCTGCTCGGGCGAGCGGCTATTTCCGAAGTCACCGTGCTCTAATGGGTACGGTGATTGAAAGAATTGCATCCGCGGAGAGCGGATTGCATGAAGCCGTCAGAAGCTTACTGACGGGGTTTGAGGTACGTAAAAATGATGTACCTTCTGACAGTTATGCATATAAAATGCGCCCTGTATAGATAGTAGCCCCTGAGACTTGGTATGTTGTCAAAATCGACAATGTGCCGAGGATCAAATTCTCAGTTATAATATATCGCCGCTCCTGAACAGGTGGCGGGCGTCCGAGGCCAGCCGGACTGCTGAATATGCCGAACTAAAGCGGCAACTTGACGAGGCGGATGAGGACATCGCGCTGGTCAATAAACGGTTTGATGAGTCACAAGGTATGCGACCTCTATGCGGACACCTTGTAAGGGAGCTGGACGCCCATGTCTTACTGTTTGTATGCTTAATGCAGATGGTGCCGCTGCCGTGGAGGAGCTGCGGGCAGAACTCGCCCGAGCAAAAGAGCAAGCCAGAATTAGTAATGCGCGGCTGTAAAAGGCGGCCAAAGAGCTAGAAGCTGAACGGGCTGCTCCTTTGCCGAAGCAAGGAGGAGATGGCCGATATGGCCAAAAAGTTAAGGAATACTACCGATCGCTGCGCAGTTCTTGAAAAGACGTCAAAGCGGAACAAGAGGGCCTAAAGAAGGCCGCCGCGAATCCAAGAATGCCCAATCGGCTTTGAGAGCTGCCAAGGAGGAGCTGAGTCGGGCGGGGCAATGCGGTGGAAAACCGTTTCTGCGGAGGAAATATCTGAGATCCAAAGTATGCTCGATTGGATAAATTGTGGAGTTCGAGAGGATGCTTATACGGACTTGGCGGCGAAGCGCCAGGAGTTGAGCACTTCCGGGGCCGAAAGGGCACGAAGGGAAGAGCTATATTGGTCGCAATTCCATAGTCCGGGCGTCCTCTGCCGCTGATCGATCGGTTGGCGAATGGGTCGAGCTGAATCGATTGTCCGGATTTGCCATGAAGCATGTCTTGACGCACTTGTGGCGGACGGACCCAGTAGAAGAGCTATTTTGGTTTAGTGCAGCGATTTCTTGGTGCGGTGCAGCGTATCGACGCAATGAAGCGATCGGCGTGTATTGAGGAGCGCGGATGGCTCTTGCCCGTGTCAAGACATCTTTGGGCAGAGATGAAGGCCATCGACGTTGCATCCCGTGACTCGGATAGAGGCCGAGTACCGCCGAGCACTACTTTGAAGAAGTTCCGCCGGCGCTCGTTTAATAGAGACGCAGTGCTCGAAGGATATTATGTTTAAATGACATGTATGATTTGTGAAAACAATGTTTCAATGTAATATGAGTGCTTTTTATACTTGTGCGTTCAAGTAGTAAACTACTCCCTGCACGGCCGTTTATGTATATGTGTATATAACCTGAAAGATGGCAGTCCTTGGCTTCAGCCCCCACGCACATAGTGCGGGGGTGTTTGCAAAAAAAAACGCTTTTTCACACTTAATCCAACGTCTTGGTCATGTTAAGGAGGTGATAGCATAGCAAACCAGGCAACCGTACTATAATGCTTTATCACTTTCACTTAGCCATAGGAGTTCGAGGGTGGGGCTACTATATAGCCCCTGGGGGCACCGCACTCTCCCGAATTCGAGTGCGTATGTGCTGACCGAAAACCGGTCCTTGGTTAATGCGGAGGAATCCTAAACATTCCAGTGAGTCATCGAGTGGTTGACCGGTCTCTCGCTATATCATAATGATCGGTTTTCGGCTTTCTCTCTTTGAGGTGCTCGCCCGGCCGAGCAAGGGCACAATCGCGATAGTTCTCCTGGTGCCGCGTTAGCCGTGAAAGCGGGCGTAAGGCAGCAAAACACGAGCCGGGCAACCCAACATTTGACCAAAGACATGATTGAAGCTGATGCATATAAGGCCTAACTTCGAGGCGCCGAATACTCCCCGAGGTATTCGGTCTTTATGAAAATGGGCATAATAATGCCCTAAGCCCCGGTGTCCAGTGCATCGCAAAAATTCAAATGCGGCCAATGCCAAAGCACCAGCCTCCTCCTCGGTTATATTAAGGAACCGGGGATGTATATCAACAAGAGACAGTAAAAAAGGTTTACGCAGGGTCTTAATCTGAAAAGAATCCTTGCAACGTGTCCCTACTGCACGTCTGCGCTGTGTCTCCGTTGTGCCGTATCCTGGACGGGTGTAGCACGTTGTTCATCTGTAAAAGAGAGGAACTTAGTTTAAAAGAAAAAGGATCGTGCAAAAGATGTACTGAACATTAAATAAACGGAGTACAGTTCGAAGAAGTGAATAAAATTGAGCTTTATTGTCTTTTGTTATACATGCATGCGGCCCCTCGTATGGGGGTATGCCGCTAGTAGGCGCCGGACTCGTCTAGCCGTGTCCGGGGTTTGAATGACCAATTCAGGTTCCTTGCCTAGCAGAGCCGGATAGCTGTGGGGCTGTCAAGGAAGTCTCCCGTTTTTCCGTGCTCGGGTAACACTTAATACTTCCTTTTAACGAGATGATGCCGCGTGGACCGGGCATTTTTAGTGTGAGAGATGCATAATGCGGTATTGCGTTGAAACGGGCGAAAGCTTCGCGTCCCAATAGTGCTTGATGGCTGCTTTTAAACGGGGCGACATGGAAGAGTAACCTTTCGCGACGGAAGTTGTCGGATGAACCAAACACAACTTCTAGCAGTATGGAGCCCGTACAATGGGCATATGGGCCTGGCATTACTCCTTTAAAGGAGGTGTCGCTACGGCGAAATATGGTTGGGTTTATCCCCATCCTGCGGATTGTGTCACGATATATCGAGGTTGATGTCGATGCCGCCATCCATGAGGACTTGTGTAAATTGGAATCCGTCGATTATAGGATCCAATATCAAGGCAGTCCATCCTGCGTTCGGATATTTTCGGAATAGTCACGATGGTCGAAGGTGATTGGTTTTGACAACCGGTGTGCGGCGCGCCTTTTTAGTGGGCGCCGCTGCATTTTCCTTTGATCACGTGAAGTGAGTTTACTGTTTTAACCTCCTGTGGGAAAGTTTTTGTTTTCCGGAGTGCTGCTTTTGGGTTTCGTCACTTTCACTTGGTGTGTCGAGCCCTTGTGTTCGGCGTTAAGTCGGCGGACTGCTTGAAGACCCAACAATCTATGTGGGTATGGTTTGCGAGCTTCTCGGGGGTACCATGTATTTGACACAGTCTATCCAGAATTTTGTTTAGGTTGGATAGCTCGTCACTGTTATCCTTTAGGGGCAGTGTTTTGTTGTTCGGCCGAGAGCTTTTGAATTCGGCGTTGACCGCCGTACTATTTGGGCCATTTTCCTTATTCCGGCGCTGATCTTTTCTGCGTCGTGATTTCCCATTTCCATCCACGATTTGGATGTACTCGGTCATTGGTCTTGCATCTAGCCAGCCATTTGTCTTCCCCCGCATAAAGCGGGTCATAAGGCTTGTTAATGCGGCGATTGTTCTTGGCTTTTCTTGGCGAGGTGTCTGGCGAGCCATTCGTCTCGGGACGTTGTGTTTGAAAGCTGCTAAGGCTTGGCGTCCCGGACGATTGACTATCTGGTTCTTTTAGCAAGGAACCTGTTCGAAATTTCCGGGCTGACTCTCGGGCTGTTGAGTTATGTGACTTAGATCGTCTGCGTCCGGAGGGCGTGACGAGGTCCCCGAAAATTTGCCCGAAATGCATCCTCGAGCTCTTCCCAGCTTCCAATGGTATTTTCGGGAGGCTCTTAAGCCAATGCCGAGCTGGCCCTTTGAGTTTAAGGGTAAGTATTTTATGGCGTGGAGATCATCTCCTCTAGCCATGTGTATGTGGAGGATGTAATCCTCAATCCAGACCTGTGGTCTGTTGTTACGTCGTATGCCTCTATGTTTACGGGTTTGAATCCACCGGAAATTCATGATCCGGCACCTCATCGGTGAAACATAGGGGTGTGCGCGCCCTATATTTGGGTGTGCCGTGGTTTTGAATTTTGGCGTGTTGCATTGCTTTGTGGCGTGCTTTCTTGGCCCATAGATGGACCTAATCGGGCCATCCTTTTGATGTGAATCCTTAGGCGGATCGCATATTGGCTTGTGTGCGGCGCCATTCGCCGCTCTCTTTTTGCCGTGAGGTCGTCCATCCGACCGGTGGCCTTCTTGTTTTTTAATTGTGGGGCTCTAAGGCCTCCTCGTCGAATTCGGGCGTAGCTTTCTTTTCGGTAGCTCTTTGTTCGGCGATCGTCCGCACTTATCTGCGGTGCTGAATACTTTGCTCCATCTAATCCTCGAGTGCATCTTAGGTGTTTTGAGCTTCCGCTTTTTCAGGCCAGCGATGGCAGCGAGCCTTTTACGGAGGTCATTTTGTTCCAATGGTTTGTCCTGCGTCAGATCGTCCGGACTGTTGTCTTCGCCGGGGACAGATTGTTTATCCAAGTTGTCTTGTTCGGACGATTGCTCGATAGCTTGTTCGTTGTCCACCGGTTCGCCCTGCTCTATGGCTGGGTCTTTGTTGAGGCGGGACTTTGTTCGGCGTTTACGTTGCCGTTTTGACTGCTTTTCGATGGATGTATCCTTCATGGCGTCCCGTTGTTCCTCGTCTTCATTTCCTTTAGGTGTATCCACCATGTATACATCATGGGATGAGGTTGTCCAGCATCCTATAGGTGCTGGTTCATTGTTGTCTCCTACATCGTCGATGTCTTCGGAGTCGAAATCGAGCACGTCGTGTAAGCTTTCGACAGTGGCTATGAAGTGGGTGGTGGGTGGGCATTGAGTTTCTTCATCGTCCGCATCCCAACCTTCCTGTTCGTAGTCCGGCCAGGCTCTCCGGGATAAAGAGAGAGACTTTAGTGAATTCAGGATGTCGCCAAGGCGAGTCTTTGAAAGATGTCATGACCGTGAACTCCATAACGGGCGCCCAATCGGATTCGGTTGGCAAGGGCGCGGAGGGTTCGGAGTCCGGAGAGGAGTCCGGCACCCTGGAGTCGAGGTCTTCGCAAAGGACATGGATGGAGTTTGGCTCGATCGCTGTAGAGATTAAAGCCCCCGAGGCGGTGTCCAACCACTCGTCCTCGATCGGGGAATCCGGCTCCGGATTAGGGGTCGGAGCGGATTCTGGTGCGGCCTCCAGGGCACTGTTCGGCTGCAGAGCTAGATCATGCCCATCGAGACAGCGGCGGCGCTTAGCTTGCGGCTTCGAATCCGTCGAAGATCAAGTCTCCGCGAATATCGGCCGTATAGTTTAAACTTCCAAATCGACTCGACGGCCGGGCGTAGCTTCGATCTGCTCCAGATGGCCAAGCGAATTGGCCTGCAGTGCAAAGCCGCCGAACACAAAGATCTGTCCGGGGAGAAAAGTCTCACCCTGGACTGCGTCGTTGTTGATGATCAAAGGAGCCATCAAGCCTGTTGGTGACGACACAGAGGAACTCTCAATGAAAGCACCAATGTCGGTGTCAAAACCGGCGGATCTCGGGTAGGGGGTCCCGAACTGTGCGTCTAGGCGGTTGGTAACAGGAGACAAGGGACACGATGTTTTACCCAGGTTCGGGCCCTCTTGATGGAGGTAAAACCCTACGTCCTGCTTGATTAATATTGATGATGTGTGTTACAAGAGTGGATCTACCACGAGATCAAAGAGGCTAAACCCTAGAAGCTAGCCTATGGTATGATTGTTGTTCGTGCTATGGACTATAGCCGTCCGGTTTATATAGACACCGGAGAGGGCTAGGGTTACACAAAGTCGGCTACAAAGGTAGGAGATCTACATATCCGTATCGCCAAGCTTGCCTTCCACGCCAAGGAAAGTCCCATCCGGACATGGGACGAAGTCTTCAATCTTGTATCTTCATAGTCTTGGAGTCCGGCTGATGATGATAGTTCGGCTATCCGGACACCCCCTAGTCCGGAACTCCCTCAGTCGTCTTTCACTAGTCATGATTACCTTCCCTTTTTGGGCAGAATTTGATTCATAGATTACACTATGATCTAGGATGGTTAGTGATAAATCAAGAGCCTATTTTATTTAGTGGATCCCCATTGAAATTTCGGAGAATTATAGTCCTTAGGGAATTTTTTGACATGGTTGTATTTTTTTATCAAACCCCGCATGGATGTTGTTGAGGATTCCCTTGCACTATTACTTAAAGAAAATCATATGTGCGCTCAAAACTTCTGAGGAAAGATCATTTGTTTTTCATGTAGTGCATCCTATTTTTTGGGAGAAATACAACCATGTAGGATTCGAGTGGGCACAACAGTGCAATGCAACATTTTTCTATTCTGTGTTCTTAAAATCACATGGATCGAAGAGGCTCTGCATATTTTTCCTCGGTGCCATTGAAGGAAATATGCCCTAGACGCAATAATAAAGTTATTATTTATTTCCTCATATCATGATAAATGTTTATTATTCATGCTAGAATTGTATTAACCGGAAACATGATACATGTGTGAATACATAGACAAACATAACGTCACTAGTATGCCTCTACTTGACTAGCTCATTAATCAAAGATGGTTGTGTTTCCTAACCATAGACATGTGTTGTCATTTGATTAAAGGGATCACATCATTAGGAGAATGATGTGATTGACATGACCCATTCCGTTAGCCTAGCACTTGATCGTTTAGTATGTTGCTATTGCTTTCTTCATGACTTATACATGTTCCTGTAACTATGAGATTATGCAACTCCCGTTTACCGGAGGAACACTTTGTGTGCTACCAAACGTCACAACGTAACTGGGTGATTATAAAGGAGCTCTACAGGTGTCTTCGAAGGTACATGTTGGGTTGGCGTATTTCGAGATTAGGTTTTGTCACTTCGATTGTCGGAGAGGTATCTCTGGGCCCTCTCGGTAATGCACATCACTATAAGCCTTGCAAGCAATGTGAGTAATGAGTTAGTTGCAAGATGATGTATTACGGAACGAGTAAAGAGACTTGCCGGTAACGAGATTGAACTAGGTATTGGATACCGACGATCAAATCTCGAGCAAGTAACATACCGATGACAAAGGGAACAACGTATGTTGTTATGCGGTTTGACCGATAAAGATCTTCGTAGAATATGTAGGAGCCAATATGAACATCCAGGTTCCACTATTGGTTATTGACTGGAAACAGTTCTAGGTCATGTCTACATAGTTCTCGAACCCGTAGGGTCCGTGACGCTTAACGTTACGATGACAATTTTATTATGAGTTTATAAGTTTTGATGTACGAAGGTTGTTTGGAGTCCGGATGTGATCACGGACATGACGAGGAGTCTCGAAATGGTCGAGACATGAAGATCGATATATTGACGACTATATTCGGACACCGGAAGCGTTCGAGTGATTTCGGAGAAAACCGAGATGGGAGGGGTTACTGAACCCCTGGGAAGTATTGGGCCTTAGTGGGCCCGAGGGGAGAGAGGGCTGCAGCCCAGGAGGTGGCGCCCCATGGGAGTCCGGTGGACTAGGGAGGCGCGGTCCTCTTCCCTCTCCCTCTCCTCTCTTTCCTTCCTCTCTCTTCCTAGTTGGACTAGGAAAGGGAGTCCTACTCCCACTAGGAGGAGGACTCCCCCTCCTTGGCGCCCCTAGGGCGGCCGGCCTACCCCTGCTCCTTTATATCACAGGGGCAGGGGCACCCTAGAACACACAAGTTGATCTTCGTGATCGTTCCTTAACCGTGCGGTGCCCCTCCACCATATTCCACCTCGGTCATATCGTCGCGGAGTTTAGGCGAAGCCTGCGTCGGTAGAACATCATCATCGTCACCACGCCATCGTCTTGTGAACTCATCCTCGACACCCTATTGGATCGGAGTCCGGGATCGTCATCGAGCTGAACGTGTGCAGAACATGGAGGTGCCCGTTCGGTGCTTGGATCGGTCGGATCGTGAAGACGACGACTACATCAACCGCGTTGTCATAACGCTTCCACTTTCGGTCTCACGAGTGCGTGGACACACTCTCCCCTCTCGTTGCTATGCATCACCATGATCTTGCGTTAATGCGTAGGAATTTTTTGAAATTGCTACGTTCCCCAACAAAGGGCATCCGAGCCAGGTTTTATGCGTTGATTTTATATGCACGAGTAGAACACAAGTGAGTTGTGGGCGATACAAGTCATCTTGCTTACCGACATGTCATACTTTGGTTCGGCGGTATTGTTGGATGAAGCGGACCGGACCGACATTACGCGTACGCTTACGCGAGACTGGTTCTACCGACGTGCTTTGCACACAGGTGGCTGGCGGGTGTTTGTATCTCCAACTTTAGTTGAACCGAGTGTGGCTACGGCCGGTCCTTGCAAAGGTTAAAACAACACTAAATTGACGAACTATCATTGTGGTTTTGATGCGTAGGTAAGAACGGTTCTTGCTCAGCCCGTAGCAGCCACGTAAAACTTGCAACAACAAAGTAGAGGACGTCTAACTTGTTTTTGTAGGGCATGTTGTGATGTGATATGGTCAAGACGTGATGCTATATTTTATTGTATGAGATGATCATGTTTTGTAAGCGAAGTTATCGGCAATGGCAGGAGCCATATGGTTGTCGCTTTATTGTATGAAATGCAACGCCTGTAATTGCTTTACTTTATCACTAAGCGGTAGCGATAGTCATAGAAGCAATAGATGGCGTAAGGACAACGATGCTACGATGGAGATCAAGGTGTCGCGCCGGTGATGATGGTGATCAAGACGGTGCTTCGGAGATGGAGATCACAAGCACAAGATGATGATGGCCATATCATATCACTTATATTGATTGCATGTGATGTTTATCCTTTATGCATCTTATGTTGCTTTGATTGACGGTAGCATTTTAAGATGATCTCTCACTAAAATTATCAAGTAGAGTTCTCCACGAGTATGCACCGTTGCGAAAGTTCTTCGTCTTTGAGACACCACGTGATGATCGGGTGTGATAGGCTCTACGTTCAAATACAACGGGTGCAAAACAGTTGCGCACGCAGAATACTGAAGTTAAACTTGACGAGCCTAGCATATAACAGATATGGCCTCGGAACACGGAGACCGAAAGGTCGAGCGTGAATCATATAGTAGATATGATCAACATAGTGATGTTCACCATTGAAACTACTCCATCTCATGTGATGATCGGACATGGTTTAGTTGATTTGGATCACGTGATCACTTAGATGTCTAGAGAGATGTCTGTCTAAGTGGGAGTTCTTAAGTAATATGATTAATTGAACTTAAAATTTATCATGAACTTAGTACATGATAGTATTTTGCATGTCTATGTTTGTTGTAGATAGATGGCTCGTGCTGTTATTCCGTTGAATTTTAATGCGTTCCTTGAGAAAGCAAAGTTGAAAGATGATGGTAGCAATTACACGGACTGGGTCCATAACCTGAGGATTATCCTCATTCTGCCTGAGAAGAATTACGCCTGGAAGCACCGCTGGGTGCTGTGCCTGCTTGATGCAACTGACGATGTTAAGAACGTCTGGCGAGCAAAGGCGATGACTACTCGATAGTTCGATTGTGCCATGCTTTACGGCTTAGAACCGGGTCTTCAACGACGTTTTGAACGCCATGGAGCATATGAGATGTTTCAGAGTTGAAGTTAATATTTCAAGCAAATGCCCGGATTGAGAGATATGAAGTCTCCAATAAGTTCTATAGCTGCAAGATGGAGGAGAATAGTTACATCGGTGAACACATACTCAAAATGTCCGGGTATAATAACCACTTGATTCAACCGGGAGTTAATCTTCACGATGATAGTGTCATTGATGTAATTCTTCAATCACCGCCACCAAGCTACAAGAGCTTCGTGATGAACTATAATATGCAAGGGATGGACAAGACTATTCGAGCTCTTCGCAATGCTAAAAGCCGCGGAGGTAGAAATCAAGAAGGAGCATCAAGTGTTGATGGTCAACAAGACCACCAGTTTCAAGAAAAAGGCAAAGGGAAGAAGAAGGATCTTCAAGAAGAACAGCAAACAAGTTGCTGCTCAAGAGAAGAAACCCAAGTCCGGACCTAAGCACGAGATCGAGTGCTTCTACCGCAAGCAGATCGACCTTCGAAGCGGAACTGCCCCAAGTATTTGGCGGATAAGAAGGATGACAAAGTGAACAAAGGTATATGTGATATACATGTTATTGATGTGTACCTTACTAATACTCGCAGTAGTACCTGGGTATTTGATACTGGTTCTGTTGCTAATATTTGCAACTCGAAACAGGAACTACGGATTAAGCGAAGAGTGGCTAAGGACGAGGTGACGATCTTGGCGTGGGAAATGGTTCCAAAATCGATGTGATCGCGGTCGGCACGCTACCTCTACATCTACCATCGGGATTAGTTTTAGACCTAAATAATTGTTATTTGGTGCCAACGTTAAGCATGAACATTATATCTGGATCTTGTTTGATGCGAGATGGTTATTCATTTAAATCAGAGAATAATGGTTGTTCTATTTATATGAGTAATATCTTTTATGGTCATGCACCCTTGAAGAATGGTCTATTTTTATTGAATCTCGATAGTAGTAATACACATATTCATAGTGTTGAAACAAAAAGATGCAGCGTTGATAACGATAGTGCAACTTATTTGTGGCACTGCCGTTTAGGTCATATCGGTATAAAGCGCATGAAGAAACTCCATACTGATGGACTTTTGGAATCACTTGATTATGAATCACTTGGTACTTGCGAACCGTGCCTCATGGGCAAGATGACTAAAACGCTGTTCTCCGGAACTATGGAGCGAGCAACTGATTTGTTGGAAATCATACATACTGATGTTTGTGGTCCAATGAATATTGAGGCTCGCGGCGGGTATCGTTATTTTCTCACCTTCACAGATGATTTGAGCAGATATGGGTATATCTACTTAATGAAACACAAGTCTGAAACATTTGAAAAGTTCAAAGAATTTCAGAGTGAAGTAGAAAACTGTTATATGGTGGGGCTATTCATATGTTTGGTTCAAAGGAATGGAGAGTATGAAAAATTAAGAAAAAATCTGCTAATCTCAATTCCAACGAAAAAATGCAGAAATTTTATAATCCACTTGAACCTTTGTTTTCAAATTCCCCTACACATGAAAACTGAGACCAAGGTCCTTAACAACATGATAACGTTAATGTCCCTTCTATTTTTTTGTTTCAGTGGTGCGTCTAGCATCATTGGTGGGCGTGTGGGCAGTGGCGATTCTACTAGGGAGGCTTCAATAGGCTGAAGCCTACCCTCCAAAAATCCTATTTCAACTAAATATACTACTTGCCAATTATATCGAGGTGTTTTACATCCAATAATTGCAATACATTGCTAATTAGACATAGGAACTTGCTTTGAGCCTACCCTTCATTTCCGTGTTAGATTCGCCACTGTGTGTGGGGGTGTGTCTCCGGCGTATCTATCTTTGGTGAATTTGCTCGGATCTCGTTGGTGTTCGTCTACGTTCGCGTGTCTTCGGATTGGATCCTTCCGATCTATGTTATTCTTTATCTGCGGCGATTGTTGTTCTGGTGCGTTGGTCCTATGGGGCCTTAGCACGACGACTTCCCGACTGTCTACTACAACAAGTTGTGCCCGACTCTGACGATGGAGGGGCGATGACGTGGCGCGGCTCGCAACCGAGGCTTGTAGTCGTCGCTAGATGGTCTACGGATCTAGATGTAATTTTTATTATTTTTGGTATTCGTTGTACTGCCATGATTGAAGATGAATAGATCGAAAAATTTCCTGCAAAAGAAAAAACAGCATGATAACGTTAATGTCCCTTCTATTTTTCCGCTTTAATACAGCTTGGTTCTTATTTAACTATGTTCGTTAGGATTTTCGTGTTTTTTTCCTATCCCTATGCTCGAAAGACCCAAGTTATTTCCGGTCCTCTGTTTTGACGCCTTTGTTCTTAATAGATTCTTGCGTTTGTACCATTCTTACCATTTCCAAATGGTCAGAATCCAAAGATGCCCTAAATGAGCTGGCTCCGGTTGACGCAGCCACCATTTTTAGCAAAAAAAGCATTTCGTTACCGGAAAAGATGATGCGATAATTATGTGATGGTGATCGAAGTCGGCAAGCAAAACCCTCCGACGTGGCTTCAAATGCTGAACTCTGCACTGGAGCAGAGCAGTCAAGCTCGGCGACCATGATACAAGTGCGTTCGAAGCGCTGGAAATGACCTGTAAATAACTGGTTAACCGAATCTTGTAGGTAAATTGACACGGTGACTGCGGGGTGGGTGGGCTGGCTGTTGTTTTCGTCGAGGATTGGAGACGACTTTGACCCTTCGACGATAGCTCCCTGCCAGCGGGCATCGGTCGGTGGTTCGCGTCTGGAGCTGGTTGCGATCGGTGCATGCCATAGCGCGTTGGAGAAATAGGCCGCCTGCCAGCTTGGATCCACCAAGGCCGAACACGTTTTCCTCCTCTCCTCCCGCTCCACTTGTGAGAGGAAGCAGAGCATTTTCAGTGTGTTCTGCGCGGGTAAAAATGCACGATACCATTATCACACCGTGTTCAGCAGGGCAGTAACACTAGACATAGACAGTGACAGAAATCATTTGTGCTCCACAGCCCATAAATATCGCCTCCCACCACCACCACGGTCTACACAGCCCATATATGCCAAACAATCGTGATTCCAACTGAGGCACGCGCAACATCACGGGCCAACAAGCCAGCCACCACTACACTAGCTTTGCTAGGAGCTAGTACTCCCATGGCCATGGCCAGTTCGACTGTGCTCCCATGCCTCTTGCTGCTAGCCATCGTGTCCCTTGGCGCCGCGGACGGCGGCGGAAACAACTCCACCGACTCTGCCGGGCAGGTCCGCCTGAGCTGCGGCGCGTCCGCCTCGGCCACCGACTCCGACGGCCGTGCGTGGGACGGTGACTCCGCGTCAATGTTCTTGCCGTCGACGAACGCCGGCGTCGCGGCCCGTGCGTCGTATCAAGACCCATCGCTGCCTTCTTCCGTGCCTTACGTGACGGCGCGCGTGTTCGCGTCGAG
Organism: Aegilops bicornis; assembly: GCA_021605145.1. Classification (NCBI taxonomy): domain Eukaryota; kingdom Viridiplantae; phylum Streptophyta; class Magnoliopsida; order Poales; family Poaceae; genus Aegilops; species Aegilops bicornis. The sequence continues at coordinate 750,832,129 of CM038670.1, read as the reverse complement.
CCACACGTACACCTTTGCGCTCCGACCCGGCCGCGTGTTCCTCCGCCTCTACTTCTACCCGGCCGACTACGGCAACCGCAACGCCTCGGGCGCCCTCTTCGGCGTCACGGCCGGCGGCGTCACGCTGCTGCAAGACTTCAACGCGTCCCAGACCGCGCTCGCGCTTGACGCCGCCTACCTCGTCCGCGAGTTCTCCGTCAACGTCAACTCGAGCGGGAGCCTGGAGGTCACCTTCGCCCCGTCCCCCGGCGCCTCATCCCACTACGCGTTCGTGAACGGCATCGAGGTCGTGCCCACGCCGGACGTGTTCACGAAGCCGCTGCCGACCTTCGCCAACGGGGGCCGGCCGGACCCGATGCCCATCCGCGCCGACACGGCCTTCCAGACCATGTACCGTCTCAACGTCGGCGGCGAGGCCGTCTCTCCGGCTGACGACTCCGGCCGCTTCTACCGCACCTGGGACACGGACATCCCTTACATATTCGGCGCGGCCGTCGGGGTCTCTTTCGAGAAGGACAGCGACGTCAGCATCCGATACCCGCCGTCCGTGCCGCCGCACATCGCGCCGGAGGTTGTGTACGCGTCGGCGAGGTCCATGGGCCCGACTGCGCAGATCAACGTGAACTATAACCTCACGTGGATCCTGCCCCTGGACGCGGGGTTCTACTACCTCCTGAGGTTCCACTTCTGCGAGATCCAGGACCCGATCACCAAGGTGAACCAGCGCTCCTTCTTCATCTACATCAACAACCAGACGGCGCAGGAGCAGATGGACGTCATCGCGTGGAGTGGAGGGATAGGGGTTCCGGTGTACACGGACTACCTCGTCGTCACGACGGGCTCCGGCCAGACGGACATGTGGGTCGCGCTGCACCCGGACCTCAGCAGCAGGCCGGAGTACTACGACGCGATACTCAACGGCCTCGAGGTGTTCAAGCTCCAGACGTACGGCAGCAACAACCTCGCCGGGGCCAACCCGGCGATCCCACAGAAGCAGCTCTACCAAGGAGAGTCCAAGAGGAAGAGTGCCGTCGCCGCGGCCGTGGGCGGAGCGGTCGCCGGTGGCCTCCTTGCGGTGTTGATCGGCTGCCTATGCGCGTGCGCTATTTGCAGACGGGGCAGAAAGGCCACGTCGGTGGTCGTGTGCGAGCCAGAAGCCATTCCTGATAAACAAGCCCATGGTCCCCCTAGCCCAACAAAAAGCTCTGCTTTGTTTAAGTCGGGCCAGACATAAATGGGCCTCCACAAAGAAGTTACGAACAGACATAGTGTGAGAAATCCTATAAAGTTTCTTTATTTAACCTGCGCGAATACAAAAGTTCGTGCATCTCAGAAAAGGCTCATTGCATATATATAAAGTGTACTTATTCATCTAAAAATATATTCTGTTTATCTATAAAAATATATTCATGCATTAATATTTTGTGTATATATTTTCTTAAGAAATTCATGTTCCTATTTTAAATATACATAATATATATGTATGAGAAAAGTATGTTTTTGGTCCCTCAAGTTCCCCAAAAATATAGATTTGGTCCCTCAAGGTCAATTTGGTAGACATTTGGTCCTTTAAGTCTCAAAATCAGGTAAGTTTCGTCCAAAACCATATTTTGACCATGTTGACCGGGTTTGACAGATAAACACTAAACTTAAAAAAATAGCAAAAAGAGAATTAAAAAACTGAAATTTTGTGGTTACCACGATGCTTCGGTGCGCTAGGTGCGTGAAAATCTGTATGGTGTTTTGACATTCGAGGAGCTTGTGGCAAAAAAAACTTTGGCTCACAAAGAAAGCCAAATTTTGTTTTCTTGCTATATCTCCTGGATGTTATTTGACCACCAAAATTTACACGCAAATAGCGCCCCAAGCATCTTGGTTGTCACAAATTTTCAGTTTTTTTAATTTACTATTCATCAGTCAAACCTGGTGAACATGGTCAAACCGAGTCAACGTGCTCAAAATCTTGTTTTGGACCAAACTTATCGGGGTTTGAGACTTGAAGGACCAATTGTCGACCAAAAAATCTTGAGAGATCAAGTCTATACTTTTGGGGAACTTGAGGGTCCAAAAACAATATTTTTTCTATGTGTGTGTGTGTGTGTGATGCTCATCGAATATTAAAAAATGTTCATAGGGACATAGAAAAAAGATATAGAAATTTGGCCGAACCGTGGAATCTACTAGGCCCATCACGCGCCCCACTGTGCATTTGGTCGTCTATTCAACACACTAAGCGCGGAACATGGTTTATCAATCATTCCCATAGCTCATAGATATATTACTCAAAAGTGCCACAACTATTAAAAAAATGTATATTTATTCCTAGTTTTGTTTTCTTTTAGTCACTGACAAGGGTATGTGAAATGTAAATCTTACAATGTAAGCATCAAATAGACTAAACCTAAGAAAATAATCATCAACTAGATTACATCAAATAAAGAACAAATAGAATGGAGGAAGAAACATGATATACTTGACAGAGCACTACCAAGTCGACAGACACGACCACTGTCACCATAATTAGTGTCCATGGAGCATTGTCCTTTTTTCAAGATAATGTCCACATACACCGCCTCGCCGGCTCCACAAGGTGGTTGGGCCTTGCGACGACGTTTTTATGGACCCCTCGCAAATCTTGGAACTATCTAGGAGTGGTTCATGTATCAAGACTCATTCCTGCGCGCTGCAAGTTTGGATGCATGTCCCAAAGGCTTATTATTTGCTTCAGTGTTGCTAGCCCAAGCTTTCTTCAACTTCTTGTTAAGTGCTTTAAGACTTCACTACAGAGTTGACGACAATGTACAACCATCTCCAGATCATCGATTCTTTGATGCATGCACATGTGGTGTTTTTTTTTATCACTGTCGGAGCTTAAGAAAAATAAATTTATGTTGTGACCCCCCCTAATCTATGCTATCTAAAATAATCATTACATATGTGCCAAACCGGGGGGGGGGGGATTTGTGTTTCATATTTATCAAGTCGTTAGAAGTGGACAATGTTTGGATCACCTAGAGCAGCGATGAACCAACATTGCCTTCCTTGATGGTGATATGACCATTATTCTTGAATTTCTTGCGTACGATGGTGCATCATGAAAAATAGTTCATCATTATTTTTTGGAAAGGTTTTGCTCTTAGTCATATCATGAGCCACTTTGATTTATATATCTATTTTGATATTTCCACTTAGGAGGTGTTTAGTTCATTAATTTCCTCCCGCCCTCCAATTACAGGGCAAAGGAAAAACGATACGATTGTTATATTTACATTGGCTCATAATCAGTTAGCACGTGATTGATACTACTCTATTCAATATCAATTACACCAAAAATCTCCCATCACAAAAACAACACCTGAGCGGAAGTCGTTTTCTAGTTGCAAGCCTTCACCTTCCTCCTCGGCTTCCATACGTAACAAGCCATGTCTCCTTTGTCTATCTCGTCCTCCATGTAGTAGTGTGTTCTCCTGCGAGGTCCTAGCATCGACAGTGATCGGCTTGGTTTTGGCATGCCGGAAATTGTTGATCCGGTCGGTGAGAACGGACTATACTCCTGCTTCTGGTGGCGAGGAGGTTGCGAGGCCATGAGGAGATGATGGTCAAGTCGGTGATAGAGCATCCACCTGTCTAGTATGGCTCTTGATCAAGTGTCAGCAACATGAAGCACGGATTGTGGAGGATGTAGTGTGCGTCGCCGCTGGTGGTAGTATTAACACACACAGCTGGGGCAGCTAACGAAGAGGGGAAAATGGTGTTGAAAATTCAGGTCAAATTCCATTGCGTTTTCATATTGTGTTTGATATTGATTTTTACATGGCTAGAAAGCAGCGTGCAGGGGTGCTCAGATCGCGCTAGCATGAAAAAATGGTTGGGTTCTCTCCTTCTAAACCCCTTCTTCTCGATTCCCTTGCATTTTTTCTATTTCTTGGGATTGGAACCGATAGAGCACAATGATCCTCATTGGGTGGTGGATATGGCCTAGATGTGGATCTATCTTGTCCTGGATCTGCAAACAAGTAAACTCCCTTCGTATATGTTGATATTGGTCCTGAAAAATCGATACAGAATCTATGATTTCCTTTTGTTTCTCCTAGCGAATCACTTTGGTGTCTCATTTGTTGGAGGTGTGGGCATGAGCCGCCCGAGGAGGTGATGCACTCCGTTGGCAGTCCAAGGATCCCATTCTGCTTACGCTGCTAATTCTGGCTGCACCATTTTTGACTTGAAGGTATGGACCGATTCGACACTACTACTAGGCTTCTGATTTGTCTCAAATAAAAAGCATGTAATATTCCCATGTGATTGATGTGCTCTTTGGAAGCACTCTATGTTAAATGATTGAATATTATCCATTTATAATTATTTTAGTTTGATCCTGATTACTATTAAAAATGTTGACTCGGATACTATATCTTTAGGGATGGTTTGATATTTTGTGACGTCCAAACTGAAAAGTTTGATATTTGTTTTTTCACATTGTGTTTCCGTTACCACCATATTATGATTACATTACCATTTGTGTTGCCATTTTCCAACCAAACACCTCCTTATTTTGATTTGTATGTCGTGCCTATCCAAACGAATTTGCATGTTGGAGCAAGTTAAAATAACAATAATTTATGCCAAACTTTTATACTTTATATAACATGTTTTTAGCATTCTACTAAATCTATAAGTATGACTGCTCTCTATGGTGTCATTAACCACATAACATTATTGCTAAATATTTTTCTTATACAATTATAATATATCATTTCAAATGATTTGTGCTAAATTTAAACTATATTTTGTGATGAAAAGTGTACTTTATTAATTGCATAATTTTTTGTGTGTGTGATATTCTTAAATACTCTCTCCACTTTTTTACTCTGCATTTAACATGTTTGTGTTTTTATTTAGTTTGCGTCTTGCCCATCTGCACTAATACATGCATCACAAGCAAACTCTAATTGGGATTGTTTGCCAATGCATGAAGTGCATGCAACCCATTCTCTTTTCATTTGTTTGTGGGCCTGGAATTTTATACAGACTAAATGAAAATTGAGAGAGTGTGATGGTATAGATATCTAAGACGCACTATGAGCCAAATGTCCTAACGATAGTTTCTAGTTTATTATTGGGTAAATATTTGAGGAATCTTCTAGAGTATAAGTGGAATCATTAGTATTGATTTCTTGATGGTATTTTCATCATCAAATGTGTCTTCCAAGTTACAACAGATGCATTATTTAGTTGACAACATGTGCATGCTATGTAATTTGAAACAAAATAATTTCACTTATAGTAATCAGGGATGAACATAAAACCTTGGTGTTAGATCCGATGTATATAAGTACTCCTTCAAAAAGGTAACATGTTTACCTTTTTTTTTCTTTCTAAAATACGCATAAGCATGTGTATCATTGCATCAGAGAAGAAGCGGCAAAGAAGCCGGGTACAATGCCTTTCGGCCAGTACTACTCCACAATGCATTTCTTAGGCCCAAATATGGTGAAGTGTCATGTAGTAGACGTTCACATAACACCACTAAGAAAAACAACAACATAGATATCATCAAAATATTGAACGAATACCAAATTCACATGATTACTTATGACAAGACTTCTCCCATGCCCTCAAGAACAAAAGTAACTACTCGCAAATAATATTCATGTTAAAGATCAAAGGGGTATTGAATAGCATCAAGGATCTGAACATATAATCTTCCACCAAATAAACCAACTAGCATCAACTACAAGATGTAATCAACACTGCTAGCAACCCACAGGTACCAATCTGAGGTTTTGAGACAAAGATTAAATACAAGAGATGAACTAGGGTTTGAGATGAGATGGTGCTGGTGAATATTTTCATGGAGATTGGCCCTCCCATGATGAGAGGGTTGTTGGTGATGACAATGGCTTCGATTTTCCCCTCCGGAGGGAAGCATCCCTGGTGGAATCGCTTCGCTGGAGAGAAAAAGTGCTCATGCCCAAGTTCCACCTCGAGACGGCGCGCTCCATCACGAAAGTCCTCTCTTTATTTTTTTCTAAGGCAAATGGGATTATATACCAGAAGATGGGCCACGGAGGCTGGCTAGGGGCCCCACAAGCCACCAGGGCGCACCCTTGTGCCTTGTGGGCACCTGTGTGGCCTGCTCTGGTATTTCTTTTCTCTCTGGTATTTTTTTATTATTCCAAAATAATTCTTCGTGAAATTTCAGATCATTTGGAGTTGTGCAGAATATGTATCTCTAACATAGTTTTCTCATGTCTGGAATTCCAGCTGCCGGCAATCTCCCTCTTCATGTAAATCTTGCAAATTAAGAGAGAAAATACATTAGAATTGCTCCACAAAGTGTTATATTGATCAAAAAAATTGTAAATAGCAGTAGGAAAACATAGTGGAAAATGGACGTATCAACTCCCCCAAGCTTAGACCTCGCTTGTCCTAAAGCAAAAACCGATATCGATAATCATGCCCACATGTTAAGAGAAAGAGGTGTCGATAAAAACAAAATACGGACAGGGAAGCATCATTATTGTTATTATAACATCAATATGAATTATCGTACAACTTCTCATGAGCAAGTAACAATTCATCACAACAACAAAGTATAAGGCATAAACTTTCTTGAAAACTAACAAACTATGTTCTCAGTCAACAAGGCAATTACAGTTCATCATAGTTTCAGGAAGGGTCTCATGTAAGAGATTTTGTTTAGCAAGTCATACTCAACTATCATTTAGTCTTCTATGATTGCTGACAATCATGACATATATATGGAGCAAAAGTTTCAGTTTGACACATATAAAGATATGGGCTTATAGTTTCGCCTCCCAAATCATTTACCTCAAGGGTAATGTCAACAATAATAACTCATGATCACTCATATCCAACTGGATATATATCCTAGATCTTTCCCCACCACATGATGCTTGCAAAAGAGAAAAATGAAAAAGGAATAGAGGAGAACACTATTGACTCTTGCATGAAAAGTAAATACATAAACGTAAAAGATAGGCCCTTCGTAGAGGGAAGCGGAGGTTGTCATGCACTTTTTGTTTGGATGTGCAAGATCTTAAGGTAAAGGAGCATCACTTTATATTACCCCTTGTGATAGCAACCTTTATTATGCAGTCTGTCGATTTTATTTCTTTACTATCACAAGATCATACAAAGTTTATTTTCCCTTACAATAAAAAATCATCCATATTTAGGAGCAATTTTTATTGCTTTATGCACCAATGACAACTTACGTGAATGATCTTATTCAATCCCTAGGTAGATATAGTGGACTCTCATGACATGAAACTGGGTTTAAGGGTTTTTGATGCGCAGGTAGTATCTCTACTTGGTGCGAATTTTTGGCTAGCAAAGATATTGAGAAAGCACCACATGTTGGGGGATCCATAACAATATAATTTCTCTGTGAATATAAGCAAACATAACTCATTACGTTTTCTTCCTTGTCCAACGTTAACTATTTGACATAAAATATTTAATGAGGGCTCACAATCATAAAATATGTCCAAGATAGTATATTTATATGTGAATCTTCTCTTCCGTTAGTAATCTTTCATGAATTGCATCATTGACCAAAACTATGTTTGTTAACTTCCAATAAATTTTGCCACTTATACTTTTATTTATGTAAAGTCATTACTTTTCATGGGATTAGAATATGATCTTTGCATTATTTTCATTGCTAAGATTGAACCATAAAAGTAAAGAAGCAAAACTCAAACTACTCTTTATTATATAACTCTCAACTCGATTACATAGATAGATAGATCACGAAACTAGCACTCGAAAATAGATCATACTAAATTTTTTATTCTACTAAATCACAAATAACTAAGGATCGAACTAAGATAAGTAAAGATAATAAAAGTGACGGTGACACGATACCGGGGCACCTCCCCCAAGCTTGGCACAAGCCAAGGGGAGTGCCCATACCCGTGTACTTAAGTTTCTTTCTTTCGTGATGATGGTGATGATGAGGTAGTGGGCTTTTCCTTCAGCTTCAGCAGATATTCCATCTTATGGTTGATACTCCGAAGGGCGATGTTTTCTCTTCCAACAAAATAACTTCACGAGTGAGAGATGTATTTTGAGCGCAAATCGTTTCAAAGACCCTGCCTCGGAATGAAACTTTCGTAGGATTTGTTCCTGTTCATGCTCAGGTACACAACGTCTAATAATACCATCTACTCCTTCTTTATAAAGATGTGGATCGTCCCAAAAGTAATGTCTTAAATCAAAGAAGAACTTTTTCTTTTGTTGGTATGTGAAACTAGGTGGTATATATTTAGCAACAATGTAATTAGCATAGTATGCATACCAAGGAGTATTACGAGAAGCATTTATAACAACTAATTGTTCATCAGGAAAACTATCATCAATAGGCAGTGGGTCATCAAGAACATTTTCCAATCTAGACAAATTATCAGTTATGGGATGCTCAGCTCCCTTCCTATCAATAATATGCAAGTCAAATTCTTGTAGCAAAAGAACCCATCTAATAAACCTAGGTTTATCATCTTTATTTTCCATAATATATTTGATAGCAGCATGGTCGGTGTGCACGATTACTTTGGAATCAACAATATAAGATCTGAATTTATCACATGCAAACACAAATGCTAGAAATTCTTTTTCAGTAGTAGCATAATTTCTTTGAGCAATGTCTAGAGTTTTACTAGCATAATGGATAACAATTAATGTCTTATCAACTCTTTTACCAATAGCATAGTCACTAGCATCACACATAATTTCAAACGGTAAGCATTTCAAAGGCTTCTACAAAATCATCATCAAAAAGATATGGAACATCTTTTTGTAAGAGATTAGTAAGAGGCCTAGAAATTTTAGAGAAGTCTTTAATAAACCTTCTATAGAAACCAGCGTGACCAAGAAAACTTCTTATACCTTTTATATCTTTAGGACATGGCATTTTTTCAATTGCATCAACTTTAGCTCTATCTACGTCAATACCTCGTTCAGAAATTTTATGCCCAAGGAAAGTACCTTCATTTACCATAAAGTGGCACTTCTCCCAATTCAAGACAAGATTTTTTTGTTCACATATCTACAAAACTCGATCAAGGTTGCTTAAGCAATCATCAAAAGACGTCCCGTAAACAGAGAAATCATCCATGAAAACCTCAACAATCTTTTCACAAAAACCAGAGAATATAGTAGTCGTACATCTTTGAAAGGTGGCAGGTGCATTACATAAACCAAAGGGCATACGTATATAAGCATAAGTTCCAAAGGGACAAGTAAAAGTAGTTTTCTCTTGATTCTGACACAGGTGTTTGAGAAAAACCAGAATATCCATCAAGGAAACAAAAATGTGTATGCTTAGATAGTCTTTCTAACATTTGATCAATAAAAAGCAAGGTTTAATGATCTTTTTAGCTTTATTTAATTTTTTGAAATCAATTACCATCCTATAACCAGTTACAATTATTTGTGGGGTGAGTTCATTTTTATCATTAGGAACAATGGTTATACCTCCTTTCTTAGGAACACAATGAACATGACTTACCCATCTAGTATCATCTATGGGATAGATTATACCTGCTTCCAGAATATTTAATATTTTAGTTCTTACCACATCCTTCATTTTAGGATTTAACCGTCGTTGGTGATCAACAACTGGCTTAGTATCAGGCTCCATATTAATCTTGTGTTGACACAATGTGGGACTAATGCACTTAAGATCATCAAGAGTGTATCCAATAGCAGCATGGTGCTTACTTAGAGTTATAAATAATCTCTTTTCTTCATGCTCTGAAAGGTTAGAACTAATAATAACATGATATATCTTCTTTTCATCAAGGTAAGCTTATTTCAACGTGTTAGGTAATTGCTTTAATTCAAACATAGGATCACCCTTAGGTGGAGGAGGTCCTCCAAGAGTTTCAACAGGTAAATTATGTTTAAGGATAGGTGCTTGATCAAAGAATACCTTATCTATTTCATTTCTTTCACTCATATGCATATCATTTTCATGGTCTAGCAAATATCGTCCTAACGGATGAGTAGGAGGTACGACAATAGAGGCAATACCAATAATTTCATCCTTACTAGGTAATTATTTATCACGAGGTTGTCTATGGAATTCAGAAAAAATAAACTCGTGGATACACCACAAAAGTTAATGCTATAGTTTCTTTATTGCAGGCTATATTAGCATTAACTGTATTCAAAAAAGGTCTACCAAATATAATGGGACAAAAATCATCTTGTGGAGAACCAAGAACTAGAAAATCAGTAAGGTATTTCATCTTTCCACACAATACTTCAACATCTCTAACAATCCCAAGTGGTAAATAGTGTCGGCGTTCTGGGAACGGGGGTCCTGAGACTTGCCTGCCTGCGGCCCACGATGTGGCTCTGCGAGCGGGCCTATACGACCCATCTTCGCCAACAAGCACTCAAGACCCTCATGAGGGGCCAAGCCTCACGAGGCGGACGGTGCAAGACCTCCTCAGGAGCGGCCTCACCAGGTTGGCTCGCGAGGGGCCGAGAGATCAAGGCAAGGCAAACTTCGCGAGGTTCTCATGACGTGAGCCATGACGACCGAGACCAGGCGGGTGCCAGCACGCACAGTGTCCTTGTTTCCTCTTTGGTGCTAAGGAGGCAAGCGCAGGTGCGGAGTACCGAGGCGTCAGGCAAAGGTTTCCATATCGGTGCAACGAGACGAAGACCAGCAGGACGACAGGACGGAGGTCACCATGGAGCCCAAGGAGGCGCCACCACCAGAGCCTTTGGCAGCCGAAGACTGCTTTTGTTAGGATAAGCTGTACTAGCTGTCCCCTTTCAAATTGGCCGTTCTTGGCTCCCTTCCCACTCAATATTTGGGAAGAGGACTAGGGCCTCTATACATAGGATTAGCCACCACAGTAGGAGACATCTGATCTTGGACTCGATCCATCCCATCCTCACACCCACCAAGCACAAGAACACCTCGACCTTAGGAGCCTGTTCTCCCCCTTATACTGTTCATCCTCAGCCCAAGAGGCAATCCACCACCACCACACTAGAGTAGGGTATTACACCACAACAGCGGCCTGAACCAGTGTAAATCTCGTGTCCTTTGTGTTGCGAGTTCGTCGAGTTAGTCCTTGAGATCCTAGGAAAGCTAGGACGTGGATCGATAGGGGGAGATCTTCGTGCGCACCCCAGTGTTCGAACCTTGAGGGTTTTGCCGGAACCCGTGATCCGACATTTGGCGCGCCAGGTAGGGGTGCGCCATAGCCTTCCTTTCATCGATCCGCGCTCCACCCTCATGGTAGATGTCCTGCTCCCGGCTCCAATGGCTGACGCCGCCGACGGGGCCAGGGGGCTCCGAGCCCTGGCCCCCGCCTTGCGGTAGGTGCAGTGGCCGCCCAAGTTCAAGCCAGAGATGCCGCCGCGCTACGACGGCGCGGCGGACCCGTCAGCTTTCCTGCCAACTGGCTTCCCATGGCCCTCACTGGCGTGCCGCACGCCTGGCTGCTCAACCTCCCCGGATCCACGGAGGCATCTTGGGAGGAGCTGCGCGACCTCTTTACTGCGCGCTACGCGGCAACAGCGCACCATGCAGTTGCGGCCCTACTAGCACCGCCTTCAGATTGCCATATCAAGCCATTCATTCGCCAGGTCGGCGTCGCTTCCAAGCGCTCGGGGGGCTCCGCCGGGCTGGGCTGCGCCCGAAGCCGACGTCACCTTCGACTTAGAAGACCACCCCGTCACCACCGCTGGCTCGGGTATGCTCCTGATGCTTTGCACGCCCACCATTTGCAAAGTGGCCGTCACCAAGACCCTCATCGACAGCGGCGCCGGCCGCAACGTACTCTCCGTGGAGGCCTTCAGCCTTCTTCACGTACCGCTCGAGCGGCTCAGCCTCAGCAAGCCTTTCTCAGGAGTTGGTGGCGGTACCGCCCACCCCCTAGGGCAGATCCGCCTCCCTGTCACCTTCGGCACGCGCGATAACTACCGCACCAAGCTGGTCGACTTCGACATCGCCCGCATCGGCCTCCCGTACAATGCCACCCTTGGGTACCCAGCTCTGGCTGAGTTCATGGCAGCGATCCATCTGGCCTACAACCTCATGAAGATGCCTGGGAGAAAAGGCGTCCTCACCATCAAGGGGGACGCCAAGGAGGCCCTGGCGGCGCTCAAGCTTGCCCTCAAGACCGTGGCGGGACAACCCGCCAGCGCGGGCACCTCCGAGGCCGAGGGAGCCGCACCAACCAAGAAGAAGCAGTTATTCACCCAAGACAAGGCGGAAACCAAGCAGGTGCCGGTCGATGAGGACGGGTCCTCAGGAGCCACCTTCACCATAGGTGTTGACCTCGACCCAGACCAAGAGGAAGCGTTGGTGAAGTTCTTGCGTGCAAACAAGGAGATAGTTGTATGGGAACCCAAGCAGCTGGTGGGGGTCCCGAGAGAGGTGATTCAGCATCATTTAAGGGTATGCCCCAATGTACGCCCTATGAAGCAACGGGCGAGACGACAGTCCACGGAGAAGCAGGCCTTCATTGTCCAAGAAACCCACAAGCTGGAGGCGGCGGGTGCCATTCGCGAGGTCCGGTACCCCGAGTGGCTGGCAAACCCTCTCGTTGTGCCAAAGAAAGGCGGGAAGGAGCGAATGTGCATCGACTTCACCAACCTCAACAAGGCCTGCCCCCAAGATCCGTTCCCGCTTCCACGCATCGAACAGATCGTCGACTCCACCGCCGAGTGCGACCTGCTATGCTTCCTGGATGCGTTCTCAGGGTATCACCAGATCAAGATGGCGGTAGAAGATGTAGAGAAGACAGCCTTCCTGACCCCGTGTGGGGTGTACTACTACACTTGCATGCCTTCGGATCGCGTAACGCTGGGCACGACCTTTCAGCTGTTGATGCACATCGCCTTAGGGCGGCAGCTCGAGAAACGCGAGGCCTACGCCGATTTACATTGTGGTGAAGTCTCAGGAGGCGAGAACCTTGATCCAAGATCTGGAGGAGACTTTCGCGAGCCTACGCCAGGTGAACTTGCGACTTAACCCGGTGAAGTGCGTGTTTGATGTCCCTTCCGGCAAGTTGCTGGGTTTCCTCGTATCCCAAAGAGGGATCGAGGTGAACCCAGAAAAGATCAAGGCCATTGAAGACATGAGCCCACTGCAGACCCTCAAGGAAATGCAGAAGCTGGCTGGTCGGGTAACTGTGTTGGGGCGCTTCATCTCCAAGCTGGGAGAGCGCGCCCTGCCCTTCTTCAAGCTGATGAAGAAGAAGGGCCCGTACGAGTGTACCCCGGAGGCCGACCGAGCTTTTCAAGACCTCAAGAGATACCTGACCAGCCCTCCAGTGATGGTGGCGCCACGACCCCTCGAGCCCTTAGTGCTTTATCTTGCCGCCACCCCGTACTCCGCCAATGCGGCTCTGGTGGCGGTTCGGGACGGGCGCCAAGCCAAAGGCACGTCGCGCCAAACTATGCCGCCCGCCGAGATGACGCAAGATCAGGAAGGCGCCGCAAGAGCCGTAGCAGCATCAACAGAGGACCAAGCTCGGCAGGACGATGCCGTCGAGATCCTGACAAGCGATCAAGCGTCGGGAGTTCCACTACCTCAGGAGACACCCCAACTTCCGCAAGACACGAGCCTCACCAACGCGCCAGCTCTCGTCGAGCACCCGGTGTATTTCATCAGCACGGTGTTGCGGGACGCAAGGGCACGATATCCCATGCCTCAGAAGCTCTTACTTGCGCTCTTGGTGGCCTCGTGTAAGTTGCGGCACTACTTCTAGGGTCACCCCATCAAGGTCGTCTCAGCCTACCCATTGGAGAGAGTGCTCAGGAGCCCCAACTCTGTTGGAAGGGTCGCTGAGTGGAACATCGAGTTGCAGGCATTCCGGTTGGAGTTCAGCACTACCAGGGTCATCAAGGGAGCCGCACTTGTTAATTTCGTGGAAGAATGGATGGATGCCCCGACTCTTGAAGTAGGCGAGGACCAGCCCACCTCGCCGCAAAGTGAGGCACCTGACGGGCGGGTCATGTATTTCGATGGCGCCTTCGTGCACCAGGGCGCGGGGGCTGGAGCAGTACTCATATCACCCGCTCAAGACAAGCTCTACCACGCCATGCAGCTCTGCTTTCAGCGGGGGGAGAAGGTCTCCAACAACATCGCAGAATACAAAGGCCTCATAGCTGGCCTGAAAGCTGCGACAGCTCTGGGTGTGAAGCGCATCACCGTTAGGGGCGACTTGCAGCTCCTCGTCAACTTCTCCAACAAGGTATACGAGCCGAAGGATGAGCACATGGAGGCATACCTCGCGGAGGTGCGCAAGATGGAGAAGCAGTTCCTGGGCCTGGAGTTGCAGCATGTGCCCCGTGGCACCAACAAGGAAGCTGACGACATCGCCAGGAGGGCATCCAAGCGTCAGCCCCAAGAGCCTGACGTCTTCGAAGAACGTCTCTTCAAGCCATCAGCGATGCCACCACTTTCAAGGATAGCTCAGCCTTAGGAGGAACTCCCATCCGCTTTGCCACAGAGCCCCACACTGGCCCGACTTCGAGGAGCGCCTACTCTTGGCGCTCGAGCCCCAGGAGGGATGCTGGACCAAGGAATTCAAGGAATACCTGATGCAAGGGGCGCTGCCGGAGAAGGAGGAGGACGCGGAGCGCGTGGCCCGGCAAGCCACGACATACTGCATTCGGGACAATGAGTTGTACAGGAAGCGACCAAATGATGTTTCACTGCGTTGCATCTCCAGAGACCAGGGGAATGAGTTGCTATCTGACATACACGGTGGGGACTACGGGCACCACTTGTCATCGTAGACCCTCGCCGGCCAGGCATTCCGTAGTGGATTCTACTGGCCCATGGCGCTCAATGACGCAGCCGAGCTGGTGAAGTCTTGTGAAGCCTGCCAGTTCCACGCCAAGCAGATCCATCAGCCGGCTTAGGGCCTCCAGACCATCCCCCTCACACGGCTGTTCGCGGTCTGGGGGCTGGATATCTTCGGCCCGTTCCCCCGAGCGCCTGGGGCTACTGCTACCTCTACGTCGCCATTGATAAGTTCACCAAGTGGACGGAGGTGGAAGCCGTCCGCACCATCCCAGCTGGCTCCGCGGTCAAGTTCATCAAGGGTCTCGTGAGCCCCTTCGGGGTCCCCAACCGCATCATCACTGACAACGGCTCGCAGTTCACTAGTAATCTCTTCAAGACATACTATGCTAACCTTGGAACGCAGATCTGCTACGCCTGCTGGCGCACCTCAGAGCAATGGTCAGGCCGAACGCGCCAACACAGAGGTCCTGAGGGGCCTAAATACCAGGACTTTCAAGAAGAAGCTCGAGGCCTGTAGCAGGGGCTGGTACGACGAGCTCTAGTCTGTGTTGTGGTCCATCCACACCGCCGCCACCAAGCCAACGGGCGAGACCCCGTTCTTCCTCGTCTACGGAGCAGAAGCGGTCCTCCTTCACGAGGTCAAGCATCGCTCCGCACGGGTCCTGGCATTTGATGAAATGCAACAGACGCCACTGGGGATGGACTCCGGCCGGGGAGGGATGCCACCGCTGGCCGCATCGCGGGCGGCAAGGTATCGCAGCGCTATGGCGATACCATCGCCGCAACATCCGCTCCAGACGCCGAGGCGGGTGACCTCGCCCCGAGGCGGGTCCTCTCCAGGGAAGGGCTGCATAACATATCACCCATGTGGGAGGGTCCGTTCAAGGTCGTCCACATCTCCAGGCCTGGTGCTGCGCACCTGGAGACACAGGACGGGGTACCCATCCAGAACGCCTGGAACATGTAGCACCTCCAGAACTTCTACCCATGAAGAAAGGCCCAGTGCATGTGAAGAAGGCCCAGTGCCTGTGAAGATCGCCGCCCGTGACACTCGCACGTAATAAAGAGTGGGGCTCTACACGCCCCGGAGTCTCAGGAGTGCCGCCCTCGGGCCTCGGGGGCTCCCTCCCACGTCCTAGTGGCAGCACTTAGTTCCATGCTGGTGAGAAGACTTGAAGACTATACTAGGTGCCAGACGCGGCTTTTCATTTGCTTTTCGTAGTTGGCTCACCTCCTTTTAATTGAATTTTACTTCTGGTGTTCCTTGCTGATTTGGTTTCGTCGCCTTTTGCCGCTGTTTCCGACTCCAGTTTGACCTGTTCTCTCTCTCTCTCTCTCTCGCATACCTCGCGAGGGGGCTAGGCAGGTGCCCTCGCGAGCGTTTTTCCTTTTCTCTGCCTTCCGTCTACTTCTTCGCGAGGCACCCTCATTCGAGCCCGCAAGCTGGCGCATCTCTCCTAATCCATGCTCCTCGGGTACCGTGATATGAAGCGCTGGGTCAAGGCTCGGGTAAATGATAAGCCTCCTAGCGAGCTTCCTAACGAATTTTTTGCAGTTCCTAAGCGCCCACTGAGTCAAGGAAGGCCCTGACAGGCACCAAGAAACAAGTGCCTCGTGAAGAGGAGGCTACCCCGAATGTGCCAAGCTAAGTTGTCTCTACACAAAACAACGGCACAACACATAAACGATAAGCATAAAATAGTGATTGAGGAATCATGGTTCGATACACGCCCCTCCGGGGCCCATACTGGTTTACTTTTCTGATACAGGAAGGAAAGGAAGAACAAGATAAAAGCGGCACCTGCCCCTACAGTGGTTCACGGGGGCGAGCTCTTGGTGTCGTCCTGGGCTCAGCCAGACCTCTCCTCGCGCTTCACGGAGGTGCGGCGACGAGACGACCCGCTGCCACCTTCGAAACGGGCGCGGCGGCTGGTCGTAGCCACCACTGCTGGAGCTGTCACCGGGGGAAGAGCCACCGTAGCTGGAAGAGACGCGGTCGGCACCAAGGGCGGATTCGCCCTCATCCTCGTCTCGACCGTCGCCAAGGCCGAGCACCTCCTCGCCGTCGTTCACCTCAGCGCAGCACCCGGTGCGGCGACCATCTTCCCCAAACACCCTCACGTAGAGGGTCGCATCACCGTCATACTTGAAATGGAGGGTGCACCGCCTGCCCAGGCCGCGCGCGTGGGCGAACATTTGCCAACCGCGGGCCAGAGCTATGTTGCCCGTGACGGAGACCTCGACTGCAACCCAAGAAGCCATGCTGCAGCAACCGTCCGCCTGCAGCCAAAGCCCACCTGGACCGGAGGCTGGCAGCTCATCGGCAAAGAAGCGCGGGAGCTGAAGCCAGTTGCCGGCCGGGTTCTCCGACCAAACGATTTAACTCCGGCAAAGACGTCTCACGATACATCCATTTTGCATCATGCTTTTATATCGATATTTCTTGCATTATGGGCTGTTATTACACATTATGTCACAACACTTATGCCCATTCTCTCTTATTTTACAAGGTTTACATAAGGAGGGAGAATGACGGCAGCTGGAATTCAATGGCCGAAAAGGAGCAAATATTAGAGACCTATTACGCACAACTCCAAAAGTCTTGAAACTCCACGAAAGTTGTTTTGGAAATAATAAAATATCGAGCGGAAGAAATACGGAGGGGCCCACACCACAGCCACGAGGGTGGGGGCGCCCTACCCCCGGCACGCCCGCCTCGTGGGCCCCCTGTTGGCCCTCCGGTGCCCATCTTACGCTATATGAAGTCTTTTCGTCCAAGAAAAATCATAAGCAAGCTGACGAGACTCCGCCGCCACGAGGCGGAACCTTGGCGGAACCAATCTAGGGCTCCCGGAGCTGTTCTGCCGGGGACACTTCTCCCGGAGGGGGAAATCATCACCATCGTCATCACCAACGCCCTCCTCTCATCGGGGCCAATCTCCATCAACATCTTCACCAGACCATCTCCTCTCAAACCCTAGTTCATCTCTTGTATCCAATTCTTGTCTCCAAGTCCGGGATTGGTACACGAGGTTGCTAGTAGTGTTGATTACTCATTGTAGTTGATGCTAGTTGGTTTATTTGGTGGAAGATCATATGTTCATATCCTATATGCATATTAATACTCCTCTGATTATGAACATGAATATGCTTTGTGAGTAGTTACGTTTGTTCCTAAGGACATGGGAGAAGTCTTGCTATTAGTAGTCATGTGAATTTGGTATTCGTTCGATATTTTGATGAGATGTATGTTGTCTCTCCTCTAGTGGTGTTATGTGAATGTCGACTACATGACACTTCACCATTATTTGGGCCTAGAGGAAGGCACTGGGAAGTAATAAGTAGATGATGGGTTGCTAGAGTGATGAAGCTTAAACCCTAGTTTATGCGTTGCTTCGTAAGGGCTGATTTGGATCCATATGTTTCATGCTATGGTTAGGCTTACCTTAATACTTATTTTGTAGTTGCGGATGCTTGCAATAGGGGTTAATCATAAGTGGGATGCTTGTCCAAGTAAGGACAACACCCAAGCACCGGTCCACCCACATATCAAATTATCAAAGTACCGAATGCAAATCATATGAACTTGATGTAAACTAGCTTGACGATAATTCCCATGTGTCCTCAGGAGCGCTTTTCTTTATATAAGAGTTTCTCCAGGCTTGTCCTTTTCCACAAAAAGGATTGGGCCACCTTGCTGCACTTTATTTACTTTTGTTACTTGTTGCTCGTTACAAATTACCTTATCACAAAACTATCTGTTACCTATAATTTTAGTGCTTGCAGAGAATACCTTGCTGAAAACCGCTTATCATTTCCTTCTGCTCCTCGTTGGGTTCGACACTCTTACTTATCAAAAGGACTACGATAGATCCCCTATACTTGTGGGTTATCAAGAATCTTTTCTGGCGCCGTTGCCGGGGAGTGAAGCGCCTTTGGTAGGTGGAATTTGGTAAGGAAAATATTATATAGTGTGCTGAAATTTACTATCACTTGTTACTATGGAAAGTAATCCTCTGAGGGGCTTGTTCGGGGTATCTTCACCGACCAAGAGAGCAAAAGAGTTGCTCCTCAACCTACTGAACCTACTGAAAATGAAAATTTCTACTTTGAAATTCCTTCGGGTATGGTAGAAAAACTGCTAGCTAATCCTTTTACAGGAGATGGAACATTACATCCTGATGAGCACCTAATATATGTGGATGAAGTTTGTGGATTATTTAAGCTTGCAGGTATGCCCGATGATGTTATCAGGAAGAAGGCCTTCCCTTTATCTTTGAAGGGAGATGCATTATGGTATAGGCTATGTGATGATATGGGATCATCGAACTACAAACGATTGAAATTAGAATTTCATCAGAAGTTTTATCCTATGCATCTTGTTCATCGTGATCGCAATTATATATATAATTTTTGGCCTCGCGAAGGAGAAAGCATCGCTCAAGCTTGGGGGAGGCTTAAGTCAATGTTATATTCATGCCCCAATAATGAGCTCTCAAGAGAAATGATTATTCAAAATTTTAATGCTCAGCTTTCTGATAACAATCGCACCATGCTCGATACTTCTTGTGCTGGCTCTTTTATGATGAAGACTATTGAGTTCAAATGGGATTTATTGGAAAGAATTAAATGCAAATCTGAAGATTGGGACCTCGACTAAGGTAAGGAGTCAGGTATAACACCTAAGTTTGATTGTGTTAAGTCCTTTATGGAGACCGATGTTTCCGTAAATTTAGCACTAAATATAGACTTGACTCTGAGATAGTAGCTTCTTTCTGTGAATCTTTTGCTGCTCATGTTGATCTCCCTAAGGAGAAGTGGTTTAAATATCATCCTCCCATAGAAGTAAAAGTAGCTGCACATATTAAAGTTGAAGAAAAGATATCACTTATAATGATCCTATTGTTCCTACTACCTATGTTGAGAAACCACCTTTCCCTGTTAGAATAAAGGATCATGCTAAAGCTTCAACTGTGGTTCGTAAAAGCAATACTAGAACTTATACACCTCCTGAGCAAGTTAAAGTTGAACCTAATATTGCTATTGTTAAAGATCTCTGTCGGATTTTGGGTTCCGGCAGACCCTTGAGGTTCGAACACTGGGGTGCATGCGGAGATCTTTCCCCTATCAGCTTATGCGTGAATGATTAGCGAGGGATCTGGACTACGAACGATGAACAACACAAGGGACGCAAGGTTTATACTGGTTCGGGCCACCGATGTGGTGTAATACCCTACTCTAGTGTGTGGTGTGGTGGATTGCCTCAGGGGCTGATGATGAACAGTACAAAGGAAGAACAGCCTCGCGAGGGGTGTTCTTGGGCTAGTGCGATGAACTGCTTGGGTGAGTTCGATCACCCCTCTCTCTCTCTGCTATGGTTCTATCCCATCTCTCTTGTGGATCTCGCCCTCTCTGTGTGGTGGCTAGTCCTATTTATAGAGGGAGGCCCTGGGCCTCTTCCCAAATAATGAGCGGGAAGGGCGCCAACAATTGGCCATTTTGAAGGGGAACATCTAGTACACTTATCCTGACTAAAGTTGGTCTTCGGCTGCCAAAGGCTCTGACGATGACGCCGTCCTGGGCTCCATGATGACCTCCTTCTTGTCGCTCTGCTGGTCTTGGTCTTGTTGCACCGAAGTGGTAACCTTCGCATGATGCCTTGGCCTGTGCTTGCCTCCTTTGCACCAAAGGGGAAATGAGGACACTGCGCGGGCTGGCGCCCGCCTGGTCCCGATCGTCATGGCTTGTGTCATGGGGCACCCTCGTGAGGTACCCTGCCTTGATCTCTCCGCCTCCTCGTGAGCCTGCCTGACGAGGCTGCTCCTGAGGAAGGTTCCTGTCGTCTGCCCCGCGAGGCTTGGCCCCTCGCGAGGGTCTTGAGCTTGAGCTGATGAAGCTGGGCCGCGCTGGGCCCCCACTTGAGCCACGCCGCAGTGTGCAAGTCTGGGACCCCTGCTCGCAGAACGCCGACAGTAGTCCTCGGGCCCAAGGCGCGCCCGGACTTGGCTTAGCAGAGAAGCGAAGGGGCAAGTGCGAAGCGCCGCGGGCCCCAACAGCCTGCGGCCTTGGGCGCCGCGTGGCGATTGATTGGTCGTGGGCGTCTCCGCTTCCCCATGATGCCTCGGTAACCGCATGACTGGACAAGTCCCTACACGCAGAAAAGGGTCATGATTACCTGTGATCGTGGATGCCGATGGTTGGCCTCTTTCGGCTATAAGTACGGAACGACGCAAGCCCTTCTAGTCCATCCCCTCTTGCTACTCCTTTCTCTCCATGGCTCCGTCGAAGAGGTTCTCGGCCGCGGAAAAAGGAAAGGCTCGCCAGGTTGGGCCTGACTCTCCCCCAGCCAAGCGCGGTCGAGGCCATTCGTGCAAGCTTCCTGTGGCTCCCGTAGCGGCTTCCCGTGGTCATGGAGGCGATCCCCTGCGCGGCGGAGGGAACCAAGTTGTCGACGGGGGGCGTGCCGCGACTGTGCGGCCCCCTAGGCCGCGCTTCCACTCGGCGGAGGTGCTGCCGGAGTTTGTCGTGTGGTCGGTGGAGCCGACCAGCACCTGGCTCCAGCTTCCCCGCTTCTTTCTAGGTGAACTTCCGGCCGGCGCTCCGGGCGGCCTCTGGCTTCAGGCGGACGGTTGTTGCAGCCGGGCCTCCTGGGCTTGTTGGAGGTCTTCGTCGGAGTGTGGCCACGACCCGCGGCTGGCAGACGTTTGCCCGCACGCGCGGCCTAAGCCGGCGGTGCACCCTGCACTTCAAGTTCGACGATGACGCCACCCTCTACGTGAGGGTGTTTGGGGAAGACGGTCGCCGCGCCGGGTGCTGCCCGAAGATGATGACCGCGGCCGTGAACCCAGCCCCGGCGATGATCGGGATGAAGATGACAGCAGCTCGGGGCTCGCCGAGCTTTGGCGGCTCTCCTTCGGACAACAGCTCCTCCAGTGGTGGCCGCGACCAGCTCCCGTGCCGTCGCGCCCGCCTGGAGGGAGGTATGAGTCGGGTTTGCCGCCGCCTCGGTGAAGCGCGAGGGGAGTCTGGCTGAGCTCCGGAGGTGGCGGCTTCGCGAAGTTGGCGCCGAGCAAGTCGTGCCTATTTTGTTTTTTTCCCTTCCCTGCACAAAGAGAAAGTAGTGTAGGGCCCCGTGGGGGCGTGCTAAACTGTTGCTGTTACTTACCATGCTGTTTCCGCTATTTCTGTGCTGTGCTTATGTGACGCATGCCCGCGTGCGGGAATTACTTAGCTTGGGGTGGGGGGGATGTTGCGGTCTTCGCTTCCCGAAGCCGAGGCCTCATTGAACGCTTCATGTCCTGCAACGATTAGTCAGGAGGGGTGGCTTCCAGCCTCGGCTGTGGAGGCGACCGACCCAGGTCCTGTGTTCGCGTCGCGATGCCCGTGGCACGGACCGGGAGGGGTGCTCCCGTAGTGGACCTGGATAGGAAAGCTTCAACGACAAGGGCAGAAAACACTCGCGAGGGTGCCCGCGCCGCTCCCTCGCGAGACTTGCGCGAGAGAAATCGAGGCAAGAGAGCGAAAAAGACAAAGAGTCACAAGCCAAGGACGGGAATGACTTCAATAAAACTTCAAATAGGAACGAACAAGCCAACTGTAGAAAGCAAATGAAAAAGCCGCGTCCGGCACCTAATCTAGTCTTCGACGTCTTCTCACCAGCACGGAGCTAAGTGCTGCCACTAGGCGTGGGCGGGAGCCCCAGGGCCTGAGGCCGGCGCTCCTAAGACTCCGGGGCGTGTAACAGCCCCAACTCATTATTACGTGAGAGTGTCACGGGCGGCGAGCTTCACAGGCATTTGCCTTCTTCACAGGCTCCGGGCCTTTCTCGAAAATGAGCTTCACAGTGCTTGCCTTCTTCACGAGCTCGGCCTTTCTCGGAAAATGAGCTTCAGCGCTCGCCTTTCTTCATGTGCTCCGGGCCTTTCTCGGGAAAATGAGCTTCACAGTGCGTTCGCCTTCTTCATGTGCTCCGGCCTTTCTTCAAGGGTAGAACTTCCGGAGATGCCGGATGTTCCACGCTGCTCGATGGGCACCGCCTCCCGAGTCTCCAAGCGGGCGGAGCCGGGCCTGGAAACATGAACAACCTTGAACGGGCCCACCCACATGGGAGAGAGCTTGTGCAACCCTTCCCTGGAGAGGACCCGTCTGAGCACGAGGTCCCCTACCTCAAGAGTCCTGGGGCGGATGTTGCGGCAGTGGTATCGCGCGCTGTTGATACCTTTGCGCCGCAGCGCTGCCTCTCGACGATGTTCCTCCCCAAAGACGAGATCCGTCCCCCGCATGGCGTCCTGCTGCGCCTCGTCGAACGCCAGGACCCGTGTGGAGCGACGCCTGACCTCGTGAGGGAGGACAGCTTCTGCTCCGTAGACGAGGAAGAACGGGGTTTCGCCAGTCGGCTTGGCCGCGGTCGTGCGGATGGACCATAGCACAGACTGGAGCTCGTCGTGCCAGCCCCTGCTGCAGGCCTCCAGCTTCTTCTTGAAGGTCCTGGTTTTGAGGCCCTTCAGGACCTCCGCATTGGCTCGCTCGGCCTGGCCGTTACTCCGGGGGTGCGCCACCGAAGCGTAGCATATCTGCATTCCAAGGTCAGCACCGTACGTTTTGAAGAGGTTGCTGGTGAACTGCGAACTGTTGTAGGTGATGATGCGGTTAGGCACCCCAAACCGGCTCACGAGGCCCCTGATGAACTTGACTGCAGAGCCTGCTGGGATGGTGCGGACAGCTTCCACCTCAGTCCACTTGGTGAACTTGTCCATGGCGACGTAGAGGTAGCGATAGCCCCCTGGCGCCCGAGGGAACGGGCCTAGAATGTCCAGCCCCCAAACTGTGAATGGCCATGAGAGGGGTATAGTTTGCAGACCTCCCGCCCGCTAATGGATCTGCTTGGCGTGAAATTGGCAGGCCTCGCAAGCCTTTCCCAGCTCAACTGCGTAGCTGAGTGTTGTGGGCCAGTAGAACCCGCTACGGAACGCCTTGCCAACGAGGGTTCGCGACGATGAGTGATGCCCACAATCTCCGCTGTGTATGTCTGCCACCAATTCCTTCCCTTGCTCTCTGGGAATGCAGCGCAGGGACACGTCATTCGGCCGCCTCCGATAAAGCTCCCCATCCCTGATGCAGTAGGCCGTGGCTTGCCGCGCCACACGCTCCGCCTCCTCCTCCTTCTCCGGCAGGGTCCCCTGTGTCAAGTAGCTCTTGAGCTCTGTGATCCAGCACCCCTCCTGAGGCTCCAACGCCAGGAGCAGGCGTGCCCCTGAGGCTGGGCCGCAGGCCGGGGCTCCCGAGGCAGGTGGCTGGGAGAGCTCCTCCCAAGGTTGCGCCGCGCTCGATAGTGACGGTGCCACTGAGGGCCTGAAGAGTCGCTCTTCGAAGACGCCAGGCTCCTGAGGTAGCCGCCTGGACGCCCTCTTGGCGATGTCATCCGCCTCTTGATTGGTGCCGCGAGGCACATGCTGCAGCTCCAGCCCCCAGAACTGTTTCTCCATCCTGCGAACCTCCGCGAGGTAGGCTTCCATGTGCTCGTCCTTCGGCTCGTATATCTTATTGGAGAAGTTGACGAGGAGTTGTGAATCACCCCTGATGATGAGGCGCTTTACCCCCAAAGCGACTGCAGCTCTCGTGCCGCTATCGTGCCTTCATATTCTGCTATGTTGTTGGAGACCTTTTCCCCGTGCTGGAAACAGAGCTGCACGGTGTAATAGAGCTTGTCCTGAGTAGGGCATACGAGTACTGCGCCAACCCCCGCGCTATGTCGGGAGAATGCCTCGTCGAAGTACATGACCCAGCCATCCGGTGCCTCGCTCCCCGGATGTCACGACCGGTTTTTCGGGTATTAAATTCCAGAGAATGGTCGTTGTGCTCACCAGCCCCAGGATTTCTGTTAGCTGATGAGGCACCAACTTGATACAGAAAATTCCAAGCAAAACACAAAATATGTAGTACAAGACCATTCTGGTCTGTGAGTACAACAATGGTTTCTAGTGGTTGATGGCGGAAGCGGTTTGTGGATCATCAGCATCTATGGGACTCCATTTCCCACAGGAACAGCTGCCAGGTTAACTCCTATCTTCGCGAGGCTGCTATCACCATTACGTAGGTTCCGGGGCTGTCATCGCAACGCTCCTCTCCACGCAAGAAATCTGGCCAAGACAATAGCTGTGGACAAGCCAGTGAGTACTTTGAATGTACTCGCAAACATTATGAACACAGGTATAACATAACAACCGATAATCATGCTCTGAAAATATTCTAAGATCACAACGTCAGTCATAAAAATAAAATCCTTGATGCATGCAAGCAGGTTATTAATATGTAACCATGAATATGTAATAACAGAGTAGGAATAAAATGCACCATTCCGATGTCTGAAGCGACGTCTCGAATTGATGGTAAATAACAAGCATGCCTCAGTCGGGCGTCTGAGCGACACCACATAAAGGGCTTATAAAGTAAATGAAAAACAAGCATGTTACGATCAAGGCCTCAAATGACACTACATAAAGGGCTTATATAGTAAATGAATGACAAGCATGCCACAGTCGGGCGTCTCAGCGACACCACATAAAGGGCTTATAGAGTAAATGAATAACAAGCATGCCACAGTCGGGCGTCTCAGCGACGCCACATAATGGGCTTATAAAGTAAATAAATAACAAGCATGCCACAGTCAGGCGTCTCAGCAACACCACATAAAGGGCTTATAAATAATCACAGTAAATATCCAGGAGACAGAACCATCCCAGGGATACTCGATAATTCAAATAATATAACGGGTTAGTCCACAACAATATAATAATCATGGTCCTCACAAGTCACAAGTCGAAATCCAAGTTCTGGTTTAACAGTTTCTCCTTCGAAGACCGACACTAAGACCAACACTTGACTCATCCCAGACTGAAGTCCTTAACCATGGACACGGCTGTTCAAATAGGTTTAATCTCTGCAGAGGGTGTACTCTTTACCCACGAGTAACGGATTCCTTTAGTCCATCGGGACTAATTCCGTCTACGGCCTTTTAGTTGAGAACACACCTAACTTGCACACACCAGCTTAACTTACCAAAGGTGTGGAATCACCCATGACACTTGTTAAGCAAAACTCTAAGTGGGAGGCTACAACCTCGCTGTAGCATGGGATCAAATTTATATCGCGTGCTCTAAGGGGTGGCCTCCTCTCGGTCTCAACCGGAAACACCCATGCCCCGGATGGTGGCACGCCTCACGGCTACAACGGTATCTTCCACCATGGCCTCTTTGTACGGTGTGTGCTAGAAAGGGGTTGACGACTTATCGAACTGCACCATACTTGTTGTAGAGACAAGTGGTAGCACGAAACAAGTATGGGGTTATCGGAACAAGACTCGATCTATGGTCGACTCAGAGGTTTAAGTATTCCTGCATGATTAGCATAATCGAATATATTTCATCCAACAGATAGAATCACCACTCATCATACCCCTCATGCCATGTTTACACACTCGTCTCGACGAGGAACTAGGGACAAGCTCGGGTCTACCCAAGACAGAGACTTTCCCGTTTTCCTTCCGGTAGGCACGAAAGGCATACGAGGATGATCACTATCACAAGCATGTCCATTTCCAACAGCAAGGAAATCTCCAATAAGCATTCATACAAATGATCACATCACCACATAAAATAACGAGTTCTACGTAGTGAGGTGGTGTCATAATCGTGTCAAATAATGCATGCAAAAATATTATGCCAGGGTTTAGAATGCCTGCCTTCAAGTTGTGGGGGAGGCAAGGTGCACTCCAAAACTTTTGGAAGCTTTCTCCTTTCTCCAAAAATCCTATTAAAAATATTTTTGAATCAATATATTGTTTAAAACACAGTACCAAAAGTTGTCAAATTTTTTTTGAAATAAATCTTAAAATAAACTAGACAATATTTGAGAGAGGTAGGAAAAAGAATCAATTCATTTGGAGTTATATTTAAAAAGTTATAGGCAGTCAAAGTTGTGGTCAAAATCTGTTTTAAAAAATAAAACAGAATAAAAAGAAAACGCTTCGAACAGGTATACATTGAATACGTACTTTGGAATTACGTTTCCACTTAACCCACGTGGACCGCTGCGGTGGGTCACTGACAGTGGGCCCGCCTGGCCCACTGGTCAGGTTTGACTATTCTCTCCTCCCTCCTCTTCCTCTGCCCGAGATGGGGCGGGACTCTGGCGATGCTCGCCGGCGAACGGCGGCACCGTTCGAGAAACGGAGGTCACCCGTGGGCTCAGGGGGTCGAGGCGGTGGACGTCGGGCAGAGTGGGTTTCCTCCTGCGGCGAGTCCTGATCAAAATTGGGCAGGGGGATGGACTCACGAGGGGGAGAGGGAGTTCCTGGTGAAGAGAGTGGAGAGGGGGAGGCCCTGGTGGCGCCGGAGTGATCGAGACAGTGGCGGCGGCTGTGATTGCCGGAGATGAGGAAGACGACCCCTCTGGTCTTTCTACTGCTACGAGCGGATCGGGAGGGAGTGACAGAGGTTACTTGAGACCTGGACGAGCTCGGGGTTCCTATTTATAGCGCATCCATGGCGGTTCCGCGGCCGAGGATAAGGGCGCTGGCGAACCGCAGCTCTATAGCGGTCAGGGCGACGTGGCGGCGACGAGAGCTAGAGGACGCTCTTGTGGATGAGTCTGAGCTGCTCCAGGGGCAGGTGGCGAGCGGGAGAGGCTCGGGCGGCGCCGACCTGTGCAGGGGCTGTCGGGCGGCCTTGGCGGCTAGCTCCTGGCTTTCCGGAGACGTGGCGAGGGGCTGCTTGGTGTGTTCTGGTGAGAGGGAGAGTGTGTGGCGCGGCTCTGCAGTGTGGGCAAAACTAGGGGCGCGACAGCGGCTAAGGGCAGTACGCGTAAAACGCTGCTGTTTCGCTTCACCAGAGCACGACGGACGTGCTCGACAAAATGCCGTGGCATACTAGAGGTCTCGGGTGAGGTTGGGGTTTACAGACCTAGGTTAAAGTCGAGGCTTAGTGGATGTGTTAGTTTTCCCAGAGGTGCAAGGTCACAATGCAATGACAAAAGCCATGTCAAAGCTGTTCATGCACTCAAGGTGTTTGACAAAATGCCACAGGCACCTAGGCATTTCTTGGGGTGGCCAAATTCTCCAGGCTAGTGTCTCTTTAATTGCAAAAGAGAGTGGTAAGGTCATTTGGGCAAAAGAAGAAACCTGCTAGTGCAAGTTTTGCAAATCTTCAGATTTGGACAGAAAGAACATGGCATGATTGCAAGAACTAGAATTTCTCCAATGAGTCCAACCTCTTGGACTTAAGGGTTTTTTAGGATGGGTTATAAGTAGGAAAAGGAATCACATCAAAAGGAGCAAGTTAAAATATAGTTGTAGTACAAATCATCAAGTTGGACCAGAATGGAAATGAGGTTGATTCACTCAAAAATTTCAAAGAACATAGCTGGGTTTTTGCATAAAGTGGAATAATATGCTCCTAGTGACATCCCAAAATTTTGGTAGAGGTTTTAAAGAAATATTTAAATAGGTTGTAGTGTAAAACTGCCCACTGGACCAGATTTGAAAATTAGGTGTAGAACTCAAAATATTCACTGAATTAAATATATTTTTGCATAAAAGTGGTTTAGAAACATCACATGACATCTCCAAATTTTGGTGGAATTTTTGAATGAATTTATAAAAGGGTTGCAGTGCAAATGTGACCCTAAACTTATGAAAAACCAAATTAGAGAAATAAAGCTCAGGGGAAAATAATTATATGAAAAAAAATCCCACTGATAAAAGGATTGTTTTATTTGAGAGGGTAAAAGAGTCCAATAAAATTGGGAAGTTTTTTTTACTTGAGGTAAAAACTCTATAAAAATAAAGGGGAGAAAGGTTTTGAAATCAAAAGAAAATCCAGAAAACCAAAGTTTAAGTTCCTCGCAAAATATCAATTAATAAAACAAGGTTAAATTTTTTGGGGTGTTACAACACTACCCCCCTTAAGAAAAAATCTCGTCCTCGAGATTTGTTAAGAGTTGTTTTGAAAAAAAAATACTCCACGGTTACGTGCTTTTGCATGCAGGGTATGTGCTCGAGTGGTGGTGGTGCTGCGTGAATAAAAAATAATCCATGTCGTGAGAAGATATATGATGCAGCAACTCAAGGAAAAGAAATCTCGCTCCAGGATTTTTCGCGAGAGAAAATAGTAATATATTAGAGTCAAACCACAACAGAACTACTCACATTAATAGAAACTAAATGATTTACTCGTCGCATAAACTCGGGGTACCACGCATAAGTTACAAAGCATAAATAAATGTTGCAATAATAAACACAGCAGCGACGTTTATAATGCAAACGGTAACTGGACGGGGTTCCGAGAAAATGTCTCTGGTACTGGGATGCACTCCTCTTCTATCGGGGAAAGCGGATTGAGCAGCGGATGAATGTGTCTCTCCTGGTCGGGCCTCAGTGGTCTGCCGATGGCGATCTGTGGATTTAAATCCACGAGACTCTGGAGATAACCCATTACTCACTGGGTCAAACGTTCTTGAGCGATGACGTACTGGACCAGGTTGGCCAGTACTGGGTCTCTCTCAATTCCTCCACCGGGAAAAGATGTTACTACTCCGGGTGCTGCACGGCTCGGAAAGTAATAATATCCTCTTTCACTGGCATAGGGTACTGCTAATCGAAGGCAGACAAGTGCTTCGTGTGCAGCCGCTTCTATGGCCATTAGTGAAGCTGGCATAGATTTCCCCACAAAGGAAACTTCCGTTGGGTCTTGGTTTGGATTTACGGGAGGGATGTGTACTACTGCCCAATATTTCGAGGTGGACGGGGTGATTCTTGATTTGAACAGCTCGTACTGGCGTGGCTGGGTAGAACCCATGGTACTGCAGGTAAAATCCCACAATATTCTAACAAAACTACCCGGGGTTGCATATGGGGTTCTCAGATAAATACTAGGGCTCGGCATGGCAAGAAATGGTTGTGAGGATGGCGCACAAGGTGAGGGTTGCTTGGCAAGGTCACGAGGTGGCCTTTTTATAGCACTGGAGCTTGGTCATTTACCGTGGTGAAAGGTAATAAATTTGCCAGTTTAGCTCCAAGGGTCGGGGTCAAAGCCACAGATACACAAATCTCACAAAAGGGACGTGTTACTGTGGGTGTCGTCGGGGTTTGGTTGTTGGTAGCTGTGCCTGGAATAAAAATGCAACTGTAGGCTGACACAATTATGTAGGTTACTATTAAACAGAGGCACAACAACAGGCTGCGTTTATTTACAAGGTCACACGATCACAGAGCGAGGATACACTGAGACTCGGCATTACTCGATGACTTAGTCTACCTCGTTTATATGCAAGCGGGCTTGCCTTGTGGATGTCGAGGCTTCTCCACGGGTCTCACCGTCGGGGTTAGCTGGAGGTGGTTGAGGGACTGCAGGGTCGGGGTAGCGATGATGACCATCGCGGGGATTGTTGGCCACAATCCCGTTGGAGTGTGCTCCCAAAAGGCGACGAAGCACTTCTGGGGTCATCAAAGCACCTTGGTTGATGGCTGGGGGTGACCTCAAGGTCTCGATTGGTAGTCCGAACAGCACGACTGGGCTGTCGGCGTCGGGCCCATCTTCTCCTCTCGCCAGGGCTCGACGAACCAGCTCTCCACGAGCTGCGATCAGATCAATGGTGATTTGATCGAACAGTTCCTCTAGTGCACCTACATAGCGCACTAGGTGCAACAATGCAGGATCCGTCTCGTGATCTCCGTTGGCAACCTGGGGTGGTCTACCATGCACTTCACGTCTGGGGTAGTAATAGAACGAGCGACGATTAACTACGGGCGACAATCGCCGGAGTTGAACTATAGCCTCTCGAGCAGCTAGCTGGATGGCTTGTGGCTCGAAGGAAGTTGTCCTTCCGGTGAACTCAGAGGCGTTTCGGCGATGCAGACCCCTACCGTAGATGTACACAAGTGGCCTGTAATTGACGGCTCTCACCGCTCATGGATCCTTGGTACACAACATATTCTGGGGGCTCTTCTAACGCATAGGCACGACGGGTGAGGTTTGCGAGTATGGTCACAAAACCTCCAAGGTTGGTTGTTGTGGTCTCATTGTGCACGACGGGGCCAGGCATTATGGCTTGGTTTGGGGTAGAGATTGTGCTGTGCTGGGTTGAGGCGGAGCGTGCCCTTTTTATAGAAAAAGGGGGACGAAGTCTTCCTTCACACGCTTGCGAATGAGACACAATAGGCATCGGTCACTGGCGTGTGATCGACAGGCTAGGTTGATAGGTTGGGCACCAACTGCCAAAAGTGTCGGGGTCACTGTGTGGCTATCTTGCACGAGAAGCTTGGCTGGGTTTAGGTTAAGGTCTGGTGGTTTGGCTTGCCTAGGTTTTTTTTCGACCTGGCTAGGATAGGATTAGCCAATGGTCAGCCTGGCTCTGATACCAAGTTTGTCACGACCGGTTTTTCGGGTATTAAATTCCAGAGAATGGCCGTTGTGCTCACCAGCCCCAGGATTTCTGTTAGCTGATGAGGCACCAACTTGATACAGAAAATTCCAAGCAAAACACAAAATATGTAGTACAAGACCATTCTGGTCTGTGAGTACAACAATGGTTTCTAGTGGTTGATGGCGGAAGCGGTTTGTGGATCATCAGCGTCTATGGGACTCCATTTCCCACAGGAATAGCTGACCAGGTTAACTCCTATCTTCGCGAGGCTGCTATCACCATTGTGTAGGTTCCGGGGCTGTCATCGCAACGCTCCTCTCCACGCAAGAAATCTGGCCAAGACAATAGCCAGGGACAAGCCAGTGAGTACTTTGAATGTACTCGCAAACATTATGAACACAGATATAACATAACAACCGATAATCATGCTTTGAAAATATTCTATGATCACAACGTCAGTCATAAAAATAAAATCCTTGATGCATGCAAGCAGGTTATTAATATGTAACAATGAAAATGTAATAACAGAGTAGGAATAAAATGCACCATTCGGATGTCTAAAGCGACGTCTCGAATTGATGGTAAATAACAAGCATGCCTCAGTCGGGCGTCTGAGCGACACCACATAAAGGGCTTATAAAGTAAATGAAAAACAAGCATGCCACAGTCGGGCGTCTCAGCGACACCACATAAAGGGCTTATAAAGTAAATGAATGACAAGCATGCCACAGTCGGGCGTCTCAGCGACACCACATAAAGGGCTTATAGAGTAAATGAATAACAAGCATGCCACGATTCAAGGCGTCTCAAATGACGCCACATAAAGGGCTTATAAAGTAAATAAATAACAAGCATGCCACAATGAAAGGCGTCGGCGACACCACATAAAGGGCTTATAAATAATCACAGTAAATATCCAGGAGATAGAACCATCCCAGGGATACTCGATAATTCAAATAATATAACGGGTTAGTCCATAACAATATAATAATCATGGTTCTCACAAGTCACAAGTCGAAATCCAAGTTCTGGTTTAACAGTTTCTCCTCCGAAGACCGACACTAAGACCAACACTTGACTCATCCCAGACTGAAGTCCTTAACCATGGACACGGCTATTCGAATAGGTTTAATCTCTGCAGAGGGTGTACTCTTTACCCACGAGTAACGGATTCCTTTAGTCCATCGAGACTAATTCCGTCTACGGCCTTTTAGTTGAGAGCACACCTAACTTGCACACACCAGCTTAACTTACCGGTGTCTGGAATCACCCACGACCCTTGTTAAGCAAAACTCTAAGTGGGGAGGCTACAACCTCGCGTAGCATGGGATCAAATTTATATCGCACGCTCTAAGGGGTGGCCTCCCCTCTTAGTCTCAACCGGAAACACCCATGCCCCCGGACCAGGTGGCCTGCCTACTGGCTACAACCGGTATCTTCCACCATGGCCTCTTTGTACGGTGTGTGCTAGAAAGGGGTTGACGACTTACTGAACCGTACCCTACTTGTTGTAGAGACAAGTGGTAGCACGAAACAAGTATGGGGGTTACTGGAACAAGACTCGATCTATGGTCGACTCAGGAGGTTTAAGTATTCCCTGCATGATTAGCATAACGAATATATTTCATCCAATGCAGTAATCACCACTCATCATACCCCTCATGCCATGCCGGACACACTCGTCTCGACAAGGAACTAGGGACAAGCTCGGTCTACCCAAGACAGAGACTTTCTCGCTTTTCCTTCAGAGGCACGAAAGGCATCTGAGGATGATCACTATCACAAGCATGTCCATTTCCAACAGGAAGGAAATTTCCAATAAGCATTCATACAAATGATCACATCACCACATAAAATAACGAGTTCTACGTAGTGAGGTGGTGTCATAATCGTGTCAAATAATGCATGCAAAAATATTATGACAGGGTTCAGAATGCTTGCTTTCAAGTTGTGGGGGAGGCAAGGTGCACTCCAAAACTTTTGAAAGCTTTCTCCTTTCTCCAAAAATCCTATTAAAAATATTTTTGAATCAATATATTGTTTCAAACACAGTACCAAAAGTTGTCAGAATTTTTTTGAAATAAATCTTAAAATAAACTAGACAATATTTGAGAGAGGTAGGAAAAAGAATAAATTCATTTGGAGTTATATTTAAAAAGTTATAGGCAGTCAAAGTTGTGGTCAAAATCTGTTTTAAAAAATAAAACAGAATAAAAAGAAAACGCTTTGAACAGGTATACGTCGAATACGTACTTTGGAATTACGTTTCCACATAACCCACGTGGACCGGTGCGGTGGGTCACTGACAGTGGGCCCGCCTGGCCCACTGGTCAGGTTTGACTATTCTCTCAGAGTGGAGAGGGGGAGGCCCTGGTGGCGCCGGAGTGATCGAGACAATGGCGGCGGCTGTGATTGCCGGAGATGAGGAAGACGACCCCTCTGGTCTTCCTATTGCTACGAGCGGATCGGTGAGGGAGTGAGAGAGGTTACTTGAGGCCTGGACGAGCTCGGGGGTCCTATTTATGGCGCATCCATGGCGGTTCCGCGGCCGAGGATAAGGGCGCCGGCGGACCGCCGCTCTGTAGCGGTCAGGGCGACGTGGCGGCGACGAGAGCTAGAGGACGCTCTTGCGGATGAGTCTGAGCTGCTCCAGGGGCAGGTGGCGAGCGAGAGAGGCTCAGGCGGCGCCGACCTGTGTAGGGGTTGTCGGGCAGCCGTGGCGCCTAGCTCCTGGCTTGCCGGAGACGTGGCGAGGGGCTGCTTGGCGTGTTCTGGTGAGAGGGAGAGTGTGTGGCGCGGCTCTGCAGTGTGGGCAAAACCAGGGGCGCGACGCGGCGGCTCGGCCGCGGCACATGCAAAACGCTTGCTCTGTTCGCGCCCAGAGCACGCACGGGACATGCTCGACAAAATGCCAGGGCATGCTAGAGGTCTTGGGTGAGGTTGGGGTTTAACAGACCTAGGTTAAAGTCATCTAGAGGCTTAGTGGACAGGTTAGTTTTCCCAGAGGTGCAAGGTCACAGTGCAATGACAAAAGTCATGTCAAAGCTGTTCATGCACTCAAGGTGTTTGACAAAATGCCACAGGCACCTAGGCATTTCTTGGGGTGGCCAAATTCTCCAGGCTAGTGTCTCTTTAATTGCAAAAGAGAGTGGTAAGGTCATTTGGGCAAAAGAAGAAACTTGCTAGTGCAAGTTTTGCAAATCTTCAGATTTGGACAGAAAGAACAGGGCATGATTGCAAGAGCTCGAATTGCTCCAATGAGTCCAACCTCTTGGACTTAAGGGTTTTGGAGGATGGGTTATAAGTAGGAAAAGGAATCACATCAAAAGGAGCAAGTTAAAATATAGTTGTAGTACAAATCATCAAGTTGGACCAGAATGGAAATGAGGTTGATTCACTCAAAATTTTCAAAGAACATAGCTAGGTTTTTGCATAAAGTGGAATAATATGCTCCTACTGACATCCCAAAATTTTGGTAGTGGTTTTAAAGAAATAATTAAATAGGTTGTAGTGTAAAACTGCCCACTGGACCAGATTTGAAAATTAGGTGTAGAACTCAAAATATTCACTGAATGAAATATATTTTTGTATAAAAGTTGTTTAGAAACATCACATGACATCTCCAAATTTTGGTGGAATTTTTGAATGAATTTATAAAAGGGTTGCAGTGCAAATGGGACCCTAAACTTATGAAAAACCAAATTAGAGAAATAAAGCTCAGGGGAAAATAATTATATGAAAAAAATCCCACTGATAAAAGGATTGTTTTATTTGAGAGGGTAAAAGAGTCCAATAAATTTGGGAAGTTTTTTTACTTGAGGTAAAAACTCCATAAAAATAAAGGGGAGAAAGGTTTTGAAATCAAAAGAAAATCCAGAAAACCAAAGTTTAAGTTCCTCGCAAAATATCAATTAATAAAACAAGGTTAAAATTTTTGGGGTGTTACACCGGAGAAAGTGATCGGTCTTCACTTGCTTCGAGGCCAGGTGCCTCCGTCCATTCTGCCACGAAATCTGCCAATGCGGCCCCCTTGATGACTCTGGTTGTGCTGAATTCTAGCTGAAACGCTTGTAGTTCGATGTTCCACTCAGCTACTCTCCCAGCTGAGTTGGTGCTCCTGAGCACCCTCTCCCGAGGGTATGCTGAGACGACCTTGATGGGATGACCTTGGAAGTAGTGCCGCAGCTTGCGTGAGGCTACCAATAGCGCGAGGAGGAGTTTTTGGGGCATGGGGTACCGTGCCCTCGCATCCCGTAGCACCGTGCTGATGAAATACACTGGGTGTTCGACGAGAGTAGGAGTGCTGACGAGGCCCATGCCCTCCAGAGGGTCTGACGCCTCCTGAGTCGACGGAGCCCCCAGCACCTGGCTGCCTGGCGCGACCTCTTCGGCCCTAGGGGCACCTTCCTGCTGAGGCTGGTTTCCATCTGCCGAGGTCGTCACCTTCGCGAGGCCTTCTTGGTCTTGTGCCGCCATGATCGGGGCCGTGGCCGGGCGTGACGCAGCCTTGATCTGGCGCTCTTCCCGAACCGCCACTAGAGCTGCGCTGGCGGAGTAGGGTGTGGCGGCGAGGTAGAGCACCAGGGGCTCGAGTGGGCGTGGCACGACCATCACAGGAGGGCTGGTAAGGTACCTCTTGAGCTCTTGGAATGCATTGTCGGCCTCTTCAGTCCATTCAAAGGGGCCCTTCTTCTTCATCAGCTTGAAGAACAGCGGTGCTCGTTCCCCAGCTTGGAGATGAACGTCCTAAGCGATCACGCGCGCCCGGTGAGTTTCTGCATTTCTGAGGGTCTTTGGCGGGCTCATGTCTTCGATTGCTGACCTTTTCCTGGTTTGCCTCGATGCCCCTATGGGACACGAGGAAACCTGGAGCTTGCCCAAGGGGACTCCAACACGCACTTCTCGGGTTGAGCCAGATCCACTTTATCAAGGCTCACGAAGGTTTCTTCAAATCCTGTATCGTGGTTTTCGCCTCCGAGACTTCACTACGATGTCATCGACGACGCCTCGACATTCTTCCCGAGCTGTTGGCCTGAGGCGATGTGCATCGTCACGAAAGGTCGCGCCTGCGTTGCGCAACCCAAACGACATGCAGGTATAGTAGTACACTCCGCATGGGGTCAGGAAAGCCATTTTTTCCACGTCTTCCACCGCCATCTTGATTTGGTGATAGCCTGAGAAGGCATCTAGGAAGCACAGCAGGTCACACTCAGCGGTGGAGTCGACGATCTGGTCAATGCGAGGAAGCGGAAACGGATCCTGTGGGCAGGCCTTGTTGAGGTTGGTGAAGTCGACACACATACGTTCCTTTCCCCCCTTCTTTGGCACGACGACTGGGTTGGCCAGCCAATCCGGGTAGCGGACCTCGCGAATAACCCCTGCTGCCTCTAGCTTGCGGGTCTCTTGGACGATAAAAGCTTGTTTCTCCGTGGACTGTCGCCTTGCCTTCTGCTTTATGGGGCGCACGTTGGGGCACACGTTGAGGTGATGCTCAATCACGCCCCTCGGGACCCCCGCCAACTGATCAGGTCACCATGCGAACACCTTATTGTTTGCACGCAGGAACTTCACCAAGGCCTCCTCCTGCTCGGGTTCGAGGTTTGCACCTATGGTGAAGGTGGCGTCAGTGGACCCGCCCTCGTCGACTGGCACCTGCTTGGTCTCCGCCTTGTTTTGAGTGAATAGCTGCTTCTTCTTGCATGGCGGGCCGTGCCGCCGCAGCCGTCTTGAAAACAAGCTTGAGCGCCTGCAGTGCATCTCCGGTGTTTCCTGACACGGTAAGGACGCCGCTGCTCCCGGGCATCTTCATGAGGTTATACGTCGGGTGAGTTGCTGCCATGAACCGGGCAAGGCCGGGTAGCCAAGGATGGCGTTGTAGGGGAGGCTGATGGGGGCGATGTCGAAGTTGATCAGCTCCGTGCGGTAGTTGTCATGGTGCGAAAGGTCACCGGGAGGCGAATTTGTCCCAGGGAGGCGGTGGAACCGGCTCCGACTCCCGAAAAAGGCCTGCTGGGCTGGAGCCGCTCTGGTGGCACATGGAGGAGGCTGAAGGCCTCCACAGAGAGCACGTTGAGGCCAGCTCCGCCGTCGATGAGGGTCCTGGTGACTGCCACTTCGCAGATGGTGGGGGTACACAGCATAGGGAGCGCACCCGATCCGGCGGGGTTGGAGGGGTGATCGTCCGAGTTGAAGAGCAGATCGGCCTCGGGCGCCACCCAGCCCGGCGGGGCTCCCTGGCGCTCGAAGGCGGCGGCTATCTGGCGGGTGAACGGCTTGACATGGCGGCTTGAAGGTGGCGCCAGTGAGCCGCCTAGGAGACCTGCGACGACCGGGGGCGCCGGCCCGACGCGATGGGCGAGGTAGAGGTCGCGCAGCTCCCCCAACAGGCATGCTGCTCGTTCCCCGCCCGACCAGTGGGGGCATTGGCGGCAGGCGACGGGGAACGACGGGGCCGTCCATCGACGGGAGCCGTCTGAGTGACTCGAGTGGCGCGAGCAGCCCGAGGCTCGGCATGGGCTCTGCGAGCGTCAGCCATGGACATGACGGAAGACCACACGCGACCAGCGGAAGAAAAATTCCGGCGCACCCCTACCTGGCGCGCCAAATGTCGGATTTCAGGTTCCGGAAGACCCTTGAGGTTCGAACACTGGGGTGCGCGCGGAGATCTTTCCCCCTACCAGCTTACGCGTGAATGATTAGTGAGGGATCTGGACTACGAACGAGGAAAAACACAAGGGGCGCAAGGTCTATACTGGTTCAGGCCACCGATGTGGTGTAATACCCTACTCCAGTGTGTGGTGTGGTAGATTGCTTCAGGGGCTGATGATGAACAGTACAAAGGAAGAACAGCCTCGCGAGGGGTGTTCTTGGGCTGGTGCGATGAACTGCTTGGGTGAGTTCGATCGCCTCTCTCTCTTTGCTATCTATCCCATCTCTCTTGTGGATCTCCCCCTCTCTCTGTGGTGGCTAGTCCTATTTATAGAGGGAGACCCTGGGCCTCTTCCCAAATAATGAGCGGGAAGGGCGCCAACAATTGGCCATTTTGAAGGGGAACATCCAAGACACTTATCCTGACTAAAGTTGGTCTTGGCTGCCAAAGTCTCCGACGGTGACGCCGTCACGGGATCCACGATGACCTCCTTCCTGTCGCTCTGCTGGTCTTGGTCTTGTTGCACCAAGTGGTAATCTTTGCACGATGCCTTGGCACATGCTTGCCTCCTTTGCACCAAAGGGGAAATGAGGACAACTGCGGGTTGGCGCCACTTTGGTCTCGATCGTCATGGCTTGCGTCACGGGGCACCCTCGTGAGGTACCCTGCCTTGATCTCTCCGCCTCCTCGTGAGACTGCCTGACAAGGCTGCTCCCGAGGAATGTTCCTGTCGTCCGCCCCGCGAGGCTTGGCCCCTCGCGAGGGTCTTGAGCTTGAGATGATGAAGCTGGGCCACATTGGGCCCCCACTTGAGCCACGCCGCAGGCCGCAGGCAGGCAAGTCTGGGGACCCCCGTTCCCAGAACGCCGACAATCTCTTGGCTGATAATATTGATGGGCATGTTATTTATTTCTGTGATGAAACTGCTAGAATTGCTAAGCCTTGTGCTAAAGATAAACATAGACATGTGGTAGGCATGCCTGTTATTTCTGTTAAAATAGGAGATCATTGTTATCATGGCTTATGTGATATGGGTGCTAGTGCTAGTGCAATACCTATTGACTTATACAAAGAAATTATGCATGATATTGCACCTATTGAGTTAGAAGGTATTGATGCCACAATTAAACTTGCCAATAGAGGTACTATATCACCAATTGGAATTATTAGAGATGTTGAAGTCTTGTGTGGGAAAACTAAATATCCTGCTGATTTTATTGTTCTTGGTTCCCCACAAGATAGCTTTTGTCCCATTATATTTGGTAGACCCTTCTTAAACACTGTTAATGCTAAGATATATTGTGAAAAGAATGTTGTTACTATTGGTTTGGGTGATATGTCTCTTGAGTTTAATTTTTCTAAATTTCGTAGACAACACCGTGAAGAGGAATTGCCTAGTAAAGATGAAATCATTGGTCTTGCTTCTATTGCTGTACCTCCTAGTGATCCTTTAGAACAATATTTGCTAGACCATGAAAATGATATGTTTACGAATGAAAGAACGGAAATAGATGAAGTGTTCTTTAAACAAGGACCTATTCTGAAACACAACTTGCCTGTTGAAATCCTAGGGGATCCTCCCACACCCAAGGGTGTTCCCGTGTTTGAGCTTAAACCTTTACCTGATACTCTTAAATATGCTTATCTTGATTAAAAGAAGATATATTCTGTTATTATTAGTGCTAACCTTTTAGAGAAGGAGGAAGAAAAATTATTGAAAACTCTGAAGAAGCACCGTGCTGCTATTGGATATACTCTTGATGATCTTAAGGGTATCAGTCCCACTCTATGTCAACACAAAATAAATTTGGAGAAAGATGACAAACCAGTTATTGATCACCAACGAAGGCTGAATCCTAAAATGAAAGAAGTGGTAAGAAAGGAAATACTAAAGCTCCTTGAGGCAGGTATAATCTATCCCGTTACTGATAGTCAGTGGGTAAGTCCTGTCCATTGTGTCCCTAAGAAGGGATGTATTACTGTCGTTCCTAATGATAACGATGAATTGATTCCGCAAAGAATTATTACAGGTTATAGGATAGTAATTGATTTCCACAAATTAAATAAAGCTACTAAAAAAGATCATTACCCGTTACCTTTTATTGATCAAATGCTAGAAAGATTATCCGAACATACACATTTTTGCTTTCTAGATGGTTATTCTGGTTTCTCTCAAATACCTGTGTCAGCTGATGATCAAGCTAATACCACTTTTACTTGCCCTTTTGGTACTTTTGCTTATAGACGTATGCCTTTTGGTTTATGTAATGCACCTGCTACCTTTCAAAGATGCATGATGGCTATATTCTCAGACTTTTGTGAGGTTTTCATGGACGATTTCTCCGTTTATGGATCCTCTTTTGATGATTGCTTGAGCAACCTTGATCGAGTTTTGCAGAGATGTGAAGAAACTAATCTTGTCTTGAATTGAGAGAAGTGCCACTTTATGGTTAATGAAGGCATTGTTTTGGGGCATAAAATTTCTGAAAGAGGTATTGAAGTTGATAAAGCCAAGGTTGATGCTACTGAAAAGATGCCATGTCCCAAGGACATCAAAGGTATAAGAAGTTTTCTTGGTCATGCCGGTTTTAATAGGAGGTTCATTAAGGACTTTTCAAAAATTTCTAGGCCCCTGACTAATCTATTACAAAAAGATATACCATTTGTCTTTGACGATGATTGTGTAGAAGCATTTGAAATACTTAAGAAAGCATTAATTTCTGCACCTATTGTTCAGCCACCTGATTGGAATTTACCTTTTGAAATTATGTAGGTGCATTACATAAGAAATTAAATGGTTGATAAGAAAAATGTTGTAGGTGTTGTTCTAGGGCAAATGGTTGATAATAAATTAAATGTTATTCAATATGCTAGTAAAACTCTAGACAATGCCTAGAGAAATTATGCTACTACTGAAAAAAGAATTCTTAGCAGTTGTATTTGCTTGTGATAAGTTAAGACCTTATATTGTTGATTCTAAAGTAACTATTCACACTGATCATGCTGCTATTAAATATCTTATGGAAAAGAAAGATGCTAAACCTAGACTTATTAGATGGGTTCTCTTGCTGCAAGAATTTGATTTGCATATTATTGATAGAAAAGGAGCTGAGAACCCCGTTGCAGATAACTTGTCTAGGTTAGAAAATGTTCTTGATGACCCACTACCTATTGATGATAGCTTTCCTGATGAACAATTAAATGTCACAAATGCTTCTCATACTGCTCCATGGCATGCTGATTAGGCTAATTACATTGTTGCTAAGTTTATACCGCCTAGTTTCACATACCAGCTAAAGAAAAAGTTTTTCTATGATTTGAGACATTACTTCTGGGATGACCCGTATCTTTATAAAGAAGGAGTAGATGGTGTTATTAGACATTGTGTACCTAAGCATGAACAAGAACAGATCCTATGCAAGTGTCACTCCGAAGCTTATGGAGGACACCATGCTGGAGACAGAACTGCGCATAAGATATTGCAATCCGGTTTTTATTGGCCTACTCTCTTCAAGGATGCCCGTAAGTTTGTCTTATCTTGTGATGAATGTCAAAGAATTGGTAATATTAGTAGACGTCAAGAAATGCCTATGAATTATCCACTTGTTATTGAACCATTTGATGTTTGGGGCTTTGATTATATGGGATCGTTTCCTGCCTCTAATGGGTATACTCATATTTTAGTTGCCGTTGATTACGTTACTAAGTGGGTAGAAGCTATTCCAACTAGTAGTGCTGATCATAACACCTCTATTAAGATGCTTAAAGAAGTTATTTTTCCGAGGTTTGGAGTCCCTAGATATTTAATGATTGATGGTGGTTCACATTTTATTCATGGTGCCTTCCGTAAAATGCTTGCTAAGTATGATGTTAATCATATAATTGCATCTCCTTATCACCCACAGTCTAGTGGTCAAGTAGAATTGAGTAATAGAGAACTCAAATT
Source organism: Aegilops bicornis (assembly GCA_021605145.1). Classification (NCBI taxonomy): domain Eukaryota; kingdom Viridiplantae; phylum Streptophyta; class Magnoliopsida; order Poales; family Poaceae; genus Aegilops; species Aegilops bicornis. The sequence goes on along the minus strand of CM038670.1, from coordinate 750,790,312 downwards.
AATTTTGCAAAAGACTGTTAATAGATCTAGAAGGAATTGGTCCAAGAAACTTGATGATGCATTATGGGCCTATAGAACTGCATATAAAAATCCTATGGGTATGTCTCCGTATAAAATGGTTTATGGAAAAGCATGTCACTTACCTCTGGAACTAGAACATAAGGCATATTGGGCTACTAAAGAGCTCAATTATGATTTCAAACTTGCCGGTGAGAAGAGGCTATTTGACATTAGCTCACTTGATGAATGGAGAACCCCAAGCCTATGAGAATGCCAAATTGTTTAAAGAAAAAGTTAAAAGATGGCATGACAAAAGAATACAAAAGCATGAGTTTAATGTAGGTGATTATGTATTGCTATACAACTCTTGTTTAAGATTTAAAACTTCTCTCTAAACGGGAAGGTCCTTACATTATCGAGGAGGTCTATCGTTCCAGTGCCATAAAAATCAACAACTTCGAAGGCACAAATCCGAAGGTGGTGAACGGTCAAAGAATTAAACATTATATCTCAGGTAATCCTATAAATGCTGAAACCAATGTTATTGAAACCTGAAAGTGCAACTATCCCTAGGTGGTTTTGGTAATTCATAACAACATATAGCTCATTGAGCTAATGCTATTCCAAGATGAACATTTCAGGAAGGCTCAATGAATGGCATGGCATGGATGATGAAAGTGGATCCCTCAAAATGCTAATGACAAAGGATTGGCTCAAGCTCAAAAGCTCAAGACTCTTCATTTTATATTTTAGTGATTCAAGATCACATTGAGTATATAGGAAAAGCCAATACTATCAAGGAGGGATGAGGTGTTTCTTAATGAGCCTCTTGCTTCATGTGCTTAGTGATATGCTCCAAAACCCTCAGCTACTTTCTCACATCCACATATGACCTAAACCTAAAGACAAAATCGGTCTCACCGATTCTTCCTATCCGGCGCCACCGATTTCATATGTCATAGCCACTGCCACAAACCCTAGGCAAATCGGTTCTACCGATAGGGATCTCGGTCTCACCGAGATGGGATTGTAATCCCTCTGTTTCCTTTTCGTAACTTTTCGGTCTCACCGAAGGAGCGGATCGGTCCCACCGAGATTGCAATGTAAACTCTCTGTTTCCCTTTTGTAACATTTCAGTGTCACCGAAAAGAGCAAATCGGTCCCACCGAGTTTACGTGACCAACTCTCTGGTTAGCTAATTACTAAAATCGGTCTCACCGAGTTTGTGTAATCGGTCTCACCGAGATTACGTTATGCCCTAACCCTAACCATATCGGTCCTACCGAGATGCATGTCGGTCCCACAGAAAACCCTAACGGTCACTAGGTTTACTAAAATCGGTCTGACCGAGTTTGTTGATTCGGTCTCACCGAGAATGGTAAATTGTGTGTAACGGTTAGATTTTGTGTGGAGGCTATATATACGCCTCCACCTCCTCTTCATTCGTGGAAAGAGCCATCAGAACAAACCTACACTTCCAACTTACCATTTCTGAGAGAGAACCACCTACTCATGTGTTGAGGCCAAGATATTCCATTCCTACCATATGAATCTTGATATCTAGCCTTCCCCAAGTTGCTTTCCACTCAAATCTTCTTTCCACCAGATTCAAATCCTATGAGAGAGAGTTGAGTGTTGGGAGACTATCATTTGAAGCACAAGAGCAAGGAGTTCATCATCAACACACCATTTGTTACTTCTTGGAGAGTGGTGTCTCCTAGATTGGCTAGGTGTCACTTGGGAGCCTCCGACAAGATTGTGGAGTTGAACCAAGGAGTTTGTAAGGGCAAGGAGATCGCCTACTTCGTGAAGATCTACCGCTAGTGAGGCAAGTCCTTCGTGGGCGACAGCCATGGTGGGATAGACAAGGTTGCTACTTTGTGGGTGGAGCCCTCCGTGGACTCGCGCAACCGTTACCCTTCGTGGGTTCAAGTCTCCATCAACGTGGAGGTACGATAGCACCACCTATCAGAATCACGCCAAAAACATCCGTGTCTCCAATTGTGTTTGAATCCTCCAAACCCTTCCCCTTACTTTCTTGCAAGTTGCATGCTTTAATTTCCGCTGCTCATATACTCTTTGCATGCTTGCTTGAATTGTGTGATGATTGCTTGGCTTGTCCTAAGATAGCTAAAATCTGCCAAACTCTAAAACTGGGAAAAGGCTAAGTTTTTAATTGGTCAAGTAGTCTAATCACCCCCCCTCTAGACATACTTCAAGGTACTACAAGTGGTATCAGAGCCTTGGTCTCCATTTGCTTTGACATAACCCCGCCGTTTGGGCAATTATTTGTATTGTCTTGCAAGGTGAATTCTTTGATGGGAGAGAGCCGAACCGTGAAGCTAATGCGGAAGAATTGAAGATGTCGCAATACAACGCTCAAGCTTGTGATATCATCTTCAACGGATTGTGCCCCGTTGAATTCAACAAAATCAGCCGTCTTGAGAATGCAAAGGAAATTTGGGATACTTTGATTGATATGCATGAAGGTACTGAGTCCGTCAAGGAATCCAAGTTGGATGTGCTCCAAAGTCAGCTTGACAAGTTCAAAATGAAGGATGGTGAAGGTGTCGCTGAAATGTACTCTAGGCTTGCACTTATCACAAATGAAATTGCCGCTTAGGGAGTGAAGAGATGACCGATGATTCATCATCAAGAAGATCCTAAGAGCATTGGATGGAAAGTATGATACCGTGTGCACATTGATTCAAATGATGCCAAACTACAAAGATCTCAAACCAACGGAAGTCATTGGAAGAATTGTTGATCATGAGATGTCACGCAAGGATTAGGAGGAACTTCACAACAAGTCAAGTGGTGCCTACAAAGCCTCAAGTGAAGCCCCCACATCATCAAGTGAGAAACAAACCTTCAATGAAGAATTGAGATTAATGGTGAAGAACTTCAACAAATTCTACAAGAGTAGAAGCAAAGAAACAAGCTCCAAGTCAAGGTCTTACAATGACAAAAGATCTTCTAGTCGAGAGCGAAATTGCTACAATTGTGGGAGACCCGGACACTATTCCAATGAGTGTACGACACCCTACAAAAGAAGAGAAGACTCTCCAAAAAGAAGAAGTAGAAGAGAAGAATCACCACCAAGAGAGAGAAGGAGTAGAGATGATCATTCTGAACGAAGACCCTCACGGAGAAGCAAGGATTCGGAAAGGAAGGACAAGTCATCAAAGATCTATACAAAACGAAGACATCAAGCTCATGTTGGTAAATGGGTATCTGGCTCCGACTCTGACCATCACTCCGAGAGAAGCTATCACTCCGACTCCGAATATACTCAAGATGAAGGTGTTTCCGGTCTAGCACTTGTGTCAAACAACTCCTACGACATATTTGAATCACCAAATGAAGGAATTGGTAGATGCTTCATGGCCAAAGGTCCTAAGGTAACACACCCCGAGTATATTGATTTTGATGTTGATGAAGATGACTTGCTAGGTGATGATGATTTACTTGTTGACAACTCTAGTGATGAATACTGTGATGAAACGTCAATTAATCATGCTAATCAAGTTGAAACGAATGACAATGATAAGGAGAAAATTGAGCGTCTAACTAAAGAACTAAACACTCTTAAGTTAGCTCATGAAACTATCTTTGAAGATCATCGAGAACTTTTAAGGGCTCATGAGAAGCTACGCTTTGAAAAACTCAATCTTGAGCAAGAGCATGAGTTCTTAAAAGCAATCAATGATGATCTCCGTAAGAAAAGTTCTTCTTACATTGCCAAGCATTTACTCTTATCTACTTACATGCCTCAAGTCAAGTCTAGTAACAAGAACAAGAAAGATTCTTCTTCTAGTAGTAACAATAACAATGCTAAATCCAATATTGTTGCTTCTAGTAGTTCTCTTGATTCCACTAATGATTCTCTTAGCCAAGTTACACTTGAGCAAGAAAATAGCTTATTGAAGGGAATTATAGAGAAAGGTGTATACAAGAGCCTTGCCGGGAGTAAGCAATTCGAGGAAATTGTACGCAAGCAAGGAAGGCACTGGAAGAATCAAGGTGTTTGTTTTGAACGAAAGTTCAATGCCAATGGAGTTGAGTGGGAAGAAGATCAATACCCCAAGACGAAGTTTGTTCCTCAACAAGTGAAGTATGATCCTACTTCCTTCAAGGGAACACAAGCACAAGATGATCTTCCACCACAAGACCACAAGGGCAAGGACAAGCTTCAAGAAGAGATTGATGCATTTGAAGAAGCACCTAAGGTCTCAGTCAAGTGGATTCCCAAGACTGCGTCAAGTTCTACCTCATCAAGTACAACTACAACTCCAAGGATTCCCATCAAGATGATGTGGATCCAGAAGAAGAAGAACTAGAGAGTTCTTGAGGGTGACTCCGCCAACATATTTCACTCATATCATTATGGCAAGGACAAGTGCAATCATCTTCAATATCTTGCACTAGTTCAAGCAGTCACAAACCCTCATGTTGGTAAGGAATGGGACAAGGTAACCTAATGATTTCATGGACATCATTTTGTGTGTGCATCACTCTATGTCTATGGATATACTTGTTTGTTCCTTGTGGGACTAACCCATGTAGGTATTGAAAGTGCAACTCACTCCAAAGGATTGCTCCAAAAAGATCTACATCAACATTGAGCATCCACATCTTCAACACCTACATGAAGTCATCATCGACAAAACCCAAGGTTAGTTCATCCCTCTTAGGGGATCTCACATCTAGGGGAGCTTAACTCTAAGAATTGAGTCAAAGTAACTCTAATGATGTGAACACATAAATGCTTTATGTAAAAGTGGTAACCCCACTTGAGCTTAAGCGATGAGTATGACCTATGATCAAATGTTCTCATTTGACTCCTAAGTCAATATACTCATATATAGATGACCTAGTCATCGCCAATTGTTTGATAGATGCTAGAATTGGTTGTGCATGCTTTGTCACATATTTCATTTGCCATCTTATTGTGTGAGCATGTTGGTTGCATACTTTACTCATTCGAGGACATCCACTTGTTGTTTTGATTGATTGGCTTCTTTTTCTTTGGCCAAGTGGATGGACAAGAATGCCTAAGAACCTTCTCTAGCTATCTATGCTTTTCTCGTCTCAAACTCTATTCATGCTACATCACAAAATTTGATCAAGTCAGATTCGAACCACTCTATGTGAGGAGCACTCGGACTCCCCGATTCGTCATAGACTTAAACTTCCAAAACTTCTTTGTGATTTTCGGTCTGACCGATTTCCCCATTTCGGTCTTACCAAGATCACTTAGTCGATCTAGGTTTTCAATCTCGATGCAACCGATTTGAACTCTTCGGTCACACCGAGTTGCAATAACTGTACACAGTTTTGCATCTCGGTGCCACCGATTTGTTCCACTCGGTCACACCGACAGGGTCGGGCTATATATAGTCACGGGCAAAAATTTGGAAATTTCTCCGAACATCTTCGCCCGCGCAATAGCTCGCTCTGCCTCCGTGGTCTTTGGATCGTCTCCTCGTCGCTAGCCGCCCTCTGTCGCTGGTATGCGCCGCCGTCAACGGAATTCAACCCCGCCGTTGCCGCCATAGCGAGTCTCCACCGAACTAGGGTATGGACTCGATCACAGTGCTTTCCTCGTCTGATTCTCAGCACATTGTGTTCTTATTGATTCTTGCCACGATTGAAACACTCCTATCCAGTCAATGCAATCTGTAGAATAGTTTTGATTCGAAAATTTAGGGTTAGGTTTCCGCCGAAACCATCTCGGACCCACCAAGTTGAAAAACTTGGTCCCACCGATTTGGCTTATGCCATTGCACTAGTAAAACTCGGTCTGACCAAGAATTGCTAATCGGTGAGACCGATTTTAGGACTTTGTGAAACCCTAGCAGTCTCGGTGCCACCGAACTATGACTCGGTCCAACCGAGTTCATCAGTTTAGGTTCCAAAACTGCTTCGGTATCACCGAGTTTGAAAATCGGTTGATCCGAAATGCTTTCTGTGGAAAACTAAAACTGAATTTTTGAGTCATTCTTTGCAAAAATCTCTGCATTTTGTGATGCTCATCCACTCTAGCTCATCTATAACTCTTCATTGTGGTCGGCAAGATGTCGCATCAGAGTGACAGTCAGAAGAGGTCAAAGGAACAGGTGAACATGAGTGAGGGCACTAGTCCCTCCAGCTCTTCAGATGAAGGCAACAGGAGCACCCCAAGCAATCTGCCTAAAGCTGCCACCAGGAAAAGGAAGAAGAAAACCTCAGATTCTGAAGATGAGGATTATAGGGCGAAGAGGATGAAGCAACCTCCAAGAAGGTTGTGCTCAAAAGGAGTATGGATCAACACATAGCTCAAAGCACGGACTCAATAAGAAGGTTCCCGCCAAGAGGACACCAATGCCAAAGGTCGAGCATCAACTCAAATTCACGATAAGCCGGATCCCAAAGAGCCAAACCTGCTGAAGGGAAGAAAAGGAAAGAGAGGGTCAAGAAGACCACGATCAGAGTTTATTGGGAAGCCTTCCATGATGGAAGAGGAAGAAGAGATAGCTGCACCAGCACCAAAGGCACCCAAGCTTATGGGTGATGCTATAAGATCAGGGGCTGCCACATCTAAGCCCAAGGAAGCACCCAAAGCTGCCCCCAAGGCCAAGTCTGCACCAAAGAGGAATACCAGGAGTATTCCAGCTACTGAGAAGAACAAGGCCCAAGTGCCTGAGGTTGAAGAAGAAGATGAAGAAGGACAAGTTCTGAGGAAGCTCAAGCCCAAGATACCAGACCACAATGATGCCCATCTTGTGGCTGAGGACATGAACATCAGAAAAGATTCAGGGTTGAGTCTATGGAGGTTGGCAGATCCATATGCCACAAGGAGAAGGACTGTTGTGGACTACATGTTCCACACCAAGGAACAACAGGACTTTTATGAGACTGTTCTGCTGGATAAGAAGCCCATAGTGTGTGATATGAGGTGGGTCGACTGGACCTACATGAAAGGAAATGTAGAGCACTATCCTGGAGTGCAAGACAGTTTTGTTGCTTGTGGAGTTGCAAATTTTGTTGGGCAAAAGCTCACAAACTGGAATGATGAACTTATCATGCAATTCTACTCCACAACACACTTTTATCCAGATGGCAGGATAGTGTGGATGTCTGAAGGTACAAGGTACCAGTCAACTGTTGAGGAGTGGGCAAAGCTGATAAATGCCCCAAAGTAAAGTGATGATGATCTGGATGTATATGCCAAGAAGAAAATGGGACACAATGCCATGGCACATATGTACAAGGAGATCCCAGACAAAGCCCTAGAGACTTTCTCTTTTGGATCAGTCCACTTTCTTCCGCTGTGGCTGCCTACAATCAATTGGATCCTAAGGCACACTCTACTACCTAAGTCTGGTGACCACAACATGATCAGAGGGCATGCAATCAACATGCTGCATTTGTTTGATGTGCCTCAGAAATTCAAGGTCATGAGCCTTATAGTTGAAACCATTAAGAGGACTGCAGCAGATCATAAGAGGAGTTGTGGATATGCCCCTCAGATTCAGGAGTTGATTAACTCAAAGATGGGCACATGCAAATATCTATTGGATAAAGAACATTTTCCAATATATCCAGACTTTGAGGACAATGAGGTTGTCATGAATGAGAATGATCCATCGTCAGTTCAAGCACAAGAGAAGAAGGAGAAGGCAAGGAAGGAGAAGGCTGCCAGGATGCCAACTCAAGAGGAGGCATCTGAGTATTTCTTGAAGAACAAGCAGGAGCAACTCGGATACTTAATAGCATCAACACTGAGGATTGAGAAGGGATTGGCCACCGTCACTCAAAATCAGGAGAGCTTGGAAAGAATCATAGAACAAAAGTTCTATGACTTAGATGTGAAAGTAACCGAGATTCAGTCTGCAGTGGAGCAACTACAAGATGACATGCAGGAGAGGAAGGGCAAAACAACAACTGATGCATTTGCAGAGTGCCTAGAGCCCAGAGGTCATCTCATCGTGCAGCCTGACACCAGAGCCACTTCATCTGCACCAGCAACAGCCTCAGTGCCACCAGCTCCAGCACCTACATCAGCTCCAGCTCCATCTACTTCAACTGAAGCTTTCATCCTCGGCGCTATCCGGACTCCACCACCTGAAGATCAAGCCTGAGATTCGATCTAGCACTATGCATTTTCTATGAACTTTTTGGTAACTTGTTGCCAAAGGGGGAGAAAAATGTATAGATCATAGGCTTCGAGAGAGAGTGTGTTGCTTTTGTTCTCTCTTGATTTGGTGGTTTTGGTTTTTAAACTTGTTTGCTTTTGGTTGCTTGATATACTATGTTTGTGAGACATTGATGATCATGTGTTTGATCATAAGCTACACTTATGCATGTTTGATGATATTATCTTATCTATCCTATGTGATCATTCAATGTGCTTGGTGATGAGTGCATGTATTCATTTCATATCATTTTGAGCGCTCCACCAAGATGTATGTGACATGGAAGAGTAACCCATGAGCCTAATTCCTTGTGCATTTGCAGTCCAAAGCAAATCATAAACTATGCACAAATTTAGGGGGAGCTCTTGCTTATCACATACTTCTCAAAGCGACGATGTTTTTCAATCTTATTATCATTTGTCGTAGCTTTGATCTATATGTTGTCATCAATTACCAAAAAGGGGGAGATTGAAAGTGCAACTATCCCTAGGTGGTTTTGGTAATTCATAACAACATATAGCTCATTGAGCTAATGCTATTCCAAGATGAACATTTCAGGAAGGCTCAATGAATGGCATGGCATGGATGATGAAAGTGGATCCCTCAAAATGCTAATGACAAAGGATTGGCTCAAGCTCAAAAGCTCAAGACTCTTCATTTTATATTTTAGTGATTCAAGATCACATTGAGTCTATAGGAAAAGCCAATACTATCAAGGAGGGATGAAGTGTTGCTTAATGAGCCTCTTGCTTCATGTGCTTAGTGATATGCTCCAAAACCCTCAACTACTTTCTCACATCCACATATGACCTAAACCTAAAGACAAAATCGGTCTCACCGATTCTTCCTATCCGGCGCCACCGATTTCATATGTCATAGCCACTGCCACAAACCCTAGGCAAATCGGTTCTACCGATAGGGATCTCGGTCTCACCGAGATGGGATTGTAATCTCTCTGTTTCCTTCTCAGAACTTTTCGGTCTCACCGAAGGAGCGGATCGGTCCCAATCGAGATTGCAATGTAAACTCTCTGTTTCCCTTTTGTAACATTTCGGTCTCACGAAAAGAGCAAATCAGTCCCACCGAAGTTTACGACCAACTCTCTAGTTAGCTAATTACCAAAATCAGTCTCACCGAAGTTTGTGTAATCGGTCTCACCGAGATTACGTTATGCCCTAACCCTAACCATATCGGTCCTACCGAGATGCATGTCGATCCCAATCAAAACCCTAACGGTCACTAGGTTTACTAAAACCGGTCTGACCGAGTTTGTTGATTCGGTCTCACCGAGATTGGTAAATTGTGTGTAACGGTTAGATTTTGTGTGGAGGCTATATATACCCCTCCACCCCCTCTTCATTCATGGAGAGAGCCATCAGAACAAACCTACACTTCCAACTTACCATTTCTGAGAGAGAACCACCTACTCATGTGTTGAGGCCAAGATATTCCATTCCTACCATATGAATCTTGATCTCTAGCCTTCCCCAAGTTGCTTTCCACTCAAATCTTCTTTCCACAAGATTCAAATCCTATGAGAGAGAGTTGAGTGTTGGGGAGACTATCATTTGAAGCACAAGAGCAAGGAGTTCATCATCAACACACCATTTGTTACTTCTTGGAGAGTGGTGTCTCCTAGATTGGCTAGGTGTCACTTGGGAGCCTCCGACAAGATTGTGGAGTTGAACCAAGGAGTTTGTAAGGGCAAGGAGATCGCCTACTTCGTGAAGATCTACCGCTAGTGAGGCAAGTCCTTCGTGGGCGACGGCCATGGTGGGATAGACAAGGTTGCTACTTATGGGTGGAGCCCTCCGTGGACTCGCAAGAATGTTACCCTTCATGCGTTGAAGTCTCCATCAACGTGGAGGTACGATAGCACCACCTATTGGAACCACGCCAAAAACATCCGTGTCTCCAATTGCGTTTGAATCCTCCAAACCCTTCCCCTTACTTTCTTGCAAGTTGCATGCTTTAATTTCCGCTGCTCATATACTCTTTGCATGCTTGCTTGAATTGTGTGATGATTGCTTGACTTGTCCTAAGATAGCTAAAATCTGCCAAATTCTAAAACTGGGAAAATGCTAAGTTTTTAATTGGTCAAGTAGTCTAATCACCCCCCTCTAGACATACTTCAAGGTACTACAAGTGGTATCAGAGCCTTGGTCTCCATTTGCTTTGATTTCCATAGCTTTTGGTGGTCATGGCCTTGGTTTCACAACCTAGGAGAGTATGGCGTCTAGCGAGGGAAATTGTCACCGTAGAGGTCCTTACTTTGATGGTACTAATTTTGCTAGTTGGAAGCATAAGATGAAAGTATATTGTTATGGATCATCCAACATGTTGAGCTTGCCTTTCCCCCTCATGCTACCCAAATTCTTTGCACCAAGTAGAGATACTACTTGTGCTTCCAAAAATCCTTGAACCCAGTTTTGCCATGAGAGTCCACCATATCTACCGATGGATTGAGTAAGATCCTTCAAGTAAGTTGTCATTGGTGCAAGCAATAAAAATTGCTCTCTAAATATGTATGGTTGATTAGTGTGGAGGAAATAAGCTTTATACGATCTTGTGATGTGGAAGAAATAAAAGCGGCGGACTGCATAATAAAGGTTCATATCAGAAGTGGCAATATAAAGTGACGTTCTTTCGCATTAAGATTTTGTGCATCCAACTCTGAAAGCGCATGGCAACCTCTGCTTCCCTCTACGAGGGGCCTATCTTTTACTTTTATCTCTTAACCTTATGCAAGAGTCATGGTGATCTTCCCCTTTGCTTTTTACATTTTATCCTTTGGCAAGCACAGTGTGGTGGAAAGATCCTGATATATATATATATATATATATATATATATATATATATATATATATATATCTAATTTGATGTAAGTTAGCATGAACTATTATAGTTGACATTACCCTTGAGGTAAAAGGTTGGGAGGCGAAACTATAAGCCCCTATCTTTCTCTATGTCCGATTAAAACTCCGTAACCACAAGTATTGCGTGAGTGTTAGCAACTGTGAAAGACTAAATGATAGTTGAGTATGTGGGCTTGCTGGAAAGCTCTGACATAGACTCTTTCTGATGTTATGATAAATTGCAATTGCTTCAATGGCTGAGATTGTAGTTTGTTGGTTCTCAATGAAGTTTCTAATTCATACTTGACATGGTGAATAGATTATTACTTGAGCATAAGAAATCATATGACATAATCCATATATGTTGCTGTTATGAGAATAATCATGATGCCCTCATGTCCGTATTTTATTTTATCGACGCCTCTACCTAAACATGTGGACATATTTATCGTTATCGGCTTCCGCTTGAGGACAAGCGAGGTCTAAGCTTGGGGGAGTTGATACGTCCATTTTGCATCATGCTTTTATATCGATATTTATTGCATTATGGGCTGTTATTACACATTATGTCACAATACTTATGCCTATTCTCTCTTATTTTACAACATTTACATAAGGAGGGAGAATGCGGCAAATTTGGAATTACAGAATTTGGAAAAGGAGCAAATATTAGAGTCCTATTCTGCACAACTCCAAAAGTCCTGAAACTCCACGAAAGTTGTTTTTGGAAATAATAAAAAATACTAAGCGTAAGAAATACCAGAGGGGGCCCACACCCTGGCCATTAGGGTGGGGGGCGCGCCCCTACATCGTGGGCCCCCTGTTGGCCCTCCGGTGCTTATCTTATGTTATATGAAGTCTTTCGTCCGAAGAAAAATCATAAGCAAGCTTTCAGGATGAGACTCCGCCGCCACGAGGCGGAACCTTGGCGGAACCAATCTAGGGCTCTAGCGGAGCTGTTTTGCCGGGGACACTTCCCTCCGGAAGGGGGAAATCATCGCCATCGTCATCACCAATGCTCCTCTCATCGGGAGGGCCCAATCTCCATCAACATCTTCACCAGCACCATCTTCTCTCAAACCCTAGTTCATCTCTTGTATCCAATTCTTGTCTCCAAGTCTGGGATTGGTACCTGTAGGTTGCTAGTAGTGTTGATTGCTCCTTGTAGTTGATGCTAGTTGGTTTATTTGGTGGAATATCATATGTTCAGATCCTATATGCATATTAATACTCCTCTGATTATGAACATGAATATGCTTTGTGAGTAGTTATGTTTGTTCCTGAGGACATGGGAGAAGTCTTACAATTAGTAGTCATGTGAATTTGGTATTCATTCGATATTTTGATGAGATGTATGTTGTCTCTCCTCTAGTGGTGTTATGTGAACATCGACTACATGACACTTCACCATTATTTGGGCCTAGAGGAAGGCATTGGGAAGTAATAAGTAGATGATGGGTTGCTAGAGTGACAGAAGCTTAAACCCTAGTTTATGTGTTGCTTCGTAAGGGGCTGATTTGGATCCATATATTTCATGCTATGGTTAGGTTTACCTTAATACTTCTTTTGTAGTTGCGGATGCTTGCAATAGGGTTAATCATAAGTGGGATGCTTGTCCAAGTAAGGACAGCACCCAAGCACCGGTCCACCCCACATATAAAATTATCAAAGTACCAAACGCAAATCATATGAACGTGATGAAAACTAGCTTGACGATAATTCCCATGTGTCCTCGGGAACGCTTTTCTTTATATAAGAGTTTGTCCAGGCTTGTCCTTTGCTACAAAAAGGATTGGGCCACCTTGCTGCACTTTATTTACTTTCGTTACTTGTTGCTCGTTACAAATTACCTTATCGCAAAACTATATGTTACCTATAATTTCAATGCTTGCAGAGAATACCTTCCTGAAAACCGCTTATCATTTCCTTCTGCTCCTCGTTGGGTCCGACACTCTTACTTATCGAAAGGACTACGATAGATCCCCTATACTTGTGGTTCATCATCCGCCGAGTGGAAGCGCGGCCGGGGAGGCCATGCAACCATGGCACATCTCCCTTCATCCACAGGGCTGCCACAACTGGAACGACCCCTGCCACGCGCAGCGGCCACCACGGGAACGGGGGGCCACGGCCGGGGTCACGGTGTGCTTGCGGGGACGGACACGTCCACGCTTGGGCGCCGGGGAGCTGGCCCCTCGCGAGGGGCCTTCCCCTTTTCCGCGGTAGAGAACCTTCTCGGCGGCGCCATTGGTGTCGCTGCTAGCAATGCAGCAAAGGGGAGAAGCAAGCAGAATGGGAAGAGATGGGCGATGGGGGCTCTGCCCCCCATTTATAGCAGGAGAAGGCCAACCAGCTGATACGTCTCCAACGTATCTATAATTTTTGATTGCTCCATGCTATATTATCTTCTGTTTTGGACATTATTGGACTTTATTATTCACTTTTCTATCAAACGGAGTCCAAACGGAACGAAACCTTGGAAGCGTGATTTTGGAACAAACATGATCCAGAGACTTGGACCCTCGTCAAGGAAGCTTCGAGGAAGCCACGAGGTGGGGCGCACCTACCCAGGCGCCCTCCACCCTCGTGGGCCCCATGTTGCTCCACCGACGTACTCCTTCCTCCTATATATACCTATGTATCCCCAAACAATCAGATACGGAGCCAAAAACCTAATTCCACCGCTGCAACCTTCTATACCCACGAGATTCCATCTTGGGGCACATTAGAGCTCACTTGGGAAGGGCATCGATCATGGAGGGCTTCTACATCAACACCATAGCCTCTCCGATGAAGTGTGAGTAGTTTACCTCAGACCTTCGGGTCCGTAGTTATTAGCTAGATGGCTTCCTCTCTCTTTTTGGATCTCAATACAATGTTCTCCCCTCTCTTGTGGAGATCTATTCGATGTTATCTTCTTTTGCGGTGTGTTTGTTGGGACCGATGAATTGTGGGTTTATGATCAAGTTTATCTATGAAAAATATTTGAATCTTCTGAATTCTTTTATGTATCATTGGTTATCTTTGCAAGTCTCTTCGAATTATCAGTTTGGTTTGGCCTACTAGATTGATCTTTCTTGCAATGGGAGAAGTGCTTAGCTTTGGGTCCAATCTTGTGGTGTCCTTTCCCAGTGATAGTAGGGCAGCAAGGCACGTATTGTATTGTTGCCATCGAGTATAACAAGATGGTTTTTTTATCATATTGCATGAATTTATCCCTCTACATCATGTCATCTTGCTTAAGGCGTTACTCTGTCCTTATGAACTTAATACTCTAGATGCATGCAGGATTGCGGTCGATGTGTGGAGTAATAGTAGTAGATGCAGGCAGGAGTCGGTCTACTTGTCTCGAACGTGATGCCTATATACATGATCATACCTAGATATTCTCATAACTATGCTCAATTACATCAATTGCTCAACGATAATTTGTTCACCCACCGTAAAATACTTATGCTCTTGAGAGAAGCCACTAGTGAAACCTATGGCCCCCGGGTCTATCTTCCATCATATTAATCTTCCAACACTTAGTTATTTCCGTTGCTTTTTATTTTGCTTTTATTTTACTTTGCATCTTTATCATAAAAATACCAAAAATATTATCTTATCATATCTATCATATCTCACTCTCGTAAGTGACCGTGTAGGGATTGACAACCCCTTATCGCGTTGGTTGCGAGGATTTATTTGTTTGTGTAGGTGTGAGGGACTCGCGTAGCCTCCTCTTGGATTGATACCTTGGTTCTCAAAACTGATGGAAATACTTACGCTACTTTGCTGCATCACCCTTTCCTCTTCAAGGGAAAACCAACGCGATGCTCAAGAGGTAGCAAGAAGGATTTACGCACCGTTCTTGGGGAGGTCTACGCAAAAGTCAACATACCAAGTACCCATCACAAACCCTTATCTCCCGCATTACATTATTTTCCATTTGCCTCTCATTTTCCTCTCCCCCACTTCACCCTTGCCGTTTTATTCGCCCTCTCTTCTTTGTTTGCCTCTTTTTGCCCGTCTCTTGTTTGGTCGTGTGTTGGATTGCTTGTTTGTCACGATGGCTCAAGATAATACCAAATTATTTGACTTTACCAATACCAACAACAATGATTTCCTTAGCACTCCAATTTCTCCTCATACCGATACTAAATCTTGTGAAATCAATGCTGCTTTATTGAATCTTGTCATGAAAGATCAATTCGCCGGCCTTCCTAGTGAAGATGCCGCTACTCATCTAAATAGCATCGTTGATTTGTGTGATATGCAAAAGAAGAAAGATGTTGACAATGATATTGTTAAATTGAAGCTATTTCCCTTTTCGCTTAGAGATCGTGCTAAAGCTTGGTTTTCGTATTTGCCTAAAAATAGTATTGATTCTTGGAATAAGTGCAAAGATGCTTTTATCTCTAAGTATTTTCCTCCTGCCAAGATTATCTCTCTTAGAAACGATATTATGAATTTTAAGCAACTTGATCATGAACATGCTGCACAAGCTTGGAAGAGAATGAAATTAATGATACGTAATTTCCCTACACATGGTTTGAATTTGTGGATGATTATACAAAAAAATTATGCCGGGTTGAATTTTGCTTCTATAAATCTTTTAGATTCGGCCGCGGGAGGCACTTTTATGGAAATCACGTTAGGAGAAGCTACTAAACTCCTAGATAATATTATGGTTAATTATTCTCAATGGCACACTGAAAGATCTACTAATAATAAAATGCATGCGATAGAAGAAATTAATGTTTTGAGTGGAAAGATGGATGAACTTATGAAATTATTTGCTAGTAAAAGTGTTTCTTCTGATCCTAATGATATGCCCTTGTCTACTTTGATTGAGAATAATAATGAATCTTTGGATGTGAATTTCGTTGGTAGGAATAATTTTGGTAACAACGCGTATAGAGGAAACTTTAATCCTAGGCCTTATCCTAGCAATTCCTCTAATAATTATGGTAATTCATACAACAATTCTTATGGAAATTTTAATAATATGCCCTCTGAATTTGAGATTAGTGTTAAAGAGTTTATTAATTCGCAAAAGAATTTCAATGCTTTGCTTGAAGAGAAATTGCTTACAGTTGATGAATTGGCTAGGAACGTTGATAGAATTTCTCTTGATGTTGATTCTTTAAAACTTAGATCTATTCCTCCTAAGCATGACATCAATGAGTCTCTCAAAGCCATGAGAAGTTCCATTGATGAGTGCAAAGAAAGAACCGCTAGGATGCGTGCTAAGAAAAATTGTTTTATGAAAGCGTGTTCTTCAAATTTCTATGAAAATAAAGATGAAGATCTAAAAGTTATTGATGTGTCCCCTATTAAATCTTTGTTTTGCAATATGAATCTTGATAATGATGGGACTGAATATGATCCACCTTTACCTAGAAGGCGTTCCAAATATTCGGAGTTTTTAGATCTAGATGCTAAAATTGATAAAAGTGGGATTGAAGAAATCAAAACATTAGATGTTAAAAACCCACTATTTTGGATTTCAAGGAATTTAATTATGATAATTGCTCTTTGATAGATTGTATATCCTTGTTACAATCCGTACTAAATTCTCCTCATGCTTATATTCAAAATAAAGCTTTTACCAAACATATCGTTGATGCCTTTATGCAATCTTATGAAGAAAAGCTTGAGTTGGAAGTTTCTATCCCTAGAAAACTTTATGATGAATGGGAACCTACTATTAAAATTAAGATTAAAGATCATGAATGCTATGCTTTGTGTGATTTGGGTGCTAGTGTTTCCACGATTCCAAAAACTTTGTGCGATTTGCTAGGTTTCCGTGATTTTGATGATTGCTCTTTAAACTTGCACCTTGCGGATTCCACTATTAAGAAACCTATGGGAAGAATTAACGATGTTCTTATTGTTGCAAATAGGAACTATGTGCCCGTAGGGTTTTATTGTTCTTGATATAGATTGCAATCCTTCATGCCCTATTATTCTTGGTAGACCTTTCCTTAGAACGATTGGTGCAATTATTGATATGAAGGAAGGGGATATTAGATTCCAATTTCCATTAAAGAAAGGCATGGAACACTTCCCTAGGAAGAAAATAAAATTACCATATGAATCTATCGTGACAGCCACTTATGGATTGCCTACCAAAGATGGCAATACCTAGATCTATCCTTGCTTTTATGCCTAGCTAGGGGCGTTAAACGATAGCGCTTGTTGGGAGGCAACCCAATTTTATTTTTAGTTTTTTGCTTTTGCTTCTGTTTAGGAATAAATTTTTGATCTAGCCTCTGGTTAGATGTGTTTTCATGTTTTAATTAGTGTTTTTGCCAAGTTAAACCTATAGGATCTTCTTGGATGATAGTTATTTGATCTTGGAGAAAATTCCAGAAACTTTCTGTCCACGAAAATAATTGTTAAAAATCACCAGAACGTGATAAAATATTGATTCCAATTGCTGCTGATCAATAAACAAATTATCTAGGTCTTCCTATTTTTTTGATTTTTTGGAGTTCCAGAAGTTTGCGTTAGTTACAGATTGCTACAGATTGTTCTGTTTTTGACAGATTCTGTTTTTTGTGTGTTGTTTGCTTATTTTGATGAATCTATGGCTAGTAAAATAGTTTATAAACAATAGATAAGTTGGAATACAGTAGGTTTAACACCAATATAAATAAATAATGAGTTCATTACAGTACCTTAAAGTGGTGTTTTGTTTTCTTTTGCTAACGGAGCTCACGAGATTTTCTGTTAAGTTTTGTGTTGTGAATTTTTCTAGTTTAGGGTGAAATATTTGATGGATTATGGATGTAGCGACCAGACCCGAATGGATCTAGTGCTCTGTGCTCAGTGTCATCCCTGGATCAGTAATGCTGACACCACACAGTACTTCGAAGGATTTATAGCAGAGTAGCAATCACACACTTATTACATCGTTGTCCACAAGGGAACTTAATACAATAATATGGCTTAAGGCCAACTAATAATAACAGCGGAAGGCTTGGAAGACAAGTGAGTCCATCAACTCCATCGGCATCACTGAGTATAGAACCACGACCTAACACCTAACTCGTCATGCGAAAAGTCTGCAACGTGAAAAGTTGCAGCCCAAAACGGGTCAAGACATGGAATATCTTTGGCAATGTAACACATAGAGAACAATGAAGCAACAAGCCTATACTACATGCATATATGGCTGGTGGTAAGGCTCTCTGATTTACATTTTTGCATAAAGCTGATTTTTCCCTACATCAAAGGAATAATTTTGTTTAACTATCATGGTGGTTGTTAAACATTGAGAATGGTTGACAGCATCCTCAATCCCAATTAAAAAGTACTCATTAAAAACCCAATAACTTTATTATTAGAAGTAACATGTTGAGATTCACATGATATTCAAGTACTAGATACTCAAGATTTGTCCATAACCAGGGACACGGCTAATCATGATTAGTTTATACACTCTGCAGAGGTTTGCGCACTTTTCCCCACAAGACTCGATCGCCTCCGTTTGGTTCTCGCACTACATGGTGTTTGAGAGACGGATGACCGAGACATAGTCTTTCAGAAGCGCTTAGCACCTTACATGTGGGTAGACCGTACCAACCTACATCCCCTACATCAGCTAGCCTACCCGTAAGAGTTCGCACAACTTAGTCAACTACGCCAGAGCCCATAATTGGCTTGTGGCTGCACACGGAAGTTTCGGTTTGAATAATCTTATGATCCCTTAGAGCTTGGGTGGCGGTCAGAAGAAATACAGGCAAGTCTGATAGAAACCAGGTGCCTCAATCCACCCAGATGTGTGTTTAGGTTGCCACCTTAAATAAACCATTAATTAACAATCTCACATCTGTCATGGATATTCACTCACCCAATCCACGTCTACTAGCATAGCATGGCATAATTAAGCAAACGTAGAAGTAACTCCCAAGGTTTCATAAGTAAAACAGGTAATAGGTACTACCTCAATCTACTTCCCATCCCACAATTTAATTAGATCCTAAACATGCAAGTGTTTGAGGGTTTGATCTAATGCATAAAATCTGGGTAGTAGAAAAGTATGATCAAAGTGTTACTTGCCTTGCTGATGATCCGTGGGTCCTAGAGATTCGAAGTAACAAGCGGCGCACTCCGGGTGATCTAACGCAGACAAACAACAAGCATACAATAAGTACTCATCTAATGCACAGGGAATCTCGAATAAAAGATCTAACCAGATAGTTCAACTTAAGAACCACAGTTGCAAAAGAATCGAATCAAATAAAGCATCGAAAGTCGGAACTCGAGAGAACGACTCGGTTAGCAAATCTGAAATTAAGTCAAAATTTTACAGTAGCAAAACTCTGTGTAAGTAGGTTAGTCGGAACGGCGGTTTCGTAACGAAACTCCAGGCGCTTGAATCACCTGATTCCGATAAACGAGCAAGAAATAAAACAGATTTGAAAATCGGATCAGAAATCGAATCTGAAAAACAATGGATTAAATCCGATTTAAAAGAAAACGACGAACGGATTAAATAACGAACGTTCGTTAACAGAACTAATCCAACGAACACGTTCATTGAAACGAACGGATCGGTGAACGTTCACTAAATAAGAAAACCAAAAAAAATAAAACCGTCTAGGTTTTTGAAAAAAAACCGAACATCGCAAAAAAAACCGGATCGGTCTTTTTAAAAAAAAAACCGGATCGGATCGGGGCGGCGGCTACCTCCGGCGGGTCTTCACGGGGCTCGGCTGGGCTCCGGCTGGCTCACGGCGGGCGAGGGGGCGGGCGAGGTCGGCGAGGGCTCCGGGTCCGGCGTCATGAGGGCGGCGAGGCGATGACGGCGGCGGGCGGGCGGCGGCGGCTCGGGTTGGGAGGCGGCGCGACGGGCGGGTTGAGGGGAGAGGGCGGGCGGCGGGGTTAAATAGGAGGGCACCGGGTGGCAGGGGGGCACGGGCGGGCGGCGTGTGCGTGGCCGAGCCGAGTCGGCGGGCAAGGGCGGGACTCCAAGACGGGAGGGAGAGGGAGGTGGGCCGGGGCGCTGGGCCGGGGCCTGGCTGGCTGGGCCGGCTGGGCCTTGGCCCAGGGGGGGGGGGCGCGGTTTTTTTTTAAAACAAAACGAATTAAAAAAAATACCAAATGAACTCCAATTTAAATAAAACAAATTTTCCCCGACTCCTAAAAATGAGTCAAACAAAATGAACTTTAAAAACGGCAAACATGCATATTTTTTTTAAAATGCTCATTTTTGCCTAAGCAAAATAAATCTTTCAAAACCAAATTTTGATTTATTTATAAAATCTTCATTTTCCCTAAATGGTGGGAAAGTCATATTATTCCCTCTCTTAATATTTTTATAGGAAAAACTTTATGAAGATAATTTTAAATAAATCCAAATGATCCTATTTTCAAAATTTGAGAAATCCCAAATATGAAAATAATGAAACTTCCAACTCTCTCCGAGGGTCCTTGAGTTGCGTGAAATTTTCTAGGATCGGAAAATGCGAGAAAAATATGATATGCATGATGACCTAATGTATAACATTCCAAATTGAAAATTTGGGATGTTACAAACCTACCCTTAAGATGAATCTCGCCCTCGAGATTCGGGTTGGCTAGAAAATAGGTGAGGTGGTCCTTGAGCAAAACTTCCTCTCTTTCCTGTGTGGCTTCATCCTCGGTGTGGTGGCTCCACTGAACTTTGCAAAACTTGATAACCTTGCTGCGGCTAACTCTGCTGGCATAATCGAGAATCTTAACCGGTTTTCCTCATATGTCAAGTCATCCTTCAACTGAATTGCTCCAAGTGCACTTGTGTCTCTTAACGGTACCTCTGCTATCTCGGGGTGACATTTCTTCAATCGAGAAACATGGAATACATCATGAACTCCCCGACAGTCCTTCTGGTAATTCCAACTTATAAGCAACTTCTCCCATGCGTTGCAAAACCTTATACGGTCCAACGAAACGGGGTGCTAACTTTCCTTTAACTCCAAAACGCTTAACTCCTCGAAGCGGGGATACTCTGAGATATACTCTGTCTCCAACTTCATACTCAATTGCTTTGCACTTTGAATCGGCATAGCTCTTTTTGTCTGGACTGGGCTACCTTGAGCCTGTCTCGAATCAATTTAACTTTCTGTTCAGACTCCTTAATCAAATCTGGTCCAAACAACTGACGATCTCTAGTTTCGTCCCATAACAACGGTGTCCTGCACCTTCTTCCATACAAAGCCTCGAAAGGTGCCATCTTCAAGCTGGTTTGGTAACTGTTGTTGTAGGAAAATTCTGCATACGACAAATTATCATCCCAGCTAGATCCATAATCTAGGGCACAAGCTCTCAAAGATGTCCTCCAAAATCTGATTGACTCTCTCGGTGCATCCATCGGTCTGTGGGTGGAAAGCTGTCTTGAATTCCAATCGAGTTCCCAATGTTTCGGTGCAAGCTGGTTCCAAAATTTCGAGGTAAATTGGGTTCCTCTATACGATACGATGCTCCTCGGAACTCCGTGTAAGCACACAATTCTGGTCATGTATATTTTTGCCAACTTAGCACTGCTATAGGTAGTCTTGACTGGAATGAAATGAGCTACCTTGGTCAAACGGTCGACTATAACCCAAATCGAGTCATATCCTGAACGAGTCTTTGGCAATCCCGTGATAAAATCCATGCCTAGTTTATCCCACTTCCATTCGGGTATCGGCAACGGTTGTAACAATCCTGCTGGCTTCTGATGCTCTGCTTTTACTTTCTGACATACGTCGCAAACTGCTACATACTCCGCAATATCCTTCTTCATTCCGGTCCACCAGAAAGTATTCTTCAAATCCAAGTACATCTTGGTATTTCCTGGGTGAATCGAATAGGGTGAATCATGAGCTTCTTGTAAGATCAACTTCACGATCTACGGGTCATTGGGCACATAAACACGGTCTTCAAACCATAGGGTATCGTGCTCATCCTCACGAAATCCTTTAGCTTTTCCTTTGCTCATTTTCTCCTTTATAGAGGCAACTTCCTTATCGCCTTTTGGGCTTCTCTGATTTTGTCCATCAGCGTGATTTGAATCTCCAATGCTGCTACATAGCCTCGGAACTATTTCCAAACATAGCTCTCAAAGGTCCTCGGCTAACTCATTGGGTATTCCTCCCATCATTAGGGTATTGACGTGGCTCTTACGGCTCAATGCGCCTGCTACGACATTAGCCTTCCCGGTGATACTGCAATCTCATGTCATAATCCTTGATAAGCTCTAACCATCTCCTTTGTCCGAGATTCAATTCATACGTGTGAAGATGTACTTCAAACTCTTGTGATCCGTATATACTTCACAATGATTTCCAATGAGAAAATGTCTCCACGTCTTGAGGCATGCACAACGGCTGCTAACTCCAAATCATGAGTGGCATAATTCAACTCATGGGGCTTAAGTTGTCGTGAAGCATACTGAAACAACTCTTCCTTCCTGCATAAGCACTGCTCCAAGTCCTCGGCGTGAAGCGCCGCAATACACCTCATAATCCTTAGTGCGATTCGCAATATCAAGACCGGTGAGGTAACCAATCTTTTCTTCAACTCCTGAAAACTTGCCTCCACGGTCCTCAGTCCATATGAATTTGTTTTCCTTCTTCAACAATTCTGTCATAGGCTTAGCAATCCTTGAGAAATTCTCAATGAACCTCCGGTAGTATCCTGCGAGTCCAAGGAAACTCCGAATCTCTCCAACTGTCGTTGGTGCTTCCCATTTGGTTACGGTCTCAACTTTTGTGGGATCAATTGCTATCCCTTCTCCGGATATAACATGTCCGAGAAATCCAACTTCCTTTAGCCAAAACTCACATTTGCTGAACTTGGCATACAACTGGTGTTCCCTCGGTTTCTCCAAAACCAATCGCAAATGTTCCTTGTGTTCCTCTTCATTCTTCGAGAAAATCAAAATGTCATCAATGAACACCACGACGAACTTATCCAAAAACTCCATAAACACTTTGTTCATCAGGTTCATGAAATAGGCTGGTGCGGTAGTCGATCCAAATGACATAACGGTATACTCAGATAGTCCATATCTCGTGGTAAATGCTGTCTTGGGTATGTCCTGCTCCCGAATCTTCAATCGATGGTACCACGATCGCAAGTCGATCTTGGAAAACACCTTGGCTCCTTGCAAGCGATCAAACAGATCATTTATCATAGGTAGTGGGTACTTGTTCTTGATTGTTACTTCATTCAATCCACGATAATCAACAACCATTCTTAACGATCCATCCTTCTTCTCCACTAGCAAAACAGGTGATCCCCAAGGTGAAGAACTTGGGCGTATAAAACCTTTATCCAATAGTTCCTTAATCGCTTCTTGATTTCCGCCAAATCCTGTCTTTGGCATCCTATATGGTCGCTTCGATATTGGGCCTGTTCACGGCAAAAGTTCTATCAAAACTCAATGTCTCTATCCGGTGGCATTCACGGCAACTCTTAGGAAATACATCGGGATAATCCTTCACCACTGGTACTTCTTCTGTACCACTCACGATAAGCAATTAACTTGCGCTCTCCTCGGCTCGTGCCGTGATACATACTTAATCCTTCTTCCTTCGTGTGGTGAGCAAAATTGATCTAGTGGAGCAATCAATGTTTCCTCCATACTTTGATAACCAATCCATACCTAATATCACATCCAATCCTTGGGATTCCGAACTATTAGGTGCGAGGGGAAAACATAGTGTCCAATCCTTAATGGCGGTCGATCACACCATTTACTAGCCATGTACTTTCTGCTCGGGTGAGGTTACTAGCATGGGTGACCTAAGGGCTTGGGTTGGTAACTTGTACTTATCCACAAATCCCTTGATATGTATGAATGCGATGCACCAAGATGTCGAAAAGAACAACCGATAAATGACTTAACCAAAAACTTACCGACATCGCATCGGCTGATCTTCAACCTCCTCTACTTCAATGTGGTTCACCTGTCCCTGTTGAAAGGGTTAGGCTTCTTTCGAGCTTCCATTGCCATTTCCATTATGGCCTTCTGGACAATCATTGGCATAATGCCCAGTCTTGCGGCACTTAAAGCAAGTAATATGACTCAGGTCTACTTTGGTTGGTGTTGACGGGTTGGTGCGATTCTGTCCGTTGCTTCCTCCATTCCCGTTCCCATTCTTAGTGCCATTATGGTTATGCGAATTACCTCCTCCATGGGTATGCTGAAACTGAATTCCTGATTTAGGGGTATAACGGGGTTTCTTTGAGCTCGAGTTATACTTCCCTTGTCCATACTTCCGCTATGGTTCTCAATTCTTCTGCTTTCCTTCAATCATGAGGGCTCGGTCTACTAACTCCTGGTAGTTGTTGAAACTTGCTACCATCAACGGCATCTTGAACTCATCATTCAGTCCTTCTAGAAATTTCTCTGTGCTTTGCATCGGTAGCAACGTCATCCGGGGCATAACGTGCTAATTTGCTAAAGTCATCCGCATCTTGGCCAACAGTCCTTCCTCCTTGGCGTAAGTTGCGAAACTCACGCTTCTTCATGGCCATAGCTCCTGGCGATACATGGGCAAGGCGAAAAGCTTGCTGAAATTGATCCCATGTGGCGGTGTCTACGGGTAAGTGGCTGTGAAATTCTCCCACCATGCTTTGCTTGGGTCCTTCAAGCTGATGTGCTGCAAACTTCACTCTTTCACCATCTGTGCATCCTGCAGTGGTCAACTCCTTCCTATCTTGCGGAGCTACCATCTGCTACAATCGGCTCGGTGCTCTTTGGAGTACACCGGCGGGTTCGATCTAAGGAAACGAGTCGATGATCCGCAGTGGTGGTGGCGGTGGTTGTTGTTGTTGTTGTTGCCACGGTTACGTACCAATGTTTGAATCAGGGTATTACGCTTCTGGATCAGTTGGGTGATCTCTGGCGGGAAAACGAATCCGGGGTCGCGTCTCGGAGGCATCTAATGGGTTTAGAAAAGAAGAGAAATGTAGAATAGAATGAGGTCTAAGGGGAATCACTACCCAAATGCACATGAGAAAAAACACACAAAATCACTTCATTCAATCAAACAAAGGCTTACAACGATCTAACTATCGCAAAAAGTGCGTGTACTATAATGTTTACATGGAGGGAATACTACTAATATGTGGGGGACTTCTACTAATTTGAACCGTGGAAGACTCCATAATGTCCGCTCGACTTCGTCTTCAAAGTAGGGTTCACTTGGATCCGAATCGGTGTCGTCGATGTTGATGTAGTCGCTTGGGCAATCGACATCTTGGTCTTCATTCACGAGCGCGCCAACTTCTTCTTGAGTTCTTCAATCTCGTACTTAAGATCGTTATTGTGTCTTGCTAGAGCTACGATCTCGTCCATATAGTCCTTGCGAGTTGTCTTTAGTTCTTCTTCAAGTTCGATGATCCTTCCCTTTGCATTCTGCAACTCCAACATATCATTGCACATCTGGTTCTCCTGGCGTCGAATATGCTGGTTTAACTCCTGGATGAATGCTGCAATGGATCTATCCTTCTTGGTGCTGACGACGTCCCATTTGTCATCTCGGCGTCCGCAAATCTGGTAGATTGTGTCCTTGAGGTCTTCTTGATAAACTTCTCCAATGCGTCCCATGGTGATGTGAGCTGCCATGCTCTTTCCCGGACTCCAAGTTGGTGCAATCAAAACACTATCTATAGGCTTGGTGATTGGGGCGAATGTCCTTCTGGAACGTGAGCGTGAATCTTCCAGTAGCTCCTCTTCGTGCGTGAGTGGCGTTGAAAGTCCCGGTGAGGCTTGGTAGTCCAATGTTCAGGTACTTGGTAACTTCCTTCAAGTGAATTCCAAAAGGTGTGCCTTCATCTGGTTGGGTGTACTTGATCTTTGCGTCCTTCATCCTAAAGAGAGTAGAAAAGATGAGGAGTTAGAAAATGGGAAGAGAATAGTGATCTATGGCTTTATCTTAGTGGTCGTGTCCTACAGTCAGCGTGTGCTCTGATACCATTCTCTGTAGCGACCTGGCCCGAATGGATCTAGTGCTCGTGCTCTGGTGTCATCCTGGATCAAGAATGTCGACACCACACAAGATTTCAAGGATTTATAGCGAGTAGCAATCACACACTTATTACATCGTTGTCCACAAGGGAACTTAATACAATAATATGGCTTAAGGCCAACTAATAATAACAATGGAAGGCTTGGAAGACAAGTGAGTCCATCAACTCCATCGGCATCACCGAGTATAGAACCACGACCTAACTCCTTACTCGTAAATGCGAAAAGTGCATAGCGTGAAAAGTTGCAGCCAAAAGCAGGTCAAGACATGGAATATCTTGGCAATGTAACACATAGAGAACAATGAAGCAACAAGCCTATACTACATGCATATATGGCTGGTGGTAAGGCTCTCTGATTTACATTTTTGCATAAAGCTGATTTTTCCCTACATCAAAGGAATAATTTTGTTTAACTATCATGGTGGTTGTTAAACATTGAGAATGGTTGATGACATCCTCAATCCCAATTAAAAAGTACTCATTAAAAACCCAATAACTTTATTATTAGAAGTAACATGTTGAGATTCACATGATATTCAAGTACTAGATACTCAAGATTTGTCCATAACCGGGGACATGGCTAATCATGATTAGTTTATACACTCTGCAGAGAGGTTTATGACTTTTCCCCACAAGACTCGATCGCCTCCGCTTGGTTCTCGTGACTACATGGTGTTTGAGAGACGGATGACCGAGACATAGTCTTTCGAGCGCTTAGCACCTTACATGTGGGTAGACCGTACCAACCTACATCCCCTACATCAGCTAGCCTACCCGTAAGAGTTCGCACAACTTAGTCAACTACGCCAGAGCCCATAATTGGCTTGTGGCTGCACACGGAAGTTTCAGTTTGAATAATCTTATTATCCCTTAGAGCATGGGTCGCGGTCCGAAGAAATACAGGCAAGTCCTCATAGAAACCAGGTGCCTCAATCCACCCAGATGTGTGTTTAGGTTGCCACCTTAAATAAACCATTAATTAACAATCTCACATCTGTCATGGATATTCACTCACCCAATCCACGTCTACTAGCATAGCATGGCATAATTAAGCAAACGTAGAAGTAACTCCCAAGGTTTCATAAGTAAAACAGGTAATAGGTACTACCTCAATCTACTTCCCATCCCACAATTTAATTAGATCCTAAACATGCAAGTGTTTGAGGGTTTGATCTAATGCATAAAATCTGGGTAGTAGAAAAGTATGATCAAAGTGTTACTTGCCTTGGCCGATGATCCGTGGGTCCTAGAGATTCAAGTAACAAGCGGCGCACCGGGTGATCTAACGCAGACAAACAACAAGCATACAATAAGTACTCATCTAATGCACAGGAAATCTCGAATAAAAGATCTAACCAGATAGTTCAACTTAAGAACCCTGGTTGCAAAAGAATCGAATCAAATAAAGCATCGAAAGTCGGAACTCGAGAGAGAAACGACTCGGTTTAGCAAATCTGAAATTAAGTCAAAATTTTACAGTAGCAAAACTCTGTGTAAGTAGGTTAGTCGGAACGGCGGTTTCATAACGAAACTCCGTGCGCTTGAATCACCTGATTCGATAAACGAGCAAGAAATAAAACAGATTTGAAAATCGGATCGTAAATCGAATCAAAAACAATGGATTAAATCCGATTTAAAAGAAAACGACGAACGGATTAAATAACGGACGTTCGTTAACAGAACTAATCCAACGAACACGTTCATTGAAACGAACGGATCGGTGAACGTTCACTAAATAAGAAAACCAAAAAAAATAAAACCGTCTAGGTTTTTGAAAAAAAACCGAACATCGCAAAAAAAAAACCGGATCGGTCTTTTTAAAAAAACGGATCGGATCGGGCGGCGGCTACCTCCGGCGGCTCTTCGCCGGCGGGGCTCCGGCGGGTCGGGCGACGGCGGCGAGGGGCGGCGAGGTCGGCGAGGCTCCGGGTCCGCGTCATGAGGCGGCGAGGGCGATGGGCCTTCAAGGGGCGGCGGGCGGCTCGGGTTGGGAGGCGGCGGCGACGGGCGGGTTGAGGGAGAGGGGGGGCGGCGGGTTAAATAGGAGGGGGGGCACCGGTGGCTTGGGGGAGGGGCACCAAGGGCGGCGTGGCCGAGCCGAGTCGGCAAGGGCGGGCGGACTCACAAGGGAGGGAGAGGGAGGTGGGGGCGCCGGGTCAAGGTGGCTGGGCCGGCTGGGCCTTGGCCCTGGGGAAGGTTTTTTTTAAACAAAACGAATAAAAAAATACCAAATGAACTCCGATTTAAATAAAACAAATTTTCCCCGACTCCTAAAAATGAGTCGAACAAAATGAACTTTAAAAACGGCAAACATGCATATTTTTTTTAAAATGCTCATTTTTGCCTAAGCAAAATAAATCTTTCAAAACCAAATTTTGATTTATTTATAAAATCTTCATTTTTCCTAAATGTTGGGAAAGTCATATTATTCCCTCTCTTAATATTTTTATAGGAAAAACTTTATGAAGATAATTTTAAATAAATCCAAATGATCCTATTTTCAAAATTTGAGAAATCCCAAATATGAAAATAATGAAACTTCCAACTCTCCGAGGGTCCTTGAGTTGCGTGAAATTTTCTAGGATCGGAAAATGCGAGAAAAATATGATATGCATGATGACCTAATGTATAACATTCCAAATTGAAAATTTGGGATGTTACAATGGAACAAGGAGTGGCAAGAGCCTAAGCTTGGGGATGCCCATGGCACCCCAAGATAATCTAAGGACACCAAAAAGCCAAAGCTTGGGGATGCCCCGGAAGGCATCCCCTCTTTCGTCTACTTCCATCGGTAACTTTAATTGGAGCTATATTTTTATTCACCACATGATATGTGTTTTGCTTGGAGCGTCTTGTATGATTTGAGTCTTTGCTTTTTAGTTTACCACAATCATCCTTGCTGTACACACCTTTTGAGAGAGACACTCATGATTCGGAAATTATTAGAATACTCTATATGTTTCACTTATATCTTTTGTGTTATATAGTTTTTGCTCTAGTACCTCACTTATTTCTTTTAGAGCACGGTGGTGGATTTGTTTTATAGAAACTATTGATCTCTCATGCTTCAGTTAGATTATTTTGAGAGTCTTAAATAGCATGGTTATTTGCATAAATAAACCTAATATGCTAGGTATTCAAGAATAGCAAAAACTTTCTTATGAGTGTGTTGAATACTAAGAGAAGTTTGATGCTTGATGATTGTTTTGAGACATGGAGGTAGTGATATCAAAGTTGTGCTAGTTGAGTAGTTGTGAATTGGAGAAATACTTGTGTTAAAGTTTGTGATTCCCGTAGCATGCACGTATGGTGAACCGTTATGTGATGAAGTCGGAGCATGATTTATTTATTGATTGTCTTCCTTATGAGTGGCGGTCGGGGACGAGCGATGGTCTTTTCCTACCGATCTATCCCCTAGGAGCATGCGCGTAATACTTTGCTTTGGTAACTTGTAGATTTTTGCAATAAGTATATGAGTTATTTATGACTAATGTTGAGTCCATGGATTATACACACTCTTCTTCCTTCCACCATTGCTAGCCTCTCTAATACCACGCACTTTTCGCCGGTATCATACACCCACCATATACCTTCCTCAAAACAGCCACCATTCCTACCTAGCATGGCATTTCCATAGCCATTCCGAGATATATTTCCATGCAAATTACCACCGTTCCGTTTACTATGACACGCTCCATCATTGTCATATTGCTTTGCATGATCATGTAGTTGACATTGTATTTGTGGCAAAGCCACCATTCATAATTCTTCAATACATGTCACTCTTGATTCATGCATATCCCAGATTCACGGGAGGCATTAATATAGAGTCATATTTTGTTCTAAGTATTGAGTTGTAATTCATGAGTTGTAAGAAAATAAAAGTGTGATGATCATCATTTTTTAGAGCATTGTCCCAAGTGAGGAAAGGATGATGGAGACTATGATTCCCCACAAGTCGGGATGAGACTGGACTAAAAAAGAGGCCATAAAAAAGGCCCAAATAAAAAAATGAGAGAAAAAGAGAGAAGGGACAATGTTACTATCCTTTTACCACACTTGTGCTTCAAAGTAGCACCATGATCTTCATGATAGAGAGTCTCCTATGATATCACTCTCATTTACTAGTGGGAAATGTTCATTATAGAACTTGGATTGCATATTCTAATGATGGGCTTCCGCAAAATGCCTAGGTCTTTGTGAGCAAGCGAGTTGGATGCTCACCCACTTAGTTTCTTTTGTTGAGCTTTCATATACGTATAGCTCTAGTGCATCCGTTGCATCAATCCCTACTCACTCACATTGATATCTATTGATGGGCATCTCCATAGCCTGTTGATACGCCTAGTTGATGTGAGACTATCTTCTCCTTTTTGTCTTCTCCACAACCACCATTCTATTCCACATATAGTGCTATGTCCATGGCTCATGCTCATGTATTGCGTGAAGATTGAAAAAGTTTGAGAACGTCAAAAGTATGAAACAATTGCTTGGCTTGTCATTGGGGTTGTGCATGATTTAAATATTTTGTGTGGTGAAGATAGATCATAGCCAGACTATATGATTTTGTAGGGATAACTTTCTTTGGCCATGTTATTTTGAGAAGACATAATTGCTTAGTTAGTATGCTTGAAGTATTATTATTTTTATGTCAATACTGAACTTTTATCTTGAATCTTTCGGATCTGAATATTCATACCACAGTTAAGAATAATTACATTGAAATTATGCCAAGTAGCATTCCACATCAAAAAATCTGTTTTTATCATTTACCTACTCGAGGACGAGCAGGAATTAAGCTTGGGGATGCTTGATACGTCTCCAACGTATCTATAAGTTTTGATTGCTCCATGCTATATTATCTTCTGTTTTGGACATTATTGGGCTTTATTATTCACTTTTATATTATTTTTGGGACTAACCTATTAAACGGAGGCCCAGCCCAGAATTGCTGTTTTTTGCCTATTTCCGAGTTTCGTAGAAAAGGAATATCAAATGGAGTCCAAACGGAATGAAACCTTCGGGAACGTGATTTTCGGAACGAACATGATCTAGGAGACTTGGACCCTACATCAAGGAAGCTTCCAGGAAGCCATGAGGTAGGGGGGCGCACCTACCCCCCAAGCGCGCCCTCCACCCTCGTGGGCCCCACGTTGCTCCACCGACGTACTCCTTCCTCCTATATATACCTACGTATCCCCAAACGATCGACACGGAGCCAAAAACCTAATTCCACCGCCGCAACCTTCTGTACCCATGAGATCCCTTCTTGGGGCCTGTTCCAGAGCTCCGCCAGAAGGGGCATCGATCATGAAGGGCTTCTACATCAACACCATAGCCTCTCCGATGAAGTGTGAGTAGTTTATCTCAGACCTTCAGGTCCATAGTTATTAGCTAGATGGCTTCCTCTCTCTTTTTGGATCTCAATACAATGTTCTCTCCCTCTCTTGTGGAGATCTATTCGATGTAATCTTCTTTTGCGGTGTGTATGTTGAGACCGATGAATTGTGGGTTTATGATCAAGTTTATCTATGAACAATATTTGAATCTTCTGAATTCTTTTATGTATGATTGGTTATCTTTGCAAGTCTCTTCGAATTATCAGTTTGGTTTGGCCTACTAGATTGACCTTCCTTGCAATGGGAGAAGTGCTTAGCTTTGGGTTCAATCTTGCAGTGTCCTTTCCCAAAGTGATGAGGGGCAGCAAGGCACGTATTGTATTGTTGCCATCGAGGATAACAAGATGGTTTTTTATCATATTGCATGAATTTATCCCTCTACATCATGTCATCTTGCTTAAGGCGTTATTCTGTTCTTATGAACTTAATACTCTAGATGCATGCTGGATAGCGGTCGATGTGTGGATAGTAGTAGATGCAGGCAGGAGTCAGTCTACTTGTCTCGGACGTGACGCCTATATACATGATCGTACCTAGATATTCTCATAACTATGCTCAATTCTGTCAATTGCTCAACAGTAATTTGTTCACCCACCGTAAAATACTTATGCTCTTGAGAGAAGCCACTAGTGAAACCTATGCCCCCCGAGTCTATCTTCCATCATATTAATCTTCCAACACTTAGTTATTTCTGTTGCTTTTTATTTTGCTTTTATTTTACTTTGCATTTTATCATAAAAATACCAAAAATATTATCTTATCATATCTATCAGATCTCACTCTCGTAAGTGACAATGTAGGGATTGACAGCCCCTTATCGCGTTGGTTGTGAGTATTTATTTGTTTGTGTAGGTGCGAGGGACTCCCGCGTAGCCTCCTACTGGATTGATACCTTGGTTCTCAAAAACTGAGGGAAATACTTACGCTACTTTGCTGCATCACCCTTTCCTCTTCAAGGGAAAACCAATGCAGTGCTCAAGAGGTAGCACCAGCGCTCCCCACGATCACAGGTAATGATGGTTTTTCCTTGCATGTCGCAGGGACTTGTCAAGTCGGGTAGTGGCCGAGGCAGCATGGGGAAGCGGAGACGCCCACGTCCAATCAACTGCCACGCTCGACCAAGGCCGCAGGCTATTGGGGCCAACGGCGCTCCACGCTTGACCTTTGGCTTCGCCTCGAAGCCAAGCCCGAGCGCGCCTTGGGCCCGGGGGCTACTGTCGGTGTTCTGGGAACGGGGGTCCCCAGACTTGCCTGCCTGCGGCCCATGGCGTGGCTCTGCGAGCGGGCCCGTACGGCCCATCTTCGCCAACAAGCACTCAAGACCCTCGCGAGGGGCCAAGCCTCGCGAGGCGGACGATGCAAGACCTCCTCGGGAGCGGCCTCACCAGGTTAGCTCGCGAGGGGCAGAGAGATCAAGGCAAGGAAAACCTCGCGAGGTTCTCGTGACGTGAGCCATGACGCATCGAGACCAGCAGGTGCCGCCGCATGATGTCCTTGTTTCCTCTTTGGTGCTAAGAAGGCAAGCCTTGGTAGTTAGTATCGAGGCATCAGAAAAGGTTTCCATATCGGTGCAACGAGACCAAGACCAGCAGGACGGCAGGACGGAGGTCACCATGGAGCCCAAGGAGGCGTCACCACCAGAGCCTTTGGCAGGCGAAGACTGCTTTTGTCAGGATAAGCTGTACTAGCTGTCCCGTTTCAAATTGGCCGTTGTTGGCTCCCTTCCCGCTCAATATTTCGGAAGAGGACCAGGGCCTCTATAAATAGGATTAGCCACCACAGTAGGAGGCATCTGATCTTGGACTCGATCCATCCCATCCTCACACTCACCAAGCACAAGAACACCTCGACCTCAGGAGGTTGTTCTACCCCTTGTACTATTCATCCTCAGCCCAAGAGGCAGTCCACCACCACCACACTGGAGTAGGGTATTACACCACAACGGTGGCCCGAACCAGTATAAATCTCGTCTCCTTTGTGTTGCGAGTTCGTCGAGTTAGTCCTTGAGATCCTAGAAAAGCTAGGACGTGGATCGGTAGGGGGAGATCTTCATGCGCACCCCGGTGTTCGAACCTTGAGGGTTTTGCCTGAACCCGTGATCTGACAAAGAGTATCTCTATTCACAAGCTTAATACTCCCTCCGTCCGGAAATACTTGTCATCAAAATGAATAAAAGGGGATGTATCTAGATGTATTTTACTTCTAGATATACCCCTTTTTGTCCATTTTGATGACAAGTTTTTCCGGACGGAGGGAGTAGTAACATCAATGTCCTCTATTTCAGCAGATGCAAAATCATTCATAATCTCTTGATATAAGGTAAACGGAATAGAACTTACACTAGCACCCAAATCACATAAACCATGGTAACAATGATACCCTATCTTAACAGAGATAACATGCATGCCAACAACAGGCTTCTTATCTTTAGGATTCGACTTATCAATTCTAGTAGCTTCATTACAGAAGTAAATAACATGCCCATCAATATTATCGACCAAGAGATCTTTAACCATAGAAACAACATTAGGTTCAACTTTAATTTGTTCATAGGGTCTAGGTGTTCTAATATTACTTTTATTGACCATAGTTGAGACTTTAGTATGTTCCTTTATCCTAACAGGGAATGGAGGTTTCTCAATGTAAGCAGTTGGCATGACTGGATCAACATTGTAAATGATAGTTTCATATTTAACTATAACAGGTTGCTCAATCTTTTCTTTAATAGGGAGATAAGTTAAACCATTTCTCCATAGGGAGATCAACATGAGCTACAAATGATTCGCAAAAAGAGGCTGCTAACTTAGAGTCAAGTCCATATTTAGTGCTAAACTTATGAAAAACATCGATGTCCATAAAAGATTTAACACAATCAAACTCAAGTTTTATACCTGACTATTTACCTTTGTCCAGTTCCCAATCTTTAGAGGTGTGTTTAATTATTTCCATAAGATCCCATCTGAATTCAATGGTTTTCTTCATAAAGGAACCAATAGAAGAAGAATCGAGCATGGTTTGATCATTCTGAGAAAGCCAAGCATAAAATTTTTGTAAGATAA
The DNA here is from genome assembly GCA_021605145.1 of Aegilops bicornis. NCBI lineage: Eukaryota > Viridiplantae > Streptophyta > Magnoliopsida > Poales > Poaceae > Aegilops > Aegilops bicornis. The sequence goes on along the minus strand of CM038670.1, from coordinate 750,755,831 downwards.
TTTCCATTGAGAGCTCATGATTGGGGCATGTGTACATCATGTAATTAAGCCTCCCCTAGGCTTGAACGATACTTTATCCTTCACAAGGCCAAAAATTATATATATAATTCTGATCATGATGAACCATATGCATAGGATAAAACTTTTGATGAAATTCCAATTTCAGTCGGTTCCAATCCCATGTTGCAACATCATCACATAGCCTATACCATGTCAATGCCTTTTCCTCCAAACATAAAGGGAAAACCTTCTTCTTAACCCCCATCCTGGGGTAAACCTGCAAGCTTAAATAATCCAAAAACTTCATCCACATATATTAAGTGCATATCGGGATGTATCGTTCCATCTTATGCATAAGGATTAGCTAGCAGTTTCTTTATCATACCCGAAGGGATCTCATAATAAACATTTTCAGCGGGCGCAGTAGGTTGAGGGACAAATCTTTGTTCCTCCGGTCGAGGTGAAGATACTCCGAACAAACCCCTCAAAGGATTGTTTTCCACAGTAACAAGTGACAATAAATTTCAGCACCTAATATAAAATGTTTCCTTACCAAATTCCACTTACGAAGGTGCTTCACTCCCCGGAAATGGTGCTAGAAAAGAGTCTTGATGACCCGCAAGTATAGGGGATCAATCGTAGTTCTTTTGACAAGTAAGAGTGTCGAATCCAACTAGGAGCGTATGAAATGACAAGCGGTTTTCAGAAAGGTAATTTGTAAGGTAATTTGTAATGAGCAACAAGTAGCAATAGTAACAATAGGTGCAGCAAGGGATCCCAATCCTTTTTGTAGCAAAGGACGGGCTGGAAAATTCTCTTATAATAAGCAAAGCGTTCTTGAGGACAGACGTGAATTTCATCTAATCGCTTTCATCATGTTTATTTGATTCACGTTCGTTACTTTGATAATTTGATATGTGGGTGGACCGGTGCTTGGGTGTTGTTCTTACTTGAACAAGCCTCCCACTTATGATTACCCTCTCTCGCAAGCATCGGCAACTACGAAAGAAGAATTAAGATAAATCTAACCATAGCATGAAACATATGGATCAAAATCAGCCCCTTTGGAATAGTGCATAAACTAGGGTTTAAGCTTCTGTCACTCTAGCAACCCATCATCTAATTACTACTCCATAATGCATTCCTTAGGCCCAAATGTGGTGAAGTGTCATGTAGTCGACATTCACATAACACCACTAAGGGAAACAACAACATACGTATCATCAAAATATCAAACGAATACCAAAATATCAAGACTTCTTCCATGTCCTCAAGAACAAAAGTAACTACTCACAAATAATATTCATGTTCAAGATCAGAGGGGTATTGAATAGCATCAAGGATCTGAACATACAATCTTCCACAAAATAAACCAACTAGCATCAACTACAAGATGTAATCAACACTACTAGCAACCTACATGTACCAATCTAAGGTTTTGAGACGAAGATTGAATACAAGAGGTGAACTAGGGTTTTAGATGAGATGGTGCTGGTGAAGATGTTGATGGAGATTGTCCCTCCCACAATGAGTGGGTTGTTGGTGATGATGATAGCTTAGATTTCCCCCTCTCGGAGGGAAGTATCCCTGGCAGAATAGCTCTACCAGAGAGCAAAAGTGCTCATGCCCAAGTTCCGCCTCAAGACAGCGGCGCTCCGTCCCGAAAGTCCTCTCTTTATATTTTCTAGGGAAAATGGGATTATATACTAGAAGATGGGCCACGGAGGCTGGGCAGGGGCCCCACAAGCCACCAGGGCGCGCCCAGGGGCGTGGGCGCGCCCTAGTGCCTTGTGGGCACCTGGGTGGCCTCCTCTGGTATTTATTTTCTCCGGTATTTTTATTTATCCCAAAAAAACTCTCTGTGAAATTTCATCCTATTTGGATTTGTGCATAATAGATATGTCTGACATAGCTTTCTGATGACCCACAAGTATAGGGGATCTATCGTAGTCCTTTCGATACGTAAGAGTCTCAAACCCAACGAGGAGCAGAAGGAAATGCCAAGCAGTTTTCAGCAAGGTATTCTCTACAAGCACTGAAATTATCAGTAACATATAGTTGTGTGATAAGATAATTCGTAACGGGTAACAAGTAACAAGAGTAAACAAGGTGCAGCAAGGTGGCCCAATCCTTTTTGTAGCAAAGGACAAGCCTGGACGAACTCTTATATAAAGCAAAGCGCTCCCGAGGACACATGGGAATAATTTTCAAGTTAGTTTTCATCATGCTCATATGATTCGCGTTCGTTACTTTGATAATTTGATATGTGGGTGGACCGGTGCTTGGGTGCAGCCCTTCATTGGACAAGCCTCCCACTTATGATTAACCCTCTCGCAAGCATCCGCAACTACCAAAGAAGAATTAACATAAACCTAACCATAGCATGAAACATATGGATCCAAATCAGCCCCTTACGAAGCAACACATAAACTAGGGTTTAAGCTTCTGTCACTCTATCAACCCATCATCTACTTATTACTTCCCAATGCCTTCCCCTAGGCACAAATCATGGTGAAGTGTCATGTAGTAGACGTTCACATAACACCACTAGAGGAGAGACAACATACATCTCATCAAAACATCGAACAAATACCAAATTCACATGATTACTTATAACAAGACTTCTCCCATGTCCTCAGGAACAAACATAACTACTCACAAAGCATATTCATGTTCATAATCAGAGGAGTATTAGTTATCATTAAGGATCTGAAAATATGATCTTCCACCGAATAAAACAACTAGCATCAACTACAAGGAGTAGTCAACACTACTAGCAACCCACATGTACCAATCTGAGGTTTTGAGACAAAGATCGGATACAAGAGATGAACTAGAGTTTGAGAGGAGATGGTGCTGGTGAAGATGTTGATGGAGATTGACCCCCTCTCAAAGAGAGGATCGATGGTGACGACGATGGCGATGATTTCCCCCTCCCGGAGGGATGTTTCCCCGGCAGAATAGCTCCGTTGGAGCCCTATATTGGTCCTGCCCAATTTCCGCCTCGAGACGGCGGTGCTTCGTCCTGAAAGCTTTCTCCTTATTTTTTTCAGGTCAAAGCACACCATATAGCAGAATATGGGCGTCGGGGCCTGTCAGGGGGCCCACAAGGACGGGGGGCGTGCCCTCCACCCTTGTGGCTGGCGGGTGGCCCCCTCTGGTACTTTCTTCGCCCAATATTTTTTATTTATTCCAAAATGATTCTCCGTGAAGTTTCAGGAATTTTGGAGTTGTGCAAAATAGGTCTCTAATATTTGCTCCTTTTCTAGTCCAGAATTCCAACTGCCGACATTCTCCCTCTTCATGTAAACCTTATAAAATAGAAGAGAAAATGCGTAAGTATTGTGATATAATGTGTAATAACAGCCCATAATGCAATAAATATCAATATAAAAGCATGATGCAAAATGGACGTATCAACTATCATTTAGTCTTTCACAATTGCTAACACTCACGTGATACTTATGGGTTCAAAGCCTCAGTCGGACACAGAGAAAGATAGGGGCTTATAGTTTCGCCTCCCAACCTTTTACCTCAAGGGTAATGTCAACAATAATACTTTATGAAAACCTACATCCAAGTGGATATATATATATATCTGGATCTTTCCAACACATAGTGCTTGCCAAAAGGAAAAAGTGTAAAAAGGAAAGGTGAAGATCACCATGACTCTTGTATAAGGGTACAAGGTAAAAATAAAAGATAGGCCATTCGCAGAGGGAAGCAAAGGTTGTCATGCACTTTTATGGTTGGATGCACAAAATCTTAATGCAAAAGAACGTCACTTTATATTGCCGCTTGTGATAAAGACCTTTATTATGCAGTCTGTCGCGTTTATTTCTTCCATATCACAAGTTCGTATAAATCTTATTTTCTTCACACTAATAGACATGCATATTTAAAGAGCAATTTTTATTGCTTGCACCGATGACAACTTACTTGAAGGATCTTACTCAATCCATAGGTAGGTATGGTGGACTCTCATGGCAAAACTGGGTTTAGGGATGTTTGGAAGCACAAGTAGTATCTCTACTTGGTGCAAAGAATTTGGCTAGCATGAGAGGGAAAGGCAAGCTCAACATGTTGGATGATCCATGACAATATAAATTCTATTCGGATATAAGAAAACATAACCTATTATGTTGTCTTCCTTGTCCAACATCAACTTTTTAGCATGTCTTAGTCTAATGAGTGCTCACAACTACAAAAGATGTCCAAGATAGTATATTTATATGTGAAGCCTCTCTTTCTTTATTACTTCCTATTAATTGCAACAATGACCAAAACTATGTTTGTCAACTCTCAACAAATTTTATTCATCATACTCTTTATATGTGAAGTCATTACTGTCCATAAGATCAATATATGATCCTTTTATTTCTTTTTGTTCTTTCTTTTATTCCCTCAAGATCATAGCAAGATAGCAACGCCCTCAACTCAAAACTACTCTTTAATATATATAACTCACGGACTCGATTACATAGATAGAGATCAAAACAAAACTCAAAGCTAGATCATACTAAAACTTTATTCTACTCGATCAAGATATAACCAAAAGGATCGAACTAAGAAAAACGATAGAGATAGAGGTGTGATGATGATACGATACCGGGGCACCTCCCCCAAGCTTGGCAGTTGCCAAGAGGAGTGCCCATACCCATGTATTTATGTCTCTTTCTTCGGAAGTGGTGATGATGGAGTTATTGATGAATCCGTTAGCTTCATTAATGCACCTTTCAGAACTTGTAGTTCTTGGAGCACACGTTGGAGCATATTTGCATTCTTATGAATTCCATCCATAAGATGCTTATTTTCAAGCCCCCAAGAACTCTTCCCTGCATTGCTTTCACTTGGACGGGATATGTCCCAATTGGAGGGTATATGTGTACGAGGGGTGTTCTCCACTCCGTAATTATGAACCAAATTATGAAAGTTGTTCCGATGTAACCTGTGTAAGGGCCTCCTAGGGGGAAGCCCTTCTCGAACCTCTTGGTCTTAATGGTTGTTTATGGTTCCTATTGCTTGATGGGGACTTGGAATAGCGGAGATGCCCGCCAGAGTACCCCTCTCCGTTGCCGGAGGTTGTTCCTCAAGCGAATCCCTTCATCCTCCTCCATCGTGGCTCCCTCGGCATCCTCCCTTCTAATTTCCATCTGCATCAACCAAGCATCGCCGTCCGTGTTATTGGAGGAGGACGACGACATAATGCCTGGCCTTGGAAACTCTGACAGAAACAGCTCAAAACGAAAACAGGGGATTTTGCCGTGGTACGGTGGTCAAAACCTTCAGAAGATTATATAATGAATTTTTACCGACCAAAAGAAGTATAGTGCAAGAAAAGGGAGTCCGGAGGGCACACGAGGTGGCCACAAGGTCGGGGGCGCACCCAGGGGAGTAGGGCGCGCCCTCCAACCTTGTGGTGGCCACGTGTCTCTTTCGGACTACTTTTAATTTTCCTAATTTTTAAATATTCCAAAACAAAGAAAAATTGCTATTGGAAACTTTTTGGAGTCGGTTTACTTACCGTACCACATACCTATTCCTTTTCGGGGTCTGAAACATTCTGGAAAGTGTCCCTTATGTACTCCTCCAGTGTTACAGTGTTAATTATATTGGTCTCAACATTTATGGGAGTACTTGAGATATAATGTTTGATTCTTTGACCGTTTACCACCTTCGGATTTGTGCCTTCGGCGTTGTTGATGTTTATGGCACCGGAACGATAGACCTCCTCGATAATGTAAGGATCTTCCCATTTAGAGAGAAACTTTCCTGCCATAAATGAGAGTTGTATAGCAAAACATGATCACCTACGTTAAACTCACGCTTTTGTATCCTCTTGTCATGCCATCTTTTAACCTTTTCTTTAAACAAATTGGCATTCTCATAGGCTTGGGTTCTCCATTCATTAAGTGAGCTAATGTCAAATAACGTATTCTCACCGGCAAGTTTGAAATCATAGTTGAGCTCTTTAATAGCCCAATAAGCTTTATGTTCTAGTTCGAGAGGTAAGTGAAATGCTTTTCCAGAAACCATTTTATACGAAGACATACCCATAGGGTTTTTATAAGCAGTTCTATAAGCCCATAATGCATCATAAAGTTTCTTAGACCAATTCTTTCTAGATGTATTAACAGCCTTTTGCAAAATCAATTTAATCTCTCTATTACTCAATTCTACTTGACCACTAGACTGAGGATGATATGGAGATGCAATTCTATGATTAACATCATACTTAGCAAGCATTTTACGAAAAGCACCATGAATAAAATGTGGACCACCATCAGTCATTAAATATCTATGGACTCCAAACCTCGGAAAAATAACTTCTTTAAGCATCTTAATAGAAGTGTTATGATCATCACTACTAGTTGGAATAGCTTCTACCCACTTAGTAACGTAATCAACATCAACTAAAATATGTGTATACCCATTAGAGGAAGGAAAAGGTCTCATATAATCAAAGCCCCAAACATCAAATGGTTCAATAACAAGTGAATAATTCATAGGCATTGTGACGCCCGGATAATCAGGCTACAGTAATCCCACGTTAACGATGCCACGTTACCCCAGTTTCTGTGCTAATCTCGCGTTAGTTTGAAACCGATTCAAATTAAAATTTAAAATAAAAACAAACAACAAAAGTTTTCAAACGCTAAAAACTAAAATGTTCACAATATTGCAAAAATTACCAAAGTCGTTATAACAATAAAACCAACACTTTAGAAACTCCAGAAATGCCCCTAGGAATTAAAACAAGGGACCAACAAAGACATCACTTGGCCTTTTGCTTTCTAAATATGATTAAACCTTTTTGACAGACCTTCAGCTTTTTGTGGCATTGCTATATAATGCAATGATGTTCATGTGACAAGCTACATGATTTACAAAAGTCCTTTGGTTGTTAAGCAATTAACAAACCAGAGAAAAATAAAATTAAAACTGTAGAAAAGGAAAAGGAAATAAAAGACAACCCCCTCTCGATCGGGCCTTGGCCTTGGGCTATCGAAGGAGCCCGGCCCACCGACCCACTCCCGCACCCCGGCCTACTAGGCCTCCTCCACCCCGAAACCCTAACTACTACCCCCACTCCCACCTCGATCCCCCATGATCCCACTCCCCCCGTGATCCACATCTGGATCGCGCCCCTGGCGCCGCCCCGCCGCTAGGCGCCTCCACGCCCGACCTTGCCGCCGCTCCGGAGGACGGGCTCCCTGCCGAGAGCCTGACCTCCCTTCCCTCGCTCTTCCTTAGCACCGCCGCCCATGACGCAGCGCACGCCACCGCCTCGAAGCTGCGCGCCCGAGCCGCTCATCCCCGCCGATCTGGTGCCCGCTGCGCCAGGCCCGATCCCGCCTCTTCGCCCTCGTGCTCGCCATCGCGCCCGGCGCCTGGTGTCCGCCTCCCGCTGCTGCTTGCCAAAGACCGCCCATCGCCTCGACCTCGACGCGCCACCTCCCGCCACATGCCTCGTGCATCGGGCCTCCCCTTCAACGCACGTGAGCAACCCCCCACCCCTGTCGTGACCTTGCCGTTGATGCGCCGCCCGCCGTGGCCCTGTTCGCCGTCAGCTGGCCACATGACAGCCGCGCCCACTCCCTCGCACTCCACTGCCGCACCACCGCCCTCTCAGACGCCGCCACGAGCCCCACTGTCTCGAGGGAGTTCCGGACTAGGGGTGTCCGGATAGCTGAACTATCGTCACGGCCGGACTCCAAGACTATGAAGATACAAGATTGAAGACTTCGTCCCGTGTCCGGATGGGACTTTCCTTGGCGTGGAAGGCAAGCTTGGCGATACGGATATGTAGATCTACTACCATTGTAACCGACTCTGTGTAACCCTAACCCTATCCGGTGTCTATATAAACCGAAGGGTTTTAGTCCGTAGGACGAACAACAATCATACCATAGGCTAGCTTCTAGGGTTTAGCATCTTTGATCTTGTGGTAGATCCACTCTTGTAACACACATCATCAATATTAATCTAGCAGGACGTAGGGTTTTACCTCCATCAAGAGGGCCCGAACCTGGGTAAAACATCGTGTCCCTTGTCTCGTTACCATCCGCCTAGACGCACAATTCGGGACCCCTACCCGAGATCCGCCGGTTTTGACACCGACATTGGTGCTTTCATTGAGAGTTCCTCCGTGTCGTCCGCCGATAGGGCCGATGGCTCCTCCGATCATCAATAATGACGCGTCCGTGGTGAGACTTTTCTCCCGGACAGATCTTTGTGTTCGGCGGCTTTTGCATGCGGGCCAATTCGCTTGGCCATCTGGAGCAGATCGAAAGCTACGCCCCTGGCCATCAGGTCAGATTTGGAAGTTTAAACTATACGGCCGATATTTGCGGAGACTTGATCTTCGACGGATTCGAGCCGCAGCCAAGCGTGCCGCATTGTCTCGATGGGCATGATCTAGCTCTGCGAGTCAAAGGCCCCGGAGGCCGCACCAGTATCCGCTCCGGCCCTTAATCCGGAGCCGGATTTCCCGACCGAGGACGAGTGGTTGGACACCGCCTCGGGGGCTACAATCTCTACGGCGATTGAGCTGAACTCCATCCCTGTCCTTTGCAAAGACTCCGACTCCAGGGCGCCGGACTCCTATCCGGACTCCGAACCCTCCGCGCCATTGCCGATCGAATCCGATTGGGCGCCCGTTATGGAGTTCACGGGCGCGGACATCTTTCAGCACTCGCCTTTTGGCGACATCCTGAATTCACTAAAGTCTCTCTCTTTATCCAGAGAGCCCTGGCCGGACTACGGTCGAAGGTTGGGATACGGTCGACGAAGAAATTCGACGCCCACCCACCACCCACTTGGTAGCCGCTATCGGCATTTACCTAACCGACATGCTAGACTACGACTCAAGACATCGATGGTATGGACGACGGCGATGCCGGAGACGACCAAGACCTAGCGCCCACAGTGGCACCGGAAGGCCACATCGTCAGCATTTACGACATATACATGGTGGACATCCCAAAAGATGGGAACGGCGATGGAACAACGAAGGATGACCCTCCAAGAAGCAGCCCAAGCGCCGGGCGCCAACAAGCGCCGCTCTAAATCCCGCCACAAAGCAAGAATGAAGATTCCGCACCGGAGATAACAATACACCGGACAACGCCAAAGACAATCCACTCCAGCAAGATCCATCGCAGAGGATGAAGACGCCAGCCCTCAAGAGAGAGTGGCGTAAGAAGAGGTAGAGGATTATATGCCTCCCTCCAAGACGAAGCAAGCCTCGACGACAATGAATTCGCTGCGTACGAGAATCCCGTCGAACAAGAGCGTTTTAGACGCAGGCTTATGGCCACGGCCAACAGCCTAAAGAAAAAGCAAGAACAAATTTTAGAGCTGATCAGATCTGCTAGCCGGCTGATGGATCAAGTCCTCGCGGCTGAAGAGCATTAGCTCGAACACCCTCCAAAAGCTACCCTAAACGCAAGCTGCTCCCCGATTAGAGGAGGAGGCTTACGGTTACATCACCAGGAGACAATACGGCCGACCGACCACCCGTGGGCGATAGAGAGGCCTCTAGGCCCTTCACTAGAACTGCACGGCATCGCTCAAAAAGCACATGGCCAAAGGGGAACGCCCGGACTGCGAGATATATTGGAGGACAAGGCAAGACAATCAAGATCGATCTATGGATCGGCGTGGGTGCCCCACTTGATGCGTGATTTACAACCGTCGCGCTACGGACACAATAAGTCCGGCCGGGCCGAACAAAATGTACCAAGCTCTTTTGAGCTCCGTCGTGATATCGCCAAAGACAGAGGCGCCAAGACACCCATTATGCTTCATGCATTTAAGTAATGGATCATCAAATCTCAAGGGTTTAAACCCACAATATCGAATCCTATGATGGCACAACAGACCCCGCGGTTTGGATCAAGACTATCTCCTTCACATCCACATGGCCCGTGGTGACGATCTTCACGCCATCAAATACCTCCCCTCAAGCTTAAAGGACCAGCCCGACATTGGCTCAACAGCTTGCCAAAGAGTCAATTGGGAGCTGGGAGGACCTGAGGCCGCATTCCTCGATAACTTCTGTGGCACTTATGTGCGACCACCAGACGCCGATGACCTAAGCCACATAATTCAGCAGCAGACGAATCGCCGAGACAATTCGAGACGGTTCTTAACCAAGAAAACCAAATCGCCGACCGTCCGGATGCGGAGGCCCTCGCGCCTTCAAGCATAACATCCGCGACGAGTGGCTTGCCCGGCACCTAGGACAGGAAAAGCCGAAATCCATGGCAGACCTCACATCACTCATGATCCGCTTCTGCGCGGGTGAGGACAGCTGGCTAGCACGCAGCAACAACCTCAGCAAAAATTCTGGCAGTCCGGACTTCAAGGACCAAAACGACAGGCCGCGACATATTGAGGATACATCAGTCAATGCCGGATTCAAAGGCTCTAAACCCGGTCAGCGGAAAAAGCCATTCAAACGAACTACTCCGGGTCCATCAAATTTGGACCGAATACTCGACCGCTTGTGCCAGATACACGGCACTTCAAAAGCCAGGGCTTAACCACACCAACAGGGACTGTTGGGTATTCAAGCAGGCAGGCAAGTTAATTGCCGAAAACAATGACAAGGGGTTGCATAGCGATGACGAGGATGAGACCCAACCGCCGAACAATAGAGGACAGAAGGGTCTTCCCCCACAGGTGCGGACGGTGAACATGATATACGCAACGCACATACCCAAAAGGGAGCGGAAGCGTGCACTCACGGATGTCTACGCGATGGAGCCGTGGCCCCGATGTTCAATCCATGGTCCTCCTGCCCGATCACTTTTGACCGAAGGGACCACCCCACCAAAGATCCGCCACGGCGGATTCGCCAGACCGGTCCTAGACCCAATCGTCGATGGATTTCACCTAACCAGAGTCCTGATGGACGGCGGCAGCAGCCTGAACCTGCTTTAACAGGATACAGTGCGCAAAATGGGCATAGACCCCTCAAGGATTAAACCTACCAAAACGACCTTTAAAGGCATCATACCAGGTGTACAAGCCAATTGTACAGGCTCAATTACACCGAAGTGGTCTTCGGATCCCGGATAACTTCCAAAGCGAGGAGTTAATCTTCGACATAGTCTCGTTCATGGCGGCTATCATGCCTTGCTCGGACGCATCGCGCTTGCAAAGTTCAACGCGGTGCCGCACTCACGCATACCTCAAGCTCAAGATGCCAGGCCCTCGAGGAGTCATTACGGTCAACGGAAACATCGAACGTTCTCCGCGACGGAGGAACATATGACTCTCCGCGAAGTGCAATGCAGCCTCTTAAGGCATTATCGAATCCGCCGTTAAGCGGCCGGACACAGCCAAGCGCCGGAGTAACTTACAACAAGACCACCTGGCACGCCCGAGCATCGCCAGAGCAAAGGCGGCCCCAACCCCAGCTCCCGTGAAACGTCAGCAGGCCCTTCGTACACCATTACGCTCTGAAGATACCATGGGCATGGGGAGGGGGTCACGACCACAATACACCCAGACTGCGGCTCAACCACACAGGGGCTCTCAAGTGTGTCGTTCCTTTTTCTTTTCTTTTTACCTTTTACTTTTTAACCACAGGACTCCGTTTGTCAGAAGCCCTGTCCGGCAGCAGACCTGCCGAACTCACGATGCAACAGCCAGGGAAGGATAAAGGCTACAACGAATATACAGGTGGTCTCCATTACGAGCATTTTCATACACCAATCTGGAGCCTACCACGGAGGGGACATGTTTAACGATCTCCTACCTTGCTTATCGCACTATTTGTATCGCTCGCATTCGTAGCAGCACTTATTGAATAAAAAAATGCAACACCTTTATGAGTATAATTGAATTTCTTTTTCATACATAAGATCATTCATGACATGTTGCATCCGTACACTTTTGTACGGCAAAAATACACCATGGGCTTATGTTTCCAGCGTTATGGTGTGATGAGTCCGAACACTTTCACAAGTGCGGCACCCGAACTTATAGCACTATATGCATCGGCTCGAATCATGTCTTGGGTCAATAGTTGGGTTTGCCCGACTCCGTGTTTTGGTACCTTACGCCCGTTATATCGGCTAAGGTAGCACCGGAGAACCACTGCGATTCCGCCCCAGTTCGGCTGGGTTAACGCCTCAGTGGAGAAAGCTAAAACTGACCGTCATGATGAGGCGAGAGACCGGTCGCTGTTCGAGAGGTTTTCTGCGAGTCCTTAAAGACTTATGCCGCTTAGAGCGAGGAGCCGGATACTGTCCGCCAAGGCGTTGATAGCGCCCCAAATTCGGCCTTCCAAGACTAGGGCTTCACCGAAATTTAAAATTATAGAATTCTATGGCTAAGTGAGAGTGTTCAAGCATTATAAGTCCGGTTGCCTTGTTCGTTGTGTTGAGCGCCTCCTAGATGGACCCAAAAATGGGAACAAGAGCGCTCAAGTTTATCCCGAACACCCCAAAGACTCGTGGCATGGGGGCTGAAGCCGACGACTTACCATCTCTCAGATTTGATAAACAGCCGCACAGAAGGTAATATTTTAAATTAACAAGCATTGATTAGCGCATATGAACTAAGTTTTCAGCGCACAGGATAACAAAATGCGAGTCTACTCAAATATTACATCTTTGGAGCACTCACCCGCAATAGTGCAGGCGCCCTTCAGCACACTCTTATAATACATCTCGGGCGTGCGATGCTCCTTGCCCTCTGGTGGCGGGTCCGTCACGAGCTTCTGGGCATCCATCTTGCCCCACTTCAACCCACGGGCACGCATCCACCAGCCGCCCCACCAGGCCGAAGTAGCTCCCAGGCATGGCCTCCTTAGGCCACAGCCGAACTATGAGGCCCTTCATGGCCTGTTCGGCCGCCTTAGGAGCTCGACCAAATTGCTTCAGCTGGTCGCTAAGGGGCACCGGATGTCCGGCCTCAACATACTGAGACCAGAAGACCTTCTCCGTTGAGCTCCCCTCCTCGGCCCGGTAGAATGCGGCGGCATCGGACACGCTGCGAGGAAGCTCTGCGACCGCCCCTGGAGAGCTCCGAATTCGGGTAAGCAACAGGTAATTAACACTCACATGCTTACTCTGCATGAAAAATGCCTTACCTGCTGCTATTTTCTTCACCGCTTCAATCTCCTGGAGGGCCTTGTAGGCTTCGGCCTTAGCGGTTTTGGCACTCTCAAGAGCCGTTGCAAGCTCAGACTCTCGAGTCTTCGAGTCACGCTCCAAGTTCTCATGTTTTTTCACGAGATCCTGGAGCTCTTGCCGTACCTCCGCCACCCGTGCCTCCTGCTTCTCTCGCTTGGTGCGTTCCGCGGCCGCATTACGCTCGGCCGCGACCACCGCCTCCTTCAGGGTCGCCACCTCGTTAGCGGCCCCTACAATACCCACCTTATCCTTGTCATTTTTCTTGCAACCAAATCCTTTTATGTAAGGTACAATTTTCATAAGGTATTACTCACCTTCTTTTTCCTCGAGCTGCTTCTTGGCATGGCCGAGCTCGTTCTCGGATCGCTCGAGGTTTTCCTTCAAAGTATTGACCTCCGCAATCAGTACGGCGGAGGTCCGCAGCACAGCCTGCAATCCCATATTGACATATTTTTATGACTCCTGCGTTTATCTTTCTAAAGATCCTCAGTCCGGCTTTTCTTTCCGAACACCGAACCGAGCATCAGGGGCTAATGTCTATGCGGTACCATTTTACATATATTGAAATTTCTTACCTCAAAGCCTGATAGAAGACTGGTACAGGCTTCGGTCAGCCCGCTCTTGGCAGACTGAACTGTCCGGATCACCGCACTCATAACAGTGCGGTGCTCCTCCTCGATGGAGGCACCGTTGAGCGCCTCCAGTAAGCTATCCGGTGCCTCCGGTTGGACGAAGGACACCGGCGTCTTACCCTTCTTGCGAAGGGATCGCCATCGGACTCTGGAACCACCAAGGTTCGGCATGAAGCCCGGACAAGGGTCGGGCTTAGAGCCCCCGGGGTCTTGCTCCCCACGCTACCGGAGTCCGGGAGGTTGCCTTGTGGCACCTCCCGCGCCACCTCCTCGTGGCCAATCCCCCTTTGGAGCCCCGCCGCGGCGTTGTCCGCGGCATGAGGCGAGGAGGCGGTCGGAAGCGAAGTACTCTCCATTTCCGACGAGCCCAGGGACCCGCTCGATGAATCGACGAACTCGCCTTTGGGCGGGCTGCACGATTATTCGACATTAGAGAACACTCTGTGATAATAAAAAGCCACGGGTATCCGGACACTTATGATCTCGCCAGGGGCTTGGCCCTCGTAGGCCGATCCCCCTCGTCGTCGTCGACGTTGGCGGAGAAGTCCGGAGGAAGGGTTCTTCCTTCTTGGACCCTCCGGCCTCCCGGTTAGGGGCGGCCTTCCTTTCCTCTCCTCCTCGCCGGGAGAAGCTTCTTATTCTTACTCCTCGTCTTCAGGAGAAGATTCTGCTTTAGAATCCGACAGCACCTGGCGTCGGGTGCCCTTCGAGTTCCCGTAGTCTCCTTCTTGGCCTTCTTCTCCGGCACCACATGGGGTGCCGGAGCCAGCAGCCCCGTCAATCGGGCGTCCGCTGGGTCTTCTGGCAAAGGAGCCGGACAGTTAATCTGTCCGGACGTCTTCAGCCAGACCTGTCGAAGAATAGGGAGTTTTCAGAACCCACGTAGAGTCAATATATGAAAAAGGAGTCCCGTAAAGGGTAAAATAACTTACCTCGCCGGCTTGACGCCGCGAGCTGTATCCGCGATCTTTGTTAGCGGATGCGGGGGCTTCGGTGCCCTTGAACAGCACCTTCCAGGCATCTTCGTACGTGGTATCGAAGAGCTGGCTCAAGGTTCAGTGCTGTGCCGGATCGAACTCCCACAAATTGAAGTCCCGTTGTTGGCATGGGAGAATCCGGCGGATGAGCATCACCTGGATTACGTCGACAAGCCTGCGATTCTTGTCCACCAGGTTCCGGACGCGTGTTTGGAGTCCGGATAGCTCATCCAAATCCCCCCACTTCAGGCCCGTCTCTTTCCATGACGAGAGCCGTGTGGGGAATCCAGATCTGAATTCGGGGGCCGCCACCCATTCAGGGTCGCGTGGCTCGGTGATGTAGAACCACCCCGATTGCCACCCATTTATTGTCTCCACAAAGGAGCCCTCGAGCCATAGGACTTTGGCCATCTTGCCGACCATGGCGCCTCAAGACTCCGCTTGGCTGCCCTTCACAACCTTCGGCTTGACATCAAGGTCTTGAGCCACAAGTCAAGTGGGGCTGGATGCACAGGAAGGCCTCGCACACGACGATAAACGCCAAGACGTTGAGGACAAAATTCGGGGCCAGGTCATGGAAGTCCAGGCCGTAGTAGAACATGAGCCCCCGGACAAATGGGTGAAGTGGAAAACCTAGTCCGCGGAGGAAGTGGGGGAGAAATACCACCCTCTCATGGGGACTGGGGTTTGGAATAAGCTGCCCCGCGTCGGGCAGCCTGCGCGCGATATCGCCGGACAAGTATCCGGCCTCCCGCAGTCTTGTGATGTGCCCCTCCGTGACGGAGGAGGCCATCCATCTGCCTCCCGCTCCTGACATGGTTGGAGAAGGTTGAGGAGGAAAGTGTGGACTTGGGCGCTAGAGCTCGAGTGCACGGGAATGGATGAGCAAAGGAGGAAGAAGGCGTAGGTGAAAGGATGGATCCTTATCCCCTTATATGGGCGGACAAAAACATGTATCCCCACCGGCCTGGTAAAACTCGCTTATCTCCCAAGTGCCACAATCAATGGCGCGGTTGGGTTACCCACGTCCGTATTGATGGGAATCCCGGAATAAGGGGAACACGATCTCTGCCTCGACAAGACGTGCCAAGGAAACCGCTTCGCTAAACGCGCTGAGGTGGAACAGTAAAAACAATTTGAATAAAGGCTTGGTAGTGGTGCGACGTCACGCCACAAAATATGTCAGCAGATTGATTTGTGTAATATTATTCTTTCTACGGTGGTATGTGGAATTTATTTTTGCAGAGCCGGACACTATCCTGGTGTTCACAATCTTCTATAAATTATTCGGAGGGAGAACCCGCCTTGCAATGCCGAAGACAATATACGCGCGGACTCATCGTCATTGAAGCCTTGGTTCAGGCTCTTGAGGGAGTTCCGGACTAGGGGTGTCCGGATAGCGAACTATCATCATCGGCGGACTCCAAGACTATGAAGATACAAGATTGAAGACTTTGTCCCGTGTCCGGATGGGACTTTCCTTGGCATGGAAGGCAAGCTTGGCGATACGGATATGTAGATCTCCTACCATTGTAATCGACTCAGTGTAACCCTAACCCTATCCGGTGTCTATATAAACCGGAGGGTTTTAGTCCGAGGACTAACAACAATCATACCATAGGCTAGCTTCTAGGGTTTAGCCTCTTTGATCTCGTGGTAGATCCACTCTTGTAACACACATCATCAATATTAATCTAGCAGGGGCGTAGGGTTTTACCTCCATCAAGAGGGCCCGAACACAGGTAAAACATCGTGTCCCTTGTCTCCTGTTACCATCCGCCTAGACGCTGATTGGGACCCCCTACCCGACATCCGCGGTTTTGACACCGAGTCGCCCAGCCTCGCGTTGTTGGCCTGGGCCGCCCTTCTGTCGGCGGCCCTTGCCGCTTCCGCCGCTACCGCTTGACCATGGCACGGCCGTGGCTGTGAATGTGCGATGCGTGTGTAGTCTGGCCAGCCCTTTGCCACGCAGGCAAGCCCCCCAATTTTTTTAAAGAAACGAAAATGTGAAAAATAATAATGATTTTAAAACATTAATGCATTAATTAATTAACTTAATTAATTAGGTTAGTTAACCTAATTAATCGAACTTAGTTAACTAAATCTGTTAATTAGTTAGGTCTATGATGAATGACCCCACCCGTCACCTTGATTGGTCAACGTCAGAGTTGAGCTGACATCACCCTGGCATCATGCTGACATCATAATTGCATTTTCTAATTTAATTAAATCTGTTAATTCTAAAAATGATTTAAATCTTTAAAAGTTAATATAAAATAATCCGTAACCCGGATGAAAATACTTTGTACATGAAAGTTGCTCAGAACGACGAGACGAATTCGAATACGCAGCCCATTCGTCTGCCACACATCCCTAGCATAGCGAACATGCAACTTTCCTCCCTCTGGTCCATCTGTCCGAAAACACGGAACACCGGGGACACTTTCCCGGATGTTTCCCCCCTTCACCGGTATCACCTCATACCGCGTTAGAACACGTCTAGCTCTGCTTGTTGACCTGTTATGCACTTGCTTGCTATGTATTTACTGTTTCTTCCCCCTCTTCTCTCCGGTAGAACCCGTGACGATGCTGATGCCCCTGTGGTAGACTACGTCACCGACGACCCCTCCTTCTTGTGTGAGCAACCAGGCAAGCCCCCCCTTGATCACCAGATATCGCCTATTCTTCTCTATACTGCTTGCATTAGAGTAGTGTAGCATGTTACTGCTTTCCGTTAATCCTATCCCGATGCATAGCTTTGTCCTTGCTACTCTTGTTGTTACCTTTACCGCAATCCTACCTCCTTAGTATAGTATGCTAGTATTCCATCAGAGGCCCTACATTCTTGTCCGTCTGCCATGCTATACTATCGGGCAGTGATCACTCGGGAGGTAGTCACGGGTATATACAATATACTTTATACATGATACATGTGGTGACTAAAGTCGGGTCGGCTCGAGGGGCACCATGAGTGATTCACGGATTGGGGCTGAAAGGACCTTTGTCCCAACGGCCCTACGTGGTGGATCTTTGTGGCGGAGCGACAGGGCAGATTGAGACCGCCTAGGAGAGAGGTGGGCCTGGCCCTGTTTGGCGTTCGCGGATACTTAACACGCTTAACGAGATGTTGGTATTTGATCTGAGTTGGGTCGTTGACCTTATACGCACTAACCGCCACGTGGGACAAGATATGGGCAACCGGCATCGTGGTATCAGCTGAAGCATTTCGTGACGTCAGCGACTGTGTGGCGTGGCGGCCGATTGGACTGAACGCACGCTAGGCTAGGTCTGCGCTTCCGCCCTCGCAACATGCAGGTGTGCTAAGGGCGATGGGCCTGCACTGCGGCGCTTAGGTTTAGACCGGCGTCTTGACCTCTCTCTGTTGTGCCTAGGTGGGGCTGCGACATGTTGATCTTCCGCGGCCGGGCATGACCTAGAAAAGTGTGTCCGACCAAATGGGATCGAGCGTGACGGGTAATGTGGTGCACCCCTGCAGGGAAGTTTATCTATTCGAATAGCCGTGATCTTGATAGGACGACTTGGAGTTGTACCTTGACCTTATGACAACTAGAACTAGATACTTAATAAAACACACACTTCCAAGTGCCAGATACAACCCGGTGATCGCTCTCAGACAGGGCGACGAGGGGAGGATCGCCGGGTAGGATTATGCTATGCGCTGATACTTGGTGAACTTACCATCTACTCTCTTCTACATGCTTTGCAAGACGGAGGCTGCGAGCGTAGTCTTGACAGGATTAGCTATCCCCTCTTATTACGGCATTCTGCAGTTACGTCCCACCGATATGGCCCTTTTACACATATACCCATGCATATGTAGTGTAGCTCCTTGCTTGCAGTACTTTGGATGAGTACTCCCGGTTGCTTTCCCCCTCTTTTCCCCTTTTCTTTCCTCTCGGTTGTCGCAACCAGATGTCGGAGCCAGTGAGCTAGACGCCACTATCGACGCATTTACTCCTACTATTAATCGGAGGTGCCTACTACTACGTGCAGCCCAGCGGCGATTTACCAGGAGTAGTTAGGAGGATCCCAGGCAGGAGGCCTGCGCCTCTTTCGATCTGCATCCCAGTTTGTGCTAGCCTTCTTAAGGCAAACTTGTTTAACTTATGTCTATACTCAGATATTGTTGCTTCCGCTGACTCGTCTATGATCGAGCACTTGTATTCGAGCACTCGAGGCCCCTGGCTTGTATTATGATGCTTGTATGACTTATTTATGTTTTAGAGTTGTGTTGTGATATCTTCCCGTGAGTCCCTAATCTTGATCGTACACATTTGCGTGCATGATTAGTGTACGATTGAATCGGGGGCGTCACAAGTTGGTATCAGAGCCGACTGCCTGTAGGAATCCCCCTTCCACACTCCTTGGCCGAAGTCGAGTCTAGACATTTCAAAACTTTTACTAACATGGTTGTGCGGTCCATTGGCCCACGTCGCCATTGGGTGGTATTAGGATCTTTTATTCCTCGACCTATACTCTGAACTCTGATCTCTCTTTTATTCGGGTTAAATGAATTTGCTAAACTCTAACATTAGGTTCTCGTAACAACTTTTCCTCCGGAGAGCCCCTTATTACAGATGATCGTCTGCTGCACCAGAAGATTCCGAAGACTCTCTGAGGTTTTCCCGAGACCGTTGTGCCCACCGACTTTACAATCCCCTACCACCGATATACCCTTATGGACAACTACCTACAATTGTCGTTCATACCTTCATCCTCAGTTGCTCTTGTTATTACAAGATGCCCTAAATTGCTCTCCGTTGTTCTGAAACTCCTTTAAGCTTACTGCCTTGCAGTTCGTTACCACATGAAAACCCCTATTGAAAATCCCTCGCACTTATTGAGTATCTGTTCATCCCCAGTTGTTCGTATGCTTCATAAGATACTCTGAAATACTATCCGACCTTCTGAGCATCCTCTTCAAACTATTGCTCTGCAAATACTGGTATGCTTACAGTATGGATGCTCCCATATCACTAGCAATATTCACTAGTATATTTTGACACCGTCATTTTGATCCTATTGATTCAACATGTGTGCGAATGCACACAATCATCTATCAACCCTTCTAAATTATCTTTCCGGCTCAGACGTCATTTTGAACATGAGCTGGTTCTCGACCAAACTATTTGTCGTCAATTGTGCCTCTGGTCTATCCAACTTATCCATCCTTGATCAGAGCGTCTGCTCCTGATCCCTTGATATGAAAATCATAGTTCCTTTGCTATTTAAACATTGAATTATTCAGATGTTCTATAAATCAATGCATTTGCATTCTTTCTTCCTCTGATTGGGTATCGATACTCACATCAGCTCCATTATGGATCGCCATATCCACTATTGGATTATTATCCGACAATGTCCTTCATAATTAATCACCTTGCGAGTTTTTTCTCTCTCCGATATATAATGCCTTTGGTAAATTGTATCCTCTCCTTTTGCCAACCATGCTCTGCTTTCGAGATGGTGATAATTGCTCATGAAGCTCGTGGTATGTGTTCCTAAGAAGCCCCGGTGGGTTGAACCAATGCCTTCCCTAATCTGTGCAAACCCGAAAGATTTCACAGGTCATACGTATCTGGTATTGCACCAGGTAAAACTTTCAACAGCTAATGCCATTTCGAAAAGAAACGAGAAGTGAATGAAAGGTTATGAATTGGAGAAGTGGGAGTCAACCTTGAACTTTGCGTTCATGCCCATGGACCCAATGTGGAACTTATCATGGAAGCTTCTTGCAAAATATTTAATCATTTGGGTAATTCTTTCGATGACATTAGATTGGATCCCTTACAGCTATGGTTCTGACCATATTGTTCTTATTTGATCCCATTCCTCGGGGAAGTTTAAATATTTGCCTTTTACAGAGCATTACCCCAGTCCAACCTCTACTTTGATTTGTTGTCAAGTATTACCCCCTGGTATCTCGAGATTATCACAGAACCGCATAACTTCTTATGAGTTCTTCGTCAAGTACTACATTCTCATCGATTCCAATTTTTCCTGGGTTTTGAGTGGTTAGTCACTCGAGTACCCCGATAACTGAATCAAGTCTGCACTACGGTTCAACAACTCTTAGTAATCTTCCTTACTTACGAGTTTGTACCCGATCATGTCATTCCTAGCCTATTTGGCTATATCATTATCATGATGATTTTAATTGTGCTACCTGGTCCTTATTCCTGGAGCACAAGTTTCAACGATGAGCTAAGCTTGCGTTGATTTTTGTCGTCATATCATTTCTCCTTTAACAACAAACTTGATTTCGAGTTTGTGTCCTAACCGTGGTTCCAATAACCTTTCGCTTCATCATTCGTTTGACTTGATGTCATCGTCGATCGATTACATCTTCGTGTAACCTCTCGACAAATGTGTCATGATCATCATCAACCTTATGAGCTCTTCCAGGATATCAATCGGATTCATGATGAGAAATACCATCCTTGCCTCGATGATTTGTGTTATCATCAAGCACTTATTGCCTTCCCTCCAACACAAACTTGTTCGTGTTTTGTGTTATACCTTGAGTTCCTTGCTACCCAGCATTGTTCTTCTTTACCCCGGAATATTACCACCTTTTATGTCAAGAATGTCGTGGGAATTTCACCACCTCTTAAGAATTCTTGATATGGTGATACTTCTCACCATCACCATTCTTTCTTGGGTCCCCGTGTTGGTTCCAACCAGGGTACCAACAAGTGAGCGGTGTTGTTTGGATTCCTCCCTTCTAGCAACCCTATTGCTTTGAAGTTAATGGCCGGCCGTTCATTCTTAGACTATCGATTATTGAATCACCATTCCAATGTTGGCCGTGCAACCCAACCCATATTTCGGGTGCACCTTTCAACCAATGTTTAATTGTGTATGTTTTCCTCGAGCATACGTCATTATACCATTTGATCTGACAAATGCTATCTCCTTGTTCACATAATTGTAGAAATCCACCTTTTTGGAAATCTCAAGGATTGTCACTGACTCCATCAGCTACCCCGTCATCCTCCCTTTGGTTTAAATGATAAACTCTTGTGTTGAAACTCTCTCCCATAGTTAATTTCCCGACAATCTTACAATACCATCTCGACAATTTGTGTTGCACCTTTCTTCTCAGGCATCTTAAGTCTGAGTTATCCTGACACCAATCAGATTTGAATCTCGGTCGGATATGATTGTTGGGACATATTTTCAAGAGTTATAACATTGGTCCCTATATGCCTAGCACACCTGACCAGAGGACCTAGTGTTATAGTTTCCTTTTTAACAAGGTTAATCATTTTTCCATGAGGAAATTGAATGCCTTGTTTAATAAGTTTATCCTGATGGATCCTTTGTGTATCCAAAGTCCGATTTTTGCTTGAACACCATGTCAATGCTATCCCGAAGCATGTCTGTGGTACTCCGATTTTCAACAAAAACATTTGAAGCCCAATGCTAGATGTTTCCTGCTCAATTATCCACACACCGTTGTATGGGTAATGTCATGAAAAATTTCTCCCCTACCTAAAGAGTTTACTACATTATATCCAGTCATGGATATCATGCTCTGCTCGTCCTTCCGAAGGATATACCTTTGGAATATGTGTTTAAACACATTTTCCTTTCCATTGTTCTGTTTAATCTGATAATCGTATTTTTCTTTCCATTTGTTGGGTTAACGTTTCTTGTGATCTATATGATCTAAGCAGTATTATTCTCCTGCTTAGGTAAATACCTCGGTTTACAACTCTGCCAGTGTGACCCTGTGACTATTGCTGACGACATCCTGGTAACCCCCGATGGACGAGAACTTTGCCTATTGGTCCGCCTCGTTCACCGAGCAGGAAAATGGTGATCTTCGTCCCTCGCCCTTGGTACCAACGTTGCTGCCAACATAACTGACAAGCTATCCTTTGCCATGCCTTGCTACCATGACCGTGCAATATGTCAACGTCCTTCCAACTTTTAACACACATGGTGGGCCCATAACCCACAGTTCCACAGGATCGAAACCTGACTCTTGTACCCCTTGTTTCCAAAGTTATTCCTCACGCGCGGCTTTATATGTAATTCACGAGCCACCTTTCTAGAGATCACCAATTATGGTATCCGAAACAATACTTATGCCCATTACTCTGAACCCCTTTCACACTCTGTTTCAGGCATCGAACGATTGCTTGCCCGCTTGAAACTTCCCATGATACCTCTTTATATTGCTCTCGATATTTTCTAAAGTTTCAATCCGAGAGTTACTTTCCGCCACCCTCCCTGATGTTATCTACCACATAGTAAACCTTGTAGAGGTCCATTCTCCCATAATACCCCCTTATTCTTTCGTAAGTACGATGAAGTTCCCGAAGAAAGGATGACGACTTGATCATGGTGACTTGAAGCAGGGAAATGAAGACATCGGCGAAAGGGGTCAACCTCTTCGAGAAGAGCAAGCCGGTATGAGAAGACCCGCTAGATTCGTTACCAAACCTTCCCCCTTCACTACCTCTTAAATCTCGGGACGAGATTTCTTGTAGTGGAGGAGAATTGTGACGCTCGGATAATTAGGCTACAGTAATCCCACGTTAACGATGCCACGTCACCCCAGTTTCTGTGCTAATCTCGCGTTAGTTCGAAACCGAATCAAATTAAAATTTAAAATAAAAACAAACAACAAAAGTTTTCAAACGCTAAAAAACTAAAATGTTCACAATATTGCAAAAATTACCAAAGCTGTTATAACAATAAAACCAACACTTTAGAAACTCCAGAAATGCCCCTACGAATTAAAACAGTGGACCAACAACACATCACTTGGCCTTTTTGCTTTCTAAATATGATTAAACCTTTTTGACAGACCTTCAGCTTTTTGTGGCATTGCTATATAATGCAATGATGTTCATGTGACAAGCTACATGATTTACAAAAGTCCTTTGGTGGTTAAGCAATTAACAAACCATAGAAAAATAAAATGAAAACTGTAGAAAAGGAAAAGGAAATAAAAGACAAGCCCTCGATCGGGCCTTGGCCTGGATTATTTGAAGGAGCCAGTCGGCCCAGCCGACCCACTCCCTCACCCCCTGGCCTACTAGGCCTCCTCCACCCTCTGAAACCCTAACTACTACCCCCACTCCCACCTCGTTCCCCCACGATCCCCACTCCCCCCGTGATCCACATCTGGATCGCGCCCACAGCGCCCACCCCCCCAGCCTCCACCTTGACCTTGCCGCGCTCAGGAGACGGGCTCCCTACCCAGGCGCCGACCTCCCTTCCCCTCGCTCTTCCTTAGCAACGCCGACCTCCCTTCCCCTCGCTCTTCCTTAGCAATCCCGCTCCCCCCCATCGTCGTCGTGCTCCGCAATCGCGCCCGGCGCCCGGTGTCTGCCTCGCCGTCGTCGTTTGCCAGCACCGCCCATCGCCTCCTCGACCCCGACGCGCCACCTCCATGTCGTCGCGTTCCCCTGCATCGGGCCTCCCCTTCAGCGGGTGAGCAACCCCCCCGTGACCTCGCCGTTGATCGCCGCGCGTGGCCCTTCATGGCGGCCGCCCTCGGTAGCGTCTGCGAGCAGCGCCCGATCCCGCACCCGGTTATTCGCACCACCGCTCTGTGTCATGACGCGAAACCCCACTATCGCCCAACCTCGTTGTTTGCCTACGTGGCCGCCTTCTGTCGGTGGCCTTGCCATTTCCTTGCCGCCCGACCATGGAGCGATCGTGGCTGTGAATGTGTCGCGTCGTGTGTAGTTATTGAGCCCTTTGCCACGCAGGCAAGCCCCTTTTTTTATAAAGAAATGAAAATGTAAAAATAATAATGATTTTAAAAACATTAATGCATTAATTAATTAACTTAATTAATCAGGTTAGTTAACCTAATTAACTGAACTTAGTTAACTAAATCTGTTAATTAGTTAGGTCTATGACAGAATGACCCCACCCGTCAGCTTGATTGGTCAACGTTCAGAGTTGACCGCTGACATCACCCTGACATCATGCTGACGTCATAATTGCATTTTCTAATTTAATTAAATCTGTTAATTCTAAAAATGATTTAAATCTTTAAAAATTAATATAAAATAATCCGTAACCCGGATGAAAATACTTTGTACATGAAAGTTGCTCAGAACGACGAGACGTATTTGGATACGCAGCCCATTCGTCTGCCACACATTGCTAGCATAACAAACATGCAACTTTCCTCCCTCTGGTCCATCTGTCCGAAAACACGGAACACCGGGGATACTTTCCCGGATGTTTCCCCCCTTCACCGGTATCACCTCATACCGCGTTAGAACTAAATCTAGCTCGCTTGTTGACCTGTTATGCACTTGCTTGCTATGTATTTACTGTTTCTTCCCCTCTTCTCTCCGGTAGACCCCATGGCGATCTTTGATGCCTGTGTTCGACTACGTCACAGACGACCCCTCCTTCTTGTCTGAGCAACCAGGCAAGCCCCCCCTTGATCACCAGATATCGCCTATTCTTATCTATACTGCTTGCATTAGAGTAGTGTAGCATGTTACTGCTTTCCGTTAATCCTAACCTGATGCATAGCCTGTCCTTGCTACTACTGTTGTTACCTTTACCGGCGTCGTGGTATCAGCCGAAGCATTTTGTGACGTCAGCGACTAAGCGGCGCGCACCGGATTGGAGCGAACGCTAGGCTAGGTGCGCTTCCGCCGCCCTCATAGCGTGCAGGTGTGCTAAGGGCGATGGGCCCAGACCCCTGTGCGCTTAGGTTTAGACCGGCGTGCTGACCTCTCTGTTGTGCCTAGGTGGGGCTGCGACGTGTTGATCTTCCGCGGCCGGGCATGACCTAGAAAAGTGTGTCCGGCCAAATGGGATCGAGCGTGACGGGTAATGTGGTGCACCTCTGCAGGGAAGTTTATCTATTCGAATAGCCATGATCTTCGGTAACAGGACGACTTGGAGTTGTACCTTGACCTTATGACAACTAGAACTGGATACTAAATAAAACACACCCTTCCAAGTGCGGATACAACCCGGTGATCGCTCTCTAACAGGCGACAAGGAGGGTATCGCCGGTAGGATTATGCTATGCGATGCTACTTGGAGGACTTGATCTACTCTCTTCTACATCTTTGCAAGACGGAGGTTGCGGAAGCGTAGTGTCTCGACGGGATTAGCTATCCCCTCTTATTACGGCATTCTGAAGTTCAGTCCACCGATATGGCCCTTTTACACATATACCCATGCATATGTAGTGTAGCTCCTTGCTTGCGAGTACTTTGGATGAGTACTCACGGTTGCTTTTCCCCCTCTTTTCCCCCTTTTCTTTCCTCTCGGCTGTCGCAACCAGATGTCGGAGCCAGTGAGCTAGACGCCATCGCCGACGCATTTACTCCTACTACACTGGAGGTGCCTACTACTACATGCAGCCCGGCGACGACTCAGAGTAGTTAGGAGGATCGAGGCGGAGGCCTGCGCCTCTTCGATCTGTATCCCGGTTTGTGCTAGCCTTCTTAAGGCAAACTTGTTTAACTTATGTCTATACTCAAATATTATTGCTTCCTTGACTTCGTCTATGATCGAGCACTTGTATTCGAGCCCTCGAGGCCCCCGGCTTGTATTATGATGCTTGTATGACTTATTTATGTTTTAGAGTTGTGTTGTGATATCTTCTCGTGAGTCCCTGATCTTGATCGTACACATTTGCGTGCATGATTAGTGTACGATTGAATCGGGGGCGTCACAGGCATTTCCTGACGTTTACTAATATTGCCAATCCTTTGGCACTCATCACATGACAAGACAAACTTACGAGCATCCTTAAAGAGAGTAGGTCAATAAAAACCGGATTGCAATACCTTATGTGCAGTTCTATCTCCAGCGTGGTGTCCTCCGTAAGCCTTTGAATGGCACTTGTGTAGGATCTGTTCCTGTTCATGCTCAGGTACACAATGTCTAATAACACTACCTACTCCTTCTTTATAAAGGTGTTGGCCATCCCAAAAGTAATGTCTTAAATCATAGAAAAACTTTTCTTTTGCTGGTATATGTGAAATTAGGTGGTATAAATTTAGCAACAATATAATTAGCATAATCAGCATACCATGGAGTATTACGAGAAGCATTTATGACAGCTAATTGTTCATCAGGAAAGCTATCATCAATAGGCAGTGGTTCATCAAGAACATTTTCTAACCTAGACAAGTTGTTTGCAACGGGGTTCTCAGCTCCCTTTCTATCAATAATATGCAAATCAAATTCTTGTAACAAGAGAACCCATCTAATAAGTCTAGGTTTAGGATCTTTCTTTTCCATAAGATATTTAATAGCAGCATGATCAATGTGAACAGTTACTTTGGAATCAACAATATAAGATCTGAACTTATCACAAGAAAAAACAACTGCTAAAAATTCTTTTTCAGTATTAGCATAATTTCTTTAGGCATTGTCTAGAGTTTTACTAGTATAATGGATAACATTCAGTTTCTTATCAACTCTTTGCCCTAGGACAACACCAACAACATAATCACTAGCATCACACATAATTTCAAAGGGTAAATTCCAATCAGGCGGTTGAATAATAGGTGCAGAAATCAAGGCTTTCTTAAGTATTTCAAATGCTTCTACACAATCATCATCAAAAACAAAAGGAACATCTTTTTGTAAGAGATTGGTGAGAGGCCTAGAAATTTTAGAGAAGTCTTTAATAAACCTCCTATAGAAACCATCATGACCAAGGAAACTTCTTAGACCTTTGATATCTTTAGGACACGACATCTTTTCGATAGCATCTACTTTAGCTTTATCAACTTCAATACCTTTTTCAGAAATTTTATGCCCCAGGACAATGCCTTCATTAACCATAAAGTAGCACTTTTCCCAATTCAAGACAAGATTAGTTTCTTCACATCGCTGCAAAACTCGATCAAGGTTGCTTAAGAAATCATCAAAAGAAGTTCCGTAAACGGAGAAATGATCCATGAAAACCTCAACAATCTTTTCACGAAAATCAGAGAATATAGAAGTCATACATCTTTGAAAGGTAGCAGGTGCATTGTATAAACCAAAAGGCATACGTCTATAAGCAAAAGTACCGAAAGGGCAAGTAAAAGTGGTTTTCTCTTGATCATCTTTTGACACGGGTATTTGAGAGAAACCCGAGTAACCATCTAGAAAGCAAAAATGAGTATGTTTGGATAGTATTTCTAGAATTTGATCAATAAAAGGTAGAGGGCAATAATGATATTTTCTAGTAGCTTTATTCAATTTGCGAATTCTATAACCTGTAACAATTCTTTGTGGAATCAATTCATTCTTATCATTAGGAACAACCGTAATACCTCCCTTCTTAGGGACACAATGAACAGGGCTTGTCCATTGACTATCGGCAATATGATAAATTGTACCTGCCTCCAGAAGCTTTAGTATTTCATTTCTTACCACTTCTTTCATCTTAGGATTTATCCATCGTTGATGATCAACAACTGGTTTAGCATCTTTCTTCAATTTTATTTTGTGCTGACATAGAGTGGGACTAATGCTCTTAAGATCATCAAGAGTATATCCGATAGCAGCACGATGCTTCTTCAGACTTTTCAATAATTTATTTTCTTCATGCTCTGAAAGGTTAGCACTAATAATAACATGATATATCTTCTTTTCATCAAGATAAGGATATTTTAGAGTATCAGGTAATTGTTTAAGCTCAAACACAGGATCGCGCTTGGGTGGAGGAGGATCTCCGAGGATTTCAACAGGGAAATTGTGTTTCAAAATAGGCCCTTGATTAAAGAATACTTCATCTATTTCCCTTCTTTCATTCATAAACATATCATTTTCATGGTCTAGCAAATATTGTTCTAAGGGATCTGTAGGAGGTACGACAATAGAAGCAAGACCAATAATTTCATCCTTACTAGGCAATTCTTTATCATGGGGTTGTCTACGAAATTAAGAGAAATTAAAATCATGAGACATATCCCCTAAACCAACAGTAACAATATCTACATGATCTATCTTAGCATTAACAGTATTCAAAAAAGGTCTACCAAATATAATGGGACAAAAATCATCTTGTGGGGAACCAAGAACAAGAAAATCAGTAGGGTATTTAATTTTCCCACACAAGACTTCAACATCTCTAACAATCCCAATTGGTGAAATTGTATCTCTATTGGCAAGCTTAATAGTAACATCAATATCTTCAATCTCAGCAGGTACAATATCATTCCTAATTTCTTTATATAGGGAATAAGGAATTGCACTCACACTAGCACCGGCATCACATAAGCCATGATAACAATGATCCCCTATTTTAACAGAAACAACATGCATGCCAACAACAGGTTTATGTTTATCTTTCATATCGGGTTTAGCAATTCTAGCAGCTTCATCACAGAAAAAATAACATACCCATCAATATTATCGACCAAGAGATCTTTAACCATAGCAATACTAGGCTCAACTTTAACTTGTTCTGGGGGTGTAGGTGTTCTAGTATAACTCTTACGAACAACGGTTGAAGCTTTAGCATGATCCTTTATTCTAACAGGAAAAGGTGGTTTCTCAATATAAGCAGTAGGAACAATAGGATCAACATTAAAAGTAATGGTTTCTTCTTCAACTTTAATAGGTTCTACTACTTTAACTTCAATGGGAGGATGATATTTAAAACACTTCTCCTTAGGGAGATCAACATGAGTAGCAAATGATTCACAGAAAGAAGCTACTATCTTAGAGTCAAGTCCATATTTAGTGCTAAAATCACGAAAAGCATCGGTATCCATAAAAGATTTAACACAATCAAACTTAAGCTTTATACCTGACTCCTTACATTCATTGAGTTCCCAATCTTCAGAGTTGTGTTTAATTCTTTTAAATAAATCCCATTTGAATTCAATATCCTTCTTCATATAAGAACTAGTACAAGAAGTATCGAGCATGGATTGATCATTATGAGAAAGCCGGGCATAAATTTTTTGAATAATAATTTCTCTTGGAAGCTCATGATTGGGGCATGAATATAACATTGACTTATGCCTCCCCCAAGCTTGAGCGATACTATCTCCTTCACGAGGACAAAAATTATATATAGAATTCCGATCACGATGAACCAGATGCATAGGATAAAACACGATGAAATTCCAATTTCAATCGGTTTGTAGTTCCATGATCCAATATCATCACATAGCATATACCATGTCAATGCCTTTCCCTTCAAAGATAAAGGGAAGACCTTCTTCTTGACAATATCTTCGGGCATACCTGCAAGCTTAAATAATCCACAACTTCATCCACATAGATTAGGTGCATACCGGGATGTAATGTTCCATCTCCTGCATAAGGATTAGCTAGCAGTTTCTCTATCATACCGGAAGGAATTTCATAATAAATATTTTCAGTAGGTGCAGTAGGTTGAGGAGCAACTCTTTGCTCTTCTGGTCGAGGTGAAGATACCCCGAGCAAGCCCCTCAAAGGATTATTCTCTATAGTAGCAAGTGACAGTAAATTTCAGCACACTATATAAATGTTTCCTTACCAAAGGCACTTCACTCCCCGGCAACGGCGCCAAAAAAGAGTCTTGATGACCCACAAGTATAGGGGATCTATCGTAGTCCTTTCGATAAGTAAGAGTGTTGAACCCGACAAGGAGCAGAAGGAAATGACAAGCGGTTTTCAGCAAGGTATTCTCTACAAGTGATAAGATAATTCGTAATGGGTAACAAGTAACAAGAGTAAACAAGGTGCAGCAAGGTGGCCCAATCCTTTTTGTAGCAAGGGCAAGCCTGTACAAACTCTTATATAAAGCAAAGCGCTCCCGAGGACACATGGGAATTATTGTCAAGTTAGTTTTCATCATGCTCATATGATTCGCGTTCATTACTTTGATAATTTGATATGTGGGTGGACCGGTGCTTGGGTGCTGCCCTTCCTTGGACAAGCCTCCCACTTATGATTAACCCCTCTCGCAAGCATCCGCAACTATGAAAGAAGAATTAAGGTAAACCTAACCATAGCATGAAACATATGGATCCAAATCATCCCCTTATGAAGCAACACATAAACTAGGGTTTAAGCTTCTGTTACTCTAGCAACCCATCATCTACTTATTACTTCCCAATGCCTTCCCCTAGGCCCAAATCATGGTGAAGTGTCATGTAGTCGACGTTCACATAACACCACTAGAGGATAGACAACATACATCTCATCAAAATATCGAACGAATACCAAATTCACATGATTACTTATAACAAGACTTCTCCCATGTCCTCAGGAACAAACGTAACTACTCACGAGGCATATTCATGTTCATAATCAGAGGAGTATTAATTATCATTAAGGATATGAAAATATGATCTTCCACCAAATAAACCAACTAGCATCAACTACAAGGAGTAGTCAACACTACTAGCAACCCACAGGTACCAATATGAGGTTTTGAGACAATGATCGGATACAAGATAAGAACTAGGGTTTGAGAGGAGATGGTGCTGGTGTAGATGTTAATGGAGATTGACCCCCTCTTGATGAGAGGATCGGTGGTGACGATGATGGCGATGATCTCCCCCTCCAGGAGGGATGTTTCCCCAGCAGAATAGCTCCGCCGGAGCCCTAGATTGGTTCTGCCCAGGTTCCGCCTCGAGACGGTGGCGCTTCGTCCCGAAAGCTTCCTCCTTATTTTTTTTCCAGGTCAAAGCACACCATATAGCAGAAGATGGGCATCGGGGGCCTACCAGGGGCCCCACAAGGACGGGGGGCGTGCCCAGGGGGTAGGGCACGCCCTCCACCCTTGTGGCTGGCTGGTGGCCCCCCTCTGGTACTTTCTTCATCCAATATTTTTTATTTATTCCAAAATAATTCT
Organism: Aegilops bicornis; assembly: GCA_021605145.1. NCBI lineage: Eukaryota > Viridiplantae > Streptophyta > Magnoliopsida > Poales > Poaceae > Aegilops > Aegilops bicornis. The sequence continues at coordinate 750,724,264 of CM038670.1, read as the reverse complement.
CCGTGAAGTTTCAGGACTTTTGGAGTTGTGCAGAATAGGTCTCTAATATTTGCTCCTTTTCCAGTCCAGAATTGCAGCTGCCGGCATTCTCACTCTTCATGTAAACCTTATAAATAAGAGAGAAAAGGCATAAGTATTGTAATATAATGTGTAATAACATCCCATAATGCAATAAATATCAATATAAAAGCATGATGCAAAATGGACGTATCACTTTCTCAGGTCTAGAATTCCAGCTGCCGGCAATCTCCCTCTTCATGTAAATCTTGCAAATTAAGAGAGAAAAGGCACTAGAATTGCTCCACAAAGTGTTATATTGGTCAAAACATTATAAATAACAGTAGGAAAACATGATGCAAAATGAACGTATCAGAGAGACACAGGAGCGGGGCCTATGCTTGCCTTACGGCTTTCCAACGGCAACCCACAGATTTCCTCCCGCATCCATCTGTGGATAGGGGGGTGGCACCAGTCCGCGGATACGGATGCTGGCGACCGCCATCCAACCGTAGCCGCATACATTTCAACCCTCATTTGAACCAAACAGATGAATTTCATGTGAACACGATGAATTTCATTAAAATTCGGAGATAATTTAAATAAAATGGTTGATATTTCGACCGTTTAACAAACAAACTAAAAAAAAATCTAAACACTATACCGGACGATCACCTCGTACGCGTGGTTGCCTTGTCCTGCTGCACCGCCGCCGTCGTCCCTCCAGCGCTGGTACGTCGCTGGAAGGCCAACGCATCATGCTGCTCGCGGAGGAGCTGCCTCTCCGCCTCCTGCTGCGCCGTGCGGAGGGTCACTGCGGCCACTGTCAACGTGGCCTTCAGAGCCCTGGCGGCGGCCTTGCCGCGTACGGCTTTCGTGGTGCAGTCGCTAAGCGACCACTCCTCATTGATCTTGGCAAGCTCGCCGTCAAGGCGATGACGGCACCTGCTACTTCTTGAGCTTGCGTTGGTTTTTCCCTTAAAGAGTAAAGGGTGAGCAGCAAAGTAGAGATAAGTATTCCTCTCAGTTTGAGAACCAAGGTATCAATCCAGTAGGAGACAACGCACAAATCACCGAATACCTGCACAAACAATCAAGCAACTTGCACCCAATGCGATAAAGGGGTTGTCAATCCCTTCACGGTTACTTGCAAAAGTGAGATCTGATAGAGATAGATAAACGGTAAAGTAAATATTTTTAGTATTTTTGGTTTATAGATCGGAAAGTAGATCGGAAACTTATATGATGGAAAATAGACCCGGAGGCCATACGTTTCACTAAGGGCTTTTCTCAAGATAGCAAATAATATGGTGGGTGAACAAATTACTGCCGAGCAATTGATAGAAAAGCGCAAAGTTATGACGATATCTAAGGCAATGATCATGGATATAGGCATCACGTCCTTGTCAAGTAGACCGAAATGATTCTGCATCTACTACTATTACTCCACACATCGACCGACTCCTGCCTGCATGTAGAGTATGAAGTTCATGAAGAACAGAATAACGCATTAAGTAAGATGACATGATGTAGAGGAATTAACTCAAGCAGTATGATGAAAACCTCATCTTTTTATCCTCGATGGCAAAAATACAATATGTGCCTTGCTGCCCCTACTGTCACTGGGAAAGGACACCGCAAGATTGAACCAAAAGCTAAGCACTTCTCCCATTGCAAGAAAAACCAATCTAGTTGGCCAAACCAAACAGATAGTTCGAAGAGAATTACAAAGATATCAAATCATGCATAAAAGAATTCACAGAAGATTCAGTTAATTTTCATAGATAAGCTGATCATAAATCCACAATTCATCGGATCTCGGCAAACACACTGCAAAAAAAAGCATTACATCGAATAGATCTTCAAGAACATCGAGGAGAACATGGTATTGAGAATCAAAGAGAGAGAAGAAGCCATCTAGCTACTAGCTATGGACCCGTAGGTCTGTGGTAAACTACTCACGCTTCATCGGAAGGGCAATAGAGTTGATGTAGAAGCCCTCCGTGATCGAATCCCCCTCCGGCAGGGTGCCGGAAAAGGTCCCTAGATGGGATCTCACGGGCACAGAAGGTTGCGGTGGTGGAAAAGTGTTTCCGTGGATGCCCCTGGTGGTTTGGGGATATATGGGAATATATAGGCGAAAGAATTAGATCAGGAGGGTCACGGGGGGCCCACAAGGGTGGGGGCGCGCCCTACCCCCTAGGCGCTCCCTCTGTCCTTGTGGCCGCCTCGTGGCTCCTCCGACTTCATCTCCAAGTCTCCTGGTTGTCTTCTGGTCCAAGAAAAATCATCGTGAAGGTTTCATTCCGTTTGGTATTCCTTTTTTGCGAAACTCAAAAACAAGAAAAAAAACAGGAACTGGCACTGGGCTCTAGGTTAGTAGGTTAGTCCAAAAAACAATATAAAATAGCATATTAATGCATATAAAACATGCAAAACAGATAATATAATAGCATGGAACAATAAAAAATTATAGATACGTTGGAGACGTATCAGCACCTAGCAGCCATCTTCGCGGTGGTCACGGAGCGGTCGAGGACACACACGGCGGCGAGGTCTTGGTCTTTCCGGACACATTCTGGCGCCACGTCGCTCTTGGCGAACGCGGAGCGATGACCGACATTGTGCCGGTCGTACCTCGCCTACTGCCATGCCGTGCGCTCAGCCTTGGAGACCACGGCCTGAGAGCCGGAGGGGCCAGCGTAACCGCCTCCTCGAAGGTAGTGGAGGATGCGGTCCCACGCCTTTGAGATCGCCAGTGGCAGCTCCTCCTTAACGTCGCTAAGTTGGAGGCGTGGCGGTGCGGCATGTCGTGGTGAGGACAGTAGCTCCCTTGACGCATCGTTCGATCTGGACGCTGCGGTTGCGCGAGGGCGGGGGCGACGACGGCTTGGCTTTGACCGGATGTTGCGGTTGCGCGGGGTCGAGATGGGCTTGTCCTTCATCGGACGAAGCGACTGGTTGCATGGTGGGGATGGCGGCTGCACCTTCACGCGCGCCCGAGATGGTGGCGATGGCCACATCTGATGGAGCAAACGCTCCATCAGCAGCTCGATCTGACGAACGAATTCTTCGTCCGTTACCGCGGCCTACGAGAGGAGCCGGGGCCGCTGCTGCGCCGACAGCTTCGGCTGATGCTACGGAGCCTGGTCCTCCTCGTCGCTGGAGGAGATGACAATGTCCTCCTGGGCGGAGGTGCCGGCCACCGTGGATGCCGTAGGGCCCGGAAAGCAATGGCGGCGTCGCCAAGAACCACCGGAGGAAGAGCTTCCACCGATGTTGCCTGCTTGCGCGGAGCACCATGACTTCGACATCACTTCTGGGATCGAAGAGGAGGAAGGGCTCGGCGAGGTGGGTGACGGGAAGGCGGAGGAGTGCGGCGGTGTTTGGGGAGGGGCATTGAGGCTCTGTGCTTCACCGGAGAACGGCTTATAAAGTTGCGTCTAGGCCATGCGAAGGGGCGGTCAGTCCGCTTCAATGCGGCGCAGCGGCCGGAGTTTGTTCCTCAGGAAGCTGCATCCGCATTGAAGCGGCGGCTCCCGAGAGGTCGCGTCGGTCAGCGCCACCCTCCGTCCCTCCAGTAACACCGTGGCATCAATGCCGTCCGCCGCGTGTCCTGGGCTGGCATGAGTGCGGCGTGTTAAGCGGCGCGTGTATCGGAAGGAAAGCGCGGGAGGGACGTTTGGTTTTTTTGGTGGGCAAGGGCGGTCAGAAGCCGGCTTGGGAGCGGTCCAGACTCGCACAAAGCCCCCCATGTTTGTCTCCGGATTGTGAGAGAAATCGCGTCCAAATCGCGCCGCGGACCGAAACAGACCCACGTTGGATGGCTTCCCCCGCTGTCCAGACAGCGTGGTCCGGACGCATGCGGGAGGTTTGCGTGGTCGCTTTGGAGTTGCCCTAAGACCTCGATACAACGTGTAGGACATACATCGTAGAGGGACTATTATCCTAACTGAAGTCATCACTGTTGATTACACTGATTTGTTTCTATGTGAGTCGGATGTTTGGATAAGAAGGTTGCCATAGCTTTTCTCTACTTTGTTTTTTTTAGATGCCCTTTCTCTAGTTCCGGTGAGCAACATATTGCTAACAGGTTTGGGTGGCTCCGGTTTGGCGTCGTTCACAACGCTCGCGCCTGCCCCAAATTCGTGGTGGACCAACAGAAATGGAAAGCCCGGAGACGAGCTTCCGTGCGGGTAGAAGCAAGAAAGCTCCGATGTCACAGGTGGGGAACATAGTAGGTCGCTTGCGGCACCATCACAGAGATCACATACACTTGTGTCATCCTAACTACCAGTACACGTATGTTGGCTGGATTTCCAAATGAATCCATAACGCACCAACCTGTTATGCTGTCTTTGTTACTGGCACTGACAGGAAATGTGCTTTAATTCAAAACTCTTAATATAGTAATGTGGAGCAGTCCAATCTTGTGCAAGTTAGGTAAGTAACAACCATGGTTTTTACGGTGGTGGTTGGTAGATCTCGCCCCTTTGCAGGCAGCATCCCACCCATCGCACTCCGGGCGATTCAGGTGAAACGGTGAGCCCGGGTGTCCTCTTCACTCATCAAGTGTCAATTGGGCATGATGGGATTTTCCATTTCAGTTCAAGTTGGGCACAGTTGTCAGCAAGTAACCATGATGTTTACGGTGGCGTCAAGTAGATTTCGAGCAGAATTGACGTGTGGATCCTAAAACGTAATACTCCATGCCATCCACCTTCGCTTGAGTCCAGGATGAGGTTACCCGTCTTTCTCTGCATTCTTTTTGGCGCCACCACCTGGAGAGAGCTAGCTAGCTATAGAAAGGTGGCACACTCCATCAGAAAGTTGAGGGCTAAGCATGCATCATGATGAAGGACAACTCTAGTAAGATCAGAAAGCGCAAAAGGGGCACCGAAACGGCAGGACGGTGCAACTCATGCCCGTCATAATTGGGGCAGAAAAGCAAGCAGCGAATGTGCAGGGGCGGAGCAGCGGCAGGAATTCATCAGCGGAAAGCAGGCGGCATGCAGAGCCCTCTGCCGCATCCGCGCCGGGACTGACCTGTGGCCGCCACCACGAGAGGAACCAATTGATTTGAGAATGGCATGGCATGCTAGGTGTGCAAGCCAAGCAAGCGCCTTCTCTCAGTGCGCCCTCTTTGCTTTGTGTTGTGCGCCAACGGACGACAGCTCGCCGGCCGGGATGAGTGCCGAGGCTTCACTCCTCGGCTCACCCCAGCTCTGCTGACTGCTACTCCATCCTGGGACACAAGGCCACTCCTCTCGGTTCAGCTATTTCCATCTTCATCGGGACACCTGTGAGGCGTAAACGGAAATTCTGAGCCTATGATTGCCGTGACTTAGCGCAGCAGAATTACCGGCGATCCGTACGGGCGTGCGCTGTCACTCGCCGGGACGTGGAATTGGGAGAAGATTTGGAGGAACGGAGATCCAGTTGCAGATCCACACATCATTTTTAGGAACGCAACACGCCCGTTCATCATGATGAAACATTTCCTGGGCAGTATTTAGGTTAGGTAGTTATTTTTGTATTCGATTAGCTCGAGTTGTTTGCAGTTTCTGGGCCTGAGAGCACGTCACAGGTGTGCCTAGCCTAGCGAAGCAGCAGGTGCTAAGTGTAACGTGCCTCGTGGAAAATGGGCACGCAAATTATTTCCCGGCGACAATTCTGCTCGAACAGGGGGCGGTGCTTTGCGTTACTCCACCTTGCTAGTTTAGTTTCAGTGTATGTGTATGTGCTCCTGGGATAAGAGTACAGTTTACAAACTACTCCTTCACTCCACTCCACTTCACTTCAGTCTTGGAGTAGAAATGATGAAATACAGACGTGAATTGGTCATCTGATGGGCACCTGATCTGACCGGTCACCGCCATTTACTCCCGGCCCCTGCCTCCGCGCGCCGGTCACTCGACCCGACCCGATCCACCGCGCAGCCCAGAGACTCGCCCTCGCGGATAAAAGGCGCGAGACCTCCGCCCCCTCACCGGTTAAGCCAACTCCATCTCCAACCCCCACCACCCCACCCAGCCAAAGCCTCCTCCCACCCGTCGTCCACCGTGATGTCGTCCTCTATCCCGGCTCCCCCGCCGCGGTACACCGACGACCCCGGCACCTCCTTGTCCTCATGCATCCTCATCATCCTCGGGCTCTTCGCCTTCGTCTTCGTCGCCTCCTGCTCCATCAGCTCCTGCCTCGGCCGCCGCGAGCGTGACCGCTCCAACCGCTCGGGGCCGTCTCCCCCGCCCTCGCCGCCGCCCGGGACGCACCGCCAAGACGACGACTGGGCGGACGAGGGGAAGAAGGATCTGATCGACTCGCTGCCCCGGTTCACGATGGCGTCGGCCCTGGCGGCGCTGCCCAAGAGCTCCCCGGACTGCGCCGTCTGCCTCTCACCCTTCAGGCCCGAGGCCGAGCTGCGGCTGCTCCCGGCGTGCCGCCACGCGTTCCACGCCGTCTGCGTCGACGCCTGGCTCCGCACCACCCCGACCTGCCCGCTCTGCCGCGCCACCGTCGCGCCCCCGCACCCCTCCATCGCCGCCCTCCTCGCCGCCGAACAGCCGCCGCCGCCGCCGGAGCCTGCTGCTGCCGCGAGGGGCAGGGACCGCTCCAGGAGGTTCCGCGTCGAGATGGGCAGCGTCAGCAGCCGCGGCGGGTCGCCCGCCACTTCCACCGCCAGCGACGACAGCCGCACCTACTCGCTCGGATCCTTCGAGTACCACATCGACGAGGAGGTCGAGGCCGTCGTGTCCCGCATGGTGCGCGCCGCGGCCACGGCCACGGCCGACACCATCAAGGACGAGAAACCAGCAGCCCAGGGGTCGCCGTCGCCGTCGCCGTCGCCGCCCGGCGAGGCGGTGGCCGAAGCGGCAGGGACGCCGCCGCGCGGCTGGCTGCGGGAGTACATGGACCGCGTGGCCTCCTCGGCGTCATCCTTATCCTACTCCTTCTCGGCCCGGTGGAGCCAGAGCCAGCAGGGCCACAGGCAGGAGGAGCCGTGGCTGTGGGACGCAGAGGCGGCAACAGTGCCGCCGCCGCCGGGGTCGGACGAGGAGGTGGAGACGACGTTCATGGTGCTGTACCGGTGGATCGCCGCCGTCTGAACTGAACATAATGAGTGAAAGTGCCGGGGCCGTCGTCAGGTCAGGTGATCCAATGTTTTGGAAGCTTCTGTTGACCCTGGCACAGAATGTAGGTGCACATAGGAGTTCGGATCTTGGAACCTGAGCAGAGAATTGCAGGCAAGGGTAGATTTGTTCCTTTCTCTAGACTAGTTTTTACCTTGCCATGGATGTAGCTGTGCCATGGAGTATGTGCGTGGTGTGTCGCGACTAGCAACGTGTCAGTGTCTAGGTGCTACCATGCAGTCTTTGCCTCAAGGGCAGAAGAGGAAATGGTGCTGAAAATTGGGATCAAAATCCCTTGGATTGGTTGGCTCTACTCTTGCAATGTTATAATATCGTATATCTAATATCGGATTCTTAGGGTTAATAGTAAATGCAATTGATATCCGTTAGGAGAACTAGGCAGTAACCTAGGGATAAGGGTCGCAGTGACGCACCATGCGCCCATAGTTCGACTACTGTCGGGAGCAGATTTCTGGCGTCTTATCCGGGTGGGCTCTTTCGATAAAATATGTCATGGGTGCTAGTGCCCATGGATCTGATTTTTTATAGATATCTGTCAGGCTAGCAAAAGTCATCCACTGATTACTGAATTTATTCACTATATTCTTTGAATGTGGTGATATTCAATTCGAATGCCTTGGGTCGAAACACCATTGATGCCCGTCAAGCTTAGCAAACAACATCTCGGGGTTTAGATTTTGGAACCCCGTGTGAAGAATTGAAGGACAAGGGTAGATTTGTTCTCTTATGTAGACTAGTTTTATCACAGATGTAGTCGTGCCAGATGTGCTCCACTCTTGTGTGTGTGTGTGTGTGTGTGTGTGTGTGTGTGTGTTGCGACTAGCAATGTGCCAGTCCAAGTGTCATCATGCCGTGTGAAGGGCGTGCACGGGGGGAGGGGATACTGAAAACTGAAATCCGTTGGATTTATTCGCTCTACTCTTTCAATCTGGTGATATCTTATTCACATTCTTGACATTTGATATCGATCGGGTTGGCAAAATGCATGCCCTGATTCTTGAATTTATTGGCTCTACTCTTTCGGTGCGGTGATACCTAATTTTGGATTATTGAGCTAAAAGTATCGATATATCTGTCGAAAACAATAACAAATGCTATTCATTAGGTTGGGAAAAGACATCCAATCATCCACTGAATTGAATAGCTAGTGAACACGTCGTACTTTACTGCTGTTTGAAAGCCCCGCACGGCCCCTCCCGATCACTCTCCGAGGAGCATCACAGGCAAAACCTAGGTCACCGCCACCAGCCATTCCCCTCCTGCTCCCCTCCCCTTCCATCGTTAGAGGGCGCCGTCGAGCAAAGCCGGCAAAAGGTTTAACGATGACGGAGCCGTTTCTGTCGCGCCTTCGGAGGATCTGGAATGGGGGTTACTGATGGATTTGCTCATCGGTGGGCCAAGCTTTCAATACGGGTTGACAATAGGCACCCACCGGCTATTGGATTTATTCGATCTATTCTCAACGTGGTGATATACAATTTTGAATTCTTTAGGTTGAAACAACATTGATGTCCGTCAGGCTAGCAAAGGGCATCCACTGCATTGAATAGCTAGCGAACACGGGCGGTGTCGTCTGCATCCCCCTTTTCAGTGCTCCACTGAGTCACAAGATAAGAAAGCACATACCACTTTCCAAAGTCATACACACCTAATTGTGTTCACATGTTTCTCATGCACACATTCGGTCTTCAAAACAAGAAAGTCGCGGTTGCTATTGATAAATTGCCTGAGAAACGAGTTGAAAGCTATCCTCAAAGTTGGATCTTGGAGCAAGAGAACTAAAGGGCAAGAGTTGATTTGTTCTTTCTACAGATTAGTTTTACCAGGGATGTAGAGTTGCCATATGTACTCAACTCATGTGTGTTTGTGTTTGTGTGTGTGTGTGTGTGTGTGTGTGTGTGTGTGTGTGTGTGTGTGTGTGTGTGTGTGTGTGTGTTGTGACTAGCAACGTGTCAGTCCATGTGCCACCATGTAGTCTTTGCGTGAAAGGTCTAGAAAAGAGGGGAAACACTGATGAAAGTTGTAATCCGTTTGATTTATTCGCTCCACTCATTCAGTGTGGCGATATCTAATCCCCGGGCACTGATATCCGTCGGTTGCATGCATTGATTCATGGTTTATTCGCTACAATCTTTACAATGTGATGATATCTTATTTTTAGATTTTTGAGTTAAAAAAACAATGATATACCTGGGAAAAACAACAACATTGATATCCATTGAGCTCACAAAGAGCATCCATTGGTCCACAACATTTACTAACTAGCAAACACGCGTATGCATGTGCGACTCAGTGGAAAACTCATATGCATATGTGGAATGATAAACGGTAAAATGAGATTCCTAGTCTTGCCTCTAAGAATAGCTCAAATGTTATTGGTGATCATGTTTTTTGGATCTTAGGATATCGTTAAGTGGAACAATAGTCCTAAAAAAACTTTGAGAATATGATGTCAAAAGAATGGTCATATTGAATCGTCCCAAACTTGTTTGTTATACTTTGAGATACATTCGTCAGAAGTCAATTGCTATAACACAGAGTGTTAATTAACTTGTGATTTAGTTTCTTAGACCATGAGAGTATCGTAGTCACTTCTTACCATGTGATGAACTTTGGGGTTGCTCAAACGTCATTTGTAACACGGTGATCATAACAACAACTTACAGGTTTATCGGAAAGTTTGACAAGATACTAGATAGATCAAGAGTGGGATTTGCTCCTCCGACGATGGAGAGATATTCTTAGGGCCTTCTCGGTGTGATGACATCCATCATCGTTTGGCCAGACATGCTGGAACATGTCAACAAGAACGAAGAACAAAACTGGAAACGAGGAGACCGCTATGGTGAGCATGTGAATGACTCAAGAGGATACCGATATATCTCACCTCAAGTTTTGTAAAGTATCACAAATTAAAGGGAATAGCACATGATAACGAAATGTTCACTCGAATATCATTCTTGTACTCATAGGGATCGATATGGATGTCCACGGTTCCACTATTGGTCATTGATCGAAAAGGGTTTTCTTCATGTCAATGTTTTACCGAACCCTACAGCGTCACAAGCTTAAGGTAATCATGATCCGTTGAGTGTTAGTAGGACATGAGTAATGAGGAAATATTTATGAAATAGTTTCATTAATGACCAAAATAGTTTCAAGAGGAACCGGAAGCGTTCGGGGTCACCGAAAGGGTTTCGGGGTTTACTAGGTAATGCCGATAAATAATATATAGGTGGAAAATACTTCCAGAGATGTTAAATTAATAATAAAAGGCTCTTATAATAGTTAGGAGGCTTTTATATTTAATTAAATATCAATGGGCCTTAAAAGGCCAAGTGGTGGAAAGGATATTGGGCCACTTGGGCCTAATAGGAGTTGGCGCCCCCTTCTCTCTTGGAGAAGGAATGGGGAGGTCGAATTGGAGGGGGATCCCCCCTTCGTATGGCTGGTGCAAGGGGGATCTTCCCCCTTGTGGCATCCCTCTCCCCTCCTTCATCCTATATATACTATAGGTTTTAGGCACTTTGAGATACACAAGTTTTGAAGCCAGCTCTAGTTCTAGTTGATCCAACTAGAGCTAGATCTAGATCCTCTCTAATCCTCATAATTAGAAGCCTAGTGTGGTTCTAATCTCCTCCCTCAAATTCTCCAGCAAAGATTAGCTTTGGACGGCAAAGCGCTGCTAGATCGTGAAGATTGTATGCTTGCAAACTGTGCATAGACTGCTCTTTCGGTCTTCTGTTCGAGGGATCATTCGTGAACGGTTTGAGGGACTTCAAGTACGATCTAGACCGACCCGTCTTCTTCCACTGCAAATTGGAGTTGGTAACGATCCGACCTAAACCGTTATTGCATCTTCATAGTGTTCCCGGTTGAACGTAGGGCGATTTTTTTGTTATCTACTATGTTTCCCAACAAGTGCAACATTTCCATTCTCTTTGTCTATGTTTCTCAAGCACCACACATTAATTTTCTATCCATTTCCCCTCCCTTCCTCGATCCACAACAAAATCCTTGCACCAACACCACAACGTCCACCTTACTTCGGCTCTCGTACGCTTATTCACTAGTGACTGTCGTCCACCTAATACTCCATCAAACAGGGGCGACAAAGTTTGATATCGGGCCATCCGTGATGGCATCTTGGCATATAGGCCAGTTCCCGGCCACACGGTGGCACATCCAGTCTGTCTATGATGTCGAGCAGGTGACTCGGTAGGGCGGTGGGTGGCGGTTGTCCGCGTCTTGAGATAAGTGGATTTTGCATCACTTTTAGAGCCTATTATAATACCAAATTCCCTCATATCATATACATGTATCAATTTTCATGTCCACAATGCATAGTTTTCTGATTTTACCCGTTTTAGCAAGTTCGGTGGACAACTTTTAATTTTTATTAGTTTTCCTTTGTTTTCTCATCTTTGTAGGTGTATTTGAATGTTCATGGACTTGGCACACAAAAATGATCAAGTTGGCGTGAAACTAGATAAGTTCCAGGCGTCGGATTCGAGCCCTATGGTAAGTTCGATATTATGACATTTTTCAAAGTTTCCAAGATCCAATACTACAGGTGTATTGGGCTTTCTGAGGCGAATCCAACGAGCCCAAGAACGCCCAGATCGGTGTTCGTATGAAGAAATGGCGACCAAAATACGGAACCACACGCGCGTAGTCCAGGGGAGAAGACCATGTGTGGTACGACCATGCATGGTCGTACGAGTGCTCGTATCATCCTCCTAGGGCTGTGAAATATGCCATATCTTTCGCGATTCTTCACCAATTTTGCCCGGTATGTTCCTACGCGTTCCTTGGCAATTGATGTCCCACAAGTATAGAGGATCAATTATAGCTCTTTTTGATAAGTAAGAGTGTCGAACCTAACGAGGAGCAGAAGGAAATGACAAGTAGTTTGCAGTAAGGTAATATCTGCAAGTGCTGAAATTGTAAGTAGCGAGTAGTTTGATAGCAAGATAATTTGTAGCGAGCAAGTAACGATAATAGTAACAAGTATGCAGCAAGGTAGCCCAATCCTTTTGAGTCAAAGGATAGGCCAAACGGTCTCTTATGATAAGCAAAGCGTTCTTGAGGGTACACGGGAATTTCATCTAGTCACTTTCATTATGTTGGTTTGATTTGTGTTTGCTACTTTGATGATATGATATGTGGGTGGACCGGTGCTTAGGTGTTGTTCTTACTTGAACAAACCTCCTACTTATGATTAACCCTCCCGCAAGCATCCGCAACTACGAGAAAAGTATTAAGAATAAATTCTAACCATATCATTAAACTTATGGATCCAATCGGTCCCTTACGGAATAGCGCATAAATTGGGGTTTAAGCTTCTGTCACTCTCGCAACCCATTATCTAATTGCTAATCCACAATGCATTCCCTTGGGCCCAAATATGGTGAAGTGTCATGTAGTAGACGTTCACATGACACCACTAAGGGAATAATAACATACATACTATCAAAATATCGAACACATATCAAGTTCACATGATTACTTGCGACATGATTTCTTCCGTGACCTCAAGAACAAAAGTAACTACTCACAAATGATAAACATGCTCATGATCAGAGGAGTATTAAATAGCATATTGCATTTGAACATATAATATTCCACCAAGTAAACCATATAGTAATCAACTACAAGATGTAATCAACACTACTAGTCACCCACAAGCACCAATCTATAGTTCCGGTAACAAGATTGAATACACGAGATGAACTAGGGTTTGAGATGAGATGGTGCTGTTGAAGATGTTGATGGAGATTGCCCTCCCCAAGATGGGAGAGTTGTTGGTGATGATGATGATTTCCCCCTCCGGGAGGGAAGTTCCCCCGGCAGAATCGCTCCGCCGGAGGGAAAAAGTGCTCCTGCCCAAGTTCCGCCTCGAGACGGCGGCGCTCCGTCCCAAAAGCCTTCACCTCATTTTTTCTAGGTCAAAATGACCTATATACCAGAAGATGGGCACCGGAGGTGGGCCGAGGAGGCCACAACCCACCAGGGCGCTCCAGGGGGCCCTAGCGCGCCCAGGTGGGTTGTGCTCACCTGGTGGCCCCCCCTCTGGTAGTTATTGGCTCCAATATTTCTTAAATATTCCATAAATAATCCCCGTCAAGTTTCAGCTCATTTGGAGTTGTGCAGAATAGGTAGCCTGACGTAGCTTTTTCAGGTCCAGATTTCCAGCTGCCGGAATTCTCCTTATTTGTGTGTACCTTGTAAATTATGAGAGAAAAGGCATTAGAATTACTCCAAAAAGCATTATTATGGATAAAAACATTATAAATAATAGTAAGAAAACATGATGCAAAATGGACGTATCAACTCCCCCAAGCTTAGACCTCGCTTGTCCTCAAGCGAAAACCGAAATCGAAAAACATGCCCACATGCTTTGAGAGAGAGGTGTTGATAAAAAAAATACGGACATAGAAGCATCATGTTGATTATTATAACAACAACAAAATTAAACATATGACTTTTATCATAGAACTTTTATCATATACTCTTCATGAATAAGTAACAGTTCATCACATAATCGAAGTATAAAGCAAAAACTCTATTAGAAACAAACAAACTATGTTCTCAGTCAACTTTGCAACTACAATTCATCATCTTTTTAGGAAGAGTCTCATGTCGGACCCTTTTAAGCAAGTCCACATACTCAACCATCATATAGTCTTCTATGACTGCTAACACTCACCACGTACCCATGAGCAAAACGTTTCAACCGGACACATAGAAAAATAGGGGCTTATAGTTTCGCCTCCCAACATACTGACATCAAGGGTGTTGTCAACAATAATAACTCATGCTATCTATATTCAACTGGACATATGTGCCTAGATCTTTCCTCGCCACATGATGCTTGCCAAAAGAGAAAAAAAGGAATACAAGGAAATTTTTTGACTCTTTGCATAAAAGTAAATACATTAAAGTGAAAGATAGGCCCTTCGCAGAGGGAAGCAGAGGTTGCCATGTGCTTATTTGTTTGCATGCTCAACCCCTTAGTGCAAGAGAACGTCACGTTGTATTGCCCCTTAAGATGACAACCTTTATTATGCAGTCTGTTGCTTTTATTGTTTGTCATCCAAGTTCATACAACGCTCAGTTTTCTCTTACACTAAATGATCTCACATATTTAGAAGCAATTTTTATTGACTTTTTGCACCGATGACAACTTACTTGAGGGGTCTTGCTCAATCCCTAGGTAGGTATGGTGGACACTTGAAAAATTTGGGTTTAAGGGTTTTTGGATGCACAAGTAGTATCTCTACTAAGTGTGGAATTTTTGGCTAGCAAAGATAGGGGGCAAGCACCACATGTTGAAGGATCTATGACGATATGACTTCTATGTGAATATAAACAAACATAAACCATTAAGTTGTCTTCCTTGTCCAACATCAACACTTTTGGCATATAATATTTTGATGAGGGTTCACAATCACAAAAGATTTCTAGGATAGTATATTTATATGTGAATCTTCTCTTCCCTTATTAATTCTTTCATGAGTTGCATCATTGACTAATGCTATGTTTGCCAATCTCTAATAAAATTTCCTACTTATACTTTTCCTTATGTGGTGCTATCACCTACCATAGGATTAGTATATGATTTTGTTGATTTATTTCCTTTCTTTTATTTATTTCCTTTCTCTTTCTCTTTCTCTTTCTTTCTTATTTCTTTTCTTTATTTGCAACATGAAAGTGAAGAAAGCAAAAACTCTAACTAAACTTTATTACATAACTGCACATGATTACAATGATAGATTACTAAGAAAACACTCAAAGAAGAAAGGACCGAACTAAACTTTGTTTCATCTAAAGCAAAAAGATCGAACTAAGATAAGTAAATGCAAAAATATAGTGGGATGATACAATACCGGGGCACCTCCCCCAATCTTGGCGGAAGCCAAGGGGAGTGCCCATACTCGATGCATAGTTCACCTTTGGTGGTGAAGAAGATGGTGGTGGTGAAGAAGAAGAGGTCTTGTCCTTGGATTCCCATGGCAGTGGCCCACCATCATAGGAGGAAGAGTGAGTCTCACGGGTCCTGCAACTAGTAGCCAAACTCATACCTTTAAACCTCGCCTCATATTCAAAGACTTGGTTCTGGAGGTCATAGATCTGGGTTTGGAGGAATTTGATTTGCTCGTTGAAGGTGAAGACGATGTCCTTTATGGGCTTGCCATCCACCTTGAGATCACGGGAGAGGTCCGTGATCATGAGTGATTAGCATGGAGTCCACGCTCCACCATCCCCATGCACCGGAAGACATATTGCTCCATAGCTTCAAGCCTAGCCTCCACGGTTCCCGTCCCCTTGGGGCAGGCCACATCGCGAAGGTGAAGCACCCCCTCATGCATCTCAATGACCTGAGGGTGCTGCACCACCTCCCGCAGATATGGGTTGATGACATTCTTGAAGAATTTTTCCTTGGAGGAGCTTGAAGCAGCCATGGTGGATGGGACGTGACAGAAAACTGCAAGGGAAAAAGAGAACATAGGATTTCTCCATGATACGGTGGTTAACAGTTTCGGGAAGTATATATAGATTTTTTT
This sequence comes from Aegilops bicornis, assembly GCA_021605145.1. Lineage (NCBI taxonomy): Eukaryota > Viridiplantae > Streptophyta > Magnoliopsida > Poales > Poaceae > Aegilops > Aegilops bicornis. The sequence goes on along the minus strand of CM038670.1, from coordinate 750,708,549 downwards.
TATCTTGGAGGACAAGTACATGGAAGAAAAACGGAGTACGGAAGGTGTCCCAGGTGGGCACAACCCACTTGGGCACGCTAGGCAAGCCTGGCGCGCCCTGGTGTCTTGTGCCCACCACGGGACGCTTCCTGGAAGTTTCTTTATTTCCAAAATTCTAAAATATTCCAGAACTGATAAAAAATATTTTTGTGGATTTTTCGGAGTCCGTTTACTTACCGTATCACGTACCTCCTTATTTTCACGATTCTGGAGTGTTCCGGAAGGACTCTTTTACGTGTTCTTTCGGTGTCAAAGTTTGGATAATATTACTTTCAACATTAATAGGCGTACCTGATATATAATGCTTTATTCGTTGTCCATTGACAACCTTTGGGTTAGTACCTTCGGAATTATTTATTTTGATGGCTCCAGACTGGTAAACCTCCTCGATGACATATGGGCCTTCCCATTTTGAGAGGAGCTTTCCTGCAAAAAATCTAAAATGAGAGTTGTACAAAATAACATATTCTCCGACTTTAAACTCACGCTTTTGGATTCTTTTGTCATGCCATCTTTTAACTTTCTCTTTGAATAACTTTGCATTTTCATAAGCTAGGGTTCTCCATTCATCTAATGAGCTAATATCAAATAACCTCTTTTCACCAGCAAGTTTGAAATCATAGTTGAGCTCTTTCACTGCCCAAAATGCTTTATGTTCTAATTCAAGAGGCAAATGACTAGCTTTTCCATAAACCATTTTATAAGGAGACATAACCATAGGATTTTTATATGCTGTTCTACAAGCCCAAAGTGCATCATCTAATTTCTTAAACCAATTCTTCCTAGACCTATTGACAGTCTTTTGAAAAATTAACTTTATTTCTTTATTGCTAAGTTCAACTTGACCACTAGACTGAGGATGATAGGGTGATGCAATTCTATGATTAACTTCATACTTGGCAAGCATTTTATGAAAAGCACCATGAATAAAGTGTGAACCACCATCAGTCATTAAATATCTAGGGACTCCAAACCTTGGGAAAATAACTTCCTTAAGCATTTTAATAGAGGTGTTGTGATCAGCACTACTGGTTGGAATAGCTTCTACCCATTTAGTAACATAATCAACAACAACCAAAATATGTGTATACCCATTAGAGGAAGGAAGAGGTCCCACGTAGTCAAATCCCCAAACATAAAATGGTTCAAAGACAAGTGAATAATTCATAGGCATTTCTTGACGCTTACCAATATTACCTATTCTTTGACATTCATCGCAAGATGAGACAAACTTACGGGCATCCTTGAAGAGAGTAGGCCAATAAAATCCAGACTGCAATACCTTATGATCAGTTCTATCTCCAGCATGATGCCCTCCATAAGCCTCGGATTGACATTTCCCTAGGGTTTGTCCCTGTTCATGCTCAGGTACACAATATCTAATAATACCATCTACTCCTTCTTTATAAAGATGTGGGTCATCCCAAAAGTAATGTCTTAAATCATAGAAGAATTTTTTCTTTTGTTGGTATGTAAAGCTAGGTGGTAAATATTTAGCAACAATGTAATAAGCATAATCAGCATACCAAGGAGTACTATGAGAAACATTATTGCAGCTAACTGCTCATTAGGAAAACTATCATCAATAGGTAGTGGGTCATCAAGCACATTTTCAAGCCTAGACAAGTTATCAGCCACTAGGTTCTCAGCTCCTTTTCTATCAATGATATGTAAATCAAATTCTTGTAACAAGATAACCCAACGAATAAGTCTAGGTTTAGCATCAGTCTTTTCCATAAGATATTTAATAGTAGCATGGTCCGTGTGAATAGTTACTTTGGAATCAACAATATAAGGTCTAAATTTATCACAAGCAAACACCACTGCTAAGAATTCTTTTTCAGTAGTAGCATAATTTCTTTGAGCACTGTCTAGAGTTTTACTAGCATGATGAATAACATTCAAGTTCTTATCAACTCTTTGTCCTAGAACAACACCAACATAATAATCACTAGCATCACAAATAATTTCAAAAGGCAAGTTCCAATCAGGTGGTTGAACAATAGGTGCAGTAATTAAGGCTTTCTTGAGTGTTTCAAAGGCTTCAAGACAATCATCATCAAAAACAAAAGGAATATCCTTTTGCAAAAGATTAGTGAGAGGCCTAGAAGTTTTAGAGAAGTCCTTGATAAATCTCCTATAGAAACCAGCATGACCTAGGAAACAACAAATACCTGTGATGTCCTTGGGACATGGCATTTTCTCAATTGCATCAACCTTAGCTTGATCCACTTCAATACCTCGTTCAGAAATTTTATGACCCAAGACAATGCCTTCATTAACCATAAAGTGGCACTTCTCCCAATTCAAGACAAGATTTGTTTGTTCACATCTCTGCAAAACTCACTCAAGATTGCTTAAACAATCATCAAAAGACTTCCCATAAACAGAGAAGTCATCCATGAAAACCTCAACAATCTTTTCACAAAAGTCAGAGAATGTAGCCGTCATACATCTTTGAAAGGTAGCAGGTGCATTACGTAAACGAAAAGGCATACGTCTATAAGGACAGGTTCCAGAAGGACAAGTAAAAGTGGTCTTTTCTCGATCAGGTTGAGAAACAGGTATTTGTGAAAAGCCAGAGTATCCATCAAGGAAGAAAAAGTGTGTGTTCTTAGATAATCTTTCAAGCATTTGATCAATAAAAGGCAGAGGGTAATGATCTTTTCTAGTTGCTTTTTTTAATTTTCTAAAATCAATTACCATTCTATAGCCCATCTACTATCAGCTATAGGATATATTATAGCGACCCGACCTCAGACGGTCAAGTCTCTGTGCTTCAGTGTCATCCCTGGATTAGTAATGCTGACACACACAGTACTCGAAGGATTGATAACAGAGTAGCAATCACACACATATTACATCGATAGTCTCCAAAGAGAACTTATTACAATAAATATGGCTTAAGGCCATCTAAATAAGATAACAACGGAAGGCTTGAAGATGAGTCCATCAACTCCAACGGCATAGCTGAGTGCATGACAACAGCCTAGCAAACATTACTCAGCGTCTGAAAAGTCTGCAACATGATACGTTGCAGCCCGAAAATGGGTCAGCACATGGAATATGCTGGCAATGTAACACACTAGAGTAATGAACAGATAAATGCTATCACTGTATGCATATATGGCTGGTGGAGGCTCTATGGTTAAAATGTTTTTGCAAAAAGCCAATTTTTTCCTACAACAAAGGAATAAATTTTATTTAACTATCATGGTGGTTGAAACATCATTGAGAAGGTTCCTCCAACTCAATCCCAATTAAAGTAATCATTATCAACCCAACAAATTTATTTAGAGTGATGAGATCAAAACAATAATTCAAGTACCAGATACTCAAGATGTCCATAACCGGGGACACGGCTAACCATGATTAGTTCGTACATTGTGCAGAGGTTTGTGCACTTTTCCCCACAAGACTCGATCTCCTCCGTTGGATTTCTCGCACTACATGGTGTTTGAGAAACGGATGACCGAGACACAGTCTTTCAGAAACATTAACTCTTTACTCTGGGTGGCCAGTTACACCTACTTTCCCTCTACATCTGCTAGCCCACCACTGAAAGAGGTCATGCAACATACTCAACTATGCTAGAGCCCATAATAGCTTCTGGCTGCACACGGAAGTTTCTAGCATGAATAATCTTAGGATCCCTTTGAGCCTGGGTGGCGGACCGTAGGATGATCACACGGGTACTCCGGGATATCCTAGGACAACCTTTGGATTCTCCAGGTGCCCACAAGCAATCCACCCAGATGTGTATTAAAGTTGCCACCTTAAGTTGAACCATTAATTAACAACTCACATCTGTCATGGATCTCTCAAACCAAACCACGTCTACGAGCATAGCATAGCAATATAAGCATAACGTAGAAGTAACTTCCAAGGTTTGATAATAAACAGGGCAATAGGTTCTACCTCATCATCTACTTCCCAAATACCCACAAGTTAAACACATCCTAATCATGCAATGTTTGAGGATTGGAACTAATGCATAAAAACTGGGTATGAAAAGAGTATGATCAATGTGTTATTTGCCTTGCTGACGATCCGCAAAACCTAGTGACTCGTAGTAGCACGCTTCACACTCCGGGAATTATATCGCAAACAGACAATAGCATACATAAGCACTGAAGCAATGATGCACGGGTAAAACTCAAATAAGAAGATCTAACCAGAAAGTTCAGCTGAAGAACTCCGGTTTGCAAAAAGAATCAAATCAAACGGAGCAACAAAACTCAAACTACGAAAGAAACAAGATACGATTACTAATCTGGACTAAAGTCAATTTTTACTGTATCAAAATCTTGTTCAAGTTGGTTAAACAGAAAGATAACCTCGAGACGAAGATCTAGGCGCTTGTTTCACCTGATTTGGAGAAACGAGCAAAAAGATAAACTAGTTCGAAGATCAGGGCAGGAATCGCGATCGAAAATAACCGCGGAAAAACCCTGGAAAAAGAAAAACTGACGAACAGGCTAACGAATGAACGTTCGCTGTCTGTGATTAACTGGCGATCGTTAAAACGAACGTACGGACGAACGCCCGCTGACTAACGAAACCAGAAAAAACCGATGCGATCAATTTTAAAAAAAAATAGATCTAGGGTTTTGAGAAAAAATCGGATGGTTAACCGAAAAAAAACGACGAACGGTGGCGGCGGCGTCGGCTACCTCCGATGGGGCGGTGTGGCATCGGGGCGGTGGTAGAAGGCGGCGGTGACGGCGGAGTGGCGCGGGGCGGGCGGCGAGCGCGGGGGCGGTGGCGGCTCGGGGGCGGGTGGCGGTGGGTGAGGAGGCGAGGGGGGCGGCGACGGCTTAAAAAGGGGCCCCGGGGGCCTCGGCTTGTGCGCGGGGGCGGCGAGGCCGACCCGGACTCCTCCTCGCCGGAGTCCAGCGTCCGCACGGGAGGGCGAGGCAGCGCGAGTGGGATGGGCCGGCTGGGCTGCGGCCCGGCGCGGTCCGAAAGATTTTTTTTAAAACAAATTTCGCCGGAAAATCCTAATAAATAAATATAAAATATAAAATGCCAAAACAAATTTTCACCGTCTAAATAAATATTTAGAACAAGATCAACATTTCCTTGGCCCTAAAATGCAATTTTAAAAAACGCATATTTATCTAATTCAAATAAATAACGATAAAAATCCAAAATAAAATATTTATTTGATTTTAATATTTTTCCTCCAAATTTCATTTATGTTGGAGAAGTCATATTATCTCCTCTCATAAATTATTTAATATGAAATATTTCTGAGAGAAAAATTAATTAAAACCAAAGTGATCCTTGTTTTGATATTTGAGAAAATTCAAATATGAGAACTACGAAATCCCCAACTCTCTCCGATGGTCCTTGAGTTTCTTAGAATTTCGAGGATCGCAAAATGAAATGCAATAAAATATGATATGCATGAATGACCTATGTATAACATTCCAAATTGAAAATTTGGGATGTTACAAACCTACCCCCCTTATGATGAATCTCGCCCTCGAGATTCGAGTTGGCTAGAAAACAGGTGTGGGTGGTCTTTCCATATATCATCCTCTCGTTCCTAGGTGGCTTCATCCTCGGTATGGTGGTTCCACTGAACTTTGCAAAACTTGATAACCTTGCCGCGAGTAACTCGGCTGGCAAACTCAAGAATCTTGACAGGTTTCTCTTCATAGGTCAAATTACTGTTCAACTGAATTGCTTCGAGGGGCACTGTATCTCTCAGAGGAATATCGGCCATCTCTGCATGACACTTCTTCAACTGGGAAACGTGAAACACAACATGAACTCCTGACAGTCCTTCGGGTAACTCAACTTCTAGGCAACCTCTCCCATAGGTTCCAAAACTCTGTATGGTCCTACAAATCTCGGGGCAAACTTTCCCTTAACTCCAAAACGCTTAACTCCTCGTAGAGGCAACACTCGTAGATATGCTCTGTCTCCGATTTCATAGACTACCTCCTTGCGTTTTGAATCTGCATAACTCTTCTGCCTGGACTAAGCTACCTTCAGTCTATCTCGAATCAACTTAACCTTCTCTGCACACTCCTTAATCAAATCCAGTCCAAACAACTGACGGTCTCCAACTTCATCCCACATCAACGGTGTTCTGCACCTTCTTGCATACAGGGCTTCTAACGGTGCCATCTTCAAACTGGCCTGGTAGCTGTTGTTGTATGAGAACTCCACGTAGGGCAAGTTGTCATCCCAACTAGATCCATAATCTAGCGCACAAGCTCTCAACATGTCCTCCAAAATCTGATTTACTCTCTCAGTCTGTCCATCTGTCTGTGGATGAAAAGTTGTACTGAACTCTAGCCGGGTTCCCAAAGTCTGGTGCAACTGATGCCAAAACTTTGAAGTAAACCGTGTTCCTCTATCTTATATGATGGTCCTCGGAACTCCGTGCAGACATACGATCCTGGTCATGTATATCTTAGCCAACTTCACACTTTTATAGGTGGTTTTCACTGGGATAAAGTGAGCTACCTTGGTCAACCGATCCGCTACTACCCATATAGAATCATATCCCGATCGGGTCCTGGGTAATCCGGTGATAAAATCCATGCCAAGCTTATCCCACTTCCATTCGGGTATCGGCATAGGCTGCAGTAATCCTGCTGGCTTCTGATGTTCTGCCTTCACTCTCTGACATACATCACATACGGCTACATACTCGGCAATATCCTTCTTCATTCCAGTCAACCAGAAACGTTCCTTCAAATTCAAATACATCTTGGTGTTTCCGGGTTGTATCGACTATGGTGAGTCATGAGCTTCCTGCAGTATCAACTTCCTGATCTCTGCATTATTGGGCACATAAATGCGGTCCTCAAACCACAAGGTGTCGTGCTCATCCTCACGAAAACCTTTGGCCTTTCCTTTGCTCATTCTCTCCTTTATCTCGGCAATTTCCTTGTCATCCTTCTAAGCCTCCCGAATCTTTCCCAACAATGTAGACTGAACTTCCATCGCTGCAGCAAAACCTCTAGGAACAATCTCCAAACGAAGTTCCCTGAGATCCTCGGCTAACTCATTTGGCATCCCTCCCATTAAGAGAGTATTGACATAACTCTTCCGGCTCAAAGCGTCTGCTACGACATTGGCCTTTCCCGGATGATAATGCAACTTCATGTCATAATCCTTTATAAGATCCAACCATCTCCTCTGCTTGAGTTTCACCTCCTTCTGGGTGAATATGTACTTCAAACTCTTATGATCCGTGTACACATCACAACGGTTCCTAATAAGAAGGTGTCTCCAGGTCTTGAGTGCATGCACTACGGCTGCTAACTCCAAATCATGAGTGGCATAATATAACTCATGTGGTTGAAGTTGTCGTGAGGCATATGAAACAACTCTTCCGTCTTGCATAAGTACTCCTCCAAGTCCTAAGAGAGATGCGTCGCAATACACTTGGAAATCCTTGTGTATAACCGGCAGAATTAGCACTGGAGCTGTAGTCAGACGTTTCTTCAACTCCTGAAAACCGGCCTCACATTCTTCTGTCTATTTGAACTTGGTGTCCTTCTTTAGCAACTCTGTCATGGGCTTCGCAATTTTAAAGAAATTCTCGATAAATCTCTGATAATATCCTCCGAGTCCAAGAAAACTGCGGATTTCTCCAACTGTGGTGGGTGATAGCCAGTCAGTGACTAACTTAACCTTGGTGGGGTCTACTGCTATACCTTCTCCTGCAATAACATGTCCAAGGAATCCAACTTCCTTCAACCAAAACTCACATTTGCTGAACTTGGCATACAACTGATGCTCCCTGAGCTTCTCGAGAACTAAACGCAAATGTTCCTTGTGTTCCTCTTCATTCTTTGAGTATACCAAGATATCGTCAATGAACACCACTACAAACTTATCCAAGAACTCCATGAACACCTTGTTCATCATACTCATGAAATAGGCAGGGGCGTTAGTCAGTCCAAATGACATAACTGTATACTCATATAACCCATACCTCGTGGTGAAAGCTGTTTTAGGTATATCCTTCTCTCGAATCTTCAACTGGTGGTATCCTGATCGCAGATCGATCATCGAAAACACTTTAGCTCCTTGTAGCTGGTCAAACAGATCATTGATCATCGGCAATGGGTACTTGTTCTTGATCGCCACTTCATTCAGTGCACAATAATCAACAACCATTCTCAATGATCCATCCTTCTTCTCAACCAAGAGTACTGGGGCTCCCCATGGTGATGAACTTGGTTGAATGTAACCCTTCTCCAGTAACTCCTTAATCTGTTTCTTGATCTCCTCCAGATCATTTGTGGGCATCCGGCATGGTCTCTTCGGTATAGGCTCGGTGCCTGGCAACAGCTCTATCAAAAACTCGATGTCCCGATCTGGCGACATGCCTGGTAACTCCTCTGGAAATACATCTGGGTAATCCTTCACAACAGGCACTTCCTCCTGAACAACTCCCGTGAGCGAATTTACTTGGGTTCTCCTTGGCGCATGCCTGGATACATACTTGATCCTTTTTCCCTCCGGGGTGGTAAGCAGAATTGACTTACTGGCGCAATCGATGTTTCCTCCATACATCGATAGCCAATCCATTCCTAGTATCAGATCCAAACCCTGAGACTCTAGAATTATCAAGTCGGATGGGAAAGTATGACTACCTATGGTTAATGGCATCTGAAAACATCCACTGCTTGCCATATACTCAGCTCTGGGTGAGGTTACTAGCATAGGTGTCCTAAGAACTTTAGTGGGCAACTTATACTTATCCACAAATCCCCTTGATATGTATGAATGCGATTCACCAGTATCAAAAAGAACGATTGCAGTAAATGAGTTAACCAAAAACTTAACGATAACTGCATTGGGCTGCTCATCAACCTCCTCCACGCTCACGTGGTTCACTTGTCCCCTATTGAAAGGGTTGGCTTCTTCCCAGAGCTTCCATTGCCATTCCCATTCTTCGCGGGGCACTTTCGGTGGCATAGTGTCCGATCTTCCGCACTTGAAACAAGTAATGTGACTTAGGTCCCTCTTGGCGGGTGTGGCTGGATTGGAGCGGTTCTGATTGCTGCTTGCTCCATTCCCATTCCCATTCCTTGGGCCATTATGATTATGAGAAGTTCCTCCATTGTGAGTGTGGCCTCCATGGTTATGGGTAAGTCCTCTCGAGTTCGGGGTAAAGCGGGGCTTCTGCTGAGCTCCTGAATTGTACTTCCCATGTCCATACTTCCTCTTACGGCTCTCTATCTGCTGCTGCTTCCCTTCGATCACGAGAGCTTTATCTACCAACTCCTGGTAGTTGTTAAATGTTGCCACCATTAACTGCATACTCATCTCATCATTCAGCCCTTCCATAAACTTCTCCTGCTTTGCAGCATCTGTGGCCACATCATCTGGGGCATAGCGGGATAACTTGCTAAACTCATCCACGTACTGCCCCACAGTACGGTTCCCCTGGCGTAAGTTGCGAAACTCACGCTTCTTCATGCTCATAGCTCCAGTTGACACATGGGCGGTGCTGAATGCTTGCTGAAACTGCTCCCAAGTGACATTGGTATAGGAAAAGTGACTGTGTAATTCTCCCACCATGAGGCTGCTGGTCCGTCCAATTGGTCTGCGGCAAAATGCACCTTCTCAGCATCTGTGCAACCTGCGGTGGTCAACTCCCTTCCAATCCTGCATAGTAAGTCATCAGCAACTATTGGCTCGGTGCTACTGGAAAACACCGGCGGCTGCAACCTCAGAAAATGGGCTAAGTTGTCAACTGGAGGTGGTGGCGGTGGGTTGCTGTTGTTGTTGCCTTGGTTCTGAACTAACAACTGCATCATGGCATTCTACTGCTGGATCAATTGAGTGAGCTCCGGTGGGAAGACAAATTCGGTATCACGTCTCAGAGGCATCTGATGGGATTAGAGGGAAGAGATTAGAATATAATGAGGTCTAGTGAGAGAGCACTACCCATATGCACACGAGACAAACACAATCATATCATATCACTCAATCAATTAAGCAAGGGCATACAATCGATCTAGCTATCGTACAGTGCTCAGACTATAGTATAAACATGGGGGAAAATACTACTTGATCATATGGCCGTCTACTAGAAATTTTGATCGATGGAAGACTCCATGATATCCGCTCCAGCTTCGTCTTCATAGTCATCATCACTGCTGTCGGGGTCGGAGTAGGTGTCATCGATGATGATGTAGTCTTCAGAACGAATGTCTTTGGATTGATCGTCATCTCGTCCTAGCACGGGATATCCCATGAATACTCCGATCTTCTTTACCAGGTCGTCATTCTTCTCCAATAGTATTGCGATTTCCTCCTTGTATCCGTCACGCATAGACTTGAGTTCCTCTTCTAGCTCCATGTTCCTGGTCATCGCCTTCTTCAAATCTATCATGCTTGTGCATATCTGGTTCTCTTGGCGTCTAATGTGCTGGTTTAACTCCTGGATGAATGTTGCAATGGACCTGTCTTTCCTGGTACTGATCATCTCCCATTTCTCGTCTCGGCGCCCACATATCTGGTAGATAGTGTCCTTCAGCTCCTGTTTGTAGACTTCTCCAATACGTCCCATAGCAATGTGGGCTACCATACTCTTGCCTAGACTCCAGGTTGGTGCATCAAAGGAAAACTCTATGGGCTCAGTGACTAGCATGAATGTCTTTCCTGGAACTTGAACTCGAATCATCCAACGCTCCTCTTCTGGTAAAGTGGCGGTGTAGGTCCCGGTGAAGCTTGGTATTCCGATGTTCATGTACCTAGTGACTTCCTTCAAGTGCCGTCCAAAAGGTGTGTCTTCATCCGGTTGTGCAAACTTGTTCCTTGAGTCCGCTACCCTATAGAGTAGAAAGTGGAGAGGAGTCAGAAATGAGTAGAGAAGAGTGACCTATGGCTCATCTTAGTGGTCGTGTCCTACATTCAGCGTGTGCTCTGATACCATCTTGTAGCGACCCGACGTCAGACGGTCAAGTCTCTGTGCTTCAGTGTCATCCCTGGACCGGTAATGCTGACACACATAGTACTCGAAGGATTTATAACAGAGTAGCAATCACACACTTATTACATCGATAGTCTCCAAAGAGAACTAACTACAATAAATATGGCTTAAGGCCATCTAAATAAGATAACAGCGGAAGGCTTGGAAGATAAAGTGAGTCCATCAACTCCAACGGCATAGCTGAGTGCACGACAACGGCATAGCGAACCTTACTCCTCGTCTGAAAAGTCTGCAACATGATACGTTGCAGCCCGAAAACGGGTCAGCACATGGAATATGCTGGCAATGTAACGAGTAATGAACAGATAAATGCTATCACTATATACATATATGGCTGGTGGATGCTCTATCGATAAATGTTTTTGCGAAAAGCCAATTTTTCCCTACAACAAAGGAATAGATTTTATTTAACTCTCATGGTGGTTGAAACATCATTGAGAAGGTTCCTTCAAATCAATCCCAATTAAAGTAATCATTATCAACCCAACAAATTTATTTAGAGTGATGAGATCAAACCAATAATTCAAGTACCAGATACTCAAGATATCCATAACCGGGGACACAGCTAACCATGATTAGTTTGTACACTCTGCAGAGGTTTGCGCACTTTTCCCACAAGACTCGATCTCATCCGTTGGATTTCTCGCACTACATGGTGTTTGAGAAACGTATGACCGAGACACAGTCTTTCAGAAACATTAACTCTTTACTATGGGTGGACAGTTACACCTACTTTCCCTCTACATCTGCTAGCCCACCACTGAAAGAGGTCATGCAACATACTCAACTATGCTATAGCCCATAATAGCTTGTGGCTGCACACAGAAGTTTCTAGCATGAATAATCTTATGATCCCTTTGAGACTGGGTGGCATCGTAGGATGATCACTGCAGGTGCCGGGATATCCTAGGACAACCTTTGGATTCTCCAGTGCCCACAAGCAATCCACCCAGATGTGTATTAAAGTTGCCACCTTAAGTTGAACCATTAATTAACAACTCACATCTGTCATGGATCTCTCAAACCAAACCACGTCTACGAGCATAGCATAGCAATATAAGCATAACGTAGAAGTAACTTCCAAGGTTTGATAATAAACAGGGCAATAGGTTCTACCTCATCATCTACTTCCCAAATACCCACAAGTTAAACACATCCTAATCATATAATGTTTGAGGATTGGAACTAATGCATAAAAACTAGGTATGAAAAGAGTATGATCAATGTGTTACTTGTCTTGCTGACGATCCACAAAACCTAGTGACTCGTAGTAGCACACTTCGCACTCCGGGAATTCTATCGCAAACAAACAATAGCATACATAAGCACTCAAGCAATGATGCACGGGTAAAACTCAAATAAGAAGATCTAACCAGAAAGTTCAGCTGAAGAACTCCAGTTTGCAAAAAGAATCAAATCAAACGGAGCAACGAAACTCAAACTACGAAAGAAACAAGATCCGATTACTAATCTGGACTAAAGTAAAATTTATTGTATCAAAATCTAGTTCAAGTTGGTCAAACAGAAAGAGAACTTCGAGACAAAGATCTAGGCGCTTGTTTCACCTGATTTGGATAAACGAGCGAAAAGATAAACTAGTTCAAAGATCAGGGCAGGAATCGCGATCGAAAATAACCGCGGAAAACCCTGGAAAAATAAAAACCGACGAACAAGCTAACGAACGAACGTTCGCTGTTTGTGATTAACTGGCGATCAACGTTCGTTAACGTCCGCTGACTAACGAAACCAAAAAAACCTAACCGATCTATTTAAAAAAATAGATCTAGGGTTTCGAAATAAAAGAACGGTTAACCGAAAAAAAGACGAACGGCGGCGACGTCGGCTACCTCCGTCGAGGCTCCAGCGGGGCGGGACGGCGCGGCGTCAGGGCGGTGGCAGAAGGCGGTGGTGACGGCAAAGTGGCATGGGGCGGCGGCGGCAGAAAGCGGCGACGACATGGCGGCTCGGGTGCGGGGCGGGGCTTGCGGCTGCAGGGTGAGGAGGCGAGGGGCGGCGGCTTAAAAAGGGGCCCCGGGGGCCTCGGCTTGCGCGAGGGGGCAGCGAGGCCGACCCGAACTCCTCCTTGCCGGAGTCCGGCGTCCGCACGGGAGGGCGAGGCGGCGCGAGCGGGATGGGCCGGCTGGGCTGCGGCCCGACGCGGTCCGAAAGATTTTTTTTATATAAAACAAATTTCGCTGAAAAAATCCTAATAAATAAAAATAAAAATCTAAAAAGGCCAAAACAAATTTTCACCATCTAAATAAAATATTTAGAACAAGATGAACATTTTCTTGGCCCTAAAATGCATTTTTGAAAAATGCATATGTTTCTAATTCAAATAAATAACGATAAAAATCCAAAATAAAATATTTATTTGATTTTAATATTTTTCCTCCAAATTTCATTTATGTTGGAGAATTCATATTACCTCCTCTCATAAATTATTTAATATGAAATATTTCGGAGAGAAAAATTAATTAAAACCAAAGTGATCCTTGTTTCGATATTTGAGAAGTTCAAATATGAGAACTACGAAATCCCCAACTCTCTCCGAGGGTCCTTGAGTTGCTTAGAATTTCGAGGATCGCAAAACGAAATGCAATAAAATATGATATGCATGAATGACCTATGTATAACATTTCAAATTGAAAATTTGGGATGTTACATAAGCATATTTCAAAGTGTCTGGCAATTGTTTTCATTCAAACACATAATCACCTTTAGGTGGAGGTGGACCTCCTAGAGTTTCAATAGGCAAATTGTGTTTAAGTAGAGGACGTTGTTCAAAGAAAATCTTATCTATTTCATTTCTTTCATGCATATGTAAATCATTTTCATGGTCTAGCAAATCTCTACTCCTAATGGACCAGTTGGTGAATCGTCTCCGCGGTTTATTTTCACTGGGTTTTTTTCGTCTCTCCTCCCACCACCCCCTCCCACCCTGGTCCGCGGATTATTTTCGCTGGATTTTTTCGTCTCTCCTCCCACCACCCCCTCCCACCATGGTCCCTCGGTTTATTTTTCTCTCCACTCTTTATTACAACCAGAACTTTCCTAACGTATAACAAATCACGGATCTAACTTCCCTAAATTATGCAAATCAATCGATTCCTTTTATTGGTTCAATTTGTCTTAGGAAATAAATAACTGGTTTTCAGGAAACAAATAATACATTTTAATCTAACTTCTTTAAATTATGCAAATCAATCCACTCCTTTTACTAGCAGAACACCCGTGCGTTGCTACGGGCTATCCGCAATATCTGTAACATCCGGGTTCAACACAAAAACCGTATTCAATGACGCACCTTCCCTTTTTCTGTCGGAACCTCTCATTCTTGACCGATTTTTCGCCGTAGCGAGACATTTCTCGTTTTTTCTCTCACTGGCGCCACCTCCTTTAAAAGCAGATGACAGCCAACTCATCTTCGCCATGCATTGCAGTAAGGATGAAATTTTCTTGTTTACGATATAATAGAGTGGGTTAAAAACTAACACATACTATTGACACAAAACAACAAATAACTACAGAGATCTTTCCTAGTCACCAATAAGCTCCACCTCCATCCCACATATATGCTAGAAGGGATAATTGTCGTTCTTCTCTTCTTCATATTTCCCAACGACTTCTACTCCATGCCTCTTCGCCAATCCGTTTAATTGGCACCAACCAAAGACCACGTCAACATTAATGTGTTCATCATCGATGCCTCATCTTCTTCTTTCTCATTCCTCGGCAACTTTAGTTCTCGTTCCTACTTATTTCCTAGAATACTCTTTCTTTCTTTTTTCTCTTATTATTTGGAACACTCTTACTTTCTCCAACACCATGCACCACTTTGGCTTCAGTTCTTTTTCCTTCTTGTTTTTGGAACACTCTTCCTTTTTACTATTGTCCTCACCGGTGAACATTTCGCCACCATCATCGAGTGGACATCCATGGAGCATAGACTTCATCCATCTTGGTGAATGCTAGGTCGCCCATGTCGCGGCGCATGGTGGCCGTTGTCCATGTTGGCAAGCGGTTCTCGGTGCTTTGCAATGTAACTGAGAGCCCATTGATTGTTTATGTCCACCCTCGACCGTTAGTGCTTGGTCTTCCTCAAGCACGTGACCGTTGACCTTGTTCTATGGCATCTATTATCCTCGCCCGCAAACATTTCGGCAACCATCGGTGTGTAGACGACGGTCATCATCCATCTTCTGAATGCTTGGTCGCTCATGTCACGAGGCGTGGTGGTTGTTATCTATGTTGGCAAACGCTGGCCAACCATGTCGTTGAGAGCATGTTGGCGGTCACCAATGGTAGCGATAGCCTAGCTCTTGGCCGTCCTTGCCCACAAACACTTTCAAACTGATTCGACACGATTAACTGCTGCCTAATTAATTAAGCACATCCAAATTTTTATGTACTTGGTTTTTTTTTTTTGCTAATTTTGGGAAATCAGCACCAAGCAAGGCATTGCTTATCCCGGTAGTTTCTCTAATTTTGTTGAAATAGTAAACATGGTTTTGAGGATCTTGTCTTACAATTTTAACATCATGTCGACTAAACTTACACATCACACGTGTAAACCAGCTAGAGATTGAGAAGTAGTGCATTTTGGTCACCAAGAGCATTATCATATTTGACCAAAGAAAATTTTCCAATCAAAAAGCACGCCATTGCAGCTGGATGGCTGTGCCAATGCATGCGCTTAATTAACCCCACACGACCAGCAGCCAAGACATTTACGCAACTACATGTTTCTTTGAACCCGTCGCTTCATCCGAGTACGCCAAAACTATGAAGCTATATTGGTTTACTACTTCGATCGCAAATCAGTTTCAATTCACCGCCAGCAAAAGTTGCATCCGATGCGTAAGCACGATCAGGAGGATTGACAAAATCCAGATAATTAGTGTACTGTGACTTGGAGTTGACTTGATGCAATCGCCGCTTCTTGATTCGCCTACTCCTTCTTTGGTCTCCTCTCAACACTACCACTCTACCAGATCCGTGTCCATGGAATCGGACCCTTCGCCATTACGGAGGCAGGGGAGGTGGCATTGGGAGGCGCCGAGCAAGGTGGCCAGCAGCGAGGGACGGTGGCGGCGGCATGAGCCATCGAAAGGACGGCATGCATTCTGCAACGGGAGTGGCGGCGGGCTGCGTGCGAGCAGAGGTTAGACCTCTTGCTCGGAAGTCCCAAAGGATGTGGGCGTTGCTTTTCTTTTGAGGGGTGCCCCATCATTGATTTGGTTTGGAGAGGATCGAAAAACGGGATCTGTTTCCTTTTTCGTGTGCGACGATATAATTGTGATTTCTGAGGTGATTTCGTGTGCAGACTCCTCCATTAAGAGTAGAGATAGCCTTTGAGGTAATTGAAATCTATTATCATATAATTCTTGTATTCGAAATTTTCCGAGTTATGGCCTTACCATACACGGATTGATAGCCTTTAGGGTAATTTAAATTTATTACCATATGATTACCATATTCGAAATTTTACGAGTTATGGCCTTACCATACGGATTGATGAGATTTCTGAGTTTATAGCCTTTCCATACGTGGATTAATTGTGATTGATTACCATAAATACGTTGAGTATTGCGGCGGACCGAGAGAAGAGGAAACCGATGGAAGGGGTGGTGGGAGGTGGGACAAAAAAACCAGACGAAAAATAACCGGTTGAAAATAAACCGGTTGAAAATAAACCGGTTGAAAATGGTGGGACTATTCAACCAATTCGTTCATTAGGAGTAGAGATTGGTTCAATTTGTCTTAGGAAACAAATAACAGATTTTCAGGAAACAAATAATACATTTTAATCTAACTTTCCTAACTTATCTAAATCAATCGATTTCTCTTATTAGTGAAATTTGATTTAGGAAACAAATAACAGACACATCACAACTTTCCTCCCAATAAATAGTTTCTTAACATTTGCAAACTTTCCTAATCAGACACAGTACAAATGGGCAGGTACTGATATCACGTTACCAAACAATAAAACCCCATTTGCATAGAAATCAGTTAAAAAAATCCTAACTTTCCTAAAATTTTACCTTTCCTTGATAACAACCAATATTTCCTATGTTTTCCACCTATTGAAGGAAATCACCCCTCCATCGATATTAGCATTTTTTTTGAACTGAGATCTCCGGGTTATGATTTTTTTGCGATTCTTTCCAATTGTGACCTCTCCTTCCACTCCGGCTCCTTCTCGCACAAACACCTCCACCAGAGCCAGGTGACACCGCCCCAGACCTCCTGCCTCTCCACACCTTCTCCACCACCTCCTTCTCGTACTCCATTAACAATCCCTCCGCCACATTTGTCCACGGCGGTGTCGAGGGAATGGTGCAGCAGCGTACCAACGGTAGAGTAGCACATAGCAGCAGGAAGTGACCCCGCGGGCATGGAAGATGAGCGGCAGTCTCGGGCATGGGCGTGCATAGGAGCGGGCATGTGCCATGGGGTCAGTCCGAGGAGCTCGGTGGCTACCCCTGCAATGGCCATGGCGGACGGCGGTTCTCGGGCACGGCGAAATACCTAACGAGAGCGAACGAGAGGGGAAACAGGGAAAAGGCAAGAGGAGATCATGGCGGTGTCAATGGCGCCCTAGGGGAAGACATGGGAGCTCAGGGCGGCGCGGATCGAACGGCAATGTCGCGGTGTCCCAAGGTTGAGGAAGACGACAGCGACGTCGATGCGGGGGTGCTTGACTTGATCTCGTTGGTGCAGATGAAGTAGCGAAGGCATTCGGAGCTCCTTGACATGCTCCTAGCCCGCAGCCCGCAGGGAGGGCAGTGGCCATGTGGACGGGGTCGGTCATGGTGGTCGTGGCGTCTGACTTCGTCCAGATCGACGGGATCGAGCGAGCGAGGAGGAGAAGTGGATTTGGGAGGGGGCGTCGAGGAGGAGTGCGGCCATGGGGGCAGGGAAGTAAGGGTGTCACCCTTATCCATTCCCCTTCGATGCCAGCGAGGCAGTCGGGTGGGAGCCCGGCTCTGTAGCGACGCGGCTCGGGGAACAGGAGAAGACGACCGCACGGGGACTGGACCGCTGAGCCGGTTCAGTGGCAAGGCCCGGGGGGCAGGGCGAATCCCCTTTTACATCGTCCTTTTGGTTTTGAATGTATTCTAATCTGATTCTCCTTTTTAACACCGTTTTCTATTTATTCATATCAACTAAATGATCTCTACTTCTAATGTCTCAGTTGGTAGTCTCTGTTCCGGGTTTATTTTCGTCCCACCTCCGAGTGAGGGAGAGGGGGGGGGGGGAGAGTGAGGAAGAGGGAGGGAGAGGGTGTGTGTGTGAATTTGATGGTAAAAAAGGTCATCAATGTCACTTAATATGTATGAGAATATTAAATGTAATATTAACATAATTGATATTGAACTTTTAAAGTTAATGTGGCCCCGTTGCAACGCACGGGCGTTCTTCTAGTATTGTTCTAAAGGATCACTAGGTGGCAAAGCAATAGAAGCGAGACCGATTAATTCATCCTTACTAGGCACTTATTTTTCATGAAGATTTCTACTAAACTTGAAAAAATTAAACTCATGAGACTCATCACCAAAGCTAACACCAACAGTTTTTTTCTTGCAATCTATCTTAGCATTAACTGTGTTCAAGAATGGTCTACCAAAGATAATGGGACATAAGTCATCTTGTGGGGAACCAATAACAAGAAAATCGGTAGGGTATTTTATTTTCCCACACAAGACTTCAACATCTCTAACAATCCCAATTGGTGATATGGTGTCTCTATTAGCAAGTTTAATAGTAACATCTATTTCTTCTATCTCAGCAGGTGCTATGTCTTTCATAATTTCTTGTTATAAAGTGTAAGGAATAGCACTCACACTAGTACCCATGTCACGTAAACCATGATAATAGTGATCTCCTATTTTAACTGAAATAACTGGCATGCCAACAACAGGTCTATGTTTATCTTTTCTATCAGGTTTAGCAATTCTAGCGGCTTCTTCACGGAGGTAAATAACATGCCCATCAATATCTTCTTCCAACAGATCTTTAACCATAGCAATGCTAGGTTCTACTTTAATTTTTTCATCAGGTTTAGGTGTTCTAATGTAGCTTTTGTTAACCATAGTTGAAACTTTAGCATGTTCCTTTATCCTAATAGGGAAAGGTGGTTTCTCAATATAAGCAGAAGGAACAACTGGATCAACATTATAAAGTATAGTTTCTTCTTTAACTGGCACCGGTTCTTTAATTTCTTCTTTAATAGGTGGGTGATATTTAAACCAATTCTCATTAGGGATTTCAACATGAGTAGCAAATGATTCACAAAAGGAGGTTACTATCTCAGAGTCAAGTCCATATTTAGTGCTAAACTTTTGAAATGCATCAGTATTCATAAAAGTTTTAACACAATCATACTTAATTTTAATACCTGACTCTTTACCTTTGTCGAGTCCCCAATCTTCAGAGTTGCGTTTAATTCTTTCTAAAAGATCCCACCGGAATTCAATAGTCTTCTTCATAAAAGAACCAGCACAAGAAGTATCAAGCATGATTTGATCATTACGAGAAAGCCGGGCATAAAAATTATGGATGATAATTTCTCTTGAGAGCTCATGATTGGGGCATGAATATAACATTGACTTAAGCCTCCCCCAAGCTAGAGCGATACTTTCTCCTTCACGAGGCCAAAAATTGTATATATAATTCCGATCACGATTAACTAGATGCATAGGATTTTTTTTGATGAAACTCCAATTTCAAACGATTCCAATTCCATGATCCAATATCATCGCATAGCCTATACCATGCCAATGCTTTTCCCTTCAAAGATAAAGGGAAAACCTTTTTCATCACCTCATCTCCGGGTAAACCTGCAAGCTTAAACAATCCACAAATTTGTTCTACATATATCAAGTGCATATCAGGATGTTCTGTTCCATCTCCTGCATAAGGATTAGCTAGCAGTTGTTCTATCATACCCGAAGGAATTTCATATTCAATATTTTCAGTAGGTGTAGTAGGTTGAGGGGTAACTAATTGTGGTTCCGTAAAGGATTGTTTTCCATGGTAAAAAGTGACAATAAATTTCAGCACACTATATAAATGTTTCCTTACCAAAGGCGCTTCACTCCCCGGCCACGGCGCCAGAAAATAGCCTTGATGACCCACAAGTATAGGGGATCAATTGTAGATCTTTTCGAACCCAACGAGGAGAAGGAGGAAATGACAAGTAGTTTTCAGTATGGTAATGTCTGCAAGTGCTGAAATTGTAAGTAGCGAGTAGATTGATAGCAAGATAATTTGTAATGAGCAAGTAATGATAACAGTAACAAGTATGCAGCAAGGTAGCCCAATCCTTTTGAGGCAAAGGACAGGCCAAAACGGTCTCTTATGATAAGCAAAGCGTTCTTGAGGGTACACGGGAATTTCATCTAGTCACTTTCATCATGTTGGTTTGATTTGTGTTCGCTACTTTGATAATTTGATATGTGGGTGGACCGGTGCTTAGGTGTTGTTCTTACTTGAACAAACCTCCTACTTATGATAAACCCTCCCGCAAGCATATACAACTACGAGAAAAGTATTAAGAATAAATTCTAACCATAACATTAAACTTATGGATCCAATCGGTCCCTTACGGAATAGCGCATAAACTATGGTTTAAGCTTCTGTCACTCTCGCAACCCATCATCTAATTGCTACTCCACAATGAATTCCCTTAGGCCCAAATATGGTGAAGTGTCATGTAGTCGACATTCACATGACACCACTAAGGGAATAACAACATACATACTATCAAAATATCGAACACATATCAAGTTCAGATGATTACTTGCAACATGATTTCTCCCGTGACCTCAAGAACAAAAGTAACTACTCACAAATGATAAACATGCTCATGATTAGAGGAGTATTAAATAACATATTGGATCTGAACATATAATCTTCCACCAAGTAAACCATATAGTAATCAACTACAAGATGTAATGAACACTACTAGTCACCCACAAGCACCAATCTATAGTTCCGGTAACAAGATTGAATACACGATATGAACTAGGGTTTGAGATGAGATGGTGTTGTTGAAGATGTTGATGGAGGTTGCCCTCCCCAAGATGGGAGAGTTGTTGGTGATGATGATGATGATGATTTCCCCCTCCGGCAGGGAAGTTCCCCCAGCGGAATCGCTCCACCGGAGGAAAAAGTGCTCCGGCCCAAGTTCCGCCTCGAGACGCCGGCCCTCCATCCTGAAAGCCTTCTCCTCATTTTTTCTAGGTCAAAATGACCTATATACCAGAAGATGGCCACCAGAGGTGGGCCGAGGAGGCCACAATCCACCAGGGCGCGCCACGGGGCCCTGGCACGCCCAGGTGGGTTGTGCCCACTTGGTGGCCCCCCTCTGGTAGTTATTGGCTCCAATATTTCTTAAATATTGCATAAAAATCCCCGCCAAGTTTCAGCTCATTTGGAGTTGTGCAGAATAGGTAGCCTGACGTAGCTTTTTCAGGTCCAGATTTCCAGCTGTCGGAATTCTCCCTCTTTGTGTGTACCTTGTAAATTATGAGAGAAAGGCATTAGAATTACTCCAAAAAGCATTATTATGGATAAAAACAATATAAATAATAGTAATAAAACATGATGCAAAATGGACGTATCAGCAATCAAGGGAGGTATTGGGAGAGGATTTGGCTCCCCAAGAGCCTAGGGTCAAGGGGGAGGAGTTCCGAGGAAACCTGAGGAGGCCTCCAATATAATCACCTCCAACCCTACCTATTGTCATTCATATCTACTCCACCACATTTTGCCACACCTCCATTATTGTAGAAGAGCCATCTCCACTATATAGGAAGGTCCAAGACAAGGAAGAAGGAAAGAGGAGGCCCCACCAACAGCAAGTGCCATCTTCATCGCCACCGCCATGCCTCTATTCTTCACCAAAACCATGGTGGGCTGTAACTTGTCTCTCTTCTCTATGTTCTCCATATACATGTTTGAGTAATTACATATGATCTCAGGGAAATATGGATAAACTCTAGTGATTTTTTTAATTCCAATGATATAATATGCTTGAAATATATTTATGCTAATAGTCATCTCAATGTGTGTGAAGTCGACCACTCAACAACTGAGTCTTTTGGATCAAAGGTTATTACTGTTGGTGTGAAGGTGGGTTTGCGGAGGTATTGCGGTGATAGAAGCTACTTGCGTCCTTCTCTGATCGTAGACCACCTTTAGCGGCCACCACGGGGAGACCCTTAATCACCGTTGTCGAAACCTGAATGTGGGAAGGAACAATGGTGGCGTATGTGACGCGTGGTTGTTGCATGTATGCATGTATCTGCACTTGGCTCCACCCACTTATAAAAACATATAACATGAATCACATCCGAGACTAGGATGCGTACTTGCACGACCACGTACCCTAAGTACTAGTAGTGATGAGTCTGAACCCTGAGAACTCTTAATTACTCAAGTTCCACTCCATCTATTTATTCATTTTTATGCCTATTTTACCTTCACATTAGTGGTTTAGATTAAAACCCCCTTTTTATGATTTGCTTCACCTAATAGATAGCCTATTTCAGACTATGGTCTCGATGAAAATATAGGTGTGTCTATGAGAGAAACTCTAACACATGGCCCCAAATGGTCTGTCCGCGTCTGTTTAAGGGTAAACAGACACAAAAGACGACCCAATGCACGGGAGCAAACGAACAAACATCCTTTTTCCGTACGCTTTTGAACCATTCCCGGCCCAACCTTGGGTCGCGTTTGCGTCCAAACAGACACACGTGGACGGGCGCGACGCGTGCCCGTGTTCTCCCCCGGCCCTTTGGATAAGTAATAGTATCAAACACAACAAGGAGCAGAAGGAAATGACAAGTGGTTTTCAGCAAGGTATTCTCTGCAAGCACTGAAATTATAAGTAATGAGTAGTTTGATAGCAAGATAATTTGTAACAAGCAAGTAATGGTAATGGTAACAAAAGTGCAGCAAGGTAGCCCAATCCTTTTGAGGCAAAGGACAGGCCAAAACAGTCTCTTATAATAAGCAAAGCGTTCTTGAGGGTACACAGGAATTTCATCTAGTCACTTTCACCATGTTGGTCTGATTTGTGTTCGCTACTTTAATAATTTGATATGTGTGTGGACCGGTGCTTAGGTGATGTTCTTACTTGAACAAACCTCCTACTGATGATTAAGCCCCTCGCAAGCATCCACAACAACGAGAAAAGTATTAAGAATAAATTCTAGGGATTTTTATTTCTGTGCCCATAGTTCCTTAGCTCTACTCATTCATCCCCACTCTGTTAACTTTTTCTCACTTTTCCCCACTCCCTTGCCCGAAACCCTCATAACTGGTTATAATGGACGTTGCTGTCGGGTCAATGCCTTTGACTGTTAGGTGATGAGTGCGGCCGCGTATACGTGGGCGCATGCAAGACCGCGGTCGTGGGGTAGCACGTGGCCATGGACATGCCCGAAATGTCCCATCATATAAAGAGGGCAACCACCTCCATCGCCCCTACCATTTTCCCCAAATCCCCTCGCTGCGCCCAACGCGTTTGGGTCGGCTCATGCGCCCAACGCTGGCCCGACTCATTTTGACGGTGCCGGCAAAAAAATTGTGCATGCATATTTAAAACAAAAACAACTTAATTAAACATTAAAGCCGGCCAGGAAGTCCAGCGAGAGTCCACGCGTCCACATTAGCATTAAAAGAAATTAAAAACAACCTAACTACGAGGCGGCACGCTGCCCAACGCGCCCTAGACGTCGCCGTCGTCCTTGGGGTGGGTGAGGTCGATGAGCGTCGGCGTAGGGCTGGCCCAGGGGAACGGCGTGTTCTAGGTGGCGGCGATGTAGGCCGTGGGCAGCTGTTCTGGCGGGGGCAGTGCCGACACGGGGGACTGTGCGGCCGCCTGTGTAGCCGCGGCTTGGCGCGCCTCCTCCTCAGCCTCGCGCACCTCCTCCTCGAGGTCGCGCTCAACCATCTCCTCGTACTCGCCGCGACGGCGCTCCTCGGTGAGCCGTCGCTGCAGCTACATCTCGAGGTACGCCGCCTCCTGCTCTGGGGTCGCCCCCATCTAAACCGGTGGCGCGGACACCCACTCGCGCATCACTCCCGTCCAGGAGAAGCGTGCGATGGGCTCCGGCTACGGCTCCGGGTCGGCCTTGACGAGCCGTCGGGGAGGGGATGGCGGGGCCACCGGCGGCACGACGCAATCGCCAGCCGCGAAGAGGGTGAGGGCCTGCGCCATGGCCGCCTCGTAGCGAGCCTCCTCTTCCTCCACTACCTCCACCCTGCGCCGCTTGTCCTCCTCGCTCTCACGGTAGACCGCCGCAAGGGCCGCCTGGGCTTCCTCCCGGACGACGAGCGGGGGCGGCGGCACGATGTGGTCGTCCTCCCGCACGCCGCGTCGCCTCGCCTCCTCGTGCTCGAAGGCGAACCACCTCACCCAGTTAGGCGAGTCGGTGGCGTAGGTGGCGTCGCGGCGCTGCTTTGGTGTCAGCATTGCCCGCCGGCGCTGCACCTCCTTCGCGTGCACCCTAGTTGACCGCGGCGCTGCCGGCACTGGGGTCCTCTCTGGATCCAGATGCCAGTCGTGCAGCAGGGTGACGTTGGGGTACGGCAGATGGTCGCGGTGCTGCTAGTGCCACTCCGCCTGGTGCATTGGCACGCTCACTCGCACCCTCTGCCGACGAGCCGGCACCGGCGGAGGCGGTTCGAACTTAGAGGGGAAAGGGATGGCGGGGGCCTTGCCCTTGGACTTGCTGCTGCCGGCGCCGGAGAAGAGCCCCATTTGGCTAGGGTTGGCTAGGGTTTTTGCTAGGGTTTGCCTGCGACGGGGGAGCGAGCTTGCTTAGATGGGGACGGCAAGTTTGGATGTGGATGGCCCCGCCGCACGGTCGGCTTAAAAAAGGGCCACCGCCGTCGCTGACGCGTGGGCCCGTGGTCATAAATTGAGTTGACCGCGAGTGGGCGGCCGCCAGGTGGGGATGTGGAAGACAACGAGAAGGCGCGCGTGGCGTCTGTTCGACGTCCGTGCCGACGCATTTGGGCCGCACATTTGAAGTGATTTAGTGGAGGTCAAATAAATTTGAATTTGAGAAAATGTGCTCCAAATGAGCTCCCAGGCTAGGGTGAACAGCCCATTGGTAATCAAGTTTTTTATTAACACATATTCACTTTCCATAGAGTAGATTCGAAGTCTCACTATTTTTTGTTTTTTTTTTAATTTTTCAAAAACAGAATGTAACACCACCTCCTCTCCTTGAAATCTTTGAAATCATGTACATGATAGCTCATATGTGTGAAGGTTTTCTCATGAAAATGACCACATAGCAAGTTTACGATTTTTGATTGGTAACATGTCACATAAGACAACATTGTGCGCAGGTTTTTTTTTTAAATTAATGGTGCTCATTTGACCTCGATCGTGCCAGCCAGGGTTTTTTTCCTGAAAATGACCATAGACCAAGTTTAGTATTTTTCCTCGTTAGTTTGTCTTATAAAACGACGAACGGCGAAGGTTTCATATTTTTTCGATTTTTTTAAATTAGTTATGCTCAGTCAAAGCCTTTCAAACCCCGTTAACCAGCTCAAAACCCCTCTAAACCCCGCGGAGTTTCGCCTAACCCTAGCTCCCAACGTCAGCCGTCCGATCATACCCTCGCGCCAAGCGACAGCCCTCAGATCTAGACTTCTTGAAGGAACTAGGTAGGCTGGCTGTGTGTAGGCTCCACGCCGTTGGATCACAAGGATGGCTCCGCATCGTTGGATCGTGGGGCAATCTGCGAGAGGCGATCCTATTCGTTGTGCTCGGCTGCTCGCCCACCACTGGCTCCGTGAAAAAAAACGTTGTTATTGGGCCCAAAAGGAAACCAAGCTCTGGGCCGTCGAATTGCGTCGTTTTTTTGCATCGTTTGCTCTGTTTTTTGTGAACGTGTTGGCTCTGTATTTTTGCATCGTTTGCTCTGTTTTTTTGCATCGTTCTGTTTGTTCTATACAAATGTAAAATGACCAAATTTATAAGGGCTAAATTTATTTTGATCATGTAAAATGGCCACACACTATGAAAAATGGGTCATTTTGCATTTGTATAATGGCCACAAGCCCTCTATCTCTTTTTATCATGCAAAATGAACAAATTTTTAAGGGCCAAATTTATTTTTATCATTCAAAATGGCCACAAGCTCTTCAATAAATTTCTCCTTTTGTTCATATAATATAGGGTATGACCACGGATTCCCACGCGTGCAATTAGCTTCTTTTTCTTCTTCTTCTCAAACCACCGTTTCCCATGCGTGTACACTCCCGATGCTGCGGTGGGTTTGAAAACAGGCTACTAACTTCCCATTTGACCCCGTTATTGCCACGACCAAATAACACGTAGCACTACGGCTATCTAAGCCACCCTCTGCCTCTGCCATCCCTCATCCATCTGCCCTTCTTGCTCTTCGACCCCTTGTTGGCACTATCTACATATTGGGACTGCATATTTGTTGATTATTTTCTTAGAGAGCTCGGCTTGTTAGTAGGGTTCCCTTGTTAGTAACCACCTAGCTACATATTGGCATCGGCGCATGCAGGCTCAGTTGACGCATGAGGGAGTCCTGGACTAAGGGGTCCTCGGGCGTCCGACCTGTTAGACATGGGCTGGACTGATGGGCTGTGAAGATACGAAGACCGAAGACTTTCTCCCGTGTCCGGATGGGACTCTCCTTGGCTTGGAAGGCAAGCTTGGCGGCCAAATATGAATATTCCTTTCTATGTAACCGACCTTATGTAACCCTAGATCCCTCTAGAGTTTATATAAACCGGAGGGCTTAGTCCATAGAGGATATATATAGAATCATAGTCATACAGGCTAGACTTCTAGGGTTTCATCCATTACGATCTTGTGGTAGATCAACTCTTGTAATACTCATATTCATCAAGATTAATCAAGCAGGAAGTAGGGTATTACCTCCATAGAGAGGGCCCGAACTGTTGGAAATATGCCCTAGAGGCAATAATAAAAGCATTATTATTATATTTCCTTGTTCATGATAATTGTCTTTTATTCATGCTATAACTGTATTATCCGGAAATCGTAATACACGTGTGAATACATAGACCACAATCGTCCCTAGTGAGCCTCTAGTTGACTAGCTCGTTGGTCGACAGATAGTCATGGTTTCCTCGACTATGGACATCGATGTCATTGACAACGGGATCACGTCATTAGGAGAATGACGTGATGGACAAGACCCAATCCTAAGCATAGCACAAAGATCGTGTAGTTCGTTTTGCTAGAGCTTTTCCAATGTCAAGTATCTCTTCCTTAGACCGTGAGATCGTGTAACTCCGGATACCGTAGGAATGCTTTGGGTGTACCAAACGTCACAACGTAATCGGGTGACTATAAAGGTGCATTACGGTATCTCCGAAAGTGTCTGTTGGGTTGACACGGATCGAGACAGGATTTGTCACTCCATTATGGCGGAGAGGTATCACCGGGCCCACTCGGTAATGCATCATCATAATGAGCTCAAAGTGATCAAGTTAATGGTCACGGGATCATGCATTCTGATGCGAGTAAAGTGACTTGCCGTAACGAGACTAAACGAGGTATTGGGATATCGACGATCGAGTCTCGGTCAAGTAACATACCGTCGACAAAGGGAATAGCATACTGGGGTTGCTTGAACCCTCGACATCGTGTTTCATACGATGACAACATCGAGGCGTGTGGGAACCAACATGGGTATCCAGATCCCGCTGTTGGTTATTGACCGGAGAGCGTCTCGGTCATGTACGCATGTCTCCCGAACCCGTGGGGTCTACACACTTAAGGTTCGGTGGCGCTAGGGTTAATAGGAAGACAAGTATGTGATTACCGAATGTTGTTCGAGTCCGGATGAGATCCCGGACGTCACGAGGAGTTCGGAATGGTCCAGAGGTAAAGATTTATATATGGAAAGTGGTTAAGCGGACTCGGAAAGTTTCGGGGGTATACCGGTAATGTACCGGGGCCACCGGGGAGAGTTCCGGAGGTCCACCGGGAGGGGCCACCCCTCCCCGGGGGCCACATGGGCTAAGTGGGAGAGGGAGCCAGCCCCTGGTGGGCTGGGCGCGCCTCCCCACCTAGGCCCATGCGGCTAGGGCTTGGGAGGAAACCCTAAAGGGGCAAAGGCGCCGGGCTTGGGGGCAAGCCACCCTTTCCTCCTCCCTTGGCCGCCGCCCCTCTAGATGCCATCTAGAGGGGCCGACCCCCTCTCCCTTCCTCCTATAAATAGAGGGGTGGGGGGAGGGCTGCACACGCAATTGAAGGTGCAGCCTCCCTCCCCAACACCTCTCTTTCTCCACGTTGAGCTTGGCGAAGCCTGCCGAGAACTGCCGTGCCAACCGCATCACGCCCGTCGTGCTGCGGTGGAGTTGTCTTCCTCAACCTCTCCTTCATCCTTGCTGGATCAAGACGGAGGAGACGCCATCGTCCCGTACGTGTGCTGAACGCGGAGGTGCT
Source organism: Aegilops bicornis (assembly GCA_021605145.1). Classification (NCBI taxonomy): domain Eukaryota; kingdom Viridiplantae; phylum Streptophyta; class Magnoliopsida; order Poales; family Poaceae; genus Aegilops; species Aegilops bicornis. The sequence goes on along the minus strand of CM038670.1, from coordinate 750,680,053 downwards.
GTCCGTTCAGCACTTGGTCATCGGTGATCGGAATCACGTTGGGAACGTCTTCATCATCACCACTCCCTCGAACGCTTCCGTACTCGATCTACAAGTGGTATGTAGATGCAAACTCTCTCCCTTGACTCGTTGCTTAGTAGAACTCATAGATGGATCTTGGTGAAACCGTAGGAAAATTTTAATTTTCTGCAACGTTCCCCAACAGTGGCATCATGAGCTAGGTCTATGCGTAGTTCTCTATTGCACGAGTAGAACACAATTTAGTTGTGGGCGTGGATCTTGTCAATTTACTTGCCGCTACTAGTCTTATCTTGCTTCCGCGGTATTGTGGGATGAAGCGGCCCGGACCAACCTTACGTGACGCCTCGTGAGACCGGGTTCCACCGACAAACATGCACTAGTTGCATAAGGTGGCTGGCGGGTGTCTGTCTCTCCTACTTTAGTTGGAGCGGATTCGATGAAAAGGGTCCTTATGAAGGGTAAATAGAAGTTGACAAGATCACGTTGTGGTTATTCGTAGGTAAGAAAACGTTCTTGCTAGAACCCAATTGCAGCCACGTAAAAGATGCAACAACAATTAGAGGACGTCTAACTTGTTTTTGCAGCAATTGTCATGTGATGTGATATGGCCAAGTTGTGATGAATGATGAATGACACATTGTGATGTATGAGATCATGTTCTTGTAATAGGAAACACGACTTGCATGTCGATGAGTATGACAACCGGCAGGAGCCATAGGAGTTGTCTTTATTTTGTGTGACCTGCGTGTCATTGAAGAACGCCATGTAACTTACTTTACTTTATTGCTAAGCGTTAGCCATAGAAGTAGAAGTAGTCGTTGGCGTGACAACTTCATGGAGGCACAATGATGGAGATCATGGTGTCATGCCGGTGACAAGATGATCATGGAGCCTCGAAGATGGAGATCAATGGAGCCTTATGATATTGGCCATATCATGTCACTACTATATATAATTGCATGTGATGTTTATTATGTTTATACATCTTGTTTACTTAGAACGACGGTAGTAAATAAGATGATCCTTACAACAATTTCAAGAAGTGTTTCCCCTAAGCGTACCGTTGCTAAAGTTCGTCGCTTCTAAGCACCACGTGATGATCGGGTGTGATGGATTCTTACGTTCACATACAACGGGTGTAAGACAGATTTACACACGCGAAAACACTTGGGGTTTACTTGACGAGCCTAGCATGTACAGACATGGCCTCGGAACACGGAGACCGAAAGGTCGAACACGAGTCGTATAGAAGATACGATCAACATGAGAATGTTCACCGATGATGACTAGTCCGCCTCACGTGATGATCGGACACGGCTTAGTCGACTCGGATCATGTAACACTTAGATGACTAAAGGGATGTCTAATCTGAGTGGGAGTTCATTCAAATAATTTGATTAAATGAACTTAATTATCATGAACTTAGTCTAAAACTTTTGAATAATATGTCTTGTAGATCAAATGGCCAACGCTCATGTCAACTTGAACTTCAACGTGTTCCTAGAAAACCAAAATTTGAAAGATGACGGCAGCAACTATACGGACTGGGTCCGGAACACGAGGATCATCCTCATAGCTGCCAGAAACAATACGTCCTAGAAGGACCGCTAGGTGACGCTCCGTCCCGAAGAACCAAGACATTATGAATGCTTGGCAAACTGGCCCGATGATTACTCCCTCGTTCAGTGCGGCATGCTTTACAGCTTAGAACCGGGGCTCCAAAAGCGTTTTGAGCATCACGGAGCATATGAGATGTTCGAGGAGCTGAAACTTGTTTTCCAAGCTCATGACCGGGTCGAGAGATATGACATCTCCGACAAGTTCTATAGTTGTAAGATGGAGGAAAACAGTTCTGTCAGTGAGCACATATCGAAGATATGCAGGTTGCACAACCGTATGACCCAGTGAATATTAACCTCCCCGATGAGGCGGTCATTGACAGAATCCTCCGTCGCTCCCACCAAGCTACAAGAGCTTTGTGATGAACTACAACATGCGAGGGGATGGTAAAGACCATTCTGAAGTGTTCTCTATCTTTGAAGTCAGCCGAGGTTGAAATCAAGAAAGAACATCAAGTGTTGATGGTCAATAAGACCACTAAGTTCAAGAAGGGCAAGGGCAAGAAGAACTTCAAGAAGGTCGGCAAGGAGGTTGCTGCGCCCGGTAAGCAAGCTGCCGGGAAGAAGTCAAAGAATGGACCCAAACCCGAGACTGAGTGCTTCTATTGCAAGGGGAGGGGTCACTGGAAGCGGAACTGCCCCAAATACTTAGCGGACAAGAAGGCCGGCAACACCAAAGGTATATCTGATATACATGTAATTGATGTGTACTTTGCTAGTACTCGTAGTAACTCTTGGGTATTTGATACCGGTGTCGTTGCTCATATTTGTAACTCACGGCGGGAGCTGCGGAATAAGCGAGCTGGCAAAGGACGAGGTGACGATGCGGCGTCGGGAATGGTTCCAGAGTCGATGTGATCGCCGTCGCACGCTACCTCTTCATTTACCTACGGGATTAGTTATGAACCTTAATAATTGTTATTTGGTGCCAAGTTTGAGCATGAATATTGTATCTGGATCTCGTTTAATGCGAGATGGCTACTCATTTAAATCCGAGAATAATGGTTGTTCTATTTATATGAGAGATATGTTTTATGGTCATGCTCGATGGTCAATGGTTTATTCTTAATGAATCTCGGCGTAGTATTACACATGTTTATAGCGTGGATACCAAAAGATGTAAAGTTGATAACGATAGTCCCACATATTTGTGGCAATCGCCGCCTTGGTCACATTAGTGTCAAGCGCATGAAGAAGCTCCATGCTGATGGACTTTTGGAGTCTCTAGATTATGAATCATTTGACACATGCGAACCATGCCTTATGGGCAAGATGACCAAGACTCCGTTCCTGGAACAATGGAGCGAGCAACCAACTTATTGGAAATCATACATACCGATGTGTGCGGTCCAATGAGTGTTGAGGCTCATGGAGGATATCGTTATGTTCTCACTCTCACTGATGACTTGAGTAGATATGGGTATGTCTACTTAATGAAACACAAGTCTGAGACCTTTGAAAAGTTCAAAGAATTTCATAATGAGGTAAAGAATCAACGTGACCGAAAAATAAAATTCCTACGATCAGATCGTGGAGGAGAATATTTAAGTCACAATTTGGTACACACTTAAGAAAATGTGGAATCGTTTCACAACTCACGCCGCTGGAACACCTCGGTAGAACGGTGTGTCCGAACGTCAGAATCGCACTCTATTGGATATGGTGCGATCTATGATGTCTCTTACCGATTTACCGCTATCATTTTGGGGATACGCTCTAGAGACAGCTACATTCACTTTAAATAGGGCACCGTCTAAATCCATTGAGACGACACCGTATGAATTATGGTTTGGGAAGAAACCTAAGCTGTCGTTTCTAAAAGTTTGGGGATGCGATGCTTATGTCAAGAAACTTCAACCCGAAAAGCTCAAACCCAAGTCGGAAAAATGCGTCTTCATAGGATACCCTAAAGAAACCATTGGGTATACCTTCTACTTAAGATCCGAGGGCAAGATCTTTGTTGCCAAGAACGGATCCTTTACGAAAAAGAGTTTCTCTCGAAAGAAGTAAGTGGGAGGAAAGTAGAACTCGATGAAGTACTACCTCTTGAGCAGGAGAGTAGTGCAGCTCAGGAAAATGTTCCTGTGATGCCTACACCAACTGAAGAGGAAATTCATGATGATGATCAAGGTATTTCGGATCAAGTTGCTCTTGAACCGTGGGTCCACTAGGACACGCCCGCACTGCAGTGGTACGGCAACCCTGTCTTGGAAATCATGTTGTTAGACAACAATGAACCTTGAACTATGAAGAAGCGATGGCGGGCCCAGATTCCAACAAATGGCTAGAAGCCATGAAATCCGAGATAGAATCCATGTATGAAAACAAAGTGTGGACTTTGACTGACTTGCCCGATGATCGGCGAGCGATAGAAAACAAATGGCTTTTTAAGAAGAAGACGGACGCGGATGGTAATGTCACCATATAAAGCTCGACTTGTCGCTAAGGGTTATCGACAAGTTCAAGGGATTGACTACGATGAGACTTTCTCTCCCGTAGCGAAGCTTAAGTCCGTCCGAATCATGTTAGCAATTGCCGCATACTATGATTATGAGATATGGCAGATGGACGTCAAAACAGCATTCCTTAACGGTTATCTTAAGGAAGAGCTGTATATGATGCAGGAAGGTTTTGTCGATCCTAAGGGCGCTAACAAAGTATGCAAGCTCCATGATCCATTTATGGGCTGGTGCAAGCATCTCGGAGTTGGAACATTACGCTTTGATGAGATGATCAAAGCGTTTGGGTTTATGCAGACTTATGGGAAAGCTGCGTACATAAGAAAGTGAGTCGGAGCTTTGTAGCATTTCTCATATTATATGTAGATGACATACTTTTGATGGGAAATGATATAGAATTCTTGGACAGCATTAAGGCCTACTTGAATAAGTGTTTTTCAATGAAGGACCTTGGAGAAGCTGCTTATATATTAGGCATCAAGATCTATAGAGATAGATCGAGACGCCTCATAGGTCTTTCACAAAGCACATACCTTGATAAGATTTTGAAGAAGTTCAAAATGGATCAGTCCAAGAAGGGTTCTTGCTGTATTGCAAGGTGTGAGATTGAGCTCAGCTCAATGCCCGACCACGGCAAAAGATAAAGAAGAGATGAGTGTCATCCCTATGCCTCAGCCATAGGATCTATTATGTATGCCATCTTTGTGTACGGACCTGATGTAAACCTTGCCGTAAGTTTGGTAGGAAGGTACCAAAGTAATCCCAGCAAGGAACACCGGACAGCGGTCAAGTACACGAAAAGGACAAAGGACATGTTTCTCGTTTATGGAGGTGACGAAGAGCTCGTCAGAAGGGTTACGTCGACGCTAGCTTCGACACAGATCTGGATGACTCTAAGTCACAAACCGGATACGTGTATATGTTGAATGGTGGAGCAGTGAGCTGGTGTAGCTGCAAGCAGAGCATCGTGGCGGGATCTACATGTGAAGCAGAGTACATGGCAGCCTCGGAGGCAGCGCATGAAGCAATTTGGGTGAAGGAGTTCATCACCGACCTAGGAGTCATACCCAATGCGTCGGGGCCGATCAAACTCTTCTGTGACAACTCTGGAGCTATTGCCCTTGCCAAGGAGCCCAGGTTTCACAAGAAGACCAGGCACATCAAGCGTCGCTTCAACTCCATCCGTGAAAAAGTTCAAGATGGAGACATAGAAATTTGTAAAGTGCATACGGATCTGAATGTCGCAGATCCGTTGAATAAACCTCTTCCGGGCAAAACATGATCAACACCGTAACTCTATGGGTGTTCGATTCATCACAATGTAACTAGATTATTGACTCTAGTGCAAGTGGGAGACTGTTGGAAATATGCCCTAGAGGCAATAATAAAAGCATTATTATTATATTTCCTTGTTCATGATAATTGTCTTTTATTCATGCTATAACTATATTATCCGGAAATTGTAATACACGTGTGAATACATAGACCACAATACGTCCCTAGTGAGCCTCTAGTTGACTAGCTCGTTGGTTGACGATAGTCATGGTTTCTGACTATGGACATCAGATGTCATTGACAACGGGATCACGTCATTAAGAGAATGACGTGATGGACAAGACCCAATCTAAGCATAGCACAAAGATCGTGTAGTTCGTTTTGCTAGAGCTTTTCCAATGTCAAGTATCTCTTCCTTAGACCGTGAGATCGTGTAACTCCCGGATACCGTAGGGAATGCTTTGGTGTACCAAGCGTCACAACGTAATCGGGTGACTATAAAGGTGCATTACGGTATCTCCGAAAGTGTACATTGGGTTGACACGGATCGAGACAGGGATTTGTCACTCCGTATGACGGAGAGGTATCATCGGGCCCACTCGGTAATGCATCATCATAATGAGCTCAAAGTGATCAAGTGTCCGGTCACGGGATCATGCATTACGGCACGAGTAAAGTGACTTGCCGGTAACGAGACTAAACGAGGTATTGGGATACCGACGATCGAGTCTCGGGCAAGTAACATACCGTCGACAAAGGGAATAGCATACGGGTTGCTTGAACCCTCGACATCGTGTTTCATCCGATGAAAACATCGAGGGCGTGTGGGAACCAACATGGGTATCCAGATCCGCTGTTGGTTATTGACCGGAGAGCGTCTCTATTATGTCGCATGTCTCCCGAACCCGTAGGGTCTACACACTTAAGGTTCGGTGACGCTAGGGTTAATAGGAAGACAAGTATGTGATTACGAATGTTGTTCGAGTCGGATGAGATCTCGGACGTCACGAGGAGTTCCGGAATGGTCCGGAGGTAAAGATTTATATATGGAAAGTGGTTAAGCGGACTCGGAAAGTTTCGGGGCATACTGTAATGTACCGAGGCCACCGGAGAGTTCCGAGGTCCACTGGAGGGGCCACCTTCCCGGGGCCACATGGGCTAAGTGGGAGAGGAAGCCAGCCTGGTGGGCTGGGCGCCTCCCCACCTAGGCCCATGGCTAGGGCTTGGGAGGGAAACCCTAAAGGGGCAAAGGGGCGCCCACGGCTTGGGGGCAAGCCACCCCTTTCCTCCTCCCTTGGCCGCCCCTCTAGATGCCATCTAGAGGGGCCGCCCCTCCCTTCCTCCTATAAATAGAGGGTGGGGGAGGGCTGCACACACAATTGAAGGCACAGCCCTCCCTCCCCAACACCTCTCTTTCTCCACTGTGAGCTTGGCGAAGCCTCGCCGAGAAGCTGCCGTACCAACCGCATCACGCCGTCGTGCTGCCATTGGAGTTGTCTTCCTCAACCTCTCCTTCATCCTTGCTGGATCAAGACGGAGGAGACGCCATCGTCTCCGCACGTGTGCTTTGAACGCGGAGGTGCAGTCCTTTCAGCACTAGGTCATCGGTGATCGGAATCACGTTGGGAAAGTCTTCATCATCACCACTCCCTCGAACGCTTCCGTACTCGATCTACAAGTGGTATGTAGATGCAAACTCTCTCCCTTGACTCGTTGCTTAGTAGAACTCATAGATGGATCTTGGTGAAACCGTAGGAAAATTTTAATTTTCTGCAACGTTCCCCAACACGAACCTGGGTAAACATTGTGTCCCCTGTCTCTTGTTACCATCGACCTCAGACGCATAGTTCGGGACCCCCTACCCGAGATCCGCCGGTTTTGACACCGACATTGGTGCTTTCATTGAGAGTTCCACTGTGCCGTCATAAAAAGGTTTTGATGGCTCCTTCGATCATCTACATAGATGTTGTCCAAGGGGAAGCCTTCCTCCCCGGGCAGATCCTCGTATTCGGCGGCTTCGCACTGCGGGCCAACTCGCTTGGCCATCTGGAGCAGATCGAAAGCTACGCCCTTGGCCATCGGGTCAGATTTGGAAGCTTGAACTACGTCGCGGATATCCGCGGAGACTTGATCTTTGACGGATTCAAGACCACGGCAGACGCTCCCTGCCACCACGATGAACATGACATAAATCTGTCATCGGACCACACCCAGGAAATAGCGCCTGTAACTGCTCTGGCCCTAGATCCGGAGAAGATCGCGCCATCCGAAGATGGGAAGCTCAACTCTGCCTCGGATGCCGCAGTCTCAGTGGCGTTTGATGACCCACAAGTATAGGGGATCTATCGTAGTCCTTTTGATAAGTAAGAGTGTTGAACCCAACGAGGAGCAGAAGGAAATGATAAGCGGTTTTCAGCAAGATATTCTCTGCAAGTACTGAAATAAGTGGTAACAGATAGTTTTGTGATAGGATAATTTTTAACGAGCAACAAGTAACAAAAGTAAATAAAGTGCATCAAGGTGGCCCAATCCTTTTTGTAGCAAAGGACAAGCCTGGACAAACTCTTATAATAGGAAAAGCGCTCCCGAGGACACATGGGAATATCATCAAGCTAGTTTTCATCACGTTCATATGATTCGCGTTCGGTACTTTGATAATTTGATATGTGGGTGGACGGTGCTTGGGTGCTGTTCTTACTTGAACAAGCATCCCACTTATGATTAACCTATATTGCAAGCATCCGCAACTACAACAAAAGTATTAAGGTAAACCTAACCATAGCATGAAACATATGGATCCAAATCAGCCCCTTACGAAGCAACGCATAAACTAGGGTTTAAGCTTCTATCGCTCTAGCAACGAATGATCTACTTATTACTTCCCAATGCCTTCCTCTAGGCCCAAATAATGGTGAAGTGTTATGTAGTCGACGTTCACATAACACCACTAGAGGATAGACAGCATACATCTCATCAAAATATCGAACGAATACCAAATTCACATTTCTACTAATAGCAAGACTTCTCCCATGTCCTCAGGAACAAACGTAACTACTCACAAAGCATATTCATGTTCATAATCAGAGGGGTATTAATATGCATATAGGATCTGAACATATGATCTTCTACCAAATAAACCAACTAGCATCAACTACAAGGAGTAATCAACACTACTAGCAACCTACTAGTACCAATCCCGGACTTGGAGACAAAAATTGGATACAAGAGATGAACTAGGGTTTTGAGATGAGATGGTGCTGGTGAAGATGTTGATGGAGATTGCCCTCTTCCGATGAGAGGAGGATTGGTGATGATGATGGCGATGATTTCCTCCTCCCGGAGGGAAGTGTCCCTGGCAGAACAGCTCTGCCGCAGCCCTAGATTGGTTCCGCCAAGGTTCCGCCTCGAGGTGGCAGAGTTTCGTCCTGAAAGGTTGCTTATGATTTTTTCCTCGACGAAAGACCTCATATAGCAGAAGATGGGCATCGGAGGGCCACCAGGGGGCCCACGAGGTAGGGGGGCGCCCAGGGGGGTAGGGCGCGCCCCCCACCCTCGTGGCCAGGTGGGGCCCCCTCTGGTGAACTTCTTCCGCTGGATATTTTTTATTATTTCCCAAAATGACTTTCGTGGAGTTTCAGGACTTTTGGAGTTGTGCAGGATAGGTCTCTGATATTTGCTCCTTTTCCAGCCCAGAATTCCAGCTGCCGGCATTCTCCCTCCTTATGTAAACCTTGTAAAATAAGAGAGAATAAGCATAACTATTGTGACATAACGTGTAATAACAGCCGGTAATGCAATAAATATCGATATAAAAACATGATGCAAAATGGACGTATCAGCGTTGGAGTCGCACACAGACCTAACTTCAAGTAACATCTGTGTCACCGGAACCACAGACGCATCTCTAGCCACAAGTTCCGAACCTTGTGCGTCCGCGTACGTCGAGCTTGATCATTCATCGATCGTCGAATTCAGCTCCGCGGACATCTTCCGGCACTCGCCCTTGGGTGACGTGCTAAACCCATTAAAAAAATCTATCCTTAGCGGGGGACTCACAGCCGAAATATATCCGGTTCGAACTAGAGGCTGATGACGTAGAGTTTGATTTCCACCCACCGCCCACTTCATAGCCACTATCGAAGACTTAACCGACACGCTCGATTACGGCTCCGAAGATATCAACGACATGGACGACGATGCAGGAAAAGAAGAGGCCCAAAATCCGTCGTTTACCGGACGTTGGACGACCACTTCCTCGTACGACGTATACATGGTGGATGCACCAAAAGAGAATAGCGGCGATGACAAGGAAGATCCAGTTGAGGATAACCTCCTGAGACACAACCAAAGCACCGGCGTCAGCGGCGCCGCTCTAAATCATGCCGCGGCAAAGACAGTAATACCGCCACAGGAGAAGATAACACTCCGGACGGTCCCGAAGATAATGAAGACCCTGTTGCGGCAACCTCCGAACAGGACGAACAGGAAGACGAGCAAGTTAGCCCTGATGAACAGGCCATAAACGAATACTCGGAGGACAGTAATTATTTTCCGCTCTCCGAGGAGGAGGTGAGCCTCGGCACGAGGATTTTATCGTGGCTGAGGAACCTCTCCAGCAGGAGCGCTTTAAGCGCCAGCTAATAACCACTAGGAGCCTGAAAAAGAAGCAGCACTAGCTTCAAGCTGATCAAGATCTGCTAAATGATAGATGGAATGATGTCCTGGCAGTCGAGGAATATGGCCTGAAGCGCCCAGCCAAAAGCTACCCGAAGCGTAAATTGCTACCTTAGTTCGATGATGAGGCACTGGAGCCCGTACCATCATCATCGCCTAATTGCCGGCGTCGGGAACGGGGGTACCTGACTTGCTCGCTGCAGCCTCGCGGGGCGTGGCTCAAGGGGTGGCCCAAGACGGCCTATCTTCATCGGCACAAGCTCAAGACCTCGCAAGGGGCCAAGCCTCATGAGGCGGACGAGGAAGCTTCCTCGAGCACGGCCTCATCGGGCTGGCTCGCGAGGAGGCGGAGAGATCAAGGCGGGGTACCTCACGAGGTGCCCATGACACAAGCCATGACGACCAAGAGGCGCCAGGCGAGGCGCCAGCCAGCCTTGATCCTCATTTCCTCTTTGGTGCAAAGGAGGCAAGCGCAGCGAGAGCATCAAGCAAAGGCAACCATTTCAAGAACGAGACCAAGACCAACACAATGGCAGGAAGGAGGTCATCGTGGAGCCCAATCCGGGTCATCGTCGAGCCTTTGGCGGCGAGGACCAACTTTAGTCAGGATAAGTGTACTAGATGTTCCCCTTCAAAATGGCCAATTGTTGGCGCCCTTCCCGCTCAATATTTGGGAAGAGGCCCAGGGCCTCTGCCTATAAATAGGACTAGCCACCCACAGAGTAGAGGCATCTTGAATCTAGAGAGAGAGAGAGAGAGAAGCGACCGAACTCCCCTTATCAGTTCGTGGCACCGGCCAAGGACAGACCCTCGCGAGGCTATTCTTCCTTGTACTGTTCATCATCAGCCCCTGAGGCAATCCACCACACCACACACTAGAGTAGGGTATTACACCACAATGGTGGCCCGAACCAGTATAAACCTTGTGTCCCTTGTGTTGCTCTTTGTGTAGTTTAGATCCTTGCGAGGCGACGAGGTGTAGGTAGGTTGGAGGTGAGATGTCCGCGTGCACCCTAGAGTTCGAACCGAAAGGGTCTGCCGGAACCCGAAATCCGACATTTGGCGGCGCCCGGTAAAGTGCGGGAATCCGCTCTTCTGCTGCCTCGCGCCCGTCATCGTCATCATCATGTCCGGCGACCCAACGGGCAACCCTGATCCTTGGGCGGCCTGGCCCGCCCACGCAGAGCCGATTGCCCTGGGCGACCTCAACCCCGTGCCCCAGGCAGCCCACGGTCCGCAGGGTGCTACGGGCCGCGGGCGACGCGGTCAGGCAACGTCAGCTCTCACGCCACGGCAGGTGCGGTCGGCGGCAAGGGCCTCGAACCACGCCGCGGCCACGGCCCCGTACACCCGACGGGAGCAGGCGAACTCAAGGGCCGCGCTCACGGTGGCCCGAGAGCTAATGCAGTGCAAGCTCTTTGGAAGGCAGCCTGACGTCTTCTTTGGAAGCGGTGGCAGAGCTCCTGGGCTTCGCCGCATCGGGGGCTCACCCCTTCTGCACCCAACTGCCACCTCAGGTCCAGGGCAGGCCACACGGAGGCCCCACGCGTGCCCGCACAGCTCCAAGCGGTCTCCAAGGCCACTCCAACGCCAACCAAGCCGTCAGCACCGGGCTAATAGCGGCGCTGCCTCCGCCCCCGGCCAGCAAAGGAGGACTCGCCACAGCCCACGGCCCCAGTGGGCCGCCGCGCTACCACCCCCAGGTGGGCGCCTCGAGCAGGGCTGCGTGGCACGTGGCGGCCCCGGAAGAGTATGTGCCCCACATGATGGACCAAGTGCACGCGCAGGAGGACGAACATGGCTCGCTCCTTAGCCCAAGCTGAGGGGACGAGGCACCCGAAGCTGAGCTCTATCAGGAGCCCAGGAAGGCCCTGGCCGTCGACCTTGGAGGCAGCGATTATCGGGTACCGCTAATTCCTCAGGAGCAGGCATACGCTAACCATGGATCGCAAGAGGTACAGGTCGTCGCGGCGGATGGCTGCCCCAATCCAGCATCTTCCTACCCCTCAGGAGGAGGGCGCTGGGGGCTGCAGGAGAGGGGCCGAGATCCAGCATCACCACCGCGGCGTTCGGAGCAAGGCGTCCTCAGGAGGTAGGCCCTCTGCCGGGGAGGTGCCTCAGGGCCTACCCCCGGCAGAGGACCCGTGGTCGTCGGGGGAACCGCTGGCGACCGCTCTACCCCATCGGTGGTGTCCTCGGTCTCCGACCGTCGTCGATGGCACTAGAGTGTGGCGCAAGGCGGGGCCCTCGTCTGGCGATATGAAGCAAGGCCGGTACCTGTGAAGAAGGCCCAATTCCTGTGAAGCTCGCCGCCCCGTGACACTCTCACGTAATAATGAGTGGGGCTGTACACGCCCGAGTCTCGAGGCGCCCGGCCTCGAGCCATGGGGCTCCCTCCCACGCCTCAAAGTGGTAGAACTTAGCTCTATTTGGTGAGAAGACGTCCAAGACTAGACGAGGTGCCGGACGCGGCTTGTTTCTGCTTTCCGTGCTCTTCCCCTTGGCTGTCGTTTTTCCCCCATCTGGATTTAAGTTGGATTTGAGCTTGAGATTTGTGTTTGTTCGGGGAAGGGGTGTTTAGTCTCGTTCGAGCAATCTCTCACGTTCTGGTTACCACTTTGCCTCAGCTGCCTCCCCTCGTGAGCCCCTCGCGAGCCGGGCCAGGCCTAGCATGCGTGCAGCCCGGACTGCCGTCACCACGCCCTCTCAGGAGGTTCTCATTACAGGTTCAATGAGCTCGTTCAGGAGGCACTCGGGACACCACAACCCTCCGCAGGCTATCTCGAGGCCCACGGGGGTCGAAGGTAAACAAGCCAGCCATCTCGTCGCAAGTCTAGCCACTTGGCGCAGACGTACGGGTGATATCGTATCTACTAATACGCTAACTGCAAGTTTTTACACGAGGGGCTCCCCCTCCAAAAATGCTCTTACAACCTTCAGGGCCAAGCCCGAACTCTATCTGCGCAGGGTATAAAGCGGGAACAACACGCGGTCAATCGGATAAATCCCCCAATGCATCCTCAAGGGCACCTCCTGAATCGTCGCTGGCGTCGCTGGCCTCGCCATCGCCCTCCGCGTCGCCGTCAGGGCCGTTCACCACGCTGCCTTTGTCAGCAGCCACGACCACGCCGTCGTTGTCAGTAGTGAAGGCCCTGACGAGGGCATCCACGTTGTCTTCCACCCAATGCGCCAGGTCGTCCCGGATGGCCTGGGGTACCGGGGCGATGGCGGCATCAAAGTCAAAGTGGGGATCCATGTTCTGAAGATGGCTGAAGACGCGAGAAAAAGCACGCCCGAGCAGGGCACGGCTCCTCTCCTCCACCAACCTGTTGGCTCTGCCCGACCGCGCCTCCAGCTGCGTCACCACATCAGTGAAGAACTGGAGGTTACCAGCATAGTTAACCGCATGAGGCTCGCCAACGGCCGCCTCGCAGATGTTGCCCAAGGCTGTGTTAGCTCTTTCCCGGAGCGTGCGGAGCATAGGGCCATGCTCGTGCTCCAGGATCTGCCGCTGGCGTATCTCATCCTCGTTCCGCCGCGCAACGACCTCAGCCGCGTCCACCCGTTGACGGAGAAGAAGCACCTCAGCACAGGAGGAAGTCAGCTCCTCCTATGCCGTGCCAAGGGCAGCCTGGGAAGCATCAGCCCGCCACGTCACTTCATCTAGCTTGGCCCTCAGGGCGGCGGTCCTGCCTTCCGCTTCGGCCCTGATCAACTCCAACCTCTCCTTGAACTCACGCTCGAGGTTCGAGCGGGCCGCCACCACCCGGCGATCAACCTCTTCCAGGACTCGGGCCTCCCGCGCAGCGACATCGTCCTCCGCCTGCGCCACCAAGCGCTCTCTCGTCTACAGCTGCTCGAGGTCACGGGCGCGCTCGGCAGCTTCCAGCGTCAATGCCTCCTCACGTCTGGAGCTCCGCTGGACGGCTCAAGCCACCTTCATCGATGCAAGGTTCGTCTCACGCAGGTCCACCTGCTGCTCCAGGGAATTGCTCCAGGCTTGGAGCTCCCGCGCCCGCTCCTCTGCCGCCTCACGCCGCCGGTCAGCCTCCCAGGCCTCCTCGACGGCCCGTGAACGGGCCTCCCGAGAAGCCGCCAGCGACACCTCGGCTTTCTCATTGTCGAGGTCATGCTGGTGGCGCGCAAGGGCAACAGCCACCTTCAGCTTGCGCCTCTCTTCAGCTAGGCGCAGGCCCTCAGCTTCGAGGCGCGCGTCTTCGTCAGCGAGCTCTGCACCAAGCCGGCTCACTGCGTCAGCCGTCCTCCGGAGAAACCCTTGGCGAAGGGCGCGGCGCTCCCAGGCGCGCTCAAGCACGTCTTCCGCGTCGTCCTCCGCCCCAGGTGTGCGCTGGGGGCCATGAATCAGCACTCCCCCTCTGGGCAGGGGGCTAGGGGATGGCGCCCTCACGGTGGCCGGGCACGCCTCGCCAGAAGCCCGGCCTGGAGCCGGCTCACCCTCAAGGGAAGAACGCTGGGCCGACCTCAGCCAATCGCCGTCCATGACCAATCAAAGAGCCCAAGGCAGGCGGCTATACCCCGAGAAGGCTCGCGAAGGAGGGTCGTGAGGTGCGCAGAACCATGATGCATCGCAGGATGGCTCACCTCTCCAACCGGCCTCACCATGAGGGCGGTGCTTGAGCTCGAAGCGCCTGGGGACGGTGGAGAGGGCGAGGCCTGGGGGGATGGCTCCTCAGCCATCTCCGTGAGCTCGGCAGGAAGGGCCCTGCAGAGCAAGGATCAGCCGAAGCCACGGGAAAATAAGGAACTAAGAAAGGGGAAGGCTTACTCATCAATGGCGAAATACTTCCTGCGCTTGAGGGCGGCAAGGGTAATCATCACCCAAGGCCTCCTTTCTCTTCGGAGAGCCTCGAAGTCCACGCAGAGCGGCCCAGAGCTTCAGGCGGGGTCGGCTGCGACAAGGAAGAAGCGCCAAGTGACCAGCGTCGAGGCATCGTCTGGCGCGCACGCCGATCACCTCACCAAGAAGGGTAGCCGGGGCCTCACGGGCCTCTGCCACGGGAGCCGATGGCCGCGGCTCAACGCCTTTCGGCCAGCTGCAGGCGGGCCCACAGGCTGCCGCCCGGAGTGCCGCTGGCGCCGTCATCCCGGCGGAGACCCCTCGGCCCCGGTGGCCCTTGCCTCCTGCTCCGCCACTCGAGGAAGGACCGCCGTGGGCAACCGGAAGGCAACCACCGTGAATCGGGTTCTCACGAGGTCCCATGAGGCCTGCGGGGCACAGCCCCCATTCGTCGAAGCTGGGCATCTGCTTCACGAAATCACCCCTATTCGAGCAAAGGTACAACAGGGCACCTCCTTGCCAGATGCTGCCAGGGGAAGGGTCCCCAGTCAGGATCATGAGAACCTTCCTCAGCACTTCAGGCGTCAGGTCCTCCTCCTGGAGCCTCATGCGGTCTTCACGCCCGCTGAAGGCCCACATCCGGCGGGAATGGCACTGGAGTGGGGCAATGCGGCATAGGAGGAACTCCTTCACCACCTTGGACGCCGTCACGTCGAGCGCCCTCAAGTACGCGAAGTGATGCCAGACGAAGACGAGCCGGGAGCTCATGAGCGTCTCCTGGCCCCAGCCCGAATTGGGGATAGCGGGTAATGTTGGCTCCGAAAGCAGGGGGCTGGGCACCCCAACATCCACATACAGCCACCGCTCGCGGAACCCAGGCGCGGGCGGAGGAAGGCTGAAATCAATTCCTGAAGCCGCTGTTTCTGGTGTGGCAATGAAGCTCACGCACCCCAAGCATTGGGTGGGGTCGCTGAGGTGCAAAGAGAAGAAGTGGCGCAGCAAGGCAACTGAAGGAGGAATGCCCATCATCGCTTCGCAGACAAAAGCGAAATCGGCAAGAAGAGTAATGGATTCAGGACCCAAATGCATCATGTGGATCTGGTAATGGGAAAGCACAGCATTGAAGAAATTGGAAAAGGGGGGAACCAGTCCGCCCACAGGCGTCGTATGCCGGACCTCGGTGACTATTCTGTCAATGGAGAAGTGAGACACGGGCAAGACCGTCGTCCTCCCGCACTCGTTGAAGATGGTGGCGAGGGCAGAGCTGACCTTGTCCAAGCCTTCTCGGTTGAGTATGATCGACCGATAGACATCAGGAGCCATCAGCGACGGCGAGCGGGGCGGAGGCACATGCTTTTTCCCTTTCCCCTTCTTCGTCGGAGCCATGGCGACTGAAAGGGGGAGGATTGGAGATCGGATTGGAAGCGGAGACTGGAGCTCGAGAGGAGGAAGAGCAGGAGACGCTCGAGCAGCAAGAAGAGGCATGACTGTGTGCAACCACGGGTCCGCCTAGCTGGGCGCAAAATAAGGAGGCGTGGGGGAACAGGGACGCCCACGTCCAATCAATCGCCACACGGCGCCCAAGGCCGCAGGCTGTTAGGGCCTGCGGCGCTTCGTACTTGCCCCTTTGCTTCTCTGCTAAGCCAAGTCCAGGCGCGCCTTGGGCCCGGGGGCTACTGTCGGCGTTCTGGGAACGGGGGTACCCAGACTTGCCTGCCTGCGGTCTGCGGCGTGGCTCAAGGGGTGGCCCAGTACGGCCCATCTTCATCAGCACAAGCTCAAGACCCTCGCGAGGGGCCAAGCCTCGCGGGGCGGACGACAGGAAGCTTCCTCAGGCACGACCTCGTCAGGCTGGCTCGCGAGGAGGTGAAGAGATCAAGGCGGGGTACCTCACGAGGTGCCCATGACGCAAGCCATGACGACCAAGGGCGCCATGTGGGCGCCAGCCCGTGCAGTGTCCTCATTTCCTCTTTGGGGCAAAGGAGGCAAGCGCAGGCGAGAGCATCAAGCAAAGGCAACCATTTTGGTGCAACGAGACCAAGACCAACACAACGGCAGGAAGGAGGTCATCGTGGAGCCCAAGCCGGCGTCATCGTCGGAGCCTTTGGCAGGCGAGGACCAACTTTAGTCAGGATAAGTGTACTAGATGTTCCCCTTCAAAATGGACAATTGTTGGCGCCCTTCCCGCTCAATATTTGGGAAGAGGCCCACGGCCTCTGCCTATAAATAGGACTAGCCACCCACAGAGTAGAGGCATCTTGAATCCAGAGAGAGAGAAGCGACCGAACTCCCCTATCGGTTAAATACCGGCCAAGGACAGACCCTGAGGCTGTTCTTCCTTGTACTTTATTCATCATCAGCCCCTGAGGCAATCCACCACACCACACACTGGAGTAGGGTATTACACCACAATGGTGGCCCGGACCAGTATAAACCTTGTGGCCCTTGTGTTGCTCTTTGTGTAGTTTAGATCCTTGCGAGGCGATGAGGTGTAGGTAGGTTGGAGGTGAGATCTTCACGTGCACCCCAGAGTACAAACCTAAAGGGTCTGCCGGAACCCGAAATCCGACAGCGGCTGAGCGACCACCACGTGGTCGGGACAAAGCGACAAGTCAAGCCGAACACCAGCCCGCTCCACCTCACCGTAAAGGCAGAGATAAAACAGGTCGGGGACATACCTACGACCTGTGGCAGAAATTGGACAATAGAGCAGGACATACTAGATCGATCTACGGATCGCAAGGACGTGCCCCGACACGTGACGACGACTACCTATTCGGACCTAACAAGCCTAGTCACGCCCAGGCCGAAAACCGCAGACGGACTCCATCGGAGCTACGTCACGATGTGGCCCGGTATAGAGGCGCCGCACACCCTCTTTGCTTCACTGACGAAGTAATGGACCATGAATTCCTGGAAGGGTTTAAACACGTAAACAACGAATCATATGATGGGACAGCAGACCCCGCGGTATGGATCGAGGATTTTCTTCTCCATATTCATATGGCCCGTGGTGATGATCTCCACGCCATCAAATATCTCCCACTAAAACTCAAAGGACCAGCTCGGTACTGGTTGAACAGTCTTCTCGAAAACTCAAATGGCAGCTGGGTAGACTTGGAAGAAGCCTTCCTTGACAACTTCCAAGGAACATACGTCCGACCTCCGGATGCAGATGACTTAAGTCATATAGTCCAACAGCCCGGAGAGTCAGGCAGGAAATTCTGGACTAGGTTCTTAACTAAAAAGAACTAGATCGTCGACTATCCGGATGCCGAAGCCCTAGCGGCCTTTAAGCATAGCATCCACGATGAATGGCTCTCCCGACATCTCGGGCAGGAAAAGCCGAACTCCATGGCAGCCCTTACGACACTTATGACCCGCTTTTGTGCGGGCGAAGATAGTTGGCTAGCCTGTTTATACGTCTCCAACGTATCTATAATTTTTTATTGTTCCTTGCTATTATATTATCCATCTAGGATGTTTTATATGCATTTATATGCTATTTTATATGATTTTTGGGACTAAATTATTAACCTAGAGCCCAACGCCAGTTTATATTTTTCCTTGTTTTTGAGTATCGCGGAAAAGGAAAACCAAATGGAGTCCAATTGACCTGAAACTTGACAGAGCTTATTTTTGGACCAGAAGAAGGCCATGGAGTAAAAGAGTTGGGCTAGAAGAGTCCCGGGCTGCCCACGAAGGTGGGAGGCGCACCCCCCCCACCTCATGGACAGCCCGGAGACCCCCCTGACTTGTCCTCGACGCCAAAACCTCTTATATATACAGAAACCTCCAGAAAATAACCTAGATCAGGAGTTCACGCAAGCTTCAGAGCCACCAAAACCAATCGGGACCCTGTTAGGCACTCACGGGAGGGGGATCCATCACCGGTGGCCATCTTCATCATCCCGACACTCTCCAAGATGAGGAGGGAGTAGTTCACCCTCGGGCTGAGGGTATGTACCAATAGCTATGTGTTTGATCTCTCTCTCTCGTGTTCTAGATTCGTTACGATCTTGATGTATCGCGAGCTTTTGTATTATAGTTGGATCTTATGATGTTTCTCCCCCTCTACTCTCTTGTAATGGATTGAGTTTTCCCTTTGAAGTTTTCTTATCGGATTGAGTCTTTAAGGATTTGAGAACACTTGATGTATGTCTTGCATGTGCTTATTTGTGGTGACAATGGGATATTCACGTGATTCACTTGATGTATGTTTTGGTGATCAACTTGCGGGTTCCGTGACCTCGTGAACTTATGCATAGGGGTTGGCACACGTTTTTGTCTTGGCTCTCCGGTAGAAACTTTGGGGCATTCTTTCAAGTGCTTTGTGTTGGTTGAATAGATGAATCTGAGATTGTGTGATGCATATCGTATAATCATACCCACGGATACTTGAGGTGACATTGGAGTATCTAGGTTACATTAGGGTTTTGGTTGATTTGTATCTTAAGGTGTTATTCTCGTACGAACTCTATGATAGATCGAATGGAAAGAATAACTTCATGTTATTTTACTACGGACTCTTGAATAGATCGATCAGAAAGGATAACTTTGAGGTGGTTTAATACCCTAAAATAATCTCTTCGTTTGTTCTCCGCTATTAGTGACTTCGGAGTGACTCTTTGTTGCATGTTGAGGGATAGTTATATGATCCAATTATGTTATTATTGTTGAGAGAACTTGCACTAGTGAAAGTATGAACCCTAGGCCTTGTTTCCTAGCATTGCAATATCGTTTACGCTCACTTTTATCGCTTTCTACCTTGCTGTTTTTATATTTTCAGATTACAAATACCCATGTCTACCATCCATATTGCACTTGTATCACCATCTATTCGCTGAACTAGTGCACCTATACAATTTACCATTGTATTGGGTGTGTTGGGGACACAAGAGACTCTTTGTTATTTGGTTGCAGGGTTGTTTGAGAGAGACCATCTTCATCCTACGCCTCCCACGAATTGATAAACCTTAGGCCATCCACTTGAGGGAAATTTGCTACCGTCCTACAAACCTCTTCACTTGGAGGCCCAACAACGTCTACAAGAAAAAGGTTGCGTAGTAGACATCAAGCAGTTTCTGGCGCCGTTGCCGGGGAGGTGGGTGCTTGAAGGTATATCTTTAGATCTTGCAATCGTATCTTTTAGTTTCTTGTTTTTTCACTAGTTTAGTTTATAAAAGAAAACTACAAAAAAATGGAATTAAGGGTGCCTCATATGCTTCATCTTTTTAATGTCTTTCGTGAAAATGATGGGAAGGAAAAGTGTGCTCAAGTACTAGAAGAAGAATTAAATAGAATGCTTGGCATAAAATATGTGAATGATGAGCATGATTGAAATGTTGTTAGTACAAATTCTTTGAATATCCATGATGCTAATGATATGCAAAGCCACAAGCTTGGGGATGCTATGTTTGATGAAGATGATATTTTTAGTCCCCCAAGTTTTGATGTGCAAATTTATTATGATGAAAGCATGCCTCCTATCTATGATGATTATTGTGATGGCACGTATGCTATAAAGAATAATGTTAACTATGAAACTTGTCATCTTGATTTCAACTTTCAATCCCATGATAGTTATTTTCTTGAATTTGCTCCCACTATTCCAAATGAGAAGAATTTTTCTTATGTGGAGAGTAATAAAAATTATATGCTTGTGGCTCATGAAAAGAATGCTTTATGTGATAGTTATATTGTTGAATTCATTCATCATGCTACTAAAAAATATTATGTGATAGGATCATATGCTTCTACATATTGCAATAATATCAAGTTTCCTCTCTATGTGCTTAAAGTTTTGAAGTTATGCTCGTTTTGCCTTCCTATGCTAGTTGATTATTGTTCCCATAAGTTGTTTTCTCACCCAATCCCTATGCATAGGAATTGGGTTAGACTTAAATGTGCTAGTCATATTCTTCATGATGCTCTCTTTATTTTCTAATTCTTATCTTTTATGTGAGCATCATTGAAATTATCATGCCTAGCTAGGGGCGTTAAACAATATCGCTTGTTGGGAGGCAACCCAATTTTATTTTTGTTATTTGCTTTTTGCTCCTGTTTAGTAATAAATAATTCATCTAGCCTCTGTTTATATGTGTTTTTATGTTTTAATTAGTGTTTGTGCCAAGTAGAACCTTTGGGAAGACTTGGGCGAAGTCTTTGTGATCTTTCTGTAAAAAACAGAAACTTGTGCGCTCACGAGATTAGCTGCCATTTTTACTGGAGAGTGCTTTTAGGTTGATCTTTTTGCAGATGATTAATATACAAATTACTCAGGTGCACCAACTTATTTCAGAATTTTTGGAGTTCCATAAGTATACATTTGATCCAGATTACTACAGACTGTTCTGTTTTTGACATATTCTGTTTTTCGTGTGTTGTTTGATTATTTTGATGAATCTATGGCTAGTATCGGAGGGTATGAACCATAGATAAGTTGGAATACAGTAGGTTTAACACCAATATAAATAAATAATGAGTTCATTACAGTACCTTTAAGTAGTGGTTTGTTTTCGTTCGCTAACGGAGCTCATGAGATTTTCTGTTGAGTTTTGTGTTGTGAAGTTTTCAAGTTTTGGGTAAAGATTCGATGGACTATGGAATAAGGAGTGGCAAGAGCCTAAGCTTGGGGATGGCCAAGGCACCCCAAGGTAATATTCAAGGACAACCAAGAGCCTAAGCTTGGGGATGCCCCGGATGGCATCCCCTCTTTCGTCGTCGTTCATCGGTAACTTTACTTGGAGCTATATTTTTATTCACCACATGATATCTGTTTTGCTTGGAGCGTCATTTTATTTTCTTTTGTTTTGCTTGCTGTTTGAATAAAATACCAAGATCTGAACTTCTTAAATGTTAGAGAGTCTTCACATAGTTGCCTAATTATTCTACTGCTCATTGATCTTCACTTATATCTTTTGGAGTAGTTTGTCATTTGCTCTAGTGCTTCACTTATATCTTTTAGAGGATGACGGTAGTTTTATTTTGAAGAAATAGATGAACTCTCATGCTTCACTTATATTATTTTGAGAGTCTTTAGAACAGCATGATAATTTTCTTTGGTTATAAATTTAGTCCTAATATGATAGTCATCCAAGAGGGATATAATAAGAACTTTCATATCAAGTGCATTAAATACTATGAGAAGTTTGATTCTTTATGATTGTTTTGAGATATGAAGATGCTGATATTAGAGTCATGCTAGTTGAGTATTGTGAATTTGACAAATACTTGTGTTAAAGTTTGTGATTCATGTAGCATGCACGTATGGTGAACCGTTATGTGATGAAGTCGGAGCATGATTTATTTATTGATTGTCTTCCTTATGAGTGGCGGCCGGGGACGAGCGATGGTCTTTTCCTACCAATCTATCCCCCTAGGAGCATGCGCGTAATACTTTGTTTCGATAACTAATAGATTTTTGCAATAAGTATGTGAGTTCTTTATGACTAATGTTGAGTCCATGGATCATACGCACTCTCACCCTTCCACCATTGATAGCCTCTCTAATACCGCGCACCTTTCGCCGGTATCATACACCCACTATATACCTTCCTCAAAACAGCCACCATACCTACCTATTATGGCATTTCCATAGCCATTCGAGATATATTGCCATGCAACTTTCCACCGTTCCGTTTATTATGACACGCTCCATCATTGTCATATTGCTTTGCATGATCATGTAGATGACATCGTATTTGTGGCAAAGCCACCATTCATAATTATTTCATACATGTCACTCTTGATTCATTGCACATCCCGGTACACCGCCGGAGGCATTCATATAGAGTCATATTTTGTTCTAAGTATCGAGTTGTAATTCTTGAGTTGTAAGTAAATAAAAGTGTGATGGTCATCATTATTAGAGCATTGTCCCATGTGAGGAAAGGATGATGGAGACTATGATCCCCCCACAAGTCGGGATGAGACTCCGAACGAAAAATTAAAAAAAGAGAGAAGGCCCAAAAAAAACAAAAAATGAGAGAAAAAGAGAGAAGGGGCAATGCTACTATCCTTTTACCACACTTGTGCTTCAAAGTAGCACCATGATCTTCATGATAGAGAGTCTCCTATGTTGTCACTTTCATATACGAGTGGTAATCTTTCATTATAGAACTTGGCTTGTATATTCCAATGATGGGCTTCCTCAGAATGCCCTAGGTCTTCGTGAGCAAGCGAGTTGGATGCACACCCACTTAGTTTCTTTTTGAGATTTCATACACTTATAGCTCTAGTGCATCCGTTGCATGGCAATCCCTACTCACTCACATTGATATCTGTTGATGGGCATGTCCATAGCCCGTTGATAAGCCTAGTTTATGTGACACTATCTTCTCCTTTTTGTCTTCTCCACAACCACCATTCTATTCCACCTATAGTGCTATGTCCATGGCTCATGCTCATGTATTGCGTGAAGATTGAAAAAGTTTGAGAACATCAAAAGTATGAAACAATTGCTTGGCTTGTCATCGGGGTTGTGCATGATTTAAATATTTTTTGTGATGAAGATAGAGCATAGCCAGACTACATGATTTTGTAGGGATAGCTTGCTTTGGCCATGTTATTTTGAGAAGAGATGATTGCTTTGTTAGTATGCTTGAAGTATTATTGTTTTCGTGTCAATATTAAACTTTTGTTTTGAATATTATGGATCTGAATATTCTTTCTACAATAAAGAAAATTACATTGAAAATTATGGTAGGTAGCATTCCACATAAAAAAATTCTGTTTTTATCATTTACCTACTCGAGGACGAGCAGGAATTCAGCTTGGGGATGTTGATACGTCTCCAACCTATCTATAATTTTTGATTGTTCCATGCTATTATATTATCCATCTAGGATGTTTTCTATGCATTTATATGCTATTTTATATGATTTTTGGGACTAACCTATTAACCTAGAGCCCAGTGTCAGTTTATGTTTTTCCTTGTTTTTGAGTATCGCAGAAAAGGAAAACCAAACGGAGTCCAATTGACCTGAAACTTGACAGAGCTTATTTTTGGACCAGAAGAAGGCCATGGAGTAAAAGAGTTGGGCCAGAAGAGTCCCGGGCTGCCCACGAGGGTGGGAGGCGCACCCCCTACCTCGTGGACAGCCCGGAGACCCCCCTGACTTGTTCTCGATGCCAAAACCTCTTATATATACAGAAACCTCCGGAAAATAACCTAGATCGGGAGTTCCGCCGCCGCAAGATTTTGTAGCCACAAAAAACCAATCGGGACCCTGTTCCGGCACCCTGCCAAAGGGGGGATCCATCACCGGTGGCCATCTTCATCATCCCGGCGCTCTCCATGACGAGGAGGGAATACTTCACCCTCGGGCTGAGGGTATGTACCAGTAGCTATGTGTTTGATCTCTCTCTCTCTCTCTCTCTCGTGTTGTTGATTCGGTACGGTCTTGATGTATCGCAAGCTTTGCTATTATAGTTGGATCTTATGATGTTTCTCCCCCTCTACTCTCTACTCTCTACTCTCTTGTAATGGATTGAGTTTTCCCTTTGAAGTTATCTTATTGGATTGAGTCTTTAAGGATCTGAGAACATTTGATGTATGTCTTGCATGTGCTTATCTGTGGTGACAATGGGATATTCACGTGATTCACTTGATGTATGTTTTGGTGATCAACTTGCGGGTTCCGTGACCTCGTGAACTTATGCATAGGGGTTGGCGCACGTTTTCGTCTTGACTCTCCGGTAGAAACTTTGGGGCATTCTTTGTAGTACTTTCTGTTGGTTGAATAGATGAATCTGAGATTGTGTGATGCATATCGGTATAATCATACCCACGGATACTTTAGGTGACATTGGAGTATCTAGGTGACATTAGGGTTTTGGTTGATTTGTACCTTAAGGTGTTATTCTAGTACGAACTCTATGATAGATCAAACAGAAAGAATAGCTTCATGTTATTTTACTACAGACTCTTGAATAGATCGATCAGAAAGGATAACTTTGAGGTGGTTTCATACCCTACAATAATCTCTTCATTTGTTCTCCTCTATTAGTGACTTTGGAGTGACTCTTTGTTGCATGTTGAGGTATAGTTATATGATCCAATTATGTTATTATTGTTGAGAGAACTTGCACTAGTGAAAGTATGAACCCTAGGCCTTGTTTCCTAGCATTGCAATATCATTTACACTCACTTTTATCGCTTGCTACCTTGCTGTTTTTATATTTTCAGATTACAAATACCCATATCTACCATCCATATTGCACTTGTACCACCATCTCTTCGCCGAACTAGTGCACCTATACAATTTACCATTGTATTGGGTGTGTTGGGGACACAAGAGACTCTTTGTTATTAGGTTGCAGGGTTTTTGAGAGAGACCATCTTCATCCTACGCCTCCCATGGATTGATAAACCTTAGGTCATCCCCTTGAGGGAAATTTGCTACTGTCCTACAAACCTCTGCACTTGGAGGCCCAACAACGTCTACAAGAAGAAGGTTGCGTAGTAGACATCACCCGTTGCAATAATAATGCAAGCGAACCTGGCACCTCTGAAGCCAAGGATAGCAACGGGAAGGCCCGACGCAACAGACATAAGCGTCAAAACAATGGCAACCATACCGATGACACGGCGGCCAACGCCGGATTCAGTGGCTCCAAGTCCAGTCAGCGGAAGAAGCCATACAGTAAGAACAATTCACGCTCATCCAGCCCGACCTCATACTTGATCGTCCGTGCCAGATACATGGCACCCCAGAAAAACAAGCCAACCACACCAACGGAGATTGTTGGGTTTTCAAACAGGCCGGCAAGTTAAATGCCGAGAACAAGGAGAAGGGGTCGCAAAGCGAGGACGATGACGAGGAGCCTGAGCCACTGAACATAGGGGGACAGAAGAAGTTTCCCCCTCAGGTCAAAACAGTGAACATGATATATGCTACCCACATCCCCAAGAGGGAATGCAAGCGCGCACTCAGGGACGTCTATGCGATGGAGCTAGTCTCCCCAAAATTCAATCCATGGTCTTCCTGTCTGATCACCTTTGATCGCAGAGACCATCCGACCAGTGTCCGTCATGGAGGGTCAGCCGCACTGGTCCTTGATCCAATCATCGATGGATTCCACCTCACATGGGTCCTGATGGACGGTGGCAGCAGCCTCAACCTGCTCTATCAAGATACAGTGTGCAAAATGGGCATTAATCCATCACGGATTAAGCCCACAAAGACTACCTTTAAAGGAGTCATACCAGGTGTAGAGGCCCACTGCACGGGCTCTATCACACTAGAGGTTGTCTTCGGATCTCTGGACAACTTCTGAAGCGAAGAGTTAATCTTCGATATCGTCCCCTTTCGCAGCGGCTATCACGCACTGCTTGGGCGAACCGCATTTGCTTGATTCATGGCGATGCCACACTATGCTTATCTCAAGCTCAAGATGCCCGGACCACACGCTGTCATAACAATTAATGGAAACACGGAATGCTCCCTCCGCACCGAGGAGCACACTGCTGCCTTAGCAGCAGAAGTACAGAGCGGCCTTTTCAAGCAGAACCTTAATTCGGCGGCCGAGCTTCCGGACACTCTCAAGAGAGTCCGGACAATTCTGCAGCAGGACAGCTCGGCTCGTCAAGAGCTCGACTAGCAATTCGGCCTCCGTCCCAGCCCCGATCAAGTGGCGGCATTCGTGCCACGCGTACATAACTACACACTTAAAATACCATGGGCATAGACGGAGGCATAACTAGCTGGTGATCCACAATACGGCTCGACCGCCTCCGTACACACATACTTTCACTGTTTCCTTTTTCTATTTTTCAGGTTTCTTTTTCACAGGTCGTCCTTGATGGCCTGATCATAGGTCCTTTCGAAGGATAAATGTACCAAGACGGCAGTAAGCATGGACGTATAGGGGAATTTCTAGGTGGTCCCTTTA
Source organism: Aegilops bicornis (assembly GCA_021605145.1). Lineage (NCBI taxonomy): Eukaryota > Viridiplantae > Streptophyta > Magnoliopsida > Poales > Poaceae > Aegilops > Aegilops bicornis. Next base: position 750,653,312 of record CM038670.1, on the reverse strand, counting down.
ACGATCACTCTACCAGTTTTCAGGACCCACACGCAGCTCTCCCTTGGTTATGGCATGTTAAATAGCCTTTTTCTCATTGCACTATTTGTATGAATGCGCTCTGACGTATTACCAAATTATAATGGAAACAGTTTGCGGCCCAAATTCTACGGCTCTAGCTTACTACCCTTTATTCTTTTCCTTTTTGATAACTTTATCAAATAGCACTCGTACTTTGGTACGTTTCAATTTGCCAGGGGCTTCATAGCGCCCCGTAATACGGCAACAAAGTCCGAACACTTTTTATAGTACTGTTAGGCACCCCGAATTTAGCACTATATGCATTAGCTCCGAATCATGTCTTTGGTCAATAGTTGGGTTGCCCGACTCCTGTGCTTACTACCTTACGTTCCGCTATATCGGCTAGGGTAGTAAAGGGAGAACTACTGCGATTGTGTCCTGGTTTATCCGGATGAGCACCTCAGTAGAGAAAGCCGAAAACTGACTGTCATGATGTGGCGAGAGCCGGTCAGCTTTTCGAAGGTTTCAAATTGTTAGAGATATTTTCCGCATTGCACGAGGGATCGGTACTTACCTGATCAGGTGTTTATAGCACCCTAGTTTGGATGCTAGGGGCTACGCCTATATTCTTATTGTCAAACTCCTATGGCTAAGTGAGGGCGCTAAAGCCGCATAGTCCGATTGCCTGGTTCGTTGCGCTAAACACCTCCTTCAAGGATCAAACAATTGGATCAAGAGTGTTTAGATTACATCCCGAACACCCCCGTACTACCTACGTGGGGGCAGAAGCCGACGACTGGCCAACCCTCAGATTTCACACAAAACGGCCGCACAGGAGGTGAATGTTTAAAAAACCAAACATTATATTACATAACGACTTTGTTTCATCATACAAGGCAGAGACAACACGAATGTATTCATTTTAAAATAATGTCTTGCGCACATTGCGTCGCCACAATACGAGACCCCTCCAGGACGTCTTCAAAATACCGCTCTGGTGTGCGGTGCTCCTTGCCCTCAGGCGGTCCCTCGGTCACAAGCTTGACGGCGTCCATCTTCGCCCACCACACCTTGACGCGGGCGAAGGCCATGCGCGCGCCCTCGATGCAGACCGACCGCTTGACGATGTCCAGCCGAGGGCAGGCATTCACCAGCCGCTTCACGAGCCCGAAGTAGCTGCTGGGTATAGCTTCGGCAGGCCACAGCCGGATTATTAAATCCTTCATGGCTAGTTCGGCCACCCTATGCAGCTCGACCAGCTGTTTTAGCTGGTCGCTAAAGGGCACCGGATGTTCTAGAGCAAGGTATTGCGACCAGAACAACTTCTCCATTGAGCTCCCCTCTTCGGCTCAGAAGAATTCCGCAGCGTCAGAAACACTGCACGGCAGATCCGCAAATGCCCCTGGAGAACTCCAAATCCGGGTTAGTAAGAAATACTTCTTCTTCACATACTTGCTTTGCATACTAAACACCTTACCCGTTGCGATCTTCTTCGCCTGTTGGATCTCCTGGAGGGCGCTTTGGGCTTCGGCCCAGGCCTCTTGTGCGCTTTGGCGAGCCTTGGCGAGTTCGGTGTCTTGAGCTGAAACATCACGTTCCAAGGACCCGCACTTCTTCACAGCATCCTGGATTTCCTGTTGGACCTCATCAAGCCTAGCCTCGTGCTCCTCACGAGCGGCTTGTTCCTCGGCAACTTTCTCCTTGGCCTCGGACAACGCTTTCTTAAGGACCTCGACCTCGGTCGCCGCTCCTACAAATATCAAGGCACTTTGGTCAGGACACATCATTTACTCTTTTCGAATATGCAGCAAGCTACCACATACCTTGCTTGTCCTCCAGCAGCCTTTTCACAAGGCCGAGTTCTTCTTCGGCCCACTCTAGACTCCACTTTAGTCCGGAGACCTCAGCGGCATGAGAGGTTGCGGCCAGCAAAGATGCATGCACGTTCACACAAGACATATTTAGTTAGTTTTCCTGTGAAAATTACTTGATCCTCTGTCCGGTTTTTCTTTCCGAACACCGGACAGTGTCTCAAGGGCTACTGTCTATACCATGACTTTTTATTTTTTGTCGCTTACCTCAAAGCCTGTCAGCAGGCTGGTGCAGGCTTCGGTCAGTCCGCTCTTGACGGACTGAACCCTCTCAACCACTGTACCCATAAGGATACGGTGTTCCTCCACAATGGAGGCGCCTCGTAACGCTTCCAGCAGATTATCCGGTGCCTCTGGTTGGATAGAGGTCACCGGCGGGATAGGCACACCTCCTTCTCTTGAAGGAGGCTGCTCGCCGGATTCCGAAGATGTATAGGTCTCCGGAACCGTCTTCGGCTGGGGCCCGAACTGAAGATGGCCCCCATCGCCAGTCTCCATGGGGATTTTCTCCCCCTGTGTTCGGCGGCCGAGGTTTCGCCCTCTGGCGCCACCCTGACAGCCTCCTGAACCTCTCCCTGGCCTGGGAAGGTCCTTTGGGACAGCACCTCGTCGTCACCCTTGGCCTTGGGAGAGTGAGCGGCCGACAGTGACTCGCTGGCCATCGCCTTTGAGTCCAATGAACCTCCTCATGAGGATCACTGGGAGCTGTCGTGGGCCGGACTGCAATAGCGTAATTAAACATGTTAATACCATGAAGGGGAGAGGCCGGGTACATGGATGTATACAGGTCTTTAGTACTTACGATGCGGCTAGGGGCTTGCTTCGGGGGGGGGGGGGGTCGCTCTGGGCTGCTGTCAACGTCCCATGCAGAGTTATCCGCGAGGGGGCCCTACCCCCTCTTGGGCGCCTCCGCCTCCAGATTTGTGGAGGCCGCTGAGGGAGTCCTGGATTAGGGGGTGTCCGGATGGCTGGACTATAACCTTTGGCCGGACTCCTGGACTATGAAGATACAAGATTGAAGACTTCGTCCCGTGTCCGGATGGGACTTTCCTTGGCGTGGAAGGCAAGCTTGTCGATCTGGATACGTAGATCTCCTCCCATTGTAATCGACTCTGTGTACCCTAGCCCTCTCCGGTGTCCATATAAACCGGAGGGTTTTAGTCCGTGGGGCGAACAACAATCATACCATAGGCTAGCTTCTAGGGTTTAGCCTCTCGATCTCATGGTAGATCTACTCTTGTACGACCCATATCATCAATATTAATCAAGCAGGAGTAGGGTTTTAACTCCATCGAGAGGGCTCGAACCTGGGTAAAAACATCGTGTCCCTTGTCTCCTGTTACCATCCGCCTAGACGCACAGTTGGGGACCCCCTACCAAAGATCCGCCGGTTTTGACACCGACATTGGTGCTTTCATTGAGAGTTCCTCTGTGTCGTCACCTTTAGGCCCGATGGATCCTCCGATCGTCAACAACGATGCGGTCCAGGGTGAGACTTTTCTCCCCGAACAGATCTTCGTATTCGGCGGCTTTGCACTGCGGGCCAATTAAGCAGCCATCCGAGCAGATCGAAAGCTACGCCCCTGGCCATCAGGTCAGATTTGGAAGTTTGAACTACACGGCTGACATCCGCGGAGACTTGATCTTCGACGGGTTCTAGCCACAGCCGAGCGCGCCGCACTGTTACGATGTGCAGGATCTAGCTCTGCCGAACAAAGGCCCTCGGAGGCCGCACCGTGTCCGCTCCGACCCTTAGCTCGGAGCCGATGCGCTAATCGAGGACGGGTGGCTGGACACCGCCTCGGGGCTGCAATCTCTATGGCGATCGAGGCGAACACCAGCTTTGTCCTCTGCGAAGCTTCGCGACTCTAAGGTGCGGACTCCTCTCCGGACTCGAACCCTCCGCGCCCTGCCGATCGAATCCGATTGGGCGCCCGATCATGGAGTTTGCCGCGCGGACATCTTTTCAAGCACTTCGCCCTTCAGCGACATTCTGAATTCACTAAAGTCTCTCTCTTTATCAGAAGAGCCCTGGCCGGACTATGGTCGGCAAGGTTGGGACGCGGACGACAAAGAAATTCAAATCCCACCCACCACCCACTTCGTAGCCACTGTCGATGATTTAACCGACATGCTCGACTTCGACTCCTAAGACATCGACGGTATGGACGACGATGTAGGAGACGAACAGGAACCATCGCCTATAAGGCACTAGACAACCACCCCATCTCACGATGTATACATGGTGGACACACCTAAAAGAAACGACGACGAGGAACAAAGGGTCGCAACGAGGGATCGTTCCCTCGGCGATCAAAGCGGCGGCGTAAGCGCCGCTCCAAACCCCACCTCGACAGAGACCGCAGCCATATAGACCCAGCCATAGAGCAGGGCGAACCGGCGGATGACGAACATGCCATCGAGCAACCGTCCAAACATGGAAACTTGGATAAACAAACCGTCCTCGGCGAAGATAACAGTCCGGACGACCTCACGCCAGACAAGCTACCGGAGTAGAAGAACCTCCACAAAAGGCTCGTCGCCACTGCGTGTAGCCTGAAAAAGCAGAAGCGAAAGCTCAAAACAGCAGAAGATGCACTCAGAACTAGATGGAGCAAAGTACTCAACACCGCAGACAAATACGGCGACAGTCGCCACACAAAGAGCTATCCGAAGCAAAAATTACTGCCGGAATTTGATGAGGAGGCCTTAGAGCCCCCGCAATCAAAAAATAAGGAAGCCACCCGGTCGGTGAACAACCCCATGGCAAACATAGAGCGGCAAAGGGTGCCGCACACAAGTCGGCACGCGATCCGCACAAGGATTCGCATAAAAAAGATGGCCCAGCTAGATCTATCTACGGGCCAAATAAAGCAAGCTCTAGTAAGCAGTGCAACGCATCAAGTATCCGAACATCACGGTACACCCAAATATAGGGGTGCCGCTCACCCCCTATGTTTCACCGATGAGGTGCTGGATCATGAATTTCAAGTGGGATTCAAGCCCGTAAACATAGAGGCATACGACGGAACAATAGACCCTGGAGTTTGGATTGAGGATTACATCCTCCACATACAGAGATGATCTCCACGCCATAAAATACATACCCCTCAAGCTCAAAGGGCCAGCCCGGCATTGGCTTAAAAGCCTTCCCGAAAACACCATTGGAAGTTGGGAAGAGCTCGAGGACGCTTTTCGGGCAAATTTTCAAGGGACCTATGTCCGACCACCGGATGCAGACGATTTAAGTCATATAACTCAACAGCCAAGAGAGTCAGCCGGAAACTCTGGAACAGATTTCTTACTAAAAGAACCATATAGTCATTGTCCGGACAAGCCTTAGTAGCTTTCAAACACAGCATTTGAGACGAATGGCTCGCCAGACACCTCGGCCAAGAAAAGCCAAGAACAATGGCCGCATTAACAAGCCTCATGACCCGCTTTTGCGCAGGAGAGGATAGCTGGTTGGCAAGATGCAGTACCAGCGACCCAAGTACGTCCGAAGTGAGGGATGGAAACGGGAAACCGTGGACGCATCAAGGACCAAAGGTCGGACCAAGGAAACAGCCGAAGAGCACGGGCGATCAACGCCGGATTCAAAAGCTCTCGGCAGAATCGAAAAAGCTGCCCCTCAAGGATAACAGGGACAAGCTATCTAACCTAAACAAAATCTTGGACAAGATATGTCAAATCCACAGTACTCGAGTGAAGCCTGCAAACCATACCCACAGAGATTGTTGGGTCTTCAAGCAATCGGCAAACTCAACGCCGAACACAAGGGGCTCGACACACCAAGCGAGGACGATGACGAACCCCACAAGCAGAGCACCGAAAAACAAAAGAATTTCCCACAAGAAGTCAAAACAGTAAACTCACTTCACGTGACAAAAGGGAAAAACATAGTGGCGCCTATAGAGATGCGCGCCATACGGCCTATCCCAGAGGAGTCCCGCCACTGGTTGTTAAAACCAATCACCTTCGACCAACAGGATTTCTCTAGAAGTATCCGTAACGCAGGATGGACTGCCTTGGTATTAGATCCGATAATTGACGGACTCCACTTTACACAAGTCCTAATGGACGGCGGCAGTGATCTAAACCTGCTATATCAGGACACAATCCGCAAAATGGGGATAGACCCAACAACAATTCGCAATAGCAACAATTTCTTTCAAGGGGTAACGCCAGGCCCAGATGCCCATTGTACGGGCTCTCTCGCTAGAAGTTATGTTCGCTCACCCGACAACTTCCGCCGCGAAAAGCTAACTTTCCACATCGCCCCATTTACAAGTAGCTATCAAGCACTCTTTGACGCCAAGCTTTCGCCCGCTTTTAACGCAATACCGCATTATGCATCTCTTATACTTAAAATGCCGGTCCATGAGGCATCATCTCATTAAAGGGAAATATCGTGTATTCCTCGAGCGCGGAAGATTGTGCGGCTGCCTTGACATCCACACACTAAACCGGCTTCACTAATCAAAGCACCTAAACAGGTCGTTCAGACCCCGGACATGGCTAGACGAGTCCGGTGTAAACATACAAGGGCTTACTAGCCGCATACCCCCGTACAAGGGGCTCCGCGCATGTACAACAAGAGACAATAAAGCTCAACTTTATTCATTTTTTGAATTGTACTTTGTTTATTTCATATAACATACATTTTCGCATGATCTTTTTCAACTAAGTTCCTCTCTTTTACAGATGAACACCGTGCTACACCCGTCCAGGATACGGCACAACGGAGACACAGGCGCAGACATGCAGTAGGGACCCGTTCCAAGGATTCTTTTCAGATTAAGACCCTGCGTAAAACTTTTTTATTGTCTCTTGTTGATACACATCCCACGGTTTCTTGCTATAACCGAGGTGGAGGCTGGCGTCTTGGCATGTGGCCACGTCAGAATTTTATGGCGTGCACGGACACCGAGGGCTTATTACTAAGGGCGTTCTTCAGCCCGTTTTCATAAAGACCGAATACCTTAGGGATTGTCCGGCGTCGCGAGTTTGGCCTTATATGCATCAGCTCCGAATCATCTCTTTGGTCAAATGTTGGGTTTGCCCGGCTCTTGTGTTTTGATGCCTTACGTTCCGCTCTATCGGCTAAGGCGGCACCAGGAGAACTACTGCGATTGTGCCCCGGTTCGGCCAGGCGAGCACCTCAGTAGAGAAAGCTGAAAACTGACTGTCATGATATAGCGTGAGACTTGTCAACCACTCGATGACCCGCTGGAATCTTTAGGATTCCTCCAAGATTAACGAAGCTTTCGCCAGCACACACGCTCAATTCGGGTGAGCGCGGTGTCCTGTGGGCTATATAGTAGCCCCACCGTCAAACTCCTATGGCTAAGTGAAAGTGATAAAGCATTATAGTCCGGTTGCCTAGTTCGCTGCGCTATCACCTCCTTAATAGGACCAAGACGTTGGGTCAAGTGTGAAAATGCGCCTTCTGCGAACACCCCCGCATTATATGCATGGGGGCTGAAGCCGAAGACTGCCATCTTTCAGGTTATATACACATATACATTAACGGCCGCACAGGAGGTATTTTAATTCTTGAAGGCACAAGTATAAAAAGCTTTTATATTTCATTGACACATTGTTTTACAATAATACATGTTATTCGAACGTAATATCCTTCGAGCACTGCGTTTCTATTCAACGAGCGCCCTGCAGAACTTCCTGAAAATAGTGCTCGGCAGGTACTCGGCTCCCGTACGAATCTTGGGATTGAACAACGGTGGCCTTCATCTCCGCCCAGTATGTCCTGACACGGGCAAGAGCGATCCGCGCACCCTCTATGCACGCTGACCTCTTCATTGCATTGATATGTGGCACCGCACCAAGGAATTGCTGCACCAAGCTAAAATAACTCTTCGGCTCGGGCCTTTCCGGCCACGGATGACTCACGACATATTTCATGGCGAGTCCGGATAACCTATTCAGCTCCGCCCATGCGGCCAAACAATCGGTTAATGGAAGTGGGCGCTCTGGATTGTGGAACTGCGACCAAAAAAGCTTTTCCACTTCGTGATCCTTTGATCTCGGAAGTGTTCGGCGTCCGCGGCACTCGCCGCCAAGTCCAGGTAAGTGTCCGCCGCACTCCACAACCGGTCCAACGGAGCATATTTAGGATCCCCGAACTTCATCCGCAACATAAAGGGATTTCCAGCCGCGATATCTCCGGCCTGACGTAGCTCCTCCTTCATAGCTCTCATCGTAGAGCAAGCATCCTTGGCCTCGGTAGTGGCCTTCTTCAGGTCCTTCTGTTCCGTCCGATCTTGTTTTTCAAGAAGCTCGCAGCGGTCGGTAGCATTCTTCAACTTCACACCCATCTCGGCTATTTCCTTCTTGCTTCGGCAGTGAGCAGCCTGTTCGGCTTTCAGCTCTTCAGTCGCCTTTAAGGCAGCCGCATCGCTTCTCCTGGCCTGCTCCTTGGCTCGGGCAAGTTCCGCCCGAAGGTTCTCCATGGCAGCGGCACCATCTGCATCAAGGACACATGTCGTAAGGTACGGGCATCAAGCTCCTCTTACAGGGTGTCTTCGGAGAAATTACATACCTTGTGCCTCTTCAAGCCGCTTGTTAACAAGCGCGATGTCGGCATCCGCCACGTCAAGTTGCTGCTTTAGCTCCGAAAATTCATCAGTACGGCTAGCCACCGGACACTTCGCCGCCTACATAGGAACGACGACATGTCATACCTGGGATTATGATCCTCGGCGCACCGTCATTTTTGACAACGCACCGAGTCTCAGGGGCTACTATCTACACAGGATGCATCTTATATATGCGGAACTGTCAAGAGGTACATCATTTCGCGTACCTCAAAACCTGTCAGTAAACTCCTGACGGCCTCGTGCAACCCGCTCTCCGCGGATGAAATCCTTTCAATCACCGTGCCCATCAATGCACGGTGTTCTTTTGAGATAAACGCCGCTCGAGCAGATCCTTCAGCTCCTCCGACCGTGCACCGGACGGTGCGGACTTCGTCTGATGGCCTTTTTGAAGGCGGACACGGAGGGCTTTGGGGAGCCATACGATCTGCTTTCCGGCCTGCCGGATTCGGAGAAACCCTCCGTGGCGACACCTCAGGTCGCCCGCCGCAAGGCGGTACGGCAGGGGGAGGCGTTCCGCTCTCCATCATCTCCGGACGAATATCTCCTGAAGATGAGCTCTGCTGAGAAGGGCTGAGATCCGAACTACAAGGTAAAAATTCGGTCATCTTCCTCAGAAATAGAACAGGGATGTCTCTTATTTGAAAACTCCCCTATCTACTTACGGCTCGCTAGAGGGCTGATCCCCTTGGGGGCATAATGCGGCCGAAGCATCTCCCGACGCAGGACCCTCTGACGAAGATTTCTTCCCCCGCTTTGAGACCATGGTCTCCGGGTCTTCAGAGGCGGTCCTCTTCTTCCCCTGGATGGAGGGATTCTCGATTCCTCCTTTCCTGACAGCCTCCTTCGGGGAGGTGGTAGCTTCCTTGTTCCCCCCTTCGCCTTCTTCCAAAGGCGCAACCTCCAGCATCCTGGTTAACACGGGATCCGGCATGGTCTCAGGGAGGGGGGCCGGACACCTGATTAGCTTTGCTTTCGCTATCCACTCCTGTTTAAGGGACAACTCTTTCAAGGGCAATTTTATGATAAATATACGGATGGCGTGTCCGGGTACAGGACTACTTACTTGAGTATCCGGGCGATTGCAGCTCAGACCTGCGTCCTTGGTCGAGTCCGGACACATTGCTTGTGATCCGAAGAACAATTTGTACATCTCCATGGGCGTCGCGCCCGTAAAATGTTGGAGAGCTCGTGGTCCCTCCGGATTAAACTCCCACATGCGGAGGGGGCGACGTTTGCAGGGCAAGGTGCGGCGAATCAACATGACCTGCGTCACCGCGACCAGATTGATGTCTCTCTCTAGGAGATCTCGAATGTGGCTCTGCAACAAGGGCACATCCTTGGACGGCCCCCAGTTAAACCCTTTATTGACCCATGACGCTAGCTGTGGTGGGGGACCCGAGCGAAAGGCAGGTGGCGCCACCCACTTGGTGCCCCTGGGAGCTGTGATATAAAACCACTCTCGTTGCCATAAGCTGAACTCCTCTTGAAAAGAGCCCTCGGGCCATGGAGCATCAACATTCTTGCTTATAACAGCGCCTCCGCACTCCGCGTGCTGCCCCTCAATCATCTTCGGCTCTACTTTGAAGGTCTTAAGCCACAATCCGAAGTGAGGAGTAATGCGGAGGAAGGCTTCGCACACGACGATGAACGATGAAATGTGGAGGATGGACTCCGGAGCCAAGTCGTGAAATTCCAGCCCATAGTAAAACATGAGCCCCCTCACGAAGGGGTCCGTCGGGAAGCCTTGCCCCCGAAGGAAGTGAGACGCGAACACCATGATCTCACCAGGCTTGGGAGTGGGAATAACCTGCCCTTGAGCAGGCAGCCTATGCGAGATTTCGCCGGTTAGATACCTGGCATCTCTCAGCTTTAGCACGTCTTCTTCCGTAACGGAGGAAGGCATCCACCGGCCTTGAAGGCCGGAGCCGGACATCATCGAAGGTCCGAAGCGCCTGAATCTGGAGCTTTGGGTGTTGGAACTCGAGGCGAGAGGCGGATTCGATTGAGATTGAAAGAAAGGAGTAGAGCCTTGGTCTCTTTATAAAGAGGTTGAATACCAAGATCCCTCCCCATGACCGTTTGGGACTCGCCTTCGATTGGGGAAATATACCAACATGCACGATTGGGTTACCCACGCCCGTATTGACGAGAATCCTGGAATAAGAGGACACGATCTGTGCTTCGACAAAACGTGCCAAGGAAACCGCCTCGCTAAGTACGCTGAGGTGGGACAGTAAAAACGATTTGAATAAAGGCTTGGCCGTGGTGTGATGTCACACTGTGGAATACGTCAGCAGATTGGATTTGTGTAAATATTATTCTCTCTACGGTGGTACGTGGAACTTATTTTGAAGAGCCGGACACTATCCTTGTGTTCAAAATCTTCTATGAAGTATTCGGAGGAGGAACCCGCCTTGCAATGCCGAAGACAATCTGCGCGCCGGACTCGTCGTCATTGAAGCCTGGTTCAGGAGACTCTTGAGGAGTCTGGATTAGGGGTGTCCGAATGGCGGACTATAACCTTTGGCGGACTCTGGACTATGAAGATACAAGATTGAAGACTTCGTCCCGTGTCCGGATGGGACTTTCCTTGGCGTGGAAGGCAAGCTTGGCGTCTGGATATGTATATCTCCTCCCATTGTTACCGACTCTGTGTAACCCTAGCCCTCTCCGGTGTCTATATAAACCGGAGGGTTTTAGTCCGTAGGACGAACAACAATCATACCATAGGCTAGCTTCTAGGTTTTAGCCTCTCGATCTCGTGGTAGATCTACTCTTGTACTACCCATATCATCAATATTAATCAAGCAGGAGTAGGGTTTTACCTCCATCGAGAGGGCCCGAACCTGGGTAAAAACATCGTGTCCCTTGTCTCCTGTTACCATCCGCCTAGACGCACAGTTCGGGACCCCCCTACCCGAGATCCGCCGGTTTTGACACTGACAGCCGCCATCTTCTTCCTTCCCCCATCAGGGGGAGTTGCTTTCTTCCTCCTCCTTGTCGTCGTCTTCGGTGGGGGAGAAGTGAGTCTTGTCTTCGGACAACACATCCGAAGCTCCCTTGCATCAGGGGCCACTCCGGACCCCCTTGGCCTTCTTCTCCGGCGCCTGATAGGGCGCCGGGACCAGCATCTTCGCCAGGAGCGGGATGACTGGTTCCTCGGGCAGCGGAGCCGAACTTCGAATCCGCTCCGCTTTCTCTGTCCATACCTAAAAAAATTAAATAGTAAAGTTTAGATATCCTCCTGGATCAAGCAAGTAGAGGATGCACCTTGAGACGTGAAAGACTTACCGCACTAGCGGGATGGGCAAGATCGTGCCCGCGGTTCATGTCTATGGCCGGCGGCGTCTCATTGCCCTTAAAGAGCAACTTCCAGGCATCTTCGTGAGTAGTTCCGAAGAGCCTTTCCAATTTTTGGTGCTTCTCCGAATTGAATCCCCATAAAGAGCAAGTTCGGCTTTGGCATGGGAGGATCCGGCGAACCAGCATCACCCGGATCATGTCGACGAGCTTGATGTTTTTATCCACCATGCTTTGGATGCGCGTTTGCAATGCTATCAGTTCGTCCGATGAAGACCAATTTGGGCCCTTCTCTATCGAGGAGGTGAGCCGCATTGGAGCTCCGGACTTGAATTCGGAAGCCGCGGCCTAGGTGGCGTCGCGGGGCTCTGTGATATATAACCTTAGTTTCTACCACTCCTTGACGGTCTCCACAGAAGTACCTTTGGGCCATGTGACATTGGGCAGCTTGCTCACCATGGCGCCCCCGCACTCCGCGTGCTGGCCATCCACCACCTTCGGCTTCACGTTGAAGATATTGAGCCATAGTACGAAGTGGGGTTGGATGTGGAGGAAGGCCTCACACACGATAATGAATGCCGATATGTTGAGGAAGGAATTCGGGGCTAGGTGATGGAAATGTAGCCCGTAATAAAACATAAGTCTGCGGGCGAAAGGGTGGAGAGGAAACCCTAACCCGCGGACAAAGTGGGGGATGAACACCACCCTCTCGTTGGGCTTCGGGGTGGGGACGATTTGCCCCTTGGCTGGAAGCCGGCGGGCGATTTCTTTTGCCAGATACCCGGCCTCCCGAAGCTTGGTGATGTCCTTCTCCTTAACGGAGGAGGCCATCCATTTGCCTTGCCCTCCAGATCCGGACATGGTTGAGTGCTTCCTTGAGGTGGAAAGGATGAGGACTTGGGCGCTGGAGCTCAAGAATGGAAGGGCAGAGAGAGAAGGCGTGGGTGAAGAAAGGGAATCCTTATCTCCTTATAAAGGCAGTGAATATCAAGCGCCTCCCCACTCGCCTTAAAACTCGCCTGTTCCCAAGGGTTGTGCAAACATCATGGTTAGATTACCCATGCCCGTATTGATGAGAATCCCGCAATAAGGGGACACAATCTCTGCTTTGACAAGATGCGCCAATGAAAAGCGCATCTCGAAACGTGGAACGACAGATGAAAACGGTTCGAAATAATGGCCGGGCAGACATGATGTCGCCTTAAAAAAACTTGTCAGCGGATGGGACTCGTGAATTATTATACTCTCTACGGTTGTGTATGGAACTTGTGTTGCAGATCCCGACACGTTCGTTGTGTCCGAAAACTATCTTGGAGTATTCGGGAGAGGGAACCCGCCTTGCAATGCCAAAGTCAAACTACGCGTCGGACACCTCGTCATTGAAGCCTGGTTCAGGGGCTACTGAGGGAGTCCTGGACTAAGGGGTCCTCGGGCGTCCGACCTGTTAGACATGGGCCGGACTGATGGGCTATGAAGATACGAAGACTGAAGACTTTCTCCCATGTCCGATGGGACTCTGCTTGGCTTGGAAGGCAAGCTTGGTGGCCAAATATGAAGATTCCTTTATCTGTAACCGACCTAATGTAACCCTAGATCCCTCTGGTGTTTAAATAAACCGGAGGGCTTAGTCCGTAGAGGATATATATAGAATCATAGTCATACAGGCTAGACTTCTAGGGTTTCGGCCATTACGATCTCGTGGTAGATCAACTCTTGCAACACTCATATTCATCAAGATCAATCAAGCATGAAGTAGGGTATTACCTCCATAGAGAGGGCCCGAACCTGGGTAAACATTGTGTCCCATGTCTCCTGTTATCATCGACCTCAGACGCACAGTTCGGGACCCCCTACCCGAGATCTGCCGGTTTTGACACCGACAACGCATGCAGGCAGGGTTTGCTGGGTGCATGCATAGCAGGCTTCCGTGCCTGGCGGCATGCGCAGACGTTTAATGCAAGGGACGGCCCAATGAAACCACTGCCCAATGGTCAAAAAGTGACACCACCCAAGGCGGCACAGTCCAGTGTGGCCCCCCTAGTTAGAGTTAACGGTCAAGCCTTTGACCTGACGGCAACGTCCGTTGTGCCCAGTTATGAGGGTTTCTGGCAAGGGAGTGGGGAAAATTGACCAAAAGTTAAGAGCGCGGGGATGAATGAGTAGAGCTAAGGAACCAGGGGCACAGATGTAAAAATCCCTAAATTCTAACCATAGCATTAAACTTTTGGATCCAATCGGTCCCTTACAGAATAGCGCATAAACTAGGGTTTAAGCTTCTGTCACTCTTGCAACCCATCACCTAATAACTACTCCACAATGCATTCCCTTAGGCCCTAATATGGTGAAGTGTCATGTAGTCGACATTCACATGATACCACTAAGGGAATCACAACATACATATCATCAAAATATCAAACACATATCAAGTTCACATGATTACTTGCAACAAGATTTCTCCCGTGACCTCAAGAACAAAAGTAACTACTCACAAATAATAATCATGCTCAAGATCAGAGGGGTATTAAATAGCATAATGGATCTGAACATATAATCTTCCACCGAATAAACCATATAGTAATCAACTACAAGATGTAATCAACACTACTAGTCACCCACAAGTACCAATCTATAGTTTTGATACAAAGATTGAACACACGAGATGAACTAGAATTTGAGAGGAGATAGTGTTGTTGAATATGTTTATGGATATTTCCCTCCCCGAGATGGGAGAGTCGTTGTTTATGATGATGACAATGATTTCCCCCTCTGGGAGGGAAGTTCCCCCGGCGGAATCGCTCCGCCGGAGGGCAAAAGTGCTCCTACCAAAGTTCCGCCTCGAGACGGCGGCGCTTCGTCCCGAAAGTCCTCTCCTTAGTTTTTTCTAGGTCAAAATGACTTATATACCAGAAGAGGGGCACCGGAGGTGGGCCGAGGAGGGCACAACCCACCGGGGCGCGCCTGGGCTCCCTGGCGCGCCCAGGTGGGTTGTGCCCACCTGGTGGGTGAGGGAGTCCTGGATTAAGGGGTCCTCAGGCGTCCAACCTATTAGACATGGGCCAGACTGATGGGCTGTGAAGATACGAAGGCCGAAGACTTTCTCCTGTGTCCGGATAGGACTCTCCTTGGCGTGGAAGGCGAGCATGGCTGCCAAATATGAAGATTCCTTTCTCTGTGACTGACTTTGTGTAACACTGGTCCTCTCCGGTGTCTATATAAACGGAGGGCTTAGTCCGTAAAGGAGATATGCAATCATAGTCATACAGGCTAGACTTCTAGGGTTTTAGCCATTACTATCTCGTGGTAGATCAACTCTTGTAACACTCATATTCATCAAGATCAATCAAGAAGGAGGTAGGATATTACCTCCGTAGAGAGGGCCCGAACCTGGGTAAACATTGTGTCCCATGTCTCCTGTTACCATCAACTTTAGACGCATAGTTCGGGTCCCCCTACCCGAGATCCGTCGGTTTTGACATCGACATTGGTGCTTTCATTGAGAGTTCCACTGTGCCGTCATCAAGAGGTTTGATGGCTCCTTCGATCATCCACAATGATGCTGTCCAAGGGGAAGTTTTCCTCCCCGAACAGATCTTTGTATTCGGCGGCTTCGCATTGCGGGCCAACTTGCTTGGCCACCTGGAGCAGATCGAAAGCTACGCCCCTGGCCACCAGGTCAGATTTGGAAGCTTGAACTACGTCGCGGATATCCGCGGAGACTTGATCTTCGACGGATTCGAGACCATGGCAGCCGTTCCCTGCCACCACGATGAACATGACGTAAATCTGTCATCGGACCACACCCAGGAAATAGCGCCTGTAACCACTCTGGCCTTAGATCCGAAGCAGATCATGCCATCCGAGGACGGGAAGCTCAACCCGCCACGGAAGCCGTAGACTCAGCGGCGTTGGAGCCGCACATAGACCTAACTTCAAGTGACATCTGTGTCACCGGAACCATGGACTCGACTCCGGCTACAGGTTCCGAACCTTGTGCGTCCACGTGCGTCGAGCTCGATCGGTCATCAGTCATCGAATTCAGCTCCGTGGACATCTTCCGGCACTCACCTTTGGGTGACGTGCTAAATTCATTAAAAACTCTATCCTTAGCGGGAGACTCTCAGCTGAATTATATCCGGTTCGAACTGGAGGCTAATGATAGAGAATCTCGTTTCCCACCCATCGCCCACTTCATAGCAACTATCAAGGACTTAACTGACACGCTCGATTACGGCTCCGAAGACATCGACGATATGGACGATGATGCCGGAGAATAAGAAGCCCAAAATCCGCCATTTACCGGACGTTGGACGGACACTTCCTCGTATGACGTATACATTGTGGATGCACCAAAAGCTAATAGCGGCGATGACAAGGAAAATCCAGTTGAGGACGAGCCTCCTAAGATACGACCAAAGCGCCGGCGCCAGCGGCACCACTCTAAATCACGCCGCAGCAAGGACAGCAACACCGGCACAGGAGACGATAGCACCCCAGATGGTGCCAAAAACAGAGAAGACCCCGATGAACAAGCTGCCGAACTGGACGATCGGGAAGATGGGTAAGTTAGCCCTGACGAACAGGCCATAAACGAAAACTCAGAGGACAGTAATTATTTTCCGCTCTCCGAGGAGGAGGTGAGCCTCGGCAATGAGGATTTTATCGTGCCTGAGGAACCTCTCAAATAGGAGCTCTTTAAGCGCCAGCTAATAGCCACTGCAAGGAGCCTGAAAAAGAAGCAGCAGCAGCTTCAAGCTGATCAAGATCTGCTAGATGATAGATGGATTGATGTCCTGGTCGTCGAGGAATACGGCCTCAAGCGCCCAGCCAAAAGTTACCCGAAGCGTAAATTGCTACCTCAGTTCGATGATGAGGCGTTGGAGCCCGTACCATCATCGCACAATGCGGCTGACCGACCACCACGTGGTCGGGACAAAGCGGCAACTCAAGCCGAACACCAGCCCGCCCCACCTCACTGTAAAGGCAGAGATAAAACAGCTCGGGGACATACCTATGACCTGCGGCAAGGCTTGGACGGTAGATCAGGTCAGAACAGATCGATCTATGGATCACGGGGACGCGCCCCGACACGCAACAACGGCTATCCAGCCAGACGCAGCAATCATACTCACGCCCGGGCCAAGAACTGCAGACGGACTCCATCTGAGCTACGTCGCGACGTGGCCCGATACAGAGGCGCCGCACACCCTCTTTGCTTCACTGACAAGGTGATGGATCACGAATTCCCAGAAGGGTTTAAACCCGTAAACATCGAATCATATGATGGGACAATAGACCCCGCGGTGTGGATCGAGGATTTTCTTCTCCATATTCATATGGCCCGTGGTTATGATCTCCACGCCATCAAATACCACCCACTAAAACTTAAAGGACCAACTCGGTACTGTTTAAACAGTCTGCCTCAAAACTCCATTGGCAGCTGGGAAGATCTGGAAGACGCCTTCCGCGACAACTTCCAGGGTACATATGTCCGGCCACCAGATGACGATGACTTAAGTCACATCGTCCAACAGCCCGGAGAGTCAGCCAGGAAGCTCTGGACTAGGTTCTTAATTAAAAAGAACCAAATCGTCGATTGTCCAGACGCCGAAGCCCTCGAGGCCTTTAAACACAGCGTCCGGGATGAATGGCTCGCCCGCCACCTCGGTCAAGAAAAACAAAAATCCATGGCAGCCCTTACCGCTTTAATGACCCGCTTTTGCGCGGGAGAGGACAGCTGGCTCGCTCTTAGCGCCAGCGATCCGGGTACTTCAGAAGCCCGAGATGGCAACGGCAAGCCACGACGCGATAAACACAAGCGTCGCAATAATAACGAAATAACGCGAGACACGGCGGTTAAGCCGGCTTTAGCGGCTCCAAATCCGGTCAATGAAAAAAATCCATTCAAGGCAAATAGGGACGGACCATCCAATCTAGACAGGATACTGGACCGGCCCTGCCAGATTCACGGTACCCCTGATAAACCAGCTAGCCATACAAACAAAAGCTGCTGGGTCTTTAAACAAGCGGGCAAACTTAATGCCGAACACAAGGGGGAAGTAGCCGCCCAGTGACAGTGATGACGAAGAGACTCGCCAGCCGAACACCGGGGTTCAGAAGAAATTTCCCCCCGAAGTAAAAACCGTGAACATGGTATATGTGATGCACATCCCTACAAGGGAATGCATGTGCGCACCACGGGACATATCTGCCATAGAGCGGAACCCCCCAAAAATTAGTCATATCCATCCCGACGGTCTGGCAGCTCTGATCATCGATCCAATTATCGATGGTTTCCATCTCACGGAATTCCTTATGGACAGCTGTAGCAGCCTTAATCTACTCTACCAAGACACTGTCTGCAAAATGGCCATTGATCCTTTAAGAATCAAGCCCACCACAAATATTCTCAAGGGAGCAATATCCGGCGTAGAAACTCACTGCACGGGCTCTATCACACTGGAAGCAGTTTTCGGTTCACCGAACAACTCCCAAAGCGAGGGCTTGACCTTTGATATCGCCCCGCTCCATAATAGCTACCATGCACTTCTGGGGCATACCTCTCTTGCTCGTTTTAATGCGGTCCCACTCTACACCCGCGCAAAACTCAAAATGCCCGGTCCACGCGGCGTCATAACATTAAATGGAAATACGGAATTCTCCCCCCGTATAGACGACCAAACTACGGCTATTACAGCCGCAGTAGAAAGCAGCCTCATAGAGCCGCATAAATCATCGGCCATTAAGCCGCCGGTCTCCATTAAATGGAACCGATAAATCTCCGAGCTGGATTAGCAGTTTGGCCTCCGCCATTCGCCCTACACACTCGGGAGGTTTACACCGCGCATGCATGACTATGCATTCAAAACACCCTGGTCATCGGCGGAGGTACAATACGGAATAGCCTACAAGCACTCTCATTTCCTCCTTTTCTCTTTTAACCACTTTTTATCTCTTATTACAGGTGGCTCAAACATTGGTCATCTTACGGACTCTTTCGGAGTTCGGCTTCATACACTCACCCAAAGGTCATTCCTGTTAAGGAATCCTTCCACCGAGGCAAGGCAACGCAAACGTGTGACAGGAGGTCCAAATAATTTTGTGTAGACCGCACTCTCTATTTCGAGCCAGTAACGTGCCTTCTCCCTCAGCCTTCGACCACTGGCATGTCAAATAGTCTGGGTCGTGGCATTGTTATTTGTACAATTGCAATAGACATATCAATCAAGTTCCTGTGAACATAATCTGTATCCAGTAGTTGCTTCTTTTAAAGAGCTAAATTTTTCTGGTTGCTTCACACTCGCACCTCGGCACAATCGCCAGGGGCTCGATATGGGAACAAATGAGTTGCCAACAAAGTCTGAACAGCTTTATAGCACACTTCGGCGTCACGAGTTTGGCCTTATACGCACCAGCTCCGAATCATGTCTTTGGTCAATAGTTGGGTTGCCCGGCTCCTGAGCTTACTACCTTATGTTCCGCTATATCGGCTAGGGTAGTAAAGGGAGAACTACTGTGATTGTGTCCCGGTTCACCCGGATGAGCACCTCAGTAGAGAAAGCCGAAAACTGACTGTCATGATATGGCGAGAGCTGGTCAACCACTCGATGACTCACTAGAATTTTTCACGATTCTTTCCGTACTAAACGAAGGGTCGTTCTTAAGGTCACCCATGTAACGCACCGTATTCGGATAAACTGCGTACATACTAGGGGCTATATCATAGACCCACCATAAAACTCCTATGGCTAAGTGAAAGTGTTAACGCCCTATAGTCTGATTGCCTAGTTCGCCGCATTGAGACCTCTTTTATGGACCAAGACGTTGGATTAAGAGTGATCAAGCGCTTTTCCGAACACCCCCGCATTATATGCGAGGGGGCTGAAGCCGACGACAGGAAAACTTTCAAATTACATACAAATAACGGTCGCACAGGAGGAGCCAAAATTAAAGTATTATAATATTGTTTTTACAATCCCAATACATTTCACTCGAATATCATATCTTTTGAGCACTGACCTGCTATCAAGCTGGCACCCTCTAAGACATCCTCGAAATAATGCTCCGGCGTGTGATGGTCCTTGCCTTTGGGTGGATTCTTCGCCGCAATATCGGTGGCCTTCATTTTTGCCCAGTACGTCTTCACACGGGCAAAGGCCATCCGTGCACCCTCAATGCACGTCGACCGCTTAACGGCGTTGATACGCGGCATCACATCAACAAGTCGCTGCACCAAACCGAAATAACTATTCGAAATTGGCTCAGCCGGCCAAAGCCGGACTATGACGTCCTTCATGGCAGAGTCGGATATCTTGTGGAGCTCGGCCCACTGGGCCATCTGCTCGTTCAGTAACAGCGGACGCTTTGGCGTGCCGAATTGTGACCAGAAAAGCTTCTCCGTTGCGCACCCTTCCTGCGCTTGGTAAAATTGCGCCGCATCAGAGGCACTCTTCGGCAAGTCCAAGAATGCGTCTGGGGAGCTCCACATCTGGTTAAGCAGGGCATACTTCGGATCACCGAATTTAGTCTGTAATAAGAAAGGCTTACCGGCCGCTATCTCCCCAGCTTGCCGGATCTCCTCCCGAGCCGCTCTAGACTCGGATCGGGCTTATTTCGCCTCTTGTAAGGCCATTTCAACGTCTGCCGCTTTGGCTTTGTTATACCTCTCGAGGAATTCGCACCGGGAAGCGGTTACTTTTAGCTCGCACGCCATAATAGAAATTCTCTCCTCACACTGGCGCCGAGCAGCCTGTTCAGCTTTTAGCTCATCGGATGCCTTATTGGCAGCCAAATTACTCATTCGGGCTTGCTCCTTGGCTCGGCAAGTTCAGCCTGAAGGGTCTCCACCGCGGCAACACCATCTACAGTTATGCAGACCTCAGTATACAACCTTTGCTTCGTGCTCATGTTATCATACATACATACACTGACTGCCCCGAACACATACCTTGTGCCTCATCGAGCCGCCTGTTAAAAAGCATGATGTCATCATCCGCCACATCAAGTTTTTTCTTCAGACCTGCGACCTCCGTCACGTGGGCAGTTGTCATGAAGGAAATATCCCATGTTTCAATTAATTAGACTATCTCCTGGGCATATCTTTTTCGATCCTCTGATTGCCTCCCTTTGGACGCCAACCAGAGTCTCAGGGGCTACTACCTATACACAGGTGCATTTTGCGTATAGAGCACCGTTGAAAATATTATAATACGTACCTTGAAGCCTCTTAGCAGGCTCATGAAGGCTTCACTCAACCCGCTTTTCGCGGACAGAATACTTCCAGCCACCGTACTCATTAAGGTACGATGTTCCTCCGAGACCGATGCATGTTGCAGCATGCCCATCATTGTAACCGGCGCCTCTGGATTCCTGGGGACGTCTGTGGGAGCATAGACTCCCTTTGAAGGGGCGTGTTCACTCGACTCTAGAGTCGCCCCCGGCTGTAAACCGGATAGCCCGAGACTTTTATGTTTGACCCCTGTCGGGGCCACACACTCTGGCCCCTGGGCGACCGAAGTCTCACCTTCGGGCGTTGTCTTCGATCTCCCCCGCACCACCTGTTGATCGGGAAGGATCCTCCGGGACGACACCTCGAAGTCGTCCGCCCTATTGGGCGAGGAAACCAGTGGACGCGTTTCGCTCTCCATCATCTCTGGAAGACGATCCCCCGAGGAGGAGGATTGTTGAGGAAGACTGCGTGTCGGACTGCAAATGTATGTATTAAATGTCACCCTAGTAACAGGAAGAGGAACAGGATATGTTTAAAACACCCTGATTCACTTACGATGCGGTGGGAGGCTTGTCCTTCTGGAGGAACTGTGCGACAACGTCACCCTCTGAACCTGAAACACCTGACAGGGGCATCTTGCCTCGCTTAGGAGCCATTGCCTCCAAAGCTTCGGAGGCGGCCCTTTACTTACTATGAGGAGAAAGGATGAAAGCTTCTCCTTCTCTTTTGTCTTCGGAAAAAGGAGCCTTAATCCCCCCGGACACAGTGTTTGGTGTACCTCCGAGGCTACCTTTGACTCCCTCACTCTCCTTATTGTCCTCCCTCACTGGCACTTGGCATGGCGCCGGGACCAGCATCCTTGTAGCACAGAACTAGCTGAGTCTTCAGGGAGAGGGGCCGAACACCGGATTCGCTCCGCCTTTTTTATCTAGCCCTGGAAAAAGGTGGTTTTCTCAGTATCCTATTATGAGAGCTTTAACTCGAACTGTGTTCGGGAGTCAAGTGCTTACCGAGGTATCCGGATGGTTGCAATCGAGGCATATGTCCTTTGTTGTATCCGGCCACTGTTTCCGTGTCCCGAAAAATAGTTTCCACATTCCTCTGTGCGTCGCACCAAAGAAGTGCTGGAGGGTTTGTGGTCCTTCCGGATTGAACTCCCACATACGGAGTGGCTATCACTGGCACGAGAGGACTCGACGGACTAACATTACTTGAATCACGTCAATGAGTTTGGTGTTCTTCTCAAGGAGACTCCGTATGCGGCTCTGTAGAGTTTGCACTTCATCGATTGATCCCCAGTCCAATCCCTTGTCAACCCATGATGCAAGTTGAATTGCAGGGCCATTGCCCAACACAGGTGTAGCTGTCCACTTGGTACAACGGGGTTCAGTGATATAAAACCACTCCCGCTACCATAAGTCGGGAGATTCTGAGAAGGATCCTTTAGGCCAAGGAGCATTGATGAGTTTGCTCACTACAGCACCACCACACTCCGCTTGTTTCCCGTCGACTACCTTAGGCTTCACATTAAAGGTCTTGAGCCACAAGCCGAAGTGTGGGGGACCATGGAGGAAGGCCTCGCATGTGATAATGAACACCGAGATATGAAGGAAGGAATCCGGAGTTAGATCGTGGAAATCTAGCCCGTAATAGAACATGAGCCCTCAAAAAAAGGGGTGGAGAGCAAACCTGTGGAGAGCAAACCCTAGCCCTCGGAGAAAGTGGGCGATGAAAACGGCCCTCTCACTAGATCTGGGAGTGGGAATAACTTGCCCTTGGGCAGGAAACCTGTGAGGGATCTCCGCGGTTAGGTATCTTGCTGCCCGGAGCTTCGCAACATCCTCTTCTGTGACAAAAGAAGCCACCCACCGGCCTTCAGGGCTGGGTCCGGACATGACTGGAAACCTTGAAGCAACTAAGTTGAACCTTGGGGGATGGAACTCGAGGTTGGAAAGGTTGAGAAAAGATTTGGCGCAGAGGGGAGGAACGAGTCTTAACCCCTTTATAAAGGCGTTGGATATCAAACGCCTCCTCCTAAGCCTTAAAACTTGCCTACTCCTAAGGAATCATGCCAACCGAGCGGTTGGGTTACCCACGCTTGTATTGATGTGAATCCCGCAATAAGGGGACACGATATTTGCTTTGACAAGACGTGCCAATAAAACCGCGTCTCGAAACATGGGGAGTCAGGCCAAAAACGATTCAAAATAATGACCGGGTGACGACGTGAAGTCACATTACCAAAAGTTGTCAGCGGATTGGACTCGCGAAATATTATACTCTCTATGGTTGTGTGTGGTACTTGTGTTGTAGATCCGGACACGTTCGTTATGTCCGAAGCCTGAGTGGGAGTATTCGGAGAAGGAACCCGCCTTGCAATGCCGAAGACAATCTGCGTGTCGGACACCTCGTCATTGAAGCCTAGTTCAGGGGCTACTGCGGGAGTCCTGGATTAAGGGGTCCTCGGGCGTCCGACCTATTAGACATGGGCCGGACTGATGGGCTGTGAAGATACGAAGGCCGAAGACTTTCTCCCGTGTACGGATAGGACTCTCCTTGGCGTGGAAGGTGAGCTTGGCTGCCAAATATGAAGATTCCCTTCTCTGTAACCGACTTTGTGTAACCCTAGTCCCCTCTGGTGTCTATATAAACCGGAGGGCTTAGTCTGTAGAGGAGATATACAATCATAGTCATACAGGCTAGATTTCTAGGGTTTTAGCCATTACGATCTCATGGTAGATCAACTCTTGTAACACTCATATTCATCAAGATCAATCAAGCAGGAAGTAGGGTATTACCTCCGTAGAGATGGCCCAAACCTGGGTAAACATTGTGTCCCCTGTCTGCTGTTACCATCAACCTTAGACGCACAATTCGGGACCCCCTACCCGAGA
Source organism: Aegilops bicornis (assembly GCA_021605145.1). Taxonomy (NCBI): domain Eukaryota; kingdom Viridiplantae; phylum Streptophyta; class Magnoliopsida; order Poales; family Poaceae; genus Aegilops; species Aegilops bicornis. The sequence goes on along the minus strand of CM038670.1, from coordinate 750,629,404 downwards.
TCCCCGGTTTTGACACCGACAGTTGGCCCCCTTTATACGTCTCCAACGTATATATAATTTTTTAGTGTTCCATGCTGTTATATTATCATTCTTGGATGTTTTACCATCATTTTATAGCAACTTTATATCATTTTTTGGGACTAACCTATTCACATAGTGCCCAGTGCCAGTTGTTGTTTTTTGTTTGTTTTTTACTTCGCGGGAAATCAATATCAAACGGAGTCCAAACACCGCGAAACTTTTTGGAGAATTTTTATGGACCAGAACACCCAGGATGGGCTAGAGAAGTACCAGAGGGGTGCCCCGAGGGGGGCACAACCCACCTGGGCGGGTCTGGGGGGCTGTGGGGCCAGGCGCGCCCTGGTGGGTTGTGCACACCTCGGTGGCCTCCCGCACCCCCTCTTCGCCGTATAAATTCTCAAATATTCCAAAAAAACCCTCGAGAGAACCCTAGATCAGAAGTTCCGCCGCCGGAAGCCTCTGCAGCCATGAAAAACCAATCTAGACCCTGTTCCGGCACTCCGCCGGAGGGGGAAATCATCACGGGTGGCCATCTTCATCATCCCGGCAGCCACCATGATGAGGAGGGAGTAGTCCACCCTCGGGGCTGAGGGTTTGTACCAGTAGTTATGTGTTTAATCTCTCTCTCTCTCTCGTGTTCTTGAGATGTCACGATCTTGATGTGTCGCGGGCTTTGTTAATATAGTTGGATCATATATATGGTGTTTTCCCCTCTCTATCTTGTGATGAATTGAGTTTTCCCTTTGAGATTTCGTTTTATCGGATTGAATACTTTTATGGATTTGAGAACACTTGATGTATGTCTTGCTAAGAATACCCGTGGTGACAATGGGGTATGATATTGATTCACTTGATTGTTTTGGCACTCAACTCACGGATTCCAGAGGTGACATTGGGGTAATCTATGGATAGGGAATGATGCACGTTCTCGTCTTTGTTTCTCCGGTAGAAATCTTGGGGCACTCTTTGAGGTTCTTTGTGTTGGATTGAGTATTATGAATCTGAAATTGTTTGATGCATATCGTATAACCAACTCACGGATACTCGCGGTGACATTGGAGTATCTAGGTGACATTAGAGTTTAGTTGATGTGTATCATATGGTGTTATTTTAGTAGGAACTCTTGGTTAGATCGAGGAATAGCTTGGTGTTATTTTAGTATGAACTCTAGGATAGATTGATCGGAAAGAATATCTTTGAGGTGGTTTCGTACCCTACAAACAATTTCTTCTTATGTTCTCCGCTAGATAAGAACTTTGGAGTGATTCTTCATCGCACGTTGACGTATGGTTAATATATAGCATTGTTGAGAGATTGCACCAGCGAAAGTATGGACCCCAGGCTTCATTTTCAAGCATTGCAATACCGTTTGTGCTCACTTTTGTTACTTGCTACCTTGCTGTTTTTTATTGTTCCTATCACAAAAATCAATATCTACTATCATTGCTACGCTTTTATTACCATCTCTTCGCCGAACTAGTGCACCTATACAAATTCCCATTATATTTGGTGTGTTGGGGACACAAGAGACATTTTATTATTTGTTTGCAGGGTTTTTTGAGAGATACCATCTTCATCCTACACCTCCCATGGGTTGATAAACCTTAGGTCATCCACTTGAGGAAAAATTGCTACTATCCTACAAAACTCTGCGCTTGGAGGCCCAATACAAGTCTACAAGAACAAGTTGTGTAGTACACATCACCCCTCTGGTACTTATTGGCTCCGGTATTTCTTATATATTCCATAAAAAATCTCCGTGAAGTTTCAACTTATTTGGAGTTGTGCGGAATAGGTAGCCTGACATAGCTTTTTCAGCTCCAGAGTTCCAGCTGCCAGTATTCTCCCTCTTTGTGTGTACCTTCCATATTATGAGAGAAAAGGCATTATAATTACTCCAAGAAGCATTATTATACATAAAAACAATATAAATAATGGTAGGAAAACATGATGCAAAATGGACATATCAACTCCCCCAAGCTTAGACCTCGCTTGTCCTCAAGCGAAAAACCGAAATCGAAAAACATGTCCACATGCTTAGAGAGAGGTGTCTATAAACAAAATACGGACATAGAGGCATCATGTATCTTATTATAACAACGACAACTTTAACATAAAACTTTATCACATAACTTTCATCATAGAATTTTCATGAATAAGTAACAATTCATCACAACATCGAAGTATGAAGCATAAACCTTTTTGAAAACCAACAAACTATGTTCTCAGTCAACTTTGCAACTACTTCGATGTGTATCTACTTCAATGTGTATTTGCACGTGAACCTTCTCTTCCCTTATTAATTCTTTCATGAATTGCATCATTGACCAATGCTATATATGTTTGTAGATCTCCAATAAAATTTCCTAATTATACTCTTCCTTATGTGATGTCATTACTTACCGTAAGATTGGCATATGATCTTTTTCATTTATTTCCTTTCTTTTTATTGAACATGAAAGTAAAGAAAACCAAACTCAAACTAAACTTTATTACATATCCTGCACACGATTACAAGATAGATCACTAAGCAAACTTTCAAAAAAAGAAAATATCTAAATAAACTTTTATTCATCTAAAGCAAAAGGTAACTATGGATCGAACTAAGATAAGTAAAGGCAGAAGATAGTGGAGGTGATACGATACCGGGGCACCTATCCCAAGCTTGGCACAAGCCAAGGGGAGTGCCCGTACCCGATACTCAATTTTCCTTTGGTGATGAAGAAGGAGGTGGTGGTGATGAAGTAGAGGCAATCTTATCCTCGGGTTTCCATGGCAGAGGCTCACCATCATAAGAGGAGGAGTGTGTCTCACGTGTCCTGCAACTGGCAGCCAAACTCATACCTTTAAACCTCGCCTCATATTCAAAGACTTGGTTTTGGAGATCGTAGATATGGCTTTGGAGGAAGTTGATTTGCTCATTGAAGGTGAAGACGATGTCCTTCATGGACTTGCCATCCACCTTGAGATCACGGGAGTTATCCGCGATCATGAGGTGATTGGCATTGAGTCCATGTTCCACCATCCCCTTGCACCGTAAGACCTCCTACTCCATAGCTTCAAGCATGGCCTCCACGGTTCCCATTCCCTTGGGACCTTGCACATCACAGATGTGGAGCACCCCCTCATGCATCTAGATAGCCTGAGGGTGCTGCATCACCTCCCGTAAATATGGGTTGATAACGCTTGATAACCCACAAGTATAGGGGATCGCAACAGCTTTCGAGGGTAGAGTATTCAACCCAAATTTATTGATTCGACACAAGGGGAGCCAAAGAATATTCTTGAGTATTAGTAGTTGAGTTTTCAATTCAACCACACCTGGATAACTTAGTATCTGCAGCAAAGTGTTTAGTAGCAAAAGTGGTATGATAATAAAGGTAACGGTAGCAAAAGTAAACATAAAATGTTTTTGGGTTTTTGTAGTAGTTGTAACAGTAGCGACGGAAAAGTAAATAAGCAAAGAACAATATGTGAAAAGCTCGTAGGCACCGGATCAGTGATGGATAATTATGCCGGATGCGATTCCTCATGCAATAGTTATAAAATAGGGTGATATAGAACTAGCTCCAATTCATCAATGTAATGTAGGCATGTATTTTGTAAATAGTCATACGTGCTTATGGAAAATAACTTGTATGACATCTTTTGTCCTACCCTCCCATTGCAGCGGGGTCCTTACGGAAACTAAGGAATATTAAGGCCTCCTTTTAATAGTGAACCGGACCAAAGAATTAACACATAGTGAATACATGAACTCATCAAACTACGGTCATCACCGAGAAGTATCCCGATTATTGTCACTTCGGGGTTGTCGGATCATAACACATAATAGGTGACTATAGACTTGCAAGATAGGATCAAGAACACACATATATTCATGGAAACATAATAGGTTCAGTCTGAAATCACTCGGGCCCTAGTGCAAGCATTGAGCATAGCAAAGTCATAGCAACATCAATCTCAGAACATAGTGGATACTAGGGATCAAACCCTAACAAAACTAAGTTGATTACATGGTAAATCTCATCCAACCCATCACCGTCTAGCAAGCCTACGATGGAATTACTCACGCACGGCAGTGAGCATCATGAAATTGGTGATGGAGGATGGTTGATGATGACGATGGCGATAAATCCCCCTCTCCGGAGCCCCGAACGGACTCTGTCGGGGATATACCCCGCGGCGTAAACCGACCGGAAGTATAACCCAGTCGGACTTGGCGGTTTACTTAAGACCCGGCTAACACTTGACGATTCACTGGCGACCCGGCGGTTTACGGTTCATCGGTAATCCGGTAGGCGGGTCAGAGGAGCGACAAGACCCGGTGGCCCGACTGGCGGTTCATGAAGGCCGGTTCAACTACGGTGGGCTGGTTTATAAGGAAAGGCATAAGGAATATTTATCTTATAAGGAGTTAAGACCCGACTTGTATCCGGTTTGTATCGGAAGGTAGACTAGTCCTAATCCTAATAGGACTCCACATGTAACCCGCCCCTTCAACATATATAAGGAGGGGCAGGGCTCCCCAAAGAGGGACAAGCTACAAGCAAGAAGAAACAATCTTAGGGCCAGACACAAAGAGGAGAGCCGGTTTACGGCGACTCCCTCGTGATGATAATGAGACCTAGCCTCAAACAGCATGTAGGGTTTTTATCGGATGATGTTTCCCGGGGCCCGAAGCTGTCTAAATCCCTGTCTTGTGTTGCGTCTCTCGATTCCGCTCAACCCCTCTCAAGCTACCAGATAGATGCGTTGGCCTCACGACTAAGTCCTTACATTAGGACATCTGCCGTGACAAATCCACGACAGTTGGCGCCCACCGTGGGGCCTGCGCACGATGGTTTGAGTTCTTGGAGGGATCTCTCCCAGGGATCGAGAAACTTGCGTTCAAAGAGCCGGCCTGGAAGGATCTACGTCGACTCCTGGATCATCAGTCAAGATTGAAGACAGTTTCAGCAGCCGTATCAATGAGAGGATTGAGACGAGAAAACTAGAGTTGCCTGTTCTTGAGCCGCCGTGCTCGGGTACAACGACCGGACTTTTCATGGCAGCGATCGATTGCTACAAAGACGCCAAGGCCGAAGAGCTCAGGAGCACGCTGCGTGAGTCGTCCTAGGCCGTGATCTGATCCACCGAGTTCCACACGCTGTCAGGTTTCAAGTCTCGAGAAGATTCGTGTCCATGGGTTATTCATCGATCCGCTAGTTGCTGCCTTCGCGTGCGAACACATGCCAGAAATTAATCCACGTATTCACAAGGACCAAAGCTGATCCTGCTCAAGGGCATCAACTCAACTAGTATTACTTCTTATCATGTGTTGTTCAGATTTTTTACACATCAAAGTGCTTCATCCGCCTAACGATACTACTAGTACGCGGCAAAGGCGATCCTGATCAGAAAAAAAAGGGGAGGGGGGACCACGAGCCCACTACCCAGAAGACACGGATCGAGGATGGTCAAAGCGACCACAACTCGGACTCGGCATCTACCACGCTTGCCCGCGGTTTCGCCAAGCCGCCGGATTCACTCACGCCTGCCACCGCTGTGGGTCGTCTCCTCCCAAGTCGCTGCACCTCTGTTCCGAGGCTCGCGGCCGTTGTTCGTTTCTGCTGGGCTCCGCCGAACAGCCGCGCCTTGAACCAAGCGGCCTCGCCCCGGCCTCAAGCCGCCGCCCCGAATCTCACCGGCGCGCGGCGCGCCACACCGCTGTTTCCACCGCGCCTTGAACCAAGCGGCCTCGCCATCCGCTTCTGAGCTGCCGTGGCCTCCTTGTGAACCGCCAATGTGCGCCGCTCGTCTCCCGAGACGCCGCTACCTGCAGCAGTCCGATTTAAAGCCGCCGCACCATACATTTTCTCATGCTAGGCCGCCTTCAATGATAAAGCCGTAGCCAAGTCGCCGCCTGCCACCATTGACGCTTCGACGCCTCGACGGTCCACCTCCACAGTCGCGGCCTCGCTTCGCTTCTGCCATGGCCGAGTGGCTACTACGACCTTTGCTTGCGTGTCGCAGCCGTGCTTCAAACCGGCCGCGGACCTGCTTCGTGGTCGCGGACCTGCTTCTCTCTCACAACCGTGCTTCAAACCGGCCACTGGGTCTCCAAGTTTCAAGCCGCTGCCGGTTTGAGTCGCCGGCACTGCATCCTTCTGCCATGGCCTTGCTTCACTGCGGTCGGCTCCGCGCCCTGCGCCGACTCATGTCGCTGTCACGGTGTCCCGTCGCCGCACGTTTTCATGGTGTTGTTGTTCCGCCCGCACCGGGCCGCTGAGTCGCCTCGCTACCTTCTGCAAGCCGCCGTGGTGCCCGTAAACTACCTGCAGTAGAGGAGGCAACCGCCGCCCAACTCTGTGGCCGTAGCCAAGTCGTCGCGGGCCTCGGCCATAGCCGTGCCCGGCTACCTCCGCTTTCGCGCGCATGGCTCGTACCGCCCCCACATAACCGGCTGCTACCGCAACCGCCAAATCACCCAACCTGCCGCCGGTCGAACAAGCCGCGCCGGTTCTGCTTCTAAACCGTCCGCACTGCCTCGCGGGCAGATTCGGCCGCTGCTGTGAGTCGCCAAGACCACCGCGGCCCCGCCTCCGCTGGCACCCGTTGACTCCGTCGACGTCGCCCGAGTTGATTCCGCTAACCCGCCGGGCGCTTTGAAACCACCCTGCTGACTTGCCGGATGGGGCGTCATTGGCGCTGAAGTTGCCGTCGGCGGTCTCGTCTACATCACAAGTATCGTGCCGGTCTGCATCACAGCTTTCGTGTGTGATTTCTGCTGAGCAGCCTTGCCTTTGAGCGCTGATTGAAAGCGGTACAACCCGCTGCAAAGCAGCACAATAAATCAGCAAAACCAGCGGACATCTACTACTGCTCCTACAAAAAGTTATCTACAGTCCACGTGAAGGCCGAAGCCAACCCAATAATCAAAGACTTCCAATTAGCACTCCTACTCATCACGTGGAGGCTACAGGGGTAGGCAAAAAATCCCATGCAGAGTAAAAGGTTGAAAGCTATCTCTACCAATTACGTAAGGTGACTTGGGTCCATATTGATGAAGAAAGCCAACGGAAAATAGGAATATTGCACAATACCATTACTTTGCTCGATTCAAAAGGTGAGGTCAAAGGCGATTTCATCACCAAGAAGACGGCTATGAGCATACGCTTAAAAAAAAGGGGGGTCACGTGGATGTTATGCTACATCACATCAGCGGAACTCAACATTCATATACTATTCAGTATCATATGGCACCAACATCAACGTTCATCCGACTAAAACAAAATCAGGTGTTATCCCTCCTATGTATTTTATCAGTACATTTTAATTCTCGAGCACCATTACACTGCCCTATTGGTGTTTTTATGTACAGGTAAAACGACTGTTATACTGCGGGTATAGAGCACGCACTGGCAACGTTTTACAATGGCGTTTTCCTCTGTGTCACATTACCTGATGAGCGGATGGCCGATTCACGCGTCCGCACCGGTTTACAACACGGAGAAAAACTTGCTCGTCCGCACCGGTTTATAATGACACGGCTGACTTATCTGTCTGCTCCCACGGTCGAACCGCCCGTGATTAATTTCAGCTTCACCATGGTGATCATCAACTCCACGGTGGATAACCCCTGGCAGGATATATCAGGTGAAATCCATCCAATATATTTTATATTACATATTGCTTTTTTTTAAGAGCAATTACTCTGGCTTGCAAAGTTGTCTAATGCAGGACCCTAAACCGCCATATTGGTGCAAATTTAAAGGCCGCCCGAAAATTTCCGGCTTAGAAATAAGGATTCCGGTTTAATATCCGGCTTAAGGGAAAGTTATCTCCCACAAAGCTTTGAAGCTCTCAATATCCGGTTCAAATCCCGGTTCAAGAAGGATTTATCTCTTGCAAAAAGTTAAAGGGTGCCAAAGAGGACCTGCTGCCATGAAGCGCGGTCCAAACATGGGTATCATACCTTATTGGCTTATCATATTATTGGTCACTTGGGGCTTGGTCGTATCCGAACCATAGCCACGCCTCTTGATCGACCTAGTGCCACAACATCACTTGGGGGCTTGGTCGTGTCCGAACCAATGCAACGCCTTTTGATAGGCGAAAGCCACCAGATCACTTGGGGACATGGTCAAGTCTGAACCAGTCACGCCTCTTAATCGACCTAAGGCCATAGAGTCACTTGGGGGCTTGGTCAAACCCGAACCATTGCCACACCACTTGATCGGCATAATGCCACGGTTTCAGTTGGGGACCTGGCTGACTTGAACCATAGCTACACCTTATTGGGAGCTTGCTCGTGTCCGACCATGGTAACACCATCGATCGGCTCAAGAAAGCCTCTTTTGCAAACGGTCTTATCATTGCCTTTGCTTCCATGTTTTTTCATAACTGTTATTTGATTTTTGTTGCGTTTTTAAACCGACATTGTTAATCCGTTTCAAACTGTCAATTACAAATTGGCGGAACACGGTCAAATCCTAATCCGGAGACTATCTGCCCGGTTTGATTCTACGTTACCATCTTATTATGGAGTAAACCGGTGTTCATTAACCCGGCTTGACTTTCAATTACAAGTTGTCAGTACATGATCAAATCATAATCCGGAGACTATCCGCCCGGTCTGGTTTGACTACGAGTCACCAGTATTATATGTGGTTAAACCGGTGTTCATCACAACCCGGTATAGTTTTATCATAAACCGACACAGTATGAAAGGAGTTATCATTACTCAAGATTGGGGTTATCACCCTTACTACAAAAAGTTGGTAAACCAATGATGTGATTCAATGTCACAGGTATGATATATTTCATTGATTATTCTTAAGTGCAGCCTTGGTTATAAACTTTGGGTTATATGTTGGGCATTATGACCCGTCCGTGGTAAACCGCCGGACACTTTAAACTTGTTGTATGCAGAGACAGGTTGAATAAAGCATGATGATAAATTATCCGTGTTTATTAAACCGGCACTGGCTTTAAGACGATAAGTCGCCAAAGATATGATGAGAAATTATCCGGTGTTTGTTAACCCGACCTGGCTTTGGACTATAAGTCGCCAGTACATATTTGAATTGCGCCATTGGAATCATGCGCTTATAAATCATTGGGGTTATATTATTCAAATAGCCAAACTTGGCTAAATGTTTATTATGATATTGAATGAATAAGGTTTTCATACCGGTTTATATTATCTTGAATAGCCAACATGGCTGGATTTTTATTATGGTTATTAATAACCGATATTATTGAGGTTTTCAAAGTCGCTTTAGCGCAATGGCTATTATTTTATCAAAGGATATGATTTATTCTACAATGGAAGGAATAGTCCCGAGTCGCTGCAGGCTTACGACCCGGCACTTGGGGGCTACATTATTCAATTTGAGATTACATGCAAGTCTCATGTCGCTGCAAGCATGCACCATGACACTTGGGGGCTAATGCAAAGTCATTTTTATTAGTCTTATTGAAGACCCGACTCATCACATCATAATGAGCCGGCCCTTGGGGGCTACCAATTGCTCTGTCTACATTCAAGGTACACAAATTTTCATCTATTATTGAAGGATCCACCGCCAGCTTGGTAAAGCACAAAGCTCTCAACCTTGTGGACGTGGGTTCAAGCCCCATGATGGGAGTTACATAATATAATGTTTGAAGTATATATAAAGTCCCAGCTCAATATTATCTTATCGAGCCGGCCCTTGGGGGCTACATGCCATCAAGTAAAGTCTACATGATCATATTTTGAAGTCCCTTCTCATTATTGGCATAATGAGCCGGCCCTTGGGGGCTATACGGGTTGAAGTTTTTATGAGCATCAGAAATTACAAGTCCTGTGTTGTCGCAAGCATGACAACCCGACACTTGGGGCTACATATGTGGAATACTCAGTTCGACTAGTGATTGAGATGAACAACTGGATTTCTTCAAGATTGTGACATTCATATTGAAGCAAATCTTAAGCTGTTACTACGTTACCTTCTTAAGATTTGAGGGCTACAAGTGAAGATTGTGACATTCATATTGAAGCAAATCTTAAGCTATTACTACGTTACCTTCTTAAGATTTGAGGGCTACAAGTGATAGGCATATAAGAGGTATATTTTCAAAAGCTGGTGTTAACAAACAGTTATGATCCGGTGCCATCAATATTTGTAAACCGGCAAAGTTCTACATGCTTAAACCGGCGAAGTTCTACATTCTTAAACCGGCTGAAGATCAGATGAGTATTTCAAAGACCAATATTTTTGTTAAGCAATGGGAGCTGAGTCAAAAAAGTTATTCTTCACAATATTTCTCTGTGACAAACCAATGTCAGCAAATTGATTATGAAGCTGGCCTATTGACGTGGATTTTCTAGAAGGAAATGACAAGGATTTACAGATGCTCAGGATCAGTTTAACATGGATAAATCCAAATTAAACTGGGGGCTAATGTCGGGGATATACCCCGCGGCGTAAACCGACCGGAAGTATAACCCGGTCGGACTTGGCGGTTTACTTAAGACCCGGCTAACACTTGACGATTCACTGGCGACCCGGCGGTTTACAGTTCATCGGTAATCCGGCAAAGCGGTCGAGGAGCGATAAGACCCGATGCGGTCTGATCGGCGGTTCATGAAGGCCGGTTCAACTACGGTGGGCTGGTTTATAAGGAAAGGCATAAGGAATATTTATCTTATAAGGAGTTAAGACCCGGACTTGTATCCGGTTTGTATGAGAAGGTAGACTAGTCCTAATCCTAATAGGACTCCACATGTAACCCGCCCCTTCAACATATATAAGGAGGGGCAGGGCTCCCCAAAGAGGGACAAGCTACAAGCAAGAAGAAACAATCTTAGGGCCAGACACACAAAGAGGAGAGCGGTTCTGGCGACTCCCTCGTGATGATAATGAGACCTAGCCTCAAACAGCATGTAGGGTTTTTACCGAATGATGTTTCCCGGGGCCCGAAGCTGTCTAAATCCCTGTCTTGTGTTGCGTCTCTCGATTCCGCTCAACCCCTCTCAAGCTACCAGATAGATGTGTTGGCCTCACGACTAAGTCCTTACATTAGGACATCTACCGTGACAAATCCACGACAAACTCCAGATCAGCCCTCCCGAGAGAGATTAGGGCTTGGCGGCGGCTCCGTGTCGTGAAATGCGATGAAACTTTCTCTCTGATTTTTCTCCCCGAGACGGAATATATGGATATGGAATTGAGGTCGGAGGAGGTCCAGGGGGCCCACGAGATAGGGGGCGCGCCCCCCTATCTCGTGGACAGGCCCTGGGCCCCCTGGTGTATTTCTTTCGCCCAGTATTTTTATAAATTCCAAAAAGTGCCTTTGTGGATTTCCAGCACATTCCGAGAACTTCTCTTTTCTACACATAAAACAACATCATGGTAGTTCTGCTGAAAACATTGTCAGTCCGGGTTAGTTTCATTCAAACCATGCAAGTTAGAGTCCAAAACAAGGGCAAAAGTGTTTGGAAAAGTAGATACGTTGGAGACGTATCAACTCCCCCAAGCTTAAACCTTTGCTTGTCCTCAAGCAACTCAGTTGATAAACTGAAAGTGAAAAAGAAAAACTTTTACAAACTCTGCTGCTCTTGTTGTTGTAAACATGAAAAGCCAGCATTCAAGTTTCAGCAAATATTATGAACTAACCATACTCATGATAACACATAGGTCTCACAATTACTCATATCAATAACATAATCAGCTAGCGAGCCATAATAATAAAACTTGGATGACAACACTTCCTCAAAATAATCATAACATGATATAACAAAATGGTATCTCTCTAGCCCTTTATGAGACCGCAAAACATAAATGCAGAGCACCTTTAAAGATCAAGGACTGACTAAACATTGTAATTCATGGTAAAAGATATCCAGTCAAGTCATACCCAATATAAACCAATAGTAATGAATGCGAACGATAGTGTGCTCTCCAGCGGGTGCTTTTTAATAAGAAGGGATAATGACTCAACATAAAAGTAAATAAATAGGCCCTTCGCAGAGGGAAGCAGGGATTTGTAGAGGTGCCAGAGCTCGATTTTAAAATAGAGATTGAATAACATTTTGAGCGGCATACTATCGCTATCAACGTAACAACTATGAGCTGGCTGTATCTTCCATACTACATACATTATAGGCAGTTCCCAAACAGAATGGTAAAGGTTTATACTCCCCCTCCTCCACAAGCATCAATCCATGGCTTGCTCGAAACAATGAGTGCCTCCAACATTCAACGGGTCCCAGGGGGAGTTTTGTTTGCAATTATTTTGATTTAGTTTTGATCTTTTTGGATCATGGGACTGGGCATCCTGGTTACCGACCCTTTCTCGTGAATGAGGAACGGAGTCCACTCCTCTTGAGAATAACCCACCTAGCATGGAAGATATATGCAGCCCTAGTTGTACATGAGCTGCTCGAGAATACAAAACAGAATTTCATTTGAAGGTTTGGAGTTTGGCACATACAAATTTACTTGGAACGGAAGGTAGATACCGCATATAGGAAGGTATAGTGGACTCATATGGAACAACTTTGGGGTTTAAGGAGTTTGGATGCACAAGCAGTATTCCCGCTTAGTACAAGTGAAGGCTAGTAAAAGACTGGAAGCGACCAATCGAGAGAGCGACAACGATCGTAAACATGCATTAAAATTAATTCACACCGAGTATAAGCATGAGTAGGATATAATCTACCATGAACATAAATATCATGAAGGCTATGTTGATTTGATTCAACTACATGTGTGAACATGTGCCAAGTCTAGTCACTCAATTCATTCAAAGGAGGATACCATCCCATCATATCATATCATAATCATTCTAATAGCATGTTGGCACACAAGGTAAACCATTATAACTCATAGCTAATCAAGCATGGCACAAGTAACTATAATCTCTAAATGTCATTGCAAATATGTTTACTTCATAATAGCTGACTCAGAAACGATGAACTCATCATATTTACAAAAACAAAAGAGGTCGAGTTCATACCAGCTTTTCTCATCCCAATAAGTTCATCATATATCGTCATTATTGCCCTTCACTCGCACGACCGAACGATGTGTAATAATAATAAGAGTGTACGTGCATTGGACTAAGCTGGAATCTGCAAGCATTCAACTCAACACAGAAGACAGGGTAATATGGGCTCTAAGTTAAATAAACATTCATGCATATAAGAGCCACTAAGCATTTTCAATATTGGCTTCTCGACCCCCAAAAGAAAAGAAAATAAAACTATTTACACGGGAAAGCTCTCAACAAGTAAGAAGAAGAACTAGAAATCTTTTTGGGTTTTCATTTTAATTTCTACTACAAGCATGGAAATTAAACTAACTAATTTTTTGGTTTTTCTTAAGGTTTATCAAACACACAAGAAGAAAACTAGAAAAGAAATTTAAACTAACATGGATAATAAAATGAAAGAGTATGAGCACCGACGACTAGTGTGTGAGCATGAATGTAAAGTCGGTGAGAAATACGTACTCCCCTAAGCTTAGGCTTTTGGCCTAAGTTGGTCTAGTACCAAGGACCGCCGCTACTCTCCCCGATGTAGTGGGAGGTGTAATCAGGATACCACTGGTTGATCATCTCCGGATCCCACTGGACAGATGATGCACGATAAGGGTCCAGCTCATGTTCTGGTTCAGGTTCAGGTTCTGGAGTAAAAGCTTGAGCTCGATGATTGTTCACCGCTTCCGGTGTGACAAGAAAGTTATCTGCAAGCAAATCAAACAACAAAGGCGCATGCAAAGTAATAATCTCAATGTGCTTCTTATTAAATCTAAGTTTATACAAGAGCATCTTATCTTCATTATCAACAATAAACTTGGGTGCTACCATGCTCTTGTAATCTAAGATGTGAGGGTGCAATTTTATCTCATCCTCCTCATAGTGCCTAATGGGTATCTGAAAATGTTCAGCAAGACGTGCAGCATAGATACCTCCAAATATGGGGCCTTTTGTACGATTCTCAGGGCTAGCCATTTAGCAATGACGACACCCATACTAAAAGTGTTGTCTCCCAGCAAAGCATGTTGAAGAATAATAATATCTGGAACGCTCAAATTTCCACTATTTCCACGACCAATCAAGCATCTACTAGCAAATATGGCAAAGTAGCGTAAAACAGGAAAGTGTATGCTAGATACTTTTTCCTCAGAGCCCTTTTTTGGCTCTTCTACAACAATAGTTTTAACAAAGCTATCCACATCTTCACGATGGGGTTCCTCTAATTCTCCCTCATAAGGTATCCTACATACCGCACAAAAGTGACGTAAAGACATTTCTTTGAATTCATCATATAAATGAAATGATACTGAAGGCGGTGACTTCTTAGGATAATAACAAAAGTTTTGCACGAAAGTATTAGTGAGTAAGAGATACTGATCGATTCGGTCGTTGATGAAACCGGTGAGGCCTGCAGTCTCGATTAAAGCATATAAATCTTCATGAATTCCGGCTTCTTTCAAGAAATCCTCGCATGCCCATTCACACGACCGTACTTCCGCTAAGCGAGGAAGATTATACTTGGGTTTTTCCTTCTCTTTGTCTTCTTTTTCCTTAGAGCTTTGGCTAGAAGAACCTTTAAAGAACCTCCTTCACATTTTCTGAAAATTTCTGAAATTTTAGTAACTTGAAAATAAAAGTGCATAAAACTAAACAAGATTGATAGCAACTACTCCTACAAGTGCCTAGAGTCTATATCATGCATTGGAATTGCTTGGGACCTAAAAAATTTAACATGCAAGCTCAAGAACATGGTCACCTATGCAGCAAAAATTTGCAATGAATAAATCACTAGAACAAAAACTATTTGGACCAATGGAGGAGTCACATACCAAGCAACAATCTCCCAAAGCAGTTTTGTGAATGGAGCTTTGAGCAAGGAGATCGAAAATCGCAGCAAGAAGAGCTAGAACTCATGCTTGAGCTGGATGGGGATATTTTTGGGTAGAAGATGAAGTGTGTGGGTGCTGGCATAAGTGGAGGGGAGCCACCAGGGGTCCACGAGACAGGGGGCACGCCCTACAGGGAGGCACGCCCTCCTCTCTCATGGCATGGTGCTTGGCCCTCCTGCAGTGTTTTCAATGCCTAAAATCCTCAAATATTCCAGAAAAAATCATACTAGATTTGCAGGGCATTTGGAGCACTTTTATTTTTGGGCTATTTTTTAATGCATGGATAATTCAGAAAACAGACGGATAATACTATTTTTGCTTTATTTCATCTAAATAACAGAAAGTAAAAGGAGGGTACAGAAGGTTGTGCCTTCTAGTTTCATCCATCTCGTGATCATCGAAATGAACCCACTAACAAGGTTGATCAAGTCTTGTTAACAAACTCATTCCGAATAACACAGAACCGGAGAAATTTCGAATAACACTAAGTTAGCTCAACAGGGATATGAAAATCCCCAACAATAAGAATATCATACTTTTTCTTAACAGTAGGAAGAGGAAATTCAAGGCCTCCAAAAATGATAGTTGGAACTTTTTCAATATAATTGATGCTATGAACTTGAAATTGTTTCCTCGGAAAGTGTACCGTATGCTCATTACCATTAACATGAAAAGTGACATTGCCTTTGTTGCAATCAATAACAACCCCTGCAGTATTAAGAAAAGGTCTACCAAGGATAATAGACATACTATCATCCTCAGGAATACAATAACAAAGTCTGTTAAGATAGTGACATTTGCCACCACAACAGGCACATCCTCACAAGTACAGACAGGTATAGCAGTTGATTTATCAGCCATTTGCAAAGATATTTCAGTAGGTGTCAACTTATTCAATTCAAGTCTACAATATAAAGAGAGAGGCATAACACTAACACCGGCTCCAAGATCACATAAAGCAGTTCTAACATAATTTCTTTTAATAGAGCATGGTATAGTTGGTACACCCGGATCTCCAAGTTTCTTTGGTATTCCACCCTTAAAAGTGTAGTTAGCAAGCATGGTGGAAATTTCAGCTTCCGATATCTTTCTTTTATTTGTGATGATATCCTTCATATACTTAGCATAAGGATTTACTTTAAGCATATCAGTTAAGCGCATACGTAAGAAAATAGGTCTAATCATTTTAGCAAAGCGCTCAAAATCCTCATCATCCTTTGACTTGGATGGTTTAGGAGGAAACGGCATGGGTTCCTGAACCCATGGTTCTCTTTCTTTACCGTGCTTCCTAGCAACAAAATATCTCTTATCATAACGTTCATTCTTTGATTGTGGGTTATCAAGATCAACAGCAGGTTCAATCTCTACATCATTATCATGGCTAGGTTGAGCATCAACATGAACATTATCATTAACATTATCACTAGGTTCATGTTCATCACCTGATTGTGTTTCAGCATCAGAGATAGAAATATTATTGGGATTCTCAGGTGTGTCTACAGTAGGTTCATTAGAAGCATGCAAAGTTCTATCGTTTTTCTTCTTATTCTTTTTAGAAGAACTAGGTGCCTCTAAATTATTTCTCTGAGAATCTTGCTCGGTTCTCTTAGGGTGTCCTTCAGGATACAAAGGTTCCTGAGTCATTCTACCAGTTCTAGTAGCCACTCTAACAGGAAAGTCATTTTTATTATTTAATTCATCAAGCAAATCATTTTGAGCTTTAAGTACTTGCTCAGCTTGAGTAGCAACAATATAAGCATATTTTCTAACGCGGTGAAGCTCATCTTTAACTCTAGACAGATCATCATCTACGCGTCCTATTTCGAAAGCATTATTCTTTAACTCTCTACCAAAATAAGCATTAAAACTTTCTTGTCTAGCCATAAAATCATCAAATTCATCTAAGCATGGGCTATGAAATTTAGTTGAGGGTATTTTAACTTTATCATATCTATAGAGAGAATTTACCTTTACTACATGTGTCGGGTTATCAAGACAATGTGGTTCTTCAGGCGGTAAATTAAGACCATGTATTTCTTCAATAGGAGGTAAATACTTAACATCTTCAGCTTTAATACCTTTTTATTTCATTGATTTCTTTGCCTCTTCCATATCTTCAGAACTGAGAAATAAAACACCTCTCTTGTTCGGAGTGGGTTTAGGAATAGGCTCAGGGGTTGGCTCAATTGGTTCAGGAATTACTTCAGGAACTGGCTCAGGAAGAGTCCAATTATTTTCATTAGTCAACATATTATTCAATAATATTTCAGCTTAAATCATTGTTCTTTCCCTGAAAACACAACCAGCACAACTATCCAAGTAGTCCTTGGAAGCATCGGTTAGTCCATTATAAAAGATATCAAGTATTTCATTTTTCTTAAGAGGATGATGAGGCAAAGCATTAAGTGACCGGAGAAGCCTCCCCCAAGCTTGTGGGAAACTCTCTTCTTTGATTTGCATAAAATTATATATTTCCCGCAAGGCAGCTTGTTTCTTATGAGCAGGGAAATATTTAGCAGAGAAGTAATAAATCATATCCTGGGGACTACGCACACAACCAGGAGCAAGAGAATTGTACCAAGTCTTAGCATCACCCTTTAATGAGAACGGAAATACCTTAAGGATATATAAATAGCGAGACTTCTCATCATGAGTAAACAAGGTGGCTATATCATTCAACTTGGTAAGATGTGCCACAACAGTTTCAAATTCAAGGCCATAAAAAGGATCAGATTCAACTAAAGTAATAATATCAGGATCAACAGAGAATTCATAATCCTTATCAGTAACACAAATAGGTGAAGTAGCAAAAGCAGGATCGGGTTTCATTCTAGCATTAAGAGACTGCTGCTTCCATTTAGCTAATAATTTCTTAAGATCATTCCTATCATTGCAAGCAAGGATTTCCAGAGCAGCTTTTTCATGCATAACATAACCCTTAGGAACAACAGGTAAAACATAATCATTGGGGGTACCTTCATCAGCACTATCATCAATAATAGGCTCTTCAGTAATTTCATCCCCTCTAACTCTAGCAAGTTGTTCATCTAGAAATTCACCCAATGGCAAAGTAGTATCACGCACAGAAGTAGTTTCATCATGCATAGCAGAAGTGGCATCATCGATAACATGCGACATATCAGAATTCATAGCAGTATCAGGTTTAGGTGTCGCAAGCTTACTAATAACGGAAGTAGAATCTAGTGTAGAGCTAGATGGCAGTTCCATACCTCCCCTCGTAGTTGAGGGATAAATCTTGGTCTTAGCATCTTTCAAGTTCTTCATAGTGATCAACAGATATAAATCCCAAGTGACTCAGAGAATAGAGCTATGCTCCCCGGCAACGGCGCCAGAAATTGGTCTTGATAAACCACAAGTATAGGGGATCACAACAGCTTTCAAGGGTAGAGTATTCAACCCAAATTTATTGATTCGACACAAGGGGAGCCAAAGAATATTCTTGAGTATTAGCAGCTGAGTTGTCAATTCAACCACACCTGGATAACTTAGTATCTGGAGCAAAGTGTTTAGTAGCAAAAGTGGTATGATAATAAAGGTAACGGTAGCAAAAGTAAAGATAAATGTTTTTGGGTTTTTGTAGTAGCAACGGAAAAGTAAATAAGCGAAGAACAATATGTGAAAAGCTCGTAGGCACCGGATCAGTGATGGATAATTATGCCGGATGCGATTCCTCATGCAATAGTTATAACATAGGGTGATATAGAACTAGCTCCAATTCATCAATGTAATGTAGGCATGTATTCCGTAAATAGTCATACGTGCTTATGGAAAAGAACTTGTATGACATCTTTTGTCCTACCCTCCCGTTCCAGCGGGGTCCTTACGGAAACTAAAGGATATTAAGGCCTCCTTTTAATAGAGAACCGGACCAAAGCATTAACACATAGTGAATACATGAACTCCTCAAACTACGGTCATCACCGTGAAGTATCCCGATTATTGTCACTTCAGGGTTGTCACATCATAACACATAATAGGTGACTATAGACTTGCAAGATAGGATCAAGAACACACATATATTCATGGAAACATAATAGGTTTGGATCTGAAATCATGGCACTCGGGCCCTAGTGACAAGCATTAAGCATAGCAAAGTCATAGCAACATCAATCTCGAACATAGTGGATACTAGGGATCAAACCCTAACAAAACTAACTTGATTACATGGTAAATCTCATCCAACCCATCACCGTCCAGCAAGCCTAAGATGGAATTACTCACGCACAGTGGTGAGCATCATGAAATTGGTGATGGAGGATGGTTGATGATGACGACGGCGACGAATCCACCTCTCCGGAGCCCCGAACGGACTCCAGATCAGCCCTCCCGAGAGAGATTAGGGCTTGGCGGCGGCTCCGTGTCGTGAAACGAGATGAAACTTTCTCTCTGATTTTTTCTCCTCGAGATGGAATATATGGAGTTGGAGTTCAGGTCAGAGGAGGTCCAGGGGGGCCACGAGATAGGGGGCGCGCCCCCTGTCTCGTGGACAGGCCCTGGGCCCCCTAGTGTATTTCTTTCGCCCAGTATTTTTTATAAATTCCAAAAAGTGCCTCCATGGATTTCCAGGACATTCCGAGAACTTTTCTTTTCTACACATAAAACAACATCATGGTAGTTCTGCTGAAAACAGCATCAGTCCGGGTTAGTTTCATTCAAACCATGCAAGTTAGAGTCCAAAACAAGGGCAAAAGTGTTTGGAAAAGTAGATACGTTGGAGATGTATCAACGTTCTCTAAGAACTTGTCCTTAGAGGAGCTTTAAGTGGTCATGATGGATTGGATCTGTCAAAAAACTCTAAGAAAAGAAAACAGAAAATTTCTCTGCGATACGGTGGTCAATAGGCTCGGGGGGTATATAAAGATTTTTTATCTTGGGAAACAAGCAAACGGAAGAAAAACGGAGTCTAGAAGGCACCCGAGGTGGGCAGCCAGGCGCGCCCTGGTGTCTTGTGCCCACCAGGGTCACCTTCCTGGTAGTTTTTTATTTTCCAATTTTTTATATATTCCAAAACTGACAGAAAATATTTTTGCGGATTTTCAGGAGTCTGTTAACTTACCGTATCACGTACCTCCTCTTTTTTACGATTCTGGAGTGTTCCGGAAGGTTTCCTTTATGTGTTCTTCCGGTGTCATAGTTTGGATAATATTGCTTTCGACATCAATGGGCGTACTTGATATATAATGTTTTATTCTTTGCCCATTGATAACCTTCGGGTTAGTACCTTCGGCATTATTTATTTTAATAGCTCCAGATCGATAAACCTCCTCGATAACATAGGGTCCTTCCCATTTATAGAGGAGTTTTCCTGCAAAGAATCTGAAATGATAGTTGTACAAAAGAACATATTCTCCAACTTTAAACTCACGCTTTTGGATTCTTTTATCATGCCATTTTTCTCTTTAAATAACTTGGAATTTTCATAGGCTTGGGTTCTCCATTCATCTAGTGAGCCAATATCAAATAACCTATTTTCACCGGCATGTTTGAAATCATAATTGAGTTCTTTAATTGCCCAATATGCTTCTAACTCAAGAGGAAAATGACAAGCTTTTCCATAAAAAAAATTATAAGGAGACATACCCATAGGATTTTTATACTCTTTTCTATATGCCCAAAGTGCATCATCTAATTTCTGAGACCAATTCTTCTGGGACCTATTGACAGTCTTTTGTAAAATTAATTTTATTTCTCTATTTCTAAGTTCAACTTGACCACTAGACTGAGGATGATAAGGTGATGCAATTCTGTGGTTAACATCATACTTAGCAAGCATTTTACGAAAAGCACCATGAATAAAGTGTGAACCACCGTCAGTCATTAAATATCTAGGGACTCCAAACCTTGGGAAAATAACTTCCTTAATCATTTTAATAGAGGTGTTGTGATCAACACTACTAGTTGGAATAGCTTCTATCCACTTAGTAACGTAATCAACAATAACAAAAATATGTGTATACCCATTAGAGGTAGGAAAAGGTCCATATAATAAAATCCGCAAACATCAAATGGTTCAACAGCAAGAGAATAATTCATAGGCATTTCTTGACGCTTACCAATATTACCGATTCTTTGACATTCATCACAAGATAAAAAAAACGTACGGGCATCCTTGAAGAGAGTAGGCCAATAAAATCCAGATTGCAATACCTTGTGAGCAGTTTTGTCTCCCGCATGATGCCCTCCATAAGCTTTGGAGTGACATTTCCATAGGATTTGTCCCTGTTCATGCGCAGGTACACAACGTCTAATAATACCATCTACTCCTACTTTATAAAGATGTGGGTCATCCCAAAAGTAATGTCTCAAAGCATAGAAGAATTTTTTTCTTTTGTTGGTATGTGAAGCTAGGTGGTATACATTTAGCAACAATGTAATTAGCATAGTCAGCATACAAAGGAGTGTTATGAGAAACATTTATTGCAGCTAATTGCTCATCAGAAAAACTATCATTAATAGGTTGTGGGTCATCAAGAATATTTTCTAACCTAGAAAAGTTATCAGCCACGGGGTTCTCAGCTCCCTTTCTATCAGTGATATGTAAGTCAAATTATTGCAGCAAGAGAACCCACCTAATGAGTCTAGGTTAGCATCTTTCTTCTCCATAAGATATTTTATAGCAGCATGATCGGTGTGAACAATTACTTAAGAAGCAACAATGTAAGATCTAAATTTATCACAAGCAAACACAACTGCTAAAAATTATTTTTCAGTAGTAGCATAATTTCGTTGGGAACTGTCTAGAGTTTTACTAGCATAATGAATAACATTTAATTTCTGATCAACTCTTTGTCCTACAACAACACCAACAGCATAATCACTAGCATCACACATAATTTCAAAAGGCAAGTTCCAGTCAGGTGGTTGAACAATAGATGTAGAAATCAAGGCTTTCTTGAGTGTTTCAAAGGCTTCTACACAATCATCATCAAAGACAAATGGAACATCCTTTTTTAAAAGATTTGTAAGAGGCCTAGAAATTTTAGAGAAGTCTTTAATAAACCTCCTATAGAAACCAGCATGACCGAGGAAACTACAAAAACCTTTGATATCTTTAGGACCTGGCATTTTCTCAGTTGCGTCAACTTTAGCTTTATCCGCCTCAATACCCCGTTCCGAAATTTTATGTCCCATGACAATATCTTCATTAACCATAAAGTGGCACTTCTCTCAATTCAGAACAAGGTTAGTTTGCTTGCATCTCTGCAGGACTCGATCAAGGCTACTTAGGCAATTGTCAAAAGAAGTTCTGTAAACAGAAAAATCATCCATGAAAACCTCAACAATCTTTTCACAAAAATCATAGAATATAGCAGTTGTACATCTTTGAAAGGTAGCAGGTGCATTGCAAAAAACCAAAAGGCATACGTCTATAAGCATAAGTTCCAAAAGGACAAGTAAAGGTGGTTTTCTCTTGATCAGGTTGTGAATGGGTATTTGAGATAAACCAGAATATCCATCAAAGAAACAAAAGTGTGTGTGCTTTGACAGTCTTTCTAACATTTGATCAATAAAAGGCAGAGGGTAATGATCTTTTGTAGTAGCTTTATTGAATGTTCTAAAATCAATTACCATTCTATAACCAATAAAAGTTATTTGCGGAATAGTTTCATTCTTATCATTAGGAACAACAGTAATACCTCCTTTCTTGGGGACACAATGAACAGGACTTACCCATCTACTATTAGCTATGGGATAGATTATACCTGCTTCTAGGAGCTTCAGTAATTCAGTTCTTACCACGTCTTTCATTTTAGGATTCAAACATCGTTGGTGATCAACAACGGGCTTAGCATCAAGCTCTATACTAATTTTGTGCTGACAGAGAGTGGGACTAATGCCCTTTAAATCATCAAGAGTATATCCAATAGCAGCTCGGTGCTTTTTCAGAAGCTTCAATAAGCTTTCTTCTTCATCTTCTGGAAGGTTAGCACTAATAATAACAGGATACATCTTTTTCTCATCAAGATAAGCATATTTCAAAGTGTCTGGCCATTGTTTTAATTCAAACACGGATCACCTTCAGATGGAGGAGGACCTCCCAGAGTTTCAATAGGCAAATTGTGTTTAAGCAGAGGACGTTTTTCAAAGAAAATCTTATCTATTTCATTTCTTTCATGCATATGCATCTTATTCTCATGGTCTAGCAAATATTGTTCTAGTGGATCAGTAGGAGGCACGGGAATAGAACCAAGACCAATTATTTCAACCTTACTAGGCAATTCTTTCTTATGATGCTTCCTACTTGATACGTCTCCATCGTATCTACTTTTCCAAACTCTTTTGCCCTTGTTTTGGACTCTAACTTGCATGATTTGAATGGAACTAACCCGGACTGACGCTGTTTTCAGCAGAATTGCCATGGTGTTCTTTTCGTGCAGAATAAAAAGTTCTCGGAATAACCTGAAAATCAATGGAGATAACTTTTGGAATTAATAAAAAATATTGGCGAAAGAATCAGCAGCAGGGGGCCCACACCCTAGCCACAAGGGTTGGGGCGCGCCCTCCGACCTTGTGGGGCTCCTGGACCTCCACCAACCTCAACTCCAACTCCATATATTCATGTTCAGGGAGAAAAAAATCAAAGAGAAGGATTCATCGCATTTTATGATACGGAGCCGCCGCCAAGCCCTGGTCTTCCTCGGGAGGGCAGATCTGGAGTCTGTTCGGGGCTCCGAAGAGGGGAATCCGTCGCATCGTCATCATCAACCATCCTCCATCACCAATTTCATGATGCTGGCCGCCGTGCATGAGTACTTCCATCGTAGGCTTTGTTGACCGTGATGGGTTGGATGAGAGTTACCATGTAATCGAGTTAGTTTTGTTAGTGTTTGATCCCTAGTATCCACTATGTTCTAAGATTGATGTTGCTATGACTTTGCTATGCTTAACGTTGTCACTACGGCCCGAGTGCCATGAATTCATATATGAACCTATTATGTTTCCATGAATATATTTGTGTTCCTGATTCTATATTGCAAGTTATAGTCACCTACTACGTGTTATGATCTGGCAACCCCGGAGTGACAATAGTCGGGCCCACTCCCGGTGATGACCGTAGTTGGAGGAGTTCATGTATTCACTAAGTGCTAATGCTTTGGTCCGGAACTCTATTAAAAGGAGGACTTGATATCCCTTAGTTTCCAATAGGACCCCGCTGCCACGGGAGGCTAGGACAAAATATGTCATCAAGTTCTTTTCCATAAGCATGTATGACTATATTCGGAATACATGCCTACATTATATTGATGAATTGGAGCTAGTTGTGTGTCACTCTATGTTATAACCGTTGCATGATGAATGCCATCTGACATAACTATCCATCATTGATCCATTTCTTACGAGCTTTTCACATATTGATCTTTGCTTCGTTACTCTTCCGTTGCCACTGTTACAATTGCTACGAAACTACTACTATCACTTTTGCCACTGTCACCATTACTTCCATACTAATTTTCTACTAAATACTTTGCTACAGATATAAAGTCTTTTAGGTGTGGTTGAATTGACAACTCAGCTGCTAATACTCAAGAATATTCTTTGGCTCCCCTTGTGTCTAATCGATAAATTTGGGTTGAATACTCTACCCTTGAAAACTGTTACGATCCACTATACTTGTGGGTTATCACTACTAAACTTAGAAAAATTAAACTCATGAGACTCATCACCAAAACTTACACCGATGGTTTGTTTCTTACAATGTATTTTAGCATTGACGATGTTCAAGAAAGGTCTACCAAACATAATGGGACAAAAAGTCATCTTGTGGAGAACCAAGAACAAGAAAATCAGTAGGATATTTTATTTTCCCACACAAGACTTCAACATCTCTAACAATCCCAGGTGGTGTGACGGTGTCTCTATTAGCAAGTTTAATAGTAACATCTATGTCTTCTATTTCAGCGGGTGCTATTTCATGCATAATTTCTTGATATAAGGTAAAAAGGAATAGCACTCACGCTATCACCCATGTCACATAAACCATGATAACAATGATCTCCTATTTTAACTGAAACAACAGGCATGCCAACAACAAGTCTATGTTTATCTTTTTCATTGGGTTTGGCAATTCTAGCAGGTTCATCACAGAACTAAATAACATGCCCATCTATATTTTCAACCAAGAGATCTTTAACCATAGCTACGCTAGATTCTACTTTAATTTGTTCGGATGGTTTAGGTGTTCTAATATAACTTTTGTTGACCACAGTTGAAACTTTAGCATGCTCCTTTATCCTAACAGGGAAAGGTGGTTTTTCAATATAAACAATAGGAACAACTGGATCAACATTATAAATAATAGTTTCATCTTTAGCTATTACCGGTTCTTCCATTTCTTATTTAATAGGTGGGTGATATTTAAACCACTTCTCCTTAAGGAGATCAACATGAGTAGCAAAAGATTCACAAAAGGAAGCTACTATCTCAGAGTCAAGTCCATATTTAGTGCTAAACTTTTGAAAAGCGTCGTTATTCATAAAGGATTTAACACAATCATACTTAAGCTTAACACCTGATTCTTTACATTCATCGAGTTCCCAATCTTCAGAGTTGTGTTTAATTATTTCTAAAAGATCCCACCGGAATTCAATAGTCTTCTTCATAAAGGAACTAGTACAAGAAGTATCGAGCCTGGATCGATCATCATGAGAAAGTCGAGCATAAAAATTCTGAATGATAATTTATCTTGAGAGCTCATGATTGGGGCATGAGTATAACATTGATTTAAGCCTCCCCCAAGCTAGAGCGGTACTTTCTCCTTCACGAGGCCAAACATTATATATGTAATTCTGATCACGATGAACTAGATGCATAGGATAATTTTTTTGGTGAAACTCCAATTTTAATTGATTCCAATTCCAAGATCCAATATCATCGCATAGCCTATATCATGCCAATGCTTTTCCCTTCAAAGCTAAAGGGAAAACCTTCTTCTTAACTTCATCTCTAAGTAAACCTACAAACTTAAATAATCCACAAATTTCATCCACATATATCAAGTTGAAAGTGCGTTATATCGACTACAGGGGGGTGAAGAGGCGATTTTTATGAATTCTTCACTGAGGAATTTGCCGGTGAGGAAATTCCTTAGCGAAGAACTACTTGCAGCGGAATAAGTATTCAAAAGTAAACATAACAGAATACAACCATGGTTATCATGATGAAATGAAGACAAGCACAGAGTACAGAAAGCGTAATCACAGGATAACACAGGATGAAGACAAATAGACTGAAGAAATTGAACTGAGGAAATTGAGAAAGTCTTCAGTCAAAGTCTTCAAACACAGATATGAACAAGCGCACAACACAGTTATGAGGAAATGAAAGAGTTGAGAAAATAGAACCAATAGGCTTGGTGAAGACAATGATTTGGTAGACCAGTTCCAACCGCTGTCTCAGTTGTACATCTGGTTGGAGCGGCTAGGTATTTAAACCTGAGGACACACAGTCCTCACCGTATTCTCCTTGAGCTAAGGTCACACGGACCTCTCCCAATCACTCATGGTAAGTCTTCAGGTGACTTCCGAACCTTCACAAACTTGGTCACTCGGCGAACCACAATTCCTCTTGGATGCTCTAGACCATGATGCCTAACCGTCTGGAAGAAGCACAGTCTTCAATGGTAACAAGCGTCAGATCCACACAGGATCAATCTCTTCAGTGATTCTCAATCACTTTGGGTTTGTAGGTGTTTGGGTTTGGGTTTTCCTCACTCGATGATTTTCGCTCAAAGTCCTCGGAGGATGGGATGCTCTCAAATGACAAGTGTATGTTTCTCTCGGAACAGCCAACCAGCTAGTGGTTGTAGCGGGAGGCTATTTATAGCCTAGGGAGCAGCCCGACATGATAAGACATAAATGCCCTTCAATAATATGACCGTTAGGTGGGTAGATATTTTGGGACAGCTGGCGCATAGCACAGCAACGGTCGGAAATTTGAGTATCAAATTACTCAGGGCTATCATGTTCCTCACTGTGTAGGCAATCCGCACTGGCGTATTCCTAACTCCTCACTCAGAACAAATTCCTCAGAGACCAAAAGAACTTCATCTCTGTCACTGAAGAATATGACTGAACTGTATGAGATTTCCAATGGCTTCACTCGAAGGGATTGGTAGGTGTAGGATTTTGAGTTGAGCATCACTTGAAAAATTTTCCTTAGTATTTCCTCGACCCCCTTTAACAAAGACGGTGTTTCCTATGACTCAAGAAAGAGAAAATGAAACTACGAAAACAAAAGTCTTCACACTTCATGTTCCTCGAATGAATACCAAGTCTTCAAGGTCACACTAATTTCTTCACTTTCAATGTCTTCAGAAAGTCTTCAGAAATCCAAAGTCTTCAAACGAAGAACTTCATATTTAGGGGTCGACTTTCTCTGTAAATATCAAACTCCTCATAGACTTATAGACCTATGTACACTCATAAACACATTAGTCCCTTAACCTATAAGTCTTCAATACACCAAAATCACTAAGGGGCACTAGATGCACTTACACAAGTGCATATCAGGATGTTCGGTTCCATCTCCTGCATAAGGATTTGCTAGCAGTTGTTCTATCATACCTGAAGGAATTTCATAACCAATATTTTAAGTAGGAACAATAGGTTGAGGGGTAACTAATTGTGGTTCCGGTCGAGGTGAAGATACCCCAAACAAACCCCTCAGAGGATTGTTTTCCATAGTAACAAGTGACAGTAAATTTCAGCATGTAGTAATAATTTTTCCTTACCAATTTACACTTACCAAGAGTGCTTCACTCCCCGGGGATGGCGCCAGAAAAGAGCCTTGATGACCCACAAGTATATTGGATCAATCATACTCCTTTAGATAAGTAAGAGTGTCGAACCCAACGAGGACAAGAAGGAAATGACAAGTGGTTTTCAGCAAGGTATTCTCTGCAAGCACTGAAATTATAAGTAACGAGTAGTTTGATAGCAAGATGATTTGTAACAAGCAAGTAACGGTAATGGCAACAAAAGTGCAGCAAGGTTGGCCAATCCTTTTGAGGCAAAGTACATGCCAAAATGGTCTCTTATAATAAGCAAAGCGTTCTTGAGGGTACACGGGAATTTCATCTAGTCACTTTCACCATGTTGGTTTGATTTGTGTTCACTACTTTGATAATTTGATATGTGGGTGGACCGGTGCTTAGGTGATGTTCTTACTTGAACAAATATCCTACTTATGATTAACCCCCTCGCAAGCATCCGCAACAATGAGAAAAGTATTAAGAATAAATTCTAACCATGGCATTAAACTTTTGGATCCAATCGGTCCCTTACGGAATAGCGCATAAACTAGGGTTTAAGCTTCTGTCACTCTCGCAACCCATCATCTAATAAATACTCCACAATGCATTCCCTTAGGCCCTAATATGGTGAAGTGTCATGTAGTCAACGTTCAGAACAAATTCCTCAGAGACCAGAAGAACTTCGTCTCTGTCACTGAAGAATATGACTGAACTGTATGAGATTTCCAATGGCTTCACTCGAAGGGATTGGTAGGTGTAGGATTTTGAGTTGAGCATTACTTGGAAACTTTTCCTTAGTATTTCCTCGACCCCCTTTAACAGTACGGTGTTTCCTATGACTCAAGAAATAGAAAACGAAACTATGAAAACAAAAGTCTTCACGCTTCATGTTCCTCGAATGAATACCAAGTCTTCAAGGTCACACCAATTTCTTCACTTTCAAAGTCTTCAAAAAGTCTTCAGAAATCCAAAGTCTTCAAAAGAAGAACTTCATTTTTAGGGTTCGACTTTCTATGTAAATATCAAACTCTTCATAGACTTATAGACCTGTGTACACTCATAAACACATTAATCCCTTAACCTATAAGTCTTCAATACACCAAAATCACTAAGGCGCACTAGATGCACTTACAATCTCCCCCTTTTGGTGATTGATGACAATATAGGTTAAGTTTTCAACTGGGATAAACATATGAAGTGTAAATACTGATATTGAGGAATTTGATTGCAAGATATAGAAGAACTCCCCCTGAAGATGTGCATAGTGAGGAATTTGCTTTTGACGCAATGCACACTTGAAGAGTAGAATCATGGAGATCTCCCCCTATATCTTGTAATTCATACACGCATTTGACATAATATATGAAGAATTCGAAATGCATGAATAAATATGGTGACTGATGTAATTCAGCATGGGTGCATAAACATTAATGAGGAATAAGCATGCAGAAAAAAAACAGCGAAAGTATCAGGCCACCATAGAGTTTAAGTTTACAACTCGATCCAGCAAAGTCATCAGAAGAACGAGAGTTGTAACTTAGCAAAAACGCCCATATAAGACAGACCCGCTTGAAGACTAACTCAAATGTCTCCCCCTTTGTCATCGAATGACCAAAAGGATCGAAACTGAGGACTAACGCCCAAGGTTGTTAGAATCGCGATTCTGTTATACGATTCTACGACTTTACGATCCAAACTTACCGATCCAATTCTACGATTTTAGTTCATAAAATCTACGTTTCTATGATCTTGGTAGTGAAGATTCTACGATTTACGATTCTACCATCAGAGCTCTGATCCGATTAAAAATCACGATTCTGACAACCTTGCCAACGCCCCTGGAGAATATCAAGTTGATGAAGGAGCGCCAGGGTTGTTGGGGTCGTGTGTTGATGTAGGGCCCGCCGCAGTGTCGTCCAAGTCTTCATGCTCATCGGTGTCACGTGATGAAGAATATGAGCTGGCCACCAAAGAAGGAACCTTGACCTTCTTGTATTTCTTCGGTGGAGGAGCAGACCAGTCAAAATCTTCCTTGAGACCCATTTTCTTCAGATCTTCTGTGCTATAAATGTGAGACAGAATAGCCCAGGTGCGATTGAGGGTTTCATGAAGGTAGTAATGGTTTTTCTTCACTGCATTGTGGGTGGCAGTCATGTTGTGAAGAATTGAACCAAACTGACGCTTGACCCATTTGAGATTGCAATCAACCTTCTGGTGAAGACTGAGGAGAAGATCACGATTAGTCATCACCCTGGGAGCTGTGCCTTGAGGATTTGACTTGGTTGCGTTGGCGGCAGAGTCATGAGTGGCAGAGTCATCATTGGTGGAATAAGATGCAGCTTTGCAAAATTGACCATCCAATGGACGAATGCCTTCATCAATAACAGCAGAAGCCTTGCCCTTGTCATCAGCTGAGGAAAATGTCCGTTTGAGGACTTCAATCGGGGGCAAGTAGCTGCAATGGTTCAGTGTATCAGCTTTGTAGTTGAGTGAAGAACTTGTTCTGATGAATCTCATAATCCACGGAGCATAAGACTTCAACTCAAATGGTGACATCGCGACATTGGCCAGAGTCCTCATGAAGAAATCATGGAAGCTTGCGGGAACGCCATGCATGATATTGAAAAGCAGATTCTTCATGATGCCAACGACTTCTCTTCATTCAAGTCGTGGCCCTTGATAGGACTCAATGTCTTCGTCAGAATGCGATAGACAGTCCGAGGCACATATAGCAATTCCTTCACGAGGAATTTGGTTCTTGTTGCCTGACCTAGCTTCAATGGCTTCATCAGCACTTGCATGTAGTGATTTGTAAGCTCCGGCTCTTGGTACATGCAACGAGCAGCTTCAAGGGGAGGACTGAGAGGCAAAGCATGAAGCAATTCAGTAGCTGGTGCCTTTTAGTGAGTGTTTTCGGTCATCCAGTCCAACACCCATGAATTCACATCTTCAGAGTCTCCGGTGATGTGCAGCATTGCATAGAATTGAAGAATGAGTTCTTCATTCCAATCAAAGATGTTAGTGCAGAAATTTAATAGTCCAGCGTCGTGAAGAACACTGAGGACTGGCATGAAGCACGGCAGAGATTCTATATCGACGTGAGGAATGTGATCATGATCGAAGACTTTGTCTTTGTTGAACAGCACTGAGGAATAAAAATTTGACTGGCTGGCAGTCCAGAAACGCCTCTTCCTAATGCGAGCAGAGTCGTAGGGGTTGTAATCAGTGAAGAATACGTGCTCGCCAAAGAAATCATCAGTTTTGAATTTTTGCTTCCTTGAGAATGGATCCTTTGGCATGGGTTGAGGAGTGTCAGTCAGTTGCATCATAACCTCAGGAATCGCAATCTTAGGTTCTTCAGGCTGAGGAATTTCTGGTTCCTCTTAAGTGGCAGTCTGTGTCTTCAAAGATTCAGCAACAGCAGTTTCTTCAGCACTAGTGGCTGGAATTTCTTCGTGAGCAGATGCAGTGGGTTGATTTTCTATAGAGCCCATTTGAACAGTTTGTGCAGGGGACTAAGGGATTTGTTGCAATGGCGTGAACAGAGGGGGGTTGGGATGCTGACTATCCCAAAAATCCTCATTCATAAATGGAGTGGTACTCCCAATGTCCACGTCAGAATTTTGTTCATCCAATTCCTCAACGCCGGCCTCTTCAGCAGTGAACTGAGGCATGGGCGAGGAGACAATTGGAGTTGAAGGGATTGCGTCCGCTTCAATTTGTTCATCCATCTGCTCTCAGGAAGCAGCAGAGGGAATGTCTTCATCAGATCCGCTGGGGATCACATATTCTTCATCGAAATGGACGATTTCCTTTGATGGCATGCTGGAAACAGGAACAACATCAATTGGATTTGCAAATGAGCTTTTCAATTTCGTCATCTTCTTCGGTGCTGAAGAATCTGATGAAGTTGATGCATTCCTTTTCTTCACAGCTGCACGCTCTGCAGCCTTGGTCTTCTTCACATCTGATGCAGATGGAAGGATTGGAGTTGGAGTAGGCGTAGGAGGAGCAGAGGAATTTGGTTGAATTTCTTCAGGCACAACTGATGTAGCTGCCCTGACTTCTTCATTTTCTTCAGGCGCACCACTAGTGGATTCCCTGGCAATTTCTTCAGCCGCTGGAATGCATTCATCAGCCCTAGAACTCACATTTTCTTCAGCAGCCTGATTTTCATCAGCAGTGTTGGCGTGCTCTTCTGTTGGTTGAGCAGATGCTTCTGCTTGAGGAATTTCTGGTTGCGATGGAGCTGCAACCTTTGAAGTGTATTTCTAAGTCAGTTTTACAAACCTGACCTTGGCTCCTTGCCAATCAGCATAGTAAGCATTGAAGTCATCACTGAGGCCTTTGATTTCAGCCTGGATCTTCACTAGTTCTTCAGTTGTCATAGTGACAACGTTTTTCTTCAGGAAGCGCTCCTTCCTCAGACCGAGCTTTCTTCAGCTGCTGGCCTTCTCAAATTTCCATTTCTCTTCTTCAATGAAGGCGGTCAAAACATGACTTTGACTAGGTGTGAGGTTCATCTCGGGAAAAGGTGTGTTGGGATCCTTGTGCGGAGATCGATGAAGTCTAGGATCAACCGGATCCAAAAGCAGTGGCACATTGCTTCCTTTGGCACTAGCGGCCTTGACTTGTTTGCCTCTGATGATTTCAGCAAGTTCTTCATCATCAGCCTCATCATCATCAGAGGGCACTTGGAAAGCAACCTACTTCTTGTGAGGACTTGGTCGAGGCCCTCGTCCAGCAGTGGTCTTCTTCTTCAGCAGAGAGGGGCCAGCTGAGGAACTTGGAGCAGCTGAGGAACTTGCAGAGGCTCTGAGGCAATAGATATGCCTGTGGTCCTTTGGCACGTGGCGAGATGCACTGGTGCAGAGGATTTGGACGGAGCAGCCGAAGACTTTGGCGGAGGAGCTGAGGACTTTGGAGGAGCAGGAGCAGTTTGAGGATTTGGCCGTGAGGGCTTTGAAGAATCTGGCCGTGAAAGCATTGCTGACGAACTTGGCCTTGGGGGCATTGAAGGTGAAGCACTTGGCTTATGCGCAGGCTTCTTTGCCATGGCCTTCTTCGGCTTGCTAGCAGAGGCCTCAGCAGTGGCAGCAGCAGTAGAATCTTCATTGAATTTCCTCATTGCTTCTCTAGCTTGTCTGGCCAACTTGGCCTGGCGCTTGGCCCATTCATCAGGATAATCCTCACCGCGCTTGAGGCTAGTGGGATCTGCTTCTTGGCCAGGTGCCAATGGAGGTCTTGGGCATGGAGGGTTGAGTGCAAATTTCTTCATGTACTTGGGAGTTACATACCTATACTCCCTCCACTCTCTTGCCCATCTCCTCTCTATCATCTGTATGCGCACCTTGCGCTGATTTTTGTCCTCTTTTCCAAACTTGGCCTCATCAGGAGTGCAGTAGTCAGCATATATGTCATCAGGGATTTCAAAAGCAAGATTGACCTCGGGCCTCTTTCCTCCCTTTTGTGGCTTCTTTCCATCAGCCATTTTCTTGGATGAAGAATTTGAACAATGGAATTCTCTGAAGAAGTATGCAACTTTTCTTCGAGGAACGCTGCAAATGAGTTAAGTTGATGAGAACCTAGTGATTCAGCAGCGGACATGAGTACCTATGAATAGAGTATAGTTGCGAGGAATTTGGAGAGCTCATATGCGTTCTCAGAAGGTTTAAAAAAACAAGTTTGAGGAATTTAACCAGATGAGTCTTGAAGAATTTCACTAAGCGTTCTTTGTCTTAGGTTCTAGAGTTGTACAGATCAGAAATCCACACAATGAGGAATCTTGAAGAAAAATATAACTTAGAGAAATGAATCAAGAACAGATGACATGGGAGGTGTTTAGTGTGTGAAGATTTAAAAAAACACCTTTGAGGATTTTGTAGAAATCATTTGAGTCAAAGAGGGAAGTAAAAGTAACTTTTAATTACCCTGGACGAAGAACACAATGAACTGGGAAGTGGAGATGTGAAGTTCGTCAGTGCAGATCTTGCACGCCCTAACTCGGTAGAGGAAGACAGCTATGGCAGCGGCGGAGTGAAGAAATCCACGGCTGGCGCGAGTACGGCGCCGACGAGGTCGAGGCAGTGAAACTCTTCCTCATCGGCGACGATGAAGTAGCGGCGGCGCTAGGGTTTGAGAAGCTCGAGCTGGAGTGAGGTCGAGCGGAGTAAAGGAGAAGTGAGGAAGGGAAGGGGCATTTATAGCCACGGTGAAAAACTGTTCGCCCGAAGAAATTGGACGAATGTGCACCTGACCCTTCTCATTCGCTTGACATGTGTCACCCACGTACTGAGAAATGGAGATCATGTGAGATCGTGGGTGAATAGATAAGTGTTTTCGTGGGATGCGGAACAGTTTGAGCAGCAAAGCCGAAAATTTTGGATAAGATAAGTTAAAAGTTATGTTCGCAAATTCTTCAGCTGACAAGGACACAGTGTAGATTTTGAACGAGTTTCAAATAGAACGCACATGAAGAATTTGTGAATAGATTAGGTTGAGTATAGTATAGAGGGGGAAGGGTCCGATCGCATTCACTTAGCAGAGAAAAACAACTTGAAGAAATAGCCATAAGTGAATGCTGTAGAGGACATAAACTCATATATATATATATATATATTGCCAATGAAGAAAAATGACGAAAACGGTGAAGACAATGCAAAGTTGAAGAACATGAACAACTGAGGAATTTTAAAACTGAGGAAAAACTCAAATTCAAAATTTTCAACTTTGGTGGTGGCGTGACCCACCGTATAAGAATGATGATTTCAGACACCGCGTACAATTGTCGTAGGGTTCTGAGAATCAAATTCTTCGTTAATTTCTTCACACTTAGAGTGTTATTCTTCATTGATTGAGTGTCCTTTCTGAGAATCAACTTAGAGTGCACATCTAAGTCATCAATTTTGCATCGGTGTTAGGATGAGTGTCCTTTCCAAAGAACATTCGAAGATTCTAAGATATTTAGCTCACACCGCAACTTGCTAAATCTCTTCTCATCCAAGGGCTTTGTGAAGATATCGGCTAGCTTTTCTTCAGCCTTCACATGCTCAATAGAAATGTCGCCCTTTAACACATGATCGCGAAGAAAATGATGACGAATCTGAATGTGCTTGGTATTCGAGTGCTGAACTGGGTTGTGAGCAATCTTGATGGCACTCTCATTTTCACAGAAGAGAGGCACATTCTTCAAGTTGACGCCGTAGTCCTTGAGAGTTTGCTTCATCCACAACAATTGAGCATAGCAAGAACCAGCAAGAATGCACTTTTCAGCAGAGATGCGGTGATACGCAGCTCTGTTTCTTCGAGGACCAATAGACCAAAGATCGTCCGAGGAAATGACATGTACCAGATGTTGACTTGCGGTCCACACGATCACCAGCATAGTCAGAGTTAGAATATCCAATGAGATCAAAATCTGAGCCCTTGGGGTACCATAATCCAAGTGTTGGTGTGTGAGTTAGATATAGAAGAATATGCTTCATAGCCTTATGGTGTGATTCCTTCGGTGTAGCTTGAAATCGGGCACACATGCAAACACTAAGCATTATATCTGGCCTAGATGCACATAAGTACAATAAAGAACCAATTATGGAGCGGTATACCTTATGATCAAAGTCAATACCATTTTCATCAATGCACAGATGGCCATTTGTGGGCATAGGAATTTTGACGCCTTTGCAATCTTGCATGCCGAATTTCCTCACTACATCCTTGAGGTATTTCTCCTGAGATATGACTATGCCATTGCGTTGTTGACGAATTTGAAAACCTAAGAAGAATTTCAATTCTCCCATCATAGACATTTGATATTCTTCACTCATCATATAGGCAAATTCATCACTATAACGTTGGTCAGTACAGCCAAAGATAATATCATCAACATATATTTGGCACACAAATAGTTCACCATCATAAGATTTAGTGAAAAGAGTAGGGTCGAGTGAACCGGGTTTGAAGCCTTTCTTCATGAGGAATTCCTTCAAAGTATCATACCACGCCCGAGGGGCCCACTTGAGACCATAAAGGGCCTTATTGAGTCTGAAGACTTTGTCAGGATTCTTTGGATCTTCAAAACCTGGGGGTTGAGCAACATATACTTCTTCCTCAAGCTTACCATTGAGGAATGCACTTTTCACATCCATTTGATATAAAGTGATATCATGATGGTTAGCATAAGCAAGTAACATGCGAATAGCCTCAAGTCTAGCAACAGTGCAAAAGTTTCATCGAAATCAATTCCTTCAATCTGTGTGTAGCCTTGAACTACTAGTCGTGCCTTATTCCTCACCACAAGGCCATTTTCATCTTGCTTGTTGCGGTAGATCCACTTTGTGCCAATGATATTGTGCTTGCGAGGATCTGGACGTTTGACCAGTTCCCAGTCGTTGTTGAGCTCGAATTAATGTAATTCTTCTTGCATAGCTTGAATCCACTCAGGCTCCATAAATGCTTAATCTACCTTAGTGGGCTCTGTGATAGAGAGAAAAGCAAAATGCCCACAAAAGTTAGATAAATGTGAAGCTCTTGAGCATGTGAGAGGACCTGGAATGTTGATGTCGCTGATGATTTTCTCAATCTGCACTTCGTTGGCAACGCGAGGATGAGCCGATTGTCGTCGAGGAATTTGATCAGCATTTTCTTCAGCACCATTTTCTTCAGCATTTTCTTCGGGTGCATTAGCTCGACGTTCTTCATGTTCTGGAATGAATTCTTCAGCAGATTCTTCGGTCGGAATGACATCCTCAGTAGCTTTGAACTTGATAGATTCCTCAGGTGCTGGTTCATCTATCACAGAAGGTAGGTGCTCTCTTTAAGAGCCATTAGTTTCATCGAACCGCACATCGACAGTTTCAACAACCTTGTGAAGAACGTTGTTGAAGACTCTATAGGTCTGCGAGTCCTTTCCGTAACCAAGCATAAAACCTTCATGTGCTTTCGGTGCAATTTTTGAGTTGAGATGAGGGTCTCTAATCCAACATTTAGCACCGAAGACTTTGAAATAACTCACATTGGATTTGTATTCAGTGAGGGGTTCATAGGCAGTGTTCTTGAAGAATTTGTGAAGATATACTCTGTTGATGATGTGGCACACAGTATCAATTGCATCAATCCAGAAACGACGAGGCGTTTTGTATTCATCAAGCATAGTGCAAGCCATCTCAGCAAGAGTCTTGTTCTTGCGCTCCACGATGCCATTCTGCTGAGGAGTTGTAGCGACCCGACCCGAATGGATCAAGTCTCTGTGCTTTCGTGTCATCCCTGGATCGGTATGCTGACACACACAGTACTCGAAGGATTTATAACAGAGGTAAATCACATGTATAAAGTAACGTAAATACTATTACCTCAATCCAAAAATAGCGGAAGGAACAAGGTTGTGGATTCCCATCAACACCAACGGCAAAGTTGAGTATAGGAAATCGTAACCCTAACGTATCACTTACTCGTCGTAAATGCGAAAAGTCTGCAACATGAAAAGTTGCAGCCCGAAAACGGGTCAGCACATGGAATATGCTAGCAATGTAACACATAGAGAGTAATGAAAGAATAAGCCTATACTACATGCATATATGGTTGGTGGAAAAGCTCTATGGTTATAAGGTTTTGCAAAAAGCCAATTTTCCCTACTACAAAGGAATAAATTTATTTAACTATCATGGTGGTTGTTAAACATTGAGAATGGTTGACAGCATTCTCAATCCCAATTAAAAGTACTCATTAACCCAACAATATTAATTAGAGTAACATGATGAGATCAACATGATAATCCAAGTACTAGATACTCAAAATTGTCCATAACCGGGGACACGGCTAACCATGATTAGTTTATACACTCTGCAGAGGTTTGCGCACTTTTCCCCACAAGACTCGATCGCCTCCGTTTGGTTTCTCACACTACATGGTGTTTGAGAAATGGATGACCGAGACATAGTCTTTCAGAAGCGCTAGCACCTTACATGTGGGTAGACCATACCAACCTACATCCCCTACATCTACTAGTCTACCTGTAAGAGTTCGCACAACTTAGTCAACTACGCCAGAGCCCATAATGGCTTGTGGCTGCACACGGAAGTTTCTAGTTTGAATAATCTCATGATCCCTTTTGAGCCTGGGTGGCGGTCCGAAGAAATACAGGCAAGTCCTGATAGAAACCAGGTGCCTCAATCCACCCAGATGTGTGTTTAAGTTGCCACCTTAAATAAACCATTAATTTAACAATCTCACATCTGTCATGGAATACACTCACCCAATCCACGTCTACTTGCATAGCAGGGCATAATAAGCAAACGTAGAAGTAACTCCCAAGGGTTTGATAATAAAACAGGTAATAGGTACTACCTCAATCTACTTCCCATAACCAACAATTTAATTAGATCCTAATCATGCAAGTGTTTGAGGAATAGATCTAATGCATAAAAACTGGGTATGGGAAAAGTATGATCGAAGTGTTACTTGCCTGCAAAGTTGATGAAGATGGTTCGCACTCAAAACTCTTGATAGTTCTACTCGTCACACTCCGGTCAATCTATCGTAAGCAATCAGTGGTAACCACACATAAGCAATCACTCAAAAGAGCGGAAAGATCGAAGAAAACAATTCGGAAAACATCAAAACCAATCAAATAACTCTTGCAACATAAAACAATTTCTAACAGTACCAAAATTATGTGAATTTGGCCTTATCAGAAAGTTTAGGTCAAGAGCTTCGATTTGCAAAAAGAATCAACTAAATCGGAGTTACGAAACTCAAGTTACGATCAAACAAAGTTTGAATTCTAATCTGGTCTAATTCAATTTTTAAACTTTCAAAAACAAGTTTGAGTTGGATTACTGGATAGAGGGAATCATAACGAAGAAGTGAGCGTTGGTTTCGTTGAATTTGGACTAACGAGTAAAAAGTTATGGTCGTTTGAAACAGAGGGACTCATCTGTAAATAAAATCATCACAGATAGGTCCCTGGCCGAAATTAAAATAAAAAGAAAAATCTAAATAGCGAACGTTCGTTACCGAACGCTCAACAGTGAAAATCGTTCGCTCCAGAGCCTAAACTAACGGACGCTCTCTAAATATTAAACCCTAACAAACAGGTTTATAAAAAAAACCAAGGGTTTTTCGAAAAGAAACCGGAGTGGTTTATTACCGGACCGGGAAAAACCGGCGGGTCGGGCGGCGGAGCGGATCCGGCGACGGCGGTCTCCGGCGAGAAGGGCGGCGGCTCCGGCGAACTCGGGGCGGTGGCTCCGGGCGACGAGGAAGGCGGCGAGGAGCACGGGGAGGGGCGGGGCGGCGAGGCGAGGAGGTTGGCGTCGGCGGTGGCTCCCGACGATGGAACGGAGCGGGGCGGCGGCGGTTGGATCTCGCCGGCGGCGGCGAGATGCGGCGCAAGGGCGGAGGTGAAGAGAGAGAAGAAAGAGGGGTCCGGGCGCCGGGATTTATAGGAGGGGAGGGGAGTCGCTGGCTTGGAGGAGGGGCAAGGTGGACGCGGAGTCGGGCCGGACTCGGCGGCGTGGCCCTCCCGTGCGGAGACGAACTCTGGAGCTCAGGACGACGGTGGCGAGGCTGGGTCAGCGGCTGGCTCAAGGCCGGGCCGCCCAGTCGGCGACGGGAACCCTTTTTTTTAACATTTATTTTGACAGAGACAAAAAAATAATAAAACCAAAGAAATAAAAATTTTATATAGGCATATAATATATCAAAATTTTCAGAAAAAGATTTCCTACAAGATGGACATTATTTTAGCTTCAAATAAAATACACACAAATTCAAATAAATCAAGGAGTGCTTCAGCTCTAATAAAATCCAATAAAAATCATTTTAAAAAATACCAAAATGAATTCAAATTTATTTCTCTCCAATTTTCTGATGTAGGGAATCATGTTACCCTATTTTCCATGTATTTTATTTTTGGAGAAAAATAATTTGAATAAAACTCAAATAACTCCAAATTGAAAATAAATTCAAAAGGATTTTGAATTTATTTCTTTGAAACTCCCAACTCATATTTCATATGCTTTGAAGAAGTCATTTTATCTTCTCTCGTGAAAATCATTGAGTTGCATAAAGTTTCAGAATTGGAAATATTCTCAAATCAAATTCAA
Organism: Aegilops bicornis; assembly: GCA_021605145.1. Lineage (NCBI taxonomy): Eukaryota > Viridiplantae > Streptophyta > Magnoliopsida > Poales > Poaceae > Aegilops > Aegilops bicornis. The sequence continues at coordinate 750,589,613 of CM038670.1, read as the reverse complement.
ATATTTTCAACCCCTTGTCATTTAAATAAATGGAAGAAGTCATGTCATCTTCTCTCCAGGGTTTTGTGATGAAAAGAATTTGAATTCCTGAAGATCATAAAAGCAAAATGAAAGTTTGGGAAAGTCCTTTTATTCCCTCTCATTTAACTTTCAAAAGTTTCAATTCACTCACTTTCGGTCAATCAATCAAACAATCAATCAAATCTATCTATTGGTTTATAACATTCCAAAATTTAGAATTTTGGGATGTTACAAACTACCACCCTTAAAATGAATCTCATCCTCGAGATTCGGAGAGGCTAGCAAGAAATAGGTTAGGGTTTGGGGGTCTCCTCAAATATCCATCGATCATCACAGGGGGTCTGGGGTGCTACCACCCTTAGAAGCATGGTTACGGTTCCATCAAAACTCCTATACTCCAGCCTTATTACTGACAGTGTCGGTCTTCTCAGATCGTAAGGAAAATTCCTTCTCTGGGCTCTTCCGGTAGTGGCATAACCTTTTTCTCAATTCTTTTGTCCTTTCATCATGGTAAGGTTATTCCGAAATTGGGTGTTCATAGCTGACGGGTCTGGCGCCAATTCTAAACAACTATCGGTATTCTCATGGTGGTCAACAATTTATGGTTTGTCCTGCAGAAAACGGGTCTGGGTTGAACCTCACCGTATATCCTACGATTGGCAATAGCTGCCGTGTACAAGGGAAAATACTTATACCATTCTAAGGTTCAAACATGGTTTAATATCGTCGTCACTCTACTATAGGTAAGTCACTCAGATTTACCATCCCACATAGCAAAGCGAATAATAAGAGTAAGTCGGTATGGTGATCAATCCATCCCGCACCCAAATCATTACCTTGTACATGGTTTAGCGAATCTCGCATTCTAGCACTCGGTCATCCTCACAAGCATTGCAGAATTTCTCTTGTCGACGAACCAAGTTCGGAAAATCCATTGTTTCTGCAAGCCAAACAAACATCTATCGTTCCTTAACAACTCTCAGGTTTTGCGTAACTCCTATAGAGTCGTCTGTCTATACAATCGTAACTTCTTCCAGGGTTTTTCCTTCAGCAAGAGTGTGCTGCTTCCTGGTAGGTCCTGGGGCCTGTGGGTTATGGCCCATCTCATCACTTGTAAACCTTGAAATCATCATCGCGGGCAACTGATCGTTAATCCAACATCCAACTTCACGGCATACTTAAATCCATCCAATTGTACTGTTTTCCTTCCTTCTATTGGCACCAAACTAGGACATGATTACTCAGACTCATCATGGAATTTACCTTGATCCATATTTCCAACATCATACCTCCTTTATATCCAATAGTAATTCATCTCTTCATCCTCGTGGGAATTCCCACATACCGAGATAAAACTTATACTTATGAAGTCCATACTCCACTTCATGGAACATCATTATCCTTTCCAGGGTCAAGCGTCCTTACAAGGAAATATTGGCCATCTCTGCATGGCACTTCTTCAACTGGAATACGTGAAACACATCATGAACTCCTGACAGTCCTTCGGGTGACTCCAACTTGTTTAGCCAATTCTCCCATATGTTCCAAACTCGGTATGGTCCTACAAATCTCGGGGCTAACTTTCCCTTAACTCCAAATCGTTTAAATCCTCGCAGAGGGGACACATGAAGACATGCTCCATCTCCAATTTCAGACTTCCTCCTTGCGTTTTTGAGTATGCATAACTATTCTGCCTGGACTGAGCTACCTTCAGTCTATCTCGAATCAACTTAACATTCTCTTCTAACTCCTTGATCACATTTGGTCCAAACAACTGACGGTCTCCAACGTCATCCCACACTCTCTTGCGGTATCAAACATATCGAGACAAAACTCCTATTCATTTTGTCCGAAATCCATTCGATGGGTATCCTTATCTTTCCAGGGGTCAACGGTTCTTACAGGTACTACCACCCTTAAAATGTTCCAATATTCCATAGACCATATTTCTCATATCCTCGAAATTGCTCAACATCTTTCCTCATAGGGTAACTCATAAAATCCAAAGCAGTACCAACACTGCTAACTTTATTGATTCTTAAATTATTACAATCTCTCGCTTTTCCATTACATGTCTCAACTTAACACCTCAATATAAAAGAAAAAGCTCTCACTTCTACTACTCCATTTCTTCTGTTACAAATTCAACTATATATCACCAGTCTCCTTCTCCTTCGGACAATCTCTGGCAAAGTGCCCTGCTACATTACAACGGAAACATATTACTTCTGACAGGTTTCGAGGTTTCCTTGTGATTATATAGCCTCCTTGGGTTCTTGGCTTCCTTTTTGGGCAATTGCTGAGGTAGTGCCCTGACTCCTTGCACCTATAATGGTGACATGACTCAGATCCTTCCTGGAATCCAATCTACTTCTCTTTCTGGACTTTTCCATTACAATCAGGGCTTCTATTTCCTGTGGGTCATACTCTACTTCCTCCGTCGGGAATTCTACTAGATCCCCATTCATACAATTCTGGGAGATGTGTCCTTCTTCTCCACATGAATAGCAAGACTTGGTGCAGGGTTTAATTGGTTCCTTTTTGGGTGTGTTCTCCATCTCTTCCTTTATCACAACTTCCCTTAGAACTTACGTGAGGGCTCCTTTCATTTCTTCTTTCTTCTGCTGGATGGTTCTTTGTACCATGGGGTAAATGTGGCCTTGGCGGGGTAGTGGGTAGTCCCTTCACACAAGAAACAAGTGATCTGCCCTAGTTGGGCATTCTTCATTTGGATGGCTTCCTTCACAATTAGGGCATTCATCCTTGTGTTCTTTATGGGTGTGTCCTATTTCTCCACAGAGCTTGCATGCACAAGGTTTCTTCACATCATTTCCATAAGGCTTCAACTTGTGGGACACAAACCTAGACTTTGACAAAGTCAACTTAATTTCTTTCCAAGTGGTTACTCCTTGCCGTCCATTGATGGTTTGGTACATCCTCCACCAAGTAGCAGCACCTCTTTCAAAGCATTGAAGAGCATGTTGGGCCATATTCTTTCCGGCTATAGGGTTATTCTCCATGTGATCCTCCATGTTCTGAATCCATCGGTCTGTCTCCAATTGACTCATCGATCCAGATAATATGAGCTCATCTCCATTCATCCTCTATCGGGTACAAGGGTTTTGGGGTGAGATAAGAGAGATAGACAGGGAGGGATACACACAATGCAAACAATTGTTTTGAAAAGGCAGATTTTATTGTGGCTGCCGGAAAAACAACAAACAAACGACAGCTCACAACAGTCGCATCTAACGTAAGGGTATATCAGGGGTTTGGGCTTCTAATGGTCAATAGATCTCAAAGTCATCAAACTCTTCAAGTCTTGTTCATGTCTCCGATGGCTTCTTCCAATCGTGCTTGTCCTACTCAAGTTCTTTTGCCAGATCATCTCTGTTGACGCGAAGTCTCTCGCGACATCCTTTAATATTTCCGGAGTTGCATTCCAAACTTCTGGTTTCATCAACCTTGATATGAACGATGATCCTACTGTGCTTCAGTTCCCGACAAATCTCCGGTATCTCGATGTTTTGCTCCTTCAGCTTGTCTACTTTCAGCTTCTGGGTCCTGAGTTCTTCACGAACAGCTTCCTTATCAAATACTGCTTCTTGTAGGTCCATCTTAACTTCTTGATGTAACACTCCGGATCTGGCGATACACCAAGAATGTTAAACTGCATCCTTGACGATGGATGCTCCTTCAGCCTTCTACCATCCAATCCTTCTGAGGAAATGCATGCTTAACTCAACACAGTGGTAATAGCATATGTGGGTGATAACCTCATGGATAGCCGTGTTTCTGCTCTTGTCATTTCCATGAGCTATCTCCCCATAGTTGATATCTCCTGCCTTAGGGTTTTCCTTGACAAAACTTTGAGTTCTGATGCTCCATGTTCCGGTCTTACTCCAATACACCTTGATCTCGGGTATTGACAGCTTCCATATTCTACCAAGTTCCATAAGGGTAGCCTTCCTTTGTCATAATAAATCTGGAACTTCTTCGAAGTCTTAAAAAATCTCCTAGTCTTCGGAGTCTTCAACAGTTGTAGTTTCCATTTACACGGAAAAATCCTCTTCATTCCAAATGGTCTTAGTTGTCCGATATCTTGCCTCCTTGGACTGGTCTCATCATCAGACGAATCTTCGAGTGGTCCAAAGGGAAAAGGGGTATGGTCTCACTAAAAGGGAATATTTGAATAAGCTTAAGAGAAGAGAGGTAAAAGATCTTTTTGAAAAGAAAGTTGTAGAGAAAAATCTTTCCTATGGGTTTGTCGGTTTCTAGGGTCACGCCCTACAAATAACATGTGCTCTGATACCATCTTGTAGCGACCAACCGAATGGATCAAGTCTTCGTGCTTTCGTGTCATCCTCGGATCGGTATGTCGACACACACAAGACTCGAAGGATTTATAACAGAGGTAAATCACATGTATAAAGTAACGTAAATACTATTACCTCAATCCAAAAATAGCGGAAGCAACAAGGTTGTGGATTCCCATCAACACCAACGGCAAAGTTGAGTATAGGAAATCGTAACCCTAACGTATCACTTACTGTCGTTCGAAAAGTCTGCAACATGAAAAGTTGCAGCCCAAAAACGGGTCAGCACATGGAATATGCTGGCAATGTAACACATAGAGAGTAATGAAAGAATAAGCCTATACTACATGCATATATGGCTGGTGGAAAATCTCTATGGTTATAAGGTTTTGCGAAAAGCCAATTTTTCCCTACTACAAAGGAATAAATTTATTTAACTATCATGGTGGTTGTTAAACATTGAGAATGGTTGACAGCATTCTCAATCCCAATTAAAAGTACTCATTAACCCAACAATATTAATTAGAGTAACATGATGAGATCAACATGATAATCCAAGTACTAGATACTCAAAATTGTCCATAACCGGGGACACGGCTAACCATGATTAGTTTATACACTCTGCAGAGGTTTGCGCACTTTTCCCCACAAGACTCGATCGCCTCCGTTTAGTTTCTCGCACTACATGGTGTTTGAGAAACGGATGACCGAGACATAGTCTTCGTAAGCGCTTAGCACCTTACATGTGGGTAGACCGTACCAACCTACATCCCCTACATCTGCTAGTCTACTCGTAAGAGTTCGCACAAATTTTAGTCAACTACGCCAGAGCCCATAATGGCTTGTGGCTGCATTACGAAAGTTTCTAGTTTGAATAATCTCATGATCCCTTTGAGCTGGGTGGCGGTCCAAGAAATACAGTAAGTCCTCGATAGAAACCAGGTGCCTCAATCCACCAAGATGTGTGTTTAAGTTGCCACCTTAAATAAACCATTAATTTAACAATCTCACATCTGTCACGGAATACACTCACCCAATCCACGTCTACTTGCATAGCAGGGCATAATAAGCAAACGTAGAAGTAACTCCCAAGGGTTTGATAATAAAACAGGTAATAGGTACTACCTCAATCTACTTCCCATAACCCACAATTTAATTAGATCCTAATCATGCAAGTGTTTGAGGAATAGATCTAATGCATAAAAACTGGGTATGGGAAAAGTATGATCGAAGTGTTACTTGCGTGCAAAGTTGATGAAGATGGTTCGCACTCAAAACTCTTGATAGTTCTACTCGTCACACTCCGGTCAATCTATCGTAAGCAATCAATGGTAACCACAGATAAGCAATCACTCAAAAGAGCGGAAAGATTGAAGAAAACAATTCAAAAAACATCAAAACCAATCAAATAACTCTTGCAACCTAAAACAATTTCTAACAGTACCAAAATTATGTGAATTTGGCCTTATCAGAAAGTTTAGATCAAGAGCTTCGATTTGCAAAAAGAATCAACTAAATCGGAGTTCTGAAACTCAAGTTACGATCAAACAAAGTTTGAATTCTAATCTGGTCTAATTCAATTTTAAACTTTCAAAAACAAGTTTGAGTTGGATTACTGGATAGAGGGAATCATAACGAAGAAGTGAGCGTTGGTTTCGTTGAATTTGGACTAACGAGTAAAAAGTTATGGTCGTTTGAAACAGAGGGACTCATCTGTAAATAAAATCATCACAGATAGGTCCCTGGCCGAAATTAAAATAAAAATAAAAATCTAAATAGCGAACGTTAGATCGAACGCTCAACGATGAAAATCGTTCGCTCCAGAGCCTAAACTAACGGACGCTCTCTAAATAATTAAACCCTAACAAACCGGTTTATAAAAAAACCAAGGGTTTTTCGAAAAGAAAACGGAGTGGTTTATTACCGGACCGAAAAAAAAAACCGGTGGGTCGGGTGGCGGAGCGGATCCGGCGACGGCGGTCTCCGGCGAGAAGGGCGGCGGCTCTGGCGAACTCGGGGCGGTGGCTCCGGGCGACGAGGAAGGCGGCGAGGAGCACGGGGAGGGGCGGCGCGGCGAGGCGAGGAGGTTGGCGGCGTCGGCGGTGGCTCCCGACGACGGAACGGAGCGGGGCGGCGGCGGTTGGATCTCGCCGGCGGCGGCGAGATGCGGCGCAAGGGCGGCGGTGAAGAGAGAGAAGAGAGAGGGGTCCGGGCGCCGGGATTTATAGGAGGGGAGGGGAGGCGCTGGCTTGGAGGAGGGGCAAGGTGGACGCGGAGTCCGGCCGGACTCCGGCGGCGGCGGCTCCCGTGCGGGAGACGAACTCCTGCGGGAGCTCAGGGACGGCGGTGGCGAGGCCTGGGCCGCGGCCTGGCTCGGGCGCTGGGCCGGCCCAGTCGGCGACGGGAACCCTTTTTTTTACATTTTTTTTACAGAGACAAAATAATAATAAAACCAAAGAAATAAAAATTTTATATAGGCATATAATATATCAAAATTTTCAGAAAAAGATTTCCTACAAGATGGACATTATTTTAGCTTCAAATAAAATACACACAAATTCAAATAAATCAAGGAGTGCTTCAGCTCTAATAAAATCCAATAAAAATCATTTTAAAAAATACCAAAATGAATTCAAATTTATTTCTCTCCAATTTTCTGATGTAGGGAATCATGTTACCCTATTTTCCATGTATTTTATTTTTGGAGAAAAATAATTTGAATAAAACTCAAATAACTCCAAATTGAAAATAAATTCAAAAGGACTATGAATTTATTTCTTTGAAACTCCCAACTCATATTTCATATGCTTTGAAGAAGTCATTTTATCTTCTCTCGTGAAAATCATTGAGTTGGATAAAGTTTCAGAATTGGAAATATTCTCAAATGAAATTCAAATATTTTCAACCCCTTGTCATTTAAATAAATGGAAGAAGTCATGTCATCTTCTCTCCAGGGTTTTGTTATGAAAAGAATTTGAATTCCTGAAGATCATAAAAGCAAAATGAAAAGTTTGGGAAAGTCCTTTTATTCCCTCTCATTTAACTTTCAAAAAGTTTCGAATTCACTCACTTTCAGTCAATCAATCAAACAATCAATCAAATCTATCTATTGGTTTATAACATTCCAAAATTTAGAATTTTGGGATGTTACAGGAGTATAAGGAGCAGATAACTCATGAGTAATACCAAGTTCATAGGGATAGTCATCAAGACCAGAATTCTTGAACTCAGTTCCATTATCACTTCTGATGTGCTTGATCTTCACACCAAAGTTGGTTGAAGCCCTCGAGGAAAATCGTTTGAAGACTTCCTGCACTTCATGTTTGTAAGTAACAATGTGTACCCATGTGTATCGAGAGTAATCATAAACAATAACAAAGCCATATTGAGATGCATCATTTGAAACTGCAGAATAATGGTTAGGACCGAAGAGATCCATATGAAGCAATTCAAGTGGACGAGTAGTAGTCATGATAGTCTTTGCTGGATGCTTAGCCTTGGTTATATTTCCAGCTTCACAGGCTCCGCGTAAGTGATCCTTGAGGAATTTGACATTCTCAATGCCAATGACATGCTTCTTCTTTGCAAGCGTGTGCAAATTCCTCATGCCTGCATGACCAAGTCGTCGATGCCATAGCCAGTCTTCTGAAGCTTTTGCAAGTAGGCACACGGCTGGTTGTGGTCCTATAGACAAATCAACATTATACAAGTCTCCTCTCCTAAAGCCTTCGAAGACTTTGGAATTGTCAGCTTCCATGACCACAACACAATGATACTTGCCAAAGACAACAACCATATCAAGATCACAAAGCATTGAGACAGACATGAGGTTGCATCCTAAGGACTCGACAAGCATGACTTTGTCCATGTGTTGATCCTTTGAGATCACAACCTTACCTAGACCCAATACCTGACTTTTGCCTTTGTCAGCGAAGATGATATGCTTCAGATGAGATGGAGATAAGGGAGCATCCATCAATAGATTCCTGTCACCAGTCATGTGATTTGTACGTCCACTATCGAGGACCCACTCAGTGGCTTTGGGTTGATCATCCTGCAAATGAAGTAGTGCAGCTTACGAACTCATATACTTCATCAACGAAGAATATGACATCAATTCATCAGATCAATTTCATCAAGCAACAGAATAGATAAAGCAATATGAGGACATAAGAAATGAGAGTTCATTTCTTCATGATTAGCCTGCGTCCTATCAGGCAATTTCAGGTCTCCAGCAAATTCTTCAGACGATTGAGCACGTCTGGAGACCTGACCCTGCATAAGAGATTAGTTCTTTTTCTTCACCACCCACATCTGAAGGGGTGGCAAAGAGTTCATCACTCTGCGAGCTCCATACGAGAAAGGTGGCATAGAAGCCAGTCCATTTTGTTTCACATAAGAGGAGTTAGGATAAGCATATCAATAAGCTGAAAAATTCTTTGAGGACTTATGAACATAATGGTTAGAAGAATAATGCTCATATTCATAGCCCTTAGCTCTTCCCTGTGAAACAGAGTTGTTAGCACGATGATATTCATATGAGGACTTTGATCCTTTTGAGGAATTTGATCCACGCGAGGAATTGAATCCATATGAAGAATTTGGTCCATATGAAGAATTTGATCTGGGGTTCCTATTCTTCACAGGTGGTGTCATGAGGACATTCACCTGAAGAATTTCAAGGCACCTTTTGGGAACCCAGATTTTCTTCAAAGGGGAACCGTTCCTGCAGTTAGTGCCAACATATCTAGCAAATAATTCACCATTCTGATTTTTGAACAGTTTATAGTTGGAGTCAAATGACTCATCAGAAGAATGAGAAGATTCACATGTAAAGCCAGATATATTAGATGGATCAACTAGAGGTCCCTTTGAAGCAACCCATGAGGTTTTGGGGTATTGCTCAGGCTTCCAATATGTACCATCAGCATTAAGTTTCCTCTCAAAGGCAATACCCTCTTTCCTAGGGTTCCTGTTGAGGATCTACTTTTTAAGCACATCACAAAGAGTCTGATGCCCTTTGAGGCTTTTGTACATGCTAGTCATGTACAATTCCTTCAGCCCTGCATCATCAATGATACTAGCAATGTCCTCAAATGAGAAATTAGTGATAGCAGAGGCAGTTGATGAATTTGTAGTATTAGATGCATTTGAACATTTAGGTGAAGAATTAGCAGATTCACGTTCAATGCATTTCAAGCATGGAGGAAAAAATTCTTCCTGAGAAGCGTTGATTTGTTGAGCAAGTAATGAAACGCGCTCCTTCTAAAGATCTTCATAACTCACTCTTACCTTTTCAAGATCTTGCTTTCTTTGAAGAAATTCATAAGAAAGCTTCTCATGATCAGATAAGAGAGTGTTATGATGACCTTGAAGGGTGTCAAACTTAGATCAAGTCTCAAGACTCTCAGCCAAAGCTTTCGACTGATCCATTTCTTCACCCAACATATGATCACTCTTATTTAGCATGTATTGAACTTTTTCCAAAGCTCTTTATTGTTTAGTGGCAAGGGAAGCAAGTTTGACATAGCTGGGTCCAAATTCATCACCAGATTCATCAACACTGGATTCCGATAGATAGCATTCAGTTACCTTTGCATCTTTTGCCATAAGGCATGGTGAAGAAGATGATGATTCGGGTTCGAATGTCATTGCTTTGAGAGATTCCTTGAAGTCCTCAAACCAAGGATCATGACGGGTTCGATGACCTTCATAGACCTCAGAGAGACGGTCCCAGATAAGCTTTGCATGATCGAGATGCATGATATTCCTGGACTGATTTTGAGACAAACAGGAGCAGATGACGTCCTTCGCCGTGAGGTTGAGAAGAGTGTATTTGCGAATGTCATCAGCTTCCGCCATCTTGCACAGATCGGTCAGACCGATTTCAGTGACGGTCCACAGCTCGCTGTTCATCGCCATGAGGCGCTTCTTCATCATGGCCTTCCACTTGGGATACTCGTGACCGTCAAAGATGGGGCATTACACAGTCTTCATTCCTGTGGTCGACATAACTAAAACTCCAAAGCGGTTAAACCAAAATCACATGTAACAAGGGAGTACCTCGCTCTGATACCAATTGAAAGTGCATTATATCGACTAGAGGGGGGGTGAATAGGCGATTTTTATGAATTCTTCACTAAGGAATTTGTCGATGAGGCAATTCCTTAACGAAGAACCACTTGCAGCGGAATAGGTTCTCAAAAGTAACATAACAGAATACAAGCATGGTCATCATGATGAAATGAAGACAAGCACAGAGTACAGAAAGCGTAATCACAGGATAACACAGGATGAAGACAAACAGACTGAAGAAATTGAACTGAGGAAATTGAGAAAGTCTTCAGTCAAAGTCTTCAAACACAGATATGAACAAGCGCACAACACGGTAATGAGGAAATGATAGAGTTGAGGAAATAGAACCAGAGGGCTTGGTGAAGACAATGATTTGGTAGGCCGATTCACATTGCTGTGTCGGTTGTACATCTGGTTGGAGCGGCTAGGTATTTAAACTCGAGGACACACAGTTAGGACACACAGTCCTCACCGTATTCTCCTTGAGCTAAGGTCACACAGACCTCGCCCAATCACTGTGGTAAGTCTTGGTGACTTAGAACCTTCACAAACTTGGTCACTCGGCGATCCACAATTCCTCTTGGATGCTCTAGACCATGACGCCTAACCGTCTAGAAGAAGCACAGTCTTCAAAGGTAACAAGCGTCGGATCCATGCAGGATCAATCTCTATAGTGATTCTCATTCACTTTGGGTTTGTAGGTGTTTGGGTTTGGGTTTTCCTCACTCGATGATTTTCGCTCAAAGTCCTCGGAGGATGGGATGCTCTCAAATGACAAGTGTCCGTTTCACTCGGAGCAGCCAACCATCTAGTAGTTGTAGGGGCGGCTATTTATAGCCTAGGGAGCAGCCTGACATGATAAGACATAAATGCCCTTCAACAATATGACCATTAGGTGGGTAGATATTTTGGGACAGCTGGCGCATAGCACAGCAACGGTCGGAAATTTGAGTATCAAATTCCTCAGGGCTATCATGTTCCTCACTGTAGGCAATCCAAGACCGGCAAATTCCTAACTCCTCGGTCCGAACAAATTCCTCGGAGACCGGAAGAACTTTGTCTACATCCTTTGGAGAATATGACTGAACTGTATGAGATTTCCAATGGCTTCACTCAAAGGGATTGGTAGGTGTAGGATTTTGAGTTGAGCATCACTTGGAAATTTTTCCTTACTATTTCCTCGACCCCGTTTAAAAGTACGGTGTTTCCTATGACTCAAGAAAGAGAAAATGAAACTACGAAAACAAAAGTCTTCACGCTTCATGTTCCTCGAATGAATACCAAGTCTTCAAGGTCACACCAATTTCTTCACTTTCAAAGTCTTCAGAAATGCAAAGTCTTCAAACGAAGAACTTCATTTTTAGGGGTCGACTTTCTCTGTAAATATCAAACTCCTCATAGACTTATAGACCTTTTTACACTCATAAACACATTAGTCCCTTAACCTATAAGTCTTCAATACACCAAAATCACTAAGGGGCACTAGATGCGCTTACACAAGTGCATATCAGGATGTTCGGTTCCATCTCCTGCATAAGGATTCGCTAGCAGTTGTTCTATCATACCTGAAGAAATTTCATAACCAATATTTTCGGTAGGTACAGTAGGTTGAGGGGTAACTAATTGTGGTTCTGGTCGAGGTGAAGATACCCCAAACAAACCCCTCAAAGGATTGTTTTCCATAGTAACAAGTGACAGTAAATTTCAGCATGTAGTAATAATTTTTCCTTACCAATTTACACTTACCAAGAGCGCTTCACTCCCCGGGAATGGTGCCAGAAAAGAGCCTTGATGACCCACAAGTATATTGGATCAATCATAGTCCTTTAGATAAGTAAGAGTGTCGAACCCAACGAGGACAAGAAGGAAATGACAAGTGGTTTTCAGCAAGGTATTCTCTGCAAGCACTGAAATTATAAGTAACGAGTAGTTTGATAGCAAGATGATTTGTAACAAGCAAGTAACGGTAATGGCAACAAAAGTGCAGCAAGGTAGGCCAATCCTTTTGAGGCAAAGGACATGCCAAAATAGTCACTTATAATAAGCAAAGCGTTCTTGACGGTACACGGGAATTTCATCTAGTCACTTTCACCATGTTGGTTTGATTTGTGTTCACTACTTTGATAATTTGATATGTGGGTGGACCGATGCTTAGGTGATGTTCTTACTTAAACACTCTGTTGGAAAAGGCAGTGCCTAGGAGGCGCTTAGGCACGCCTAGGCACTAGGCAATGGCCAAACGCCTCGCCTATGGCATAAATGGAGGTCTAGGCAGGGCAAGCAAGGAATTGCCTACCCAAGCAAGAAATCATGCCACATCTCTGCCTCGATATGCCAAACGGGTTATATTTCGATGGCACTAGGTGGTAATTAACTTATTTATATGCCCTAAACTGATATCAACATCCATATAATAATCACAAGTACACTACCAGTAAAAACTATATTACCGCCTAGGCCGCGCCTAGGGCGCTTAGGCACCGCCTAGGCACTAGGCGATGGCCAACTGCCTCGCTTACGCCTACCGCTTTTTCCAACCTTGCTTGAACAAATATCCTACTTATGATTAACCCCCTCGCAAGCATCCGCAACAATGAGAAAAGTATTAAGAATAAATTCTAACCATGGCATTAAACTTTTGGATCCAATCGGTCCCTTACGGAATAGCGCATAAACTAGGGTTTAAGCTTCTGTCACTCTCGCAACCCATCATCTAATAACTACTCCACAATGCATTCCCTTAGGCCCTAATATGGTGAAGTGTCATGTAGTGGACGTTCACATGACACCACTAAGGGAATCACAACATACATATCATCAAAATATCGAACACATATCAAGTTCACATGATTACTTGCAACAAGATTTCTCCCGTGACCTCAAGAACAAAAGTAACTACTCATATGTAATAATCATGCTCAAGATCGGAGGGGTATTAAATAGCATAATGGGTCTGAACATATAATCTTCCACCAAATAAACCATATAGTAATCAACTACAAGATGTAATTAACACTAATAGTCACCCACAAGTATCAATCTATAGTTTTGATACAAAGATTGAACACACGAGATGAACTAGGGTTTGAGAGGAGATGGTGCTGTTGAAGATGTTCATGAAGATTGCCCTCCCCAAGAAGGGATAGTCATTGGTGATGATGATGACGATGATTTTCCCCTCCGGGAGGGAAGTTCCCCTGACGGTATCGCTCCGTCGGAGGGCAAAAGTGCTCCTGCCCAAGTTCCACCTCGAGACGGCGGCGCTTCGTCCCGAAAGGCCTCTACTTATTTATTTTTCTAGGTCAAAATGACTAATATACCAGAAGAGGGGCACCTGAGGTGGGCCGAGGAGGGCACAACCCACCAGGGCGCACCAAGGTGGATTGTGCCTACTTGGTGGGCCCCCTCTAGTACTTATTGGCTCTAGTATTTCTTATATATACCATAAAAAATCTTCGTGAAGTTTCAGCTTATTTGGAGTTGTGCAGAATAGGTAGCATGGCGTAGCTTTTTCAGGTCCAGAGTTCCAGCTGCCGGTATTCTCCCTCTCTGTGTGTACCTTGCATATTATTAGAGAAAAGGCATTAGAATCACTCCAAAAAGCATTATTATACATAAAAATAATATAAATAATAGTAGGAAAACATGATGCAAAATGACGTATCAGCAGGCGCCCCTTTTTCTCCCCCTCCTCCCAGTTGCCGATGAGCAAAGCGCTTGGCCATTACCTTCCCACTTGCATATGGTTCATTTTATTTGTTTTTATTTATCCTACTATTTTTACTTAAATCAAGAAAAAATCTACTAAATATATCTTCTGAAATGACTATCCAAGAACATTTGAAACTTGCAATAAAGCAAAAGGGATACAAGATACTGTCTTTGGATACTAATGAAGCAAAGATAAAAGAATGGTTAGAAACGGTGAACCACTGCTCATCCATAATAGTTAATGGACGCCAGCTACCAGGTGAAGACTAAGTCGGAGAAGCATCTGAGTTGTGAGTGTAAGTACAATATCGATCCAGCATTAGTTACTTATAATAGTAGTGATAAATACACTGCTAGTATGGAGATCGTAGAACTTGTATTTTATATGGGTGCTTATGAGATTGTACGTCGAATAAATAATACGGGTTTGAAATGCATGGCACTTAATGGTGTCTATGATAAAATGCATCCTATTCACTATTTTTGGTGAGAAAATTTTCATGGAAGAAACTATTCTTTTGCAGGAACCACAAAAAGATGAAGGAAATGATGCACACCATGAAGATCAAGAAACTCACATTTATGTATGGCCACAAGAATTGATAAGCGAACATGAATTAAACAATCACCAAACTAACTTGCAGCAAAGCAATGGGGATAACAAAGAACAACCGATTTTAGACGAACAAGTGTGTTCAAAAGAAGAAGAGAGCGGCAAGGAAGAAGAGGAGGAATGGATTGATCACCCGCACTCTTATTCCTCTTCCACTTCCAATAGTAAATTTCACACACATGGCGGCGTGGGGGGACTAGGAGAATCGGGATTATAGGGTCCGGTAGCGGCTGTTGTCCCAAGAGTTTTTTAGTTGACAACCTTCTTTGGAGCGGCAACTTCGGACATGGTTCTGGTAGTAGGGTGTTTTCTCTGGTTGCTTGGGCGGGAGCCATCGATTCGTCTAACATGGCCTCAAGCCAGCCGAGGTGGATGCTAGAGCAGCGACTTCGGAATTTGATGTTCTGTTTTTAGGGTCTTGTCTCTGGCCATTTAGGTGGCGGAGTCGCCACGTCGGTGATGCGGTCTCGACGCTAGCATATGCGCGTATGTTGTAGATGTGTTGGTTTTCTATTATTTTTCTTCGGGTTTGCTATTCTTCAGTCGACTGAAAAACAATTCGCTTTTATTCAAATCTGTGGCCATCCAAACTCAAACGGAGATTCATGCTGGGAGATGGCGCTTCCGGGTTTATTTTGTCATGCGGGCCCGTTTTTCTTTTCAGGTGAGCCGGTTACCATCCGTTTCGGTACGCTGTCTTTCCCCCTTTTGTTTCTAAAAATTGCATTTCTCCACTTCCTTTCCAAAAGGGTAGAGAGAGTGAAAGAGAGAGGGCAATTTCTTCACAGTTCATGGCGATTGCTTAGTATTCTTCCGCTTGATTT
Organism: Aegilops bicornis; assembly: GCA_021605145.1. Taxonomy (NCBI): domain Eukaryota; kingdom Viridiplantae; phylum Streptophyta; class Magnoliopsida; order Poales; family Poaceae; genus Aegilops; species Aegilops bicornis. The sequence continues at coordinate 750,574,053 of CM038670.1, read as the reverse complement.
CCGCTCCAATTCCTCGTGGTCCGTTTGGTTGTCGTCGTCCTTCCCCTTTTCCCCGCCGGATTTCTTGTTTCTGCGCTCAATCCTTTCTAGATCTGTTGTTTGCTTCGATTCCCTAGCATTTGTTGTAGATGTAGGTGTTTGTGTGGATGCAGCGGTGGATGTACATGTATGTACAGATATAGACCTTTGAATCCCCTTCTGTTTGATGTGAGTTGCAGTCATTCGATTCCGCTAGCATTTGATGTAGATGCAGGTGGTTGATTCTTCTGTTCTAGTCTTTCTTTGTTGTAGATGTAGAGTTTGATAGTTTTGGCGGTGAATCCCCTTCTAGTTTTGTGTATTTTGAGGTGATTTTTGGTTATCCCCTTGTACTGGTTTGGCCTTTTGAGTCTCATGGCCTCTTATGTGGATGTAGGTGTTTAGTTCCCCTCTGACTTTTGTGTTTCACAGTTTCAGTTTTGTATAAAGGGTGTTCATGCTGAATGTTCCAATGTAGTGTTCACTAGCAGCTGCTACAGTGAGCTGTTGATACTTTAGTAGCTTAGAAATTCATGTTGGTATTGTATTTAGGTTGTGTAATCTGCATTTTAGTGCTATGTAATTAGTGTTCAGGTAGGTAGGTAGTTTTTTCACTGCATTTTACAGTTTGTTGTATGCTTCCTAGTAATTTGTAGTTGGTTCCCTTACTATCATCTTTTGGCACTGCAGATTCTTTCGATGAACCTTTTGTGCCCAACGACTTCACGGAAGATGATTCATATCAGTTGTAGCGGATAGCATTTTTGTCTATTATTTTCATGTTTTCCACATTTGTTTTAGTTTTTTGTTTTAGTTTTATTTATTTATTTTCCTGGTTGCCTTTTTCATGCAGGAACTATCTGTAGATGATAGCAACTTTGACAAAGCTCTATTTGAGTTCTATATGAATCATGTGTGTGTATTTGTTTACTTGTAATCCTTGCATTTTTATATGTTTTTCCTTCCTTTGGGTGACAATCATCTTCATTCATTTGTTATTTTTTTCAGAAAGTAAAATGTTTGAAACGGAAGCTTTCATCCGCCGGCAAAGGAACGTGGTTAGTTGCATGAAATTCTTTTCAGATCAGATTAGTCATATATTTTCTAGCAATTTACTTTAGTGTTGCCAATGTATTTGGATTGGTCCTGTTTATAGTCATCTTGCAAAGTATTCTACCTTAGTTTTTGATCTGTTTTCCTTATTGTTTCATGTAGGGACAGAAGAGATCTGGTGATTTTCCTATTTATTCTATCTTTACTAGATATTTTTCTCTCGTGTTGTTGATGGCTTGTCCACTAGGTATAACGGTGCTATTCAGAGATATGGAAAGGAGTGTCTGCTTAATTTTGTGAGAATTGATGTCCCTGTTAGGCTTGTCAAGTAGCTTGCTACTAGGTTTGATTTTTGAGCTTATGTGTTCCAATTAAAAAAAGAATTGCATTCTATCACCAAGTATGATACTCCTGATATTCTAGGCTATTTCACTGGAATTTATAGTGTAATGTCAGTGCATTTGCATGGTAATTCGAGGGATTTTACTGTATTCAATTAAGGGAAATTACTCTATAATTCCCGTGCAACTTTCAATGTAACTACAGTGTAAGTCGCAAGGCAATTACAGTGTAATTTCCTGTTTGTCTTTGTAGGGTTTCATCCTTTTTAGAACCTTATCAATTGTATGTCCATGTTATGTGGCTTCTTACTTTACTGCTACATGTTGTTAGTGTAAAATCTAAAGGAATTTCAAGTTCAAGGTTAGTGCAGTGTAAGTTTAAAGAATAATACAGTTAGTTTAGGTAAATTTCAGTGCAATATTCAGTGTAAGTTCCAGTGAAATTATAGTGTAATTTTAGTGTAGTTAATTTAGGGCATTACAGTGTGAGTTCCATTATATTTCGCATGACATTTAACAGTGCAATTTCATGGTTATTACACTATAATTTCAAGGTTCTTGCAGCATCAGAGAATTACGCTGTTACTGTAGGTAAATTCCAGTGTATTTTACCGTGTAATGGAAATTATGGTGTAAATTTAGTGCATTTGCACTGTAATTTGAGTGGGTTTACATTTACTATGTAATTTAGGGAAAATACTCTGTAATTTGTGTGCAACTTTCAGTATATTTACACTGTAAGTCAAAGAGCTATTGCACTGTAATTTTATTATGTAATTACAATGCATTTTCTGTTTCTATTTGCCCCTAGTACCTGACCTGTTTACTTTTGACTGTGTGGTTTATAGTGTGATCTGTGATTTCTATGTGTTGTTTTTACATGTTCTTGGAAATTAAGGCTCTATAAAGGGAGATGATTTTCAAAGGATTTTCGGACATGTGGTTCTTTTCTTGTATGATCTTCCATGGTTCTCCCCTACTTGAAAGCAAGCTCTGCCTTCTCTTCAAGTATCTCTCTTAAATCTCTCTTGTTCTGGATTGTTGATGATCCCTGCTCTTCACCTTCGGCCTCTCTCATGTCGTCCTCCATGCCCTCCACTTTCATGTTATATATCTTGTAGTGACCCTTGCCCAGTCTGTTTTCCCGCCCCTCTGCCCCCATCGTGTGCCTTGCACTTTTGCGTGGGCAGCTCCTTTGTTAGTTTTTTTCAGGGGTAGTTACCTTATTAGTAGACGCAGGTGTTCTATCCAGGTGTTTTGTGGTCCAGTTTGTTAGGAACTTGTTGAGAACCGGGTCCGATGCAAAAAAAACGTTGTGCTCCAGTGTAATTACAGTGTGCATTTCAGTGGAATTACAATGCTTTTTAATTGTAATTACACTGGAAATTTGAGTGTAATCACAGTGTGGACTTCAGAGCAATCATACTATGTCGTTTGCCCCTAGTGCTTTAGAATTGCTATTTCTGTTAGTGTACATGCTAGATCATGTGGTTTATGATACTTCTCTAGTGCTTATAAACAAACTGACATGTATGTGCTCTGGTATAGAAATAATATGTCGGTGTCTCTTTTAGGTGGTCCAACCCAGCCTTAGGAAAACGGCTCCTGTGCAGTTCACGTACAGTGCAAAGCCCATTATGGCAGGTCAGGCCTGTTGCAGGTTTTGGATCGTTGAAATACAAGAAAGAAGGGGGAGAAGAGGACATAGAAGTGGGAAAGTGCTATTCTGAGCTCGAGCTAATATGCACTGCATATCTCAGTCGTTCACTGGCACCAAGATTCACAACGTCTCCTGTATAGTCATATGTATTCTGAATAGTATATCCCACCTATTTCCTGGCAAGGGCCACCTTCTATCACAAATAATGCCACCATCGCCGTCCCACCTTGACGGGCTCAGACGGGGGTGCAAGTTACGGGCCACGGCTCAGCCTGTACACCTATTTTAATACCCCTCCAGTGACACAGTGATCTCGGTGGTTGGATGGCCTGCTGATGTGACTAGACATGGAGCGAATAAAAAATTTAGCTGGTGCAGATGAAGTAGATTAACAGGAATTGTAGTATGAGAGGGACAAGGTGGAAAGTTGGAAAACAAAAAACACATGTGAAGTTATTTGAAGGGCCTACTGGTACAAGGGTGCTAATTAATTGTGAAGGCACAGTGATGATGATAGGGAGCGGTCGTATTTTATTAGTAGAACCCGTGATTACAGCAGTGCACAGACACAAGAATACGATAATGGCTGATGACCAAAGGCATAGTGAGTACTTTCAGAATTTGGGACAACACTGACACCTGAATCAAACTAAGCATTACTTCATGGCTGAACCAAAAGTAGAAAATGATATATACTGAAAGGAATAACTGAAGAAAGACTGAACCATAACACAGAAGAAAACATGTTGAAAAGACAGTTTAAGCATCATCTCAAGCTGTAATACAAGCCCTGAAATAAAAATGCTATTATCACTGAACATTTCTAAAAAAAAAGAGGATCAATGAAACTGAGAAACATTCCTTGTCCGTGTAAAACTAAATAGAAGAACACTGATTGTCTATCTAGGATAAATATATATATCACAGCCATTTGAACTGCATTTTAAGAGCTGGGAAAGCTAAGAGCTAAGAAGCACAACCATGTAAGCTGCAGTTTGAGAGCTGAAGAAAAAATGTGGTTGTACTGAAGAAAAACAAAAAGTGCTCAGCTACAACACTGATTGTTGTATTATGTGAGCTACAGATTTCAAATCTAAGAACAAAAGTCTGTGGAGTGATCCGACTACTCACCACAGAAACCTCATATAAGAACATCGATCCAAAAATTCCCTCACCAAATTATACTTAAAATCAGGGGGGCATCCATCCAAATATATTATTCAAATTGCATATGTAATCAGGGTAGTAATTCTAATACAATTCACAGGAGGGAACTTAAATGTATATGCTATCTGTAGTAAACCAAGCATTGCAATGCAGAGAATCAAACTAAGCATTACTTCAAGGCTATAAGGAGAATCAAATCAACAACCACCATCATGGCTGAGAACCACCAATGTACGCCGGTCCTGCAAAGCAAAGTTGTTTCTTAGTAAATATTCAAACTGCATTCCAAAAAAGACATTTTAGAAGTTGTGTTTAAATGTATGAACTTTTTTCAGTGCGTCTAACCTTCGATGTTTGCCTGCCAGTGACGGCAATTCTCATTCGCACTTTTATCAACCTGAACATCTGCATGTACAATTGACAGATCAAGTAAATCAGTGACAACATATTTCACATTTGTGGTAGTATACTTTGTTTACTATCATACCTCTATGGCAACCCTCCACGGGGCTTGTTTCTCGACCTGCCGGTTCGACCTCCTGAGCAAGGCTTTGGTTTGCTGTCGCATTGGCGATCTCAGTTTTCTTCGCGCGGACCATCATTTTTATCATACATTTCTTGATACATTTTCGTGACATCTGGATCTTGCAGCTCTTGCTCCCTCAACTTTCTGTCTGTCTCAGACAACTTAGCTTGCTCAGGATCATCAGACCATTCTTTCATATCAACTTCATCATTCTTTCATCGTCATAGATGTCAATAAACCCGTGAACCAAACCCGTCGTCCCACTCGCAGCCGGTGCACGGGATGCTATCTCCATCTCATCTGCAAAAGCATACACCCAAAAGTAAGCACACAATTATAAGTTGCTTCTGCATCCAGGAATCAGTGAGCATTTTTAGATCAAAGTTTTTTCATGTACTCACATTCCGCATCCAGCTCTGCTTCAAGTTGTCGAGCAAGTTGATCATCTAGATGCACGTCATCTATCCGCTCCACCCTGCGCACAACCACATCACCAGGCCCCTGCACATCACCATCTCCAACACCTTGTTGTTTTACCAATGGGATGCTTGTGCGTGCCCTAACATCGTATGATGCCCGCCTGAGAGGCATGTACATGCATCACGTTGATCTCCTCCAGAACAACATCCATTAAACCAGCATCAGCTACCAGAAACAAGCCCCAAGATGTGTTACCATATATGATCATCCATTCACATTTTGCAAAAACAAAATAGTCTAATTGCAAACCATTCTTATGAAGATGGACCTCCTATCTTACATGGGCAAATGTTATCTTCGTCTTGCACAAGTGGTGCAACCTTGTTCACGTCTGCATCTTCCTTGACCACACTGTCAGTGCTAGAGGCTGATGTTCGTACTGCTCGGCCCCCTTGTAACGCCCGGATGGTTATGCAACAGTAATCACCCCGGTTAGGTTAATTAACCTCTCGTTAATTCGGACCCGTCCTAAAACAAAAATTGAAACTAAAACAAACGATAAAAAGTTCAAAACAACTACAAAATGTTCGGGTTGTTTAAAATAACTAACCTAATATTGGTGGGGTGCACTAATTTTTTATAAAATGCGAGCATTTTAAATAAACTAAAAGAAAAGGAAAAATAATAAAAAGAAAACAAAATAAGCAGAGAGAAAACACTCGGCAGTAACCCCCCCTCCCACCCACCACAGGCCGTTCCCTTTCCTGGGCGGCCGCCGGCCCCAACTAACCCTCTTACCCCTTGCTGGCTAACCCTAGCCGCTCCTCGTCATGCACCTCCACGCGCTCCTCTCTCCTCCCGCTGCCAGGATCGAGGCGGAAAACTTGCCAAGCCAACCGCCGTCCCCCGCTGCCCCTCCTCACCGCCCACTTGAACCCTCTCCTCCGCCAGCGCTGGGAGCCACTCCTCCTCCGCCTTGGCAGCTGCTGATCGGCTCGCCTCCACCTCCCCCGACTCGCCCGGTGAAGGCCCACTCACGGCCGCTTCCCTTGGTCTTCAACCCCATCGAGCTTCACCGAGAGACCCAACCCCCACTGTGGGCTCTCTCTTCCCCCTCCCCGTCGGCAACTCGGGTGCCTAAACCCGCCCCCGCAAATCTTGCCGAAGCCGTCAGCCCGTCGACATGGCTGTGTTCTTGCAGCTTCCCTACGTTCCTCCTTTCCCCTCCGTAGGATCCGTGGCCGTGACCAGGCCCGACTGCCGTGGCCTCTCCTCTCCTTCCCTCCGTGTCTCCGGCCTTGCCATGTGCAGCTCCAGACCCTCGCCCAGACCTCGTTCCCCACTTACGGCCTTCGGCCCGAACCACCACCCAGCTCGTCAGCCTATTGCCATGCGTGGCCGCCCGTGGCTTGTGCCTCTGACCACAGCAAGCCAGTGCCTCAGGCGCGGTCATACAGGTGGTCGCGCCGATCCTCGGATAGCGCCTGAGCCGATTGAGCACGCCCTTAACGCCGCTAACATGCCGGGTGACCTTGGGTTAATCGACGAGGCCCCACCCCCAAAAAGAACGTTTTAATTAAAGCGAGAATAAAATGACATGAAAATGAATAAAATTAATTAACTAATTGATTAAGTAATTAATTAATCTAATTAACTACGAATTAATTAACCTTCTAATCATTAATTAACCTAATTAATCAAGGTTAATTAATCTGATTAGGTTAATTAGTCATTAGTGAATGACATCTGGGACCCACTGGGGTTGACTCGATCAACCAGCCTGTTGATAACGTCGGGACATGACATCATGCTTTGATATCATAAATGCATTTTCGAAATTAATTAAATAATTAATAAAATTCAGAAATTAATAAAATCTTTTAAAATCATATCTTTTAATCGTAATCCGGATTAAAATATTTTCAACATGAAAGTTGCTCAACGAGCGGCGGGGCGAATCCGGATCGCGATCCGTTCGTCCACCGCACGTCTCTAACCTACTCCAGACACCTGCAAACTTTCCTCTCCGGTTCATCACATGCCTGACAGACGTCCGGGCAGGAAAACTTCCGGATGTTTTCCCCCTAACCCGTACCCTCTTACCCACGTTAGGCACGCCTCAATGCTCGCTTCTTGACATGTCATGCATCGATATGCATTTGTTTACTTGGTATTCATTGTTTCTCCCCTCTTCTCTCGGTAGACTCTGAGACAACCTTCTTTGGCTTCGACGTGTTGGCGACCCCTCTCTCTTGCCGGAGCAACGGGCAAGCCCCTTGATCACGAGATATCGCCTACTCTTTTCTACACCTTGCTTGCATTAGAGTAGCATAGCATATTCTTTTTTGAATACTCCTATCTTTTGCTTTGTCCTTGTAACCATTTGTTACCTTACACAATCCTATATGCTTAGTATAGGATGCTAGTACTTTCATCTGTGGCCCTACATTTCTTGTCAAATGCCGTGCTATACTATAAGGCCGTGATCACTCGGGATGTGATCACGGGTATATCTGTGTCTTATACATGATACATGTGAGACTAAAGTCGGTCGGCTGATGGAGCACCATGAAGTGGATCTTGAGGCGGAGCGGCAGCAGGTTGAGACACGCCTAGGAGAGGTGGGCTGGCCTGTTAAAGCGTTCGCGATTACTTAACACGCTTAGCGAGGTCTTGGTATTTGATCTGGTTGGCTACAGCTTATCGCACTAACCATCTACGCTGGGAGTAGTTATGGGTATCGGCGTCGTGGTATCGGCGAAACTTGAGGATGTCGTGACCGGGCTGGCCCCGGATTGGTGGAACGCCACTAGGCTGATGCACTTCGGCCGCCCGCATAACGCAATCGCAGGTGTGCTCGAGCGATGGGCGGACCCTGCGGCGCTTAAGTTTAGACCGGCGTGTTGGCCTCTCTGTTGTGCCCTGGGTGGGCTGCGGCGTGTTGATCTTCGCGGCGGGCATGACCGGGAAAGTGTGTCCGGCCAAATGGGATCAGCGTCTTTGGGTAAGATGGTACCCCTGCGAAGTGATTAATCTATTGAATAGCCCGTGATCTTGAGTAATGACGACTTGGAGTTGTACCTTGAGCTTATGACAACTAGAACGGATACTTGATAAAACACACCCTTCCAAGTGCCGGATACAACGGTGGTGCGCCCTCGCTGTGGTTATGGCGAAGTTGCAAATGGATTAATGCTATATGATGTTACTTGGAGGACTTCCGTTTGTCCTCTTACATACGTACAAGGCAGTGTCGAGCGTAGTCTTCGTTAAGACTAGCCATCCCTCTTATTACGGCATTCAGCGATTTGATCCTTGATATGGCCCTTACATATATCCATGCATATGTGTGTAGCTCCTTGCTTTAGGTACTTTTGGATGAGTACTCACGGTTTTTGTTCCCCTTTCCCCTACCTCTACTCGATTGCTTGCAACGACGATGGAGCCGGGGCGAGGCGCCACCGTCGATGTGACTACTACTACTGGAGGTGCCTACTACGTGCAGCCGGCGTCCGACGAGTAACCTAGGAGGATCCCAGGCGGGAGGCCACTCCTCTTCGATCTGTATCGGTTTGTGCTAGCCATCTTATGGCACCTTGTTTAACTTATGTACTCAGATATTGTTGCTTCCACGACTCTTCTATGATCGAGCACTTGTATTCGAGCACTCGATGCCCCTGGATTTTATTATGATGCTTGTATGACTTATTTAATTTGTATAGTTGTGTTGTGATATCTTCGAGTGAGTCATTGTTCTTGATCGTAAACATTTGCGTGCATGATTAGTGTACGATTGAATCGAAGCGTCTGAGATAATGTCGAGCCGCACTTCAGAATCCCCTTCCACACTCCTTGGCGAAGTCAGTCTAGACATTGCAAAACTTTTACTAACATGGTGTCTTACGGGCCCATACTTCGCCATCGGATGGTACTAGGATCTTTTACTCCCGACCTTTACTGGGACTACGAACCCTCTTCTACTCGGGTTAAGCGATTTTACTAACTATCACTAGGTTCCCGTGACGCATTCACCCCAAAGTTGGATACAACCATAGTTGTTCTTGGAATGGTATTTGAACAATTTCCTGCTGTCATTTGACTCCTTTGAAACGTCTTTGTTTTGAGATGGAACCTGAGGCAAGGTCGTGTCGCCACACGGCGACGCCATTGGTGCCTCGGGATCACTGCGGTGCTAGCCGAGATGATGACCTATCTGGGTTATCGGCGGCACCCAGAGTACACCGTCTATGAGGAGTACCGGGACTATAACCGAGGTGATACAGCGCCGCCATCCACCTCTACTCTACTCGGAGATGCGAGTCCTCTTGTCTTTGCACACCGCACATGGTGTTGGAGTGACTATCGATATGGCAGTCCACGATGCCGCTTATCTTTGCTACGACACGTCTTCGTCGAGTATCGAGAGTTGGACACCTCCCCTTCGGGCACATTGCTATCGCGTCGATGTTGGAGAGGAGGGTTACTGCTGCCGCCTACCATCACCAGAGAGCCCTTCCACCATCGAGAACTTTGTTACGCATCTTGTCGGGCTGGATCGAGCTCTTGAGCTCTTCGCGAGTTGTACATCACCGTCGGCACCTCTACCGTGCTCGACGCTGCACCCCTGTCCCGATCCGGAGAGCTGCGTTCTGCGATCTACCCGGAGACCGTGATGCCCCGGGGTGTCGGTTGGCGGGCGTGGGAGGCTACTCTCCGCCGGCCTTTACGCCTGGGCGTGGATTGACCGAGTATCCGCGCCCCGGTCACTAACGTGGAGGACTATCACTGCCGCACTACCAGACTTCAGTACACGGCTACCTCCATGATGCGTGGGACTGATGTGAACTTGCTTGTTGAGTGTTTGATGTATTCATAAGCTGCGTGCACTATGATGTAGTAGTCATGTCTTGGACTCTATGTATCGAACTCTATGCATGATTCCTTTTGTAGATATCTGAGCTACTATGTAGTTCCCATCATCTTTGCTTTTCATTATGCATGTTTCATCATGAATGATTCTGTCTCTTGCTTAATTTCTCAAATCTTTGAACTACACCTTATAAAATAGCAGGATGGTTAGGCCAGCGAAGTCGGTCGTGGTGCCAACTTCCCACCACCGCCTTTGAGTACATAGCTGGTATGATCCAACTTGAGGATGAATCGCCAGTTCGTGGAGAACATGATGGCTCAGTTTCCTATTTAATATGAACCACCCAAGCGGAACAACTTCCAGGATTTCATCGCTGAACCCCGTGTACCGCAGCTCAACCCAGCCCTTTGGATCTTTGATATTTGGCTCCTGACATCACCTATGAGATGGAGTCTGCTGATGTAGCCTTGACTATGCTCACCTTTGCATCCTTCTTCTGAAAGGACCCGCATGACTCAATGGTGGGACAGCCCGCAAAGCGTGCATTTCGCGATTGGAACAATCATCACTGGCGGACTTCCAAGCGCGCCTTAGTGCCCTTCATCCTCAAGGGGTCATGGACGGAAGAAGCGTGAGTTCCGCACCTCACCCAAGGCAACAAGATTGAAGCTTATCGTGAGAGTTCACGGACTTGTCTCGCTATCTTTCAAGAGGATATTACCGATGCGCATGTGAGCGGGAGAAGTTCCGTGAAGCGGTCTTCAAGGCGACATCAAGCTCGCCTCCTAGTGCTGCGACTTTATTGATTCGCCACCTTGGTGAACAAAGCTATCAATGTCGACTGCAGTGAATATGAGCTCTAACGGTATAACGTGACATCGGTTCATCTTGAGCCCGTCCTCGCGGAAAAGCGCAAGATATGGATTCAGGTATGTACATTGACCAGATACTGCTCCAAGGCGTAACTATGCACCCGTCGCCTACAACTAAGCAGCGAAGCTTCGACTCCACCACCCCAAGCTCCTGTTCCTCCAATAATGGCCCGTGCTTGGCTTCACGGACAACCAGGCGTGCTAGAAATGCAAATTGTAACGAATCACCGTTGGCCCTTCCGGCGGTCGATGGAAACACCGACCCGCAACAACCTTTGCCAAACCTTATGGTCGAGTTCGGGCAACCACGTTGATCGAGCGAAGCTCAAGACTCAACACCACTCTTTGTGATGGGTACACTTCGTAAATTCATTGATGCGTTTTTATTTGATACAAAAGCATTCATTCATGTCGAGAAGATTTTGCATGCTTGCCGACATTAAATGTGAAGACAGATGCTTCACTAAAGTACACGCACCCTGCCAATTGTTCGAACCTCCATGATTTGCAATGACGTCCCGGCCGAAATCGAAGATTAAATTCCTTGTCTCACCCATCTTTGAAGTCTTGTAGCATTGACCTCGTGCGAATGGGTTGGTTAAAAGCGCTCTGCGCCGATGGTTTGCCCACTAAGATCCATCCGCTACACCTTCCGATGAAATAGTCACTACCAAGCTCATCTGGTGCAAAATGCGAGGCAAGGCTCTATGCATTGAATGCATTGAACGCCGCTACTCGAGGGTATTGAAAAGACTTCATCGTTCGCGACTTCCAAGACGTCTTTCTGAAGAACTTCCAGATTCCCCCACTAGAGTCAGATTAAGCCGACTTGAAAACTGCAGCTTCCTCCTATAGCGACCCTACAAGATGCCGCATGAACTCCTTGAGCTCAAGGAGAAATGACAAATCTCTTGAGTGGCTTCATTCATGCCCAAGTTGCTGACGGGAGCACCTTCTCTCTTTGTCAAGAAGAAGGATGGGACAAACCGATTGGTCCAAGAACTACCGTCCTATAAATCAAGCTACCATTGAATAAGTATCCTCTTCCTCGGATCAATGATCTTTATGATCAGCATTTGGCTGGTTAAATGATGTTCTCGAAACAAACTTGAGGTTGGGTTACCACCAGATCCGTGTTCATTGAGGAGGATATCCCCAAGACGCATTTGTGACTCGTTATGGTTCATCTGAGTACACCGTCATATCTTCGCTTAACCAATGCTCAGCCACCTTCTCTGCGATGAACTATATATATTCATGGATTACCTCGACAAGTTAAATCGTGGTTTATCTGGACGATATCTGATATTTTCCAAGAATGAAGAAGAACATGCTGAACATCTTCGTCTTGTCTTTGGAAAAGCTACGAGAGCATCGACTATCGCCAAGTTCTCCAAGTGTGAATTCTGGCTTCCAAGTAACCTATCTTGGGCATGTCATTTCTAAGGATGGTATTGCCGTCAACCTGAAGCGAGTTCGGGCTATTCTCGATTGGACTCCTCCGAAGAATGTTAAAGTCGAAGTTTTCTGGTCTCACTTGACTATTGCCGTCGATTAGTGAGAACTTCTCCAAGATTGCCGAACCTCGACTAACCTGTTGCATAAGGCGTCCAAATTCCAATGGAGATAAATGCCAGAAAGTTTCAGGCACTTAAGACAAGTTGGCGATACTTGATTACTGCAGCTCCTCTGATACTAAGAAGGACTTACGTCATTTCTTGACGCTTCTCGTCAAGGATTAGGCGGTGTCCTAATGCAAGAGCGCAAAGTGGTTGCTTATGCCTCGACAATTAAGCGCCCTCACGAGGAGAACTATTCATGACCTCGAACTTGTTGCCGTCATTCATGCACTAAAGCAGTGGCGACATTACCTTCTCGGTAATCGTTGCGAGATCTTCACGACCACCAAAGTCTGATGTCTGTTTTGCCCAGGACCTGAACCTCCTCAGCAGAGATGGATGGAGACTGGTGACTTTGATTTGGGTATTTCCTATCGCGGCGAGGCAAGGCTAATGTAATGGCTGATGCCTTGAGCATTAAGTCTTCTTTGTAACCACCTTCAGGTTCACAAAGTTCAGCCCCACTTGTTAAAGAATTCAGAGCTGAACCTCCATATTGTTCCTCGGTGCACTTTTCGCTCCCTCCTCAGGAGTTCCATAAGATGAATCTCCGTGTTGTTCCCCAGGGTTCCCTCTATACCCTAGTATGTTGAACCCGATCTCGTGGGCACCATAAAGACAATGCAGGGATTTGACTGAAGTCTACAAGATTGGCAAGACCTCAAAGAAGGAAATCCTCATTCTTCACTATTGCGATGATGGCGCCTTGTACTTCAAAAGGCACGCCCTAAGTGGTGCCGTGTAAGAAGGAAAACCTGAATATGACCTTCGAGAAGGTTATGAAAGAAGCTCATGATCGCCTCTATGTATCCATCCTGGCAGTACAAAGATGTATCAAGACATTAAATCGAGAGATTACGAGTGGTCTAATATGAGCCGAGGACATTGCTACGCTATGTTTACGAGTGTGACGTTACCCGTAAATATCAAAGCGAACATCAAAGGCCTCTTTGGAACTCTGCAGCCTATCTCTATTCCGAGAATGGAAATGGGACCATGTTGAAATGGACTTCGTCCTTTGGATTTCCCAAATCGCAAGAAGGTAATGATGCAATTCTTGTCGTCATTGACGAATCTCTAAAGTTGCACATTTTACGGCGGTCAAGAAAAGCGATCACTGCTAGAAATAACGCTCTATGTCCATAATTGTTTCACTTCACGGTATTCGCAGTTGTCGATTCGGACCGTGGCAGCTTATTCACTTCAAGATTACGGGCAAGCTTTCAAGAAGCTATGGGAACTCATTTATCTTCCGATCTTTGCGTTTCATCCATGATCTCAAAGAAACAATCGAGCGTGTCAACCAAATTCTCAAAGACATGCTTGAGAGCTTGTATGCGTTCTTGGCAAGAAATGGGAGGAATCTCTCGATGCTGAATTCTCTTATAATAATAGCTATCAAGCTGATACGAAGATGGCCCCTTGAAGTGTTATATGGGCGAAAGTACGAACCCCTTTGGGTCAGAGGCGGGAGCGTCCACTCTTGATGGATATTATCCAACATGCGAAGAACAAGTCCGCATTATTCGCGAGAATCTCAAAAGCTGCTCGATCGCGTCAAAAAAATTATGACCGTCATCACAAAGACATGGTCTATCAACTTTGGCGAAAAGGCCTATCTTAGCGTTACACCAATGAAGGGTGCTCACGCCGGGATCAAGGGCGTTAGCTCCTCGCTATATTGGCCCTTTCACTATTCTGGAAAGGCGTGGAAAAGTGGCTTATCAACTTGGAGCTTCCGTCGAACCCTTTCTCGAGTTCACGATGTGTTCCACGTGTCCCAACTCCGACGCTTCAGGACCCAATCCGGCGATGGACCATGAAGTGCTCGAATGCAACAGGGACCTCTCCTATAAAGAGCATCCGGTCCGCATTCTCGACCAAGCACGCCGCTGCATCGGAAAGCGATCGTTCCCTCAAAGTCGAGTGGTGAATCACTTTCTGAAAGTGAAGCCACACGAGGAGCGAGGGAGATCGTCTCACGGATGAATATCCGCACTCTTTCCTTCTACCTCCTAAATCTCGGGCCGAGATTTCTTGTAATCGGAGGAGATTTGTAACGCCGGATGGTTATACAGCGATAATCACCGGTTAGGTTAATTAACCTCTCGTTAATTCGGACCCGTCCTAAAACAAAATTGAAACTAAAACAAGCGATAAAAAGTTCCGAAAACAACTTCTAAAATGTTAGGGGTTGTTTAAAATAACTAACCTAATATTGGTGGGGTGCACTAATTTTTTATAAAATGCGAGACATTTTAAATAAACTAAAAATAGAAAAGGAAAAATAATAAAAAGAAAACAAAATAAGCAGAGAGAAACACTCTTAACCCCCTTAGCCCCGCCTTCTGGCCCGTTCCCCTTTCCTGGCACCCTTCAGCCCCCAACCGGCCACTAACCCCCTCCCACCTTGCTAACCCTAGCCGCTCCTCATTCGCCATGCTCCCCCTTGCTCCTCTCCTCCTGGTCTGGATCGGGCGTGGAGAACTTCAACCAACCCGCAGTCCCCCACCTGGGCCAGCCCCGCCCCGCCCGGAACCCCCTCTCTCCTCCCGTCGCCAGCCTGGGAGCCCCCTCCTCCCCTCCGTCGCCTGAGCCCAGGACCGCTGCCCATGTCCGCTCGCCCTCCCTCCCCCGACTACCATGTGAAGGCCTCCAGCACGCCTTGGTCTTGCCCCATCGAGCCGTTGCAGTCCCCCCCCTGAGGGCTCCCTCTCTTCCTCCCACATCCGGCGGCGCTCGGCCCGCCTCGCCAGCCCCCTTTCGTCGGCCGCTGTGGCCAGCACCGGCCCGTCGCCTTTCGGCCATCAGGCTCTTGCCGCGCCCACGTTCCCTCTCCCTCGCGGATCCGTGTGCGTGACCGCCGGCCACGCGTCTCCTCTCCCTTCCTTCCCTCGTGGCGACCTCTCCATGATGCTCGAACCCTCGCCCCAGACCTCGTTTCCCGACTGACGCTCGGCCCGGCGAACCACCACCCGCTCGTCGCCTCGCCTGCCCGTGCCCGCTTCGGCTGACAGCGTGGCCTCGGCAACCTTAGCCGTTACCTGCCCCAGTCGCCCAGGTCGCGCCCGATCCCACAGATCGCGCCCGATTCGAACGTCGCCCTTAGCCTTGCTAACGCATGCCGTTAGGCGCCAGGCCCTTGACGGGGCCCCTTTAAAAAAGAACGTTTTTAATTAAAAGCGAGAATAAAATGACATGAAAATGAATAAAATTAATTAACTAATTAATTAATTAATTAAGTAATTAATTAATCTAATTAACTGCGAATTAATTAACCTCTAATCATTAATTAACCCTAATTAATCAAGGTTAATTAATCGATTAGGTTAATTAGTCATTAGTGAATGACATGCGGGACCCACACCTGAGGTTGATTTCGATCCAACCCTGACATTGGCTGATGATCGGCATGACATCATCTGATGTCATAAATGCATTTTCGAAATTAATTAAATAATTAATAAAATGAGAAATTTATAAATCTTTTTAAAATCATATCTTTTAATCCGTAATCCGGTTAAATATTTTCAACATGAAAGTTGCTCGACGGCGAGGCGAATCCGGATACGCGATCGTTCGTCCACCACACGTCTCTAACCTATCGAACGCAAACTTTCCTCTCCGGTTCATCACATGTCTGACGGGCGTCCGGGCAGGAAAACTTCCCGGATGTTTTCCCCTAAGTACCCTCTTACCACGTTAGGAGCACGCCTAAATATCGCTTCTTGACATGTCATGCATCGATATGCATTTGCTTACTTGGTATTCATTGTTTCTCCCCCTCTTCTCTCATTGAGACTACGTGACCGACTTTGCTGCTGGCGATTCGACTACTGGTGTTGGCGACCCCTCTCTCTTGCGGAGCAACCAGGCAATAAGCCCCTTGATCACCGAGATATCGCCTCTCTTTTTTCTACTTGCATTAGAGTAGCATAGCATATTCTGCATTCCGAGATACTCTATCTTTGCATAGCTTTGTCCTTGTAACCCATTGTTACCTTACCTACAATCCTATGCTTAGTATAGGATGCTAGTACTTTCATCTGTGGCCCTACATTCTTGTCCGTGCCCGTGCTATACTATCGGGCCGTGATCACTCGGGATGTGATCACGCGGTATATCTTGTATACTTATACATGATACATGTGAGACTAAAGTCAGTCGTGATGGAGCACCACAGTGGATCTTGAGGCGGAGGCGGCAAGGCAGGTTGAGACCGCCTAGGAAGAGGTGAGCCTGTGGTGTTCGCGGTTACTTAACACGCTTAACGAGGTCTTGGTATTTGATGCAGGTTAGCTCTGAGCTTATCGCACTAACCATCTGAGGGAGTAGTTATGGGTATCCGTCGTGGTATCCACTTAGAGATGTCGGCCACGGGCGGCCTTGGATTGGAGCGCCCACTAGGCTAGGTGCACTGGCCGGCATACGCAACGTCTTGAGTGTGCTTTCGAGCCGATGAGACCCTGCAGCGCTTAAGTTTAAACCGGCGTGTTGGCCTCTGTTGTGCTGCCTAGGTGGGGCTGCGACGTGTTGATCTTCAGCGGGCATGACCCAGGAAAGTGTGTCCGGCCAAATGGGATCAAGCGTCTTTGGGTAAGATGGTGCACCTGGGTGATTAATCTATTCGAATAAGCGTGATCTTGATAGCAGGGGCGACTTGGAGTTGTACCTTGAGCTTATGACAACTAGGGCGGATACTTGATAAAACACACTTCCGTGCGGATCTGGCCGGTGGTCGCCCTCGCTCAGGGGTTATGAGCAGGATTGCAGGTAGGATTAATTGCTATATGATGTTACTTGGAGACTTCCGTTTGTCCTCTTACTCATTTACCCAAGGCGGTGTCGAAGCGTAGTCTTCGTTCGACTAACCGTCCCCTCTTATTACGGCATTCTGATTCGATCGATATGGCCCTTACACATATATCCATGCATATGTAGTGTAGCTCCTTGCTGCAGTACTTTGGATGAGTACTCACGGTTGCCTTGTTCCCCTTTTCCCCTACCTCTGCTGATGCAGCAAACTGATGGAGCCAGGAGCGGGCGGGCCACCGTCGATGACTACTACTGCTGGAGGTGCCTACTACTACGTGCAGCGGCGTCGACAGGAGTAACCTAGGAGGATCCCGGCGGAGGCTGCTCCTCTTCGATCTGTATCCCGATTTGTGCTAGCCATCTTATGGCACCTTGTTTAACTTATATACGTACTCAGATATTATTTGCTTCGACTCATCTATGATCGAGCACTTGTATTCGAGCCCTCGAGGCCCTGGCTTGTATTATGATGCTTGTATGACTTATTTTTAGTTGTAGAGTTGTGTTGTGATATCTTCCAGTGAGTCCCTGATCTTGATCGTACACATTTGCGTGCATGATTAGTGTACGATTGAATCGGGGGCGTCACACCCCTTCAAGTTTGAAAGAGATTATTCTTAGCAAGGCATCAACATTTGTCATCGGTAAGCTCATAAAAAATTCTCAACCTGAGAGGGTGAAAGTGCGTTATATCGACTAGAGGGGGGTGAATAGGTGATTTTTATGAATTCTTCACTTAGGAATTTGTCGGTGAGGAAATTCCTTAGCGAAGAACTACTTGTAGCGGAATAAATACTCAGAAGTAAGCATAACAGAATACAAGCATGGTCATCATGATGAAATGAAGACACGCACAGAGTACAGAAAGCGTAAACACAGGATAACACAAGATGAAGACAAACAGACTGGAGAAATTGAACTGAGGAAATTGAGAAAGTCTTCAGTCAAAGTCTTCAAATACAGATATGAACAATCACTCAACACAGTAATGAGGAAATGAAAGAGTTGAGAAAACAGAACCAGTAAGGTTGGTGAAGACAATGATTTGGTAGACCAATTCCAACTGCTGTCTCGGTTGTACGTCTGGTTGGAGCGGCTGAGTATTTAAACTCGAGGACACACGATCCCCGGACACCCGATCGCTAAGCACGCAGCTCAGAGACCAAGTCCTCACCGTATTCTCCTTGAACTAAGGTCACACAGACCTCGTCCAATCACTCGTGGAAAGTCTTCAGGCGACTTCCAAACCTTCACAGACTCGGTCACTCGGCGATCCACAATTCCTCTTGGATGCTCTAGACCATGATGCCTAACCGTCTAGAAGAAGCACAGTCTTCAAAGGTAACAAGCGTCGGATCCACGCAGGATCAATCTCTTCAATGATGCTCAATCACTTTGGGTTTGTAGGGGTTTGGTTTTGGGTCTTCCTCACTCTATGATTTTCGCTCAAAGTCCTCGGGGGATGGCATGCTCTCAAATGACAAGTGTCAGTTTCTCTCGGAGCAGCCAACCAACTAGTGGTTGTAGGGGGCTGCTATTTATAGCCTAGGGAGCAGCCCGACATGATAAGACATAAATGCCCTTCAATGATATGACCGTTAGGTAGATAAGATATTTTGGGACGGTGGCAAGAACACAAAAGAAAGGTCGGAAATTTGACTCTCAAATTCCTCAGGGCTATCATGTTCCTCACTATGTACGCAATCCGCATTGGCGAATTCCTAACTCCTCAGTCAGAACAAATTCCTCGTTGACGGAAGAACTTCGCCTCTCACATCAAGAAATTGACTGAAGCTGTATGAGATTTCCAAAGGCTTCACTCGAAGGTATTGGTAGGTGTAGGATTTTGAGTTGAGCATCACATGGAAATTTTTCCTTAGTATTTCCTCGACCCCTTTAACAAGACATGTTTCCTATGACTCAAGAAAGAGAAAGCGATACTACGAAAACAAAAGTCTTCACGCTTCATGTTCCTCAAATGAATACCAAGTCTTCAAGGTCACACCAATTTCTTCACTTTCAAAGTCTTCTAAAGTCTTCGAATCACCAAAGTCTTGAGACGAAGAACTTCATTTTAGGGTCGACTTTCTCTCAGAATATCAAACTCCTCATAGACTTATAGACATGTGTACACTCATAAACACATTAGTCCCTTAACCTATAAGTCTTCAATACACCAAAATCACTAAGGGGCACTAGATGAACTTACAATCTCCCCGTTTTTGGTGATTGATGACAATATAGGTTAAGTGTTCAACGGGGATAAACATATGAAGTGTAAATACTGATATTGAGGAATTTGATTGCAAGATACAGAAGTACTCCCCCTGAAGATGTGCATAGTGAGGAATTTTCTTTTGAGGCAATGCACATTTGAAGAGTTGAATCATGGAGATCTCCCCCTATATCTTGTAATTCATACACGCACTTGACATATAATATGAAGAATTTGAAATGCATGATGAAATATGGTGACTGATGTAATTCAGCGTGTGTGTATTAACATATAACGAAGAATAAGCATGCAGAGGAACACATCAAAAGTATCAGAGCACCGTCGGGTTTAAGATTACAACTCGATCCAATAAAAGCTTCATGAGAGTGAGAGTTGTAACTTAGCAGAAAAATGCCCATATAATAGACCCGCTTGAAGACTAACTCAAATTTCTCCCCCTTTGTCATCGAATGACCAAAAGGATCGAAACTGAGGACTAACGCCTCAAGAATATCAAGTTGATGAAGGAGCACCAGCGTTGTCGGGTCGGTTGTCGTAGTAGGGCCTGCCGCAAAGGTCGTCCAAGTCTTCATTTTCATCGATTGCTGCGATGAAGAATCGGAGCTGGCCACCAAGGAAGGAACCTTGACCTTCTTGAATTTCTTGGCCGGAGCTGCATCAGACGATCAAATTCTTCCTTGAGACCCATTTTATTCAGATCTTCTGCGTAGACATGAGATACCGGTATGGTTGAAGGTTTCATGGAGGTAGTATTGGTTTTTCTTCACCGCATTGTGTGTTGAGGTCATGTTGTGAAGAATTGAACCAAACCGACGCTTGACCCATTTATGATTGCGATCAACCTTCCGATGAAGACCGAGGAGTAACTTCACGATCATTCATCACCACAGGTCTTTGTGGCTTGAGGATTTTGCTTGGCAGAGTTGTTGGCGGCAAAGTCATGTGTGGCAGAGTCATCATTGGTGGAGTAGGATGCAGCCTTGCGAGATTGACCATCCAATGGACGAATGCCTTCATCTATCACAGCACTTGCCTTGCCTTTGTCATCGGCTGAGGAAAATGTCCATTTGAGGACTTCAATTGGAGGCAAGTAGCTGCAGTGGTTCAGAGTATCAGCCTTGTAATTGAGTGAAGACCTTGTCCTGATGAACCTCATAATCCATGGTGCATAAGGCTTCAGCTAAATGGTGACATAGCAATATTCGCCAGAGTCCTCATGAAGAAATCATGGAAGTTGACGGGAACACCATGAATGATATTGAAAAGCATATTTTTCATGATGCCAACGGCTTCTTCATCATTTGAGTCGTGGCCTTTGATGGGACTCATTGTCTTTGTCAGAATGTGATAGACAGTCCGTGGCACATACAGTAATTCCTTGACGAGGAATTTGGTTCGAGGGGCCTGCCCTGGCTTCAAAGGCTTCATCAGCACTTGCATGTAATGATTTGTAAGCTCAGGTTCGTTGTATCTGCAACGAGCACCATCAAGGGAGGATCGAGTGGGAGGGCATGAAGCAATTCAGTTGTTGGTGCCTTGTAGTGAGTATTTTTTGACATCCAGTCCAGCACCCATGAGTTCACATCTTTAGAATTTCCTGTGATGTGCAGCGTCGCATAGAATTGAAGAATGAGTTCTTCATTCCAATCACATATGTCAGTGCAGAAATTCAGCAATCCAGCATCGTGAAGAACACTGAGGACTGGCTCGAAGCCCGGCAAAGATTCCATGTCCATGTGAGGAATTTGTGCGTGATTGAAGACTTTGTCTTTGTTAAATAGCACTGAGGAATAGAAATTGGCTTGAGTAGCAGTCCAGAAACGCCTCTTCCTTATGCGAGCAGAGTCATATGGGTTGTAGTCAGTGAAGAATACATGCTCGCCAAAGAAGTCTTCAGCCTTGAACTTTTGCTTGTGCGAGAATGGATCCTTTGGTTTTGGCAGAGGAGTGTCAGTGAGTTGCATCACTACCTCAGGAATCGCAATCTCAGGTTCTTCAGGCTGAGGATTTTCTGGTTCCACTTCATATGCAGTATGCGTGTTCAAAAGAGCAGCAGCAGCAGGTTCTTCAGCACTAGTGGCTGGAATTTCTTCATGCATGGACGAGGTGGGATGAGTTTCTTCAGAGCCCATTTGAACTGTTGGTGTAGGGGACTGAGGAATTTGTTGTATTGGGGTGAAGAGTGGAGAATTGGGATGCTGACTTTCCCAAAAGTCATCATTCATCATGCGCATTGTACTTCCAATATCCACATCTTCTTCTTCAATTTCTTCAACACCAGCCTCTTCAGCTATGAACTGAGGCATTGGTGAGGATACAACAGGAGTTGAAGGGATCGCATCCACTTAAATTTCTTCATCAATCTGCTCTGACAAAGCAGCAGAATGATTTTCTTCATCAGATCCGCCAGGGATCTCATATTCTTCGCCAAAAGGAACAAGGTCCTTTGATGGTATGGAGGAAATCGGAAAAGCATCAATCGGATTTTCAAACAAGCTTGTCATAGGCTTCATCTTCTTTGAGTCAAGATTACAAGCGATTGATGCTTTCCTTTTCTTCACTGCAGCTCGCTCTGCAGCCTTGGTCTTCTTCACATCCGATGCAGATGGAAGGATAGGAGTTGGTGTAGGTGCGGGAGGAGCCGAGGAATCAGTTTGAATTTCTCGAGCGCAATCGATGCGGTTGCCTCGACTTCTTTCGCTTTCTTCAGCGCACCACTAGTGGATGCCCCGGCAATTTCTTCAATTTGGAATGGAGTCATCAGCCCTGGAACTAGCATTTTCTTCAGCAGGCTGAAAATCATCAGCGGTGCTGGCATGTTCTTCAGTAGGCTGAGCAGAGGCTCCAGCCTGAGGAACTTCTTGTTGCGTTGGAGCTGCAACATTGGTGAACTTCTTAGTCAGGTTGACAAATCTGACTTTGGCTCCTTGCCAATCAGCATAATAAGCATCGAAGTCATCACTGAGGGATTTGATTTCATCGGATCTTGAGGAGATCATCGGTTGTCATTTTGACAACGTTTTTCCTCGAGAACTTCTCTTTCTGAATTGAGCTTTCTTGATCTACCTAGCCTTCTCAAATTTCCATTTCTCTTCAGTGATGAAATGGGTCAGCATGTGACTTTGACCAGGAGTCAGATGAAAATCAGGCATAGGGGTGTCTGGATCCTTGTGCCAGAGATCAATGTACTCGAGGATCACCCTTGGATCCAAAAGCAAAGGGCATTGTGTGTGCCTTTGGCTCTAGCGGCCCTTTCTTGTCTGCTCTCGATGATTTACGCAAGTTCATCATCATCAGCTTCATCGGCAGATGGCACTTGGAAGGCAACATGTTTCTTCTTCAGACTTGGCCGAGGACCTCGACCAGCCGTTGCCTTTTTCTTCAGCAGAGTGGGGCCTGATGAAGAATTTGGTGCTGCAGAGGAACTCGCTGAGACACCAGAGGCAATAGAGATGCTGCAGTCCTTTGGCACGTGGCCAGATGCACAGGTGCTGAGGACTTTGTCGGAGCAGCTGAGGACTTTGGAGGAGGAGCTGAGGATTTGGGAGGAGCAGGAGTAGCATGAGGAACTGGCCGTGAGGGCTTTGAAGATTCTGGCCGTGAGGGCATTGCTGGTGAAGCACTTGGCTTGTGCGCGGGCTTCTTTGCCATTGATTTTCTAGGCTTGACAGGGGCCTCAGTGGCAGCAGCAGTAGCAGAGTCTTCATTGAATTTCCTCACTGCTTCTTTGGCTTGTCTCGCCAACTTGGCTTGGCGCTTGGCCCATTCTTCAGGAAAATCCTCACCATGCTTGATCTTTGGTGGGGTCAGCTTCTTGGCCAGGTGCCAATGGAGCTCTTGGGCATGGAGGATTAAGTGCTAATTTCTTCATATACTTTGGAGTAACATACCTGTACTCCCTCCTTTCTCTTGCCCATCTCCTTTCAATCCTCTGTATGAGCACCTTGCGCTGATTTTTGTTCTCCTTTACGAACTTGGCCTCATCAGGTGTGCAATAGTCAGCATAGATGTCCTCAGGTATTTCAAAAGCAGTCATGACCTCAGGCCTCTTTCCTCCTTTCTGTGGCTTCTTACCTTCTGCCATATTCTTCAGTTGAGGAATTTCAACAATTGAATTCTTTGAAGAAGTATGCAACTTTTCTTCGAGGAACGCTGCAAATGAGTTAAGTTGATGAGAACCTAGTGATTCAGCAGCGGACTTGAGTACCTGTGAACAGAGTATAGTTGCGAAGAATTTGGAGAGGTCATATGCGTTCTCAGAAGGTTTTTCAAAAAGAACATGTTTGAGGAATTTGACCAGAAGAGCCTTGAAGAATATCACTAAGCGATCTTTGTCTTAGGTTCCAGAGTTGTATAGATCGAGGATCCACACAATTGAGGAATCTTGAAGAAAAAATGATGCTTAGAGAAAGGAATCAAGAACAGATGACTAGTGAGGTGTTTTGTGTGTGAAGATTTGAAGAATAAAACACCTTTGAAGATTTTCAGGAAGGCTTGAGAATCAAAGCGAGCAATAAAAGTAACTTTTAATTACCCGAAGTGAAGAACACGATTTAATCGAGAAGTGTAGATTTGAAGCTCGTCGGTTCAGATCTTCCACGCCTAACTCGGTGGAGGAAGACAGCTACGGCGGTGGCGGAGTGAAGATTTCATGACGGTATGAAATACGACGGCGACGAGGTCGAGCAGTGAAGCTCTTCCTCACCGGCAACGATGGAGTAGCGGCGGCGCTAGGGTTTGAGAAGCTCGAGCGAGAGAGAGCGGTCGAGCGGAGTAAAGGAAGTGAGGAAGGGGAGAGGGGGTATTTATAGTCGCAGTGAAAAACTGTTCGCCCGAAGATTTTGGACGAATGTGCCCTTGACCCTTCTCATTCGCTTGACATGTGTCACCCACGTACTGAAAAGTGGAGATCGTGTTAGATCGTGGGTGAATAGGTAAGTCTATCGTAGGAAGCGGAACGGTTTGAGCGGCAAAGCCGAAAATTTGGATAAGATTAGTTTTAAAGTTTCGTTCGCAATTTCTTCTGCTGACAAGGACACAGTGAAGATTTTGAACGAGTTTCAAATAGAACGCACATGAAGAATTTGTGAATAGATTGGGTTGAGTATAGCATAGAGGGGGAAGGGTCCGATCACATTCACTTAGCAGAAAATGTAACTTGAAGAAATAGCCATAAGTGAATGCTGTAGAGGACATAAACCCACATATATATATATATAGCCAATGAAGGAAAACGACGGAAACAGTGAAGATTTTGCAAAGTTGAAGAATTTGAAAAACTGAAGAATTTCAAAACTGAGGAAAAACTCAAATTGAAGATTTTCAACTTTGGTGGTGGCTTGACCCACCGTATAAGAATGATGATTTCAGACACCGCGTACAATTGTAGTAGGGTTCTAATAATCAAATTCTTCATTAATTTCTTCACACTTAGAGTGTTATTCTTCATTGATTGAAGAAAAACGTTTCTTCATGTGTTGCACATCTAAGTCATCAATTTTGCATAAGTGTCAGGATGTGTGTCCTTTTCAAAGAACATTCGAAGATTCTAAGATATTTAGTTCACTCCGCAACTTGCTAAATCTCTTCTCATCCAAGGGCTTTGTGAAGATATCGGCTAGCTGTTCTTCAGTCTTCACATGATCAATAAAGATGTCGCCCTTCAACACATGATCGCGAAGAAAATGATGACGAATCTGAATGTGCTTTGTCTTAGTGCTGAACTGGGTTGTGAGCAATCTTGATGGCACTCTCATTGTCACAAAGAGAGAGGCACATTCTTCACGTTGATGTCATAGTCCTTGAGAGTTTGCTTCATCCACAGACAATTGAGCACAAAGAAGAACCGGCAGCAATGTACTCAGCTTCCGCAGATGAAGCGGTGATACGCAGTGATTCTGTTTCTTCGAGGACCAACGGACCAAAGATCGTCCGAGGAAATGACAAGTACCAGATGTTGACTTGCGGTCCACACGATCACCAGCATAGTCGAGTCGAATATCCAATGAGATCAAAAGTAGAGCCCTTGGGGTACCATAATCCTAGTGTTGGTGTGTGAGCTAGATATCGAAGAATATGCTTCTGACCTTATGGTGTGATTCGCCGGTGTAACTTGAAATCGGGCACACACGCAAACACTAAGCATTATATCTGGCCTAGATGCACATAAGTACAATAAAGAACCAATCATGGAGCGGTATACCTTGTGATCGAAGTCAATACCATTTTCATCAGTGCATAGATGGCCATTTGTGGGCATAGGAATTTTGACGCCTTTGCAATCTTGCATGCCGAATTTCCTCAGAACATATTTGAGGTATTTCTCCTGAGATATGAATATGCCATTGCGTTGTTGACGAATTTGAAGACCTAAGAAGAATTTCAGCTCTCCCATCGTAGACATTTGATATTCTTCACTCATCATATAGGCAAATTCATCACAATGACGTTGCTCAATACAGCCAAAGATAATATCATCAACGTATATTTGGCACACAAACAGTTCACCATCATAAGATTTAGTAAAGAGAGTAGGGTCGAGTGAACCGGGTGTGAAGCCATTCTTCACGAAGAATTCCTTCAAAGTATCATTTTCCTCAGCACTATTTTCTTCAGCATTATCTTCAGGTGTATCAGCTCGACGTTCTTCGCGTTCTGGAATGAATTCTTCAGCAGATTCTTCAGTAGGAATGACATCCTCAGTTGCCATGAACTTGATAGATTCCTCGGTGCTGGTTCATCTATCCACGAAGGTAGGTGCTCTTTTTGCGAGCCATTAGTTTCATCGAACCGCACATCTACAGTTTCAACAACCTTGTGAAGAGCGTTGTTGAAGACCCTATAGGTGTGTGAGTCCTTTCCATAACCAAGCATAAAACCTTCATGTGCTTTCGGTGCAAATTTAGCATTGTGATGAGGATCTCTAATCCAACATTTAGCACCGAAGACTTTGAAATAACTCACATTGGATTTCTTGTCAGTGAGGAGTTCATAGGCAGTCTTCTTGAAGAATTTGTGAAGATATACTCTGTTGATGATATGGCACGCGGTATCAATTGCATCAATCCAAAAGCGATGAGGCATTTTGTATTCATCAAGCATAGTGCGAGCCATCTCAACAAGAGTTACATTCTTGCACAATACGGCCATTTCTTTGAGGAGTATAAGGAGCAGATAACTCATGAGTAATACCAAGTTCATCAAGATAGTCATCAAGACCGAATTCTTGAACTCAGTTCCATTGTCACTCTGATGTGCTTGATCATCACACCAAAAGTTGGTTGAAGCCATCGAGGAAAATCGTTTGAAGACTTCACTGCACTTCATGTTTGTAAGTGACAATGTGTACCCATGTGTAACGAGAGTAATCATCAACAATAACAAAGCCATATAGAGATGCATCATTAGTGACTGGCTGAGTAATGATTAGGGACCAAAGAGGTCCATGTGAAGCAATTCATTTGGAATGAGTAGTGGTCATGATAGTCTTATTTGGATGCTTGGCCTTGGTCATTTTCGACTTCACAGGCTGCACACAAGTGATCCTTCAGAATTTGACATTCTCAATGCCAATGACATGCTTCTTCTTAGCAAGTGTGTGCAAATTCCTCATGCCTGCGTGACCAAGTCGCCGATGCCATAGCCATACACGAAGCTTTTGCAAGTAGGCACATGGCTGGTTGTGGTCCTGTAGAGAAATCAACAATATTCAAGTCTCCTCTCCTAAAGCCTTTGAAGACTTTGGAATTGTCAGCTTCCATAATCACAACACAACGATACTTGCCAAAGACAACAACCATATCAAGATCACAAAGCATTGAGACTGACATGACACAACAACCATGTGTATGTCCGTAGAGATCGCAACCTTACCTAGACCCAATACTTGACTTTTGCCTTTGTCAGCAAAGATGATATGCTTCAGATGTGACAGTGATAAGGGAGCATCAATCAATAGATTCTTGTCACCAGTCATGTGATTTGTACATCCACTATCGAGGAGCCACTCATTGGCTTTGGGTTGATCATCCTGCAGATGAATTAGTGCAACTTACGATCTCATATACTTCATCGATGAAGAATATGATATCAATTTCATCAGATGAATTTCATCAAGCGATAGAAACAGATATAGCGGTATGAGGACGTGTGAAATGAAAGTTCATCTCTTCATGATTAGCTGCGTCCTTTAAAGGCAATTTTTTCGGGCTGACAAGCAAATTCTTGGAGCGTTAAAGCACGTGGAGACCTGACCCCTACTGAGAAGAGATTAGTTCTTTTCTTTACCACCCACATGAAGGGGTGGCAAAGAGTTCATCACTCTACGAGCTCCATATGAGAATGGTGGCTTAGAAGCCAATCCATTTCGTTTCACATAAGAGAGGTTAGGGTAAGCATATGAATAAGCGAGAGAAATTCTTGAGGACTTATGAACATATTGGTTTGAAGAATAATGCACATATTCATAGCCCTTAGCTCTACCTGTGAAAAGCGAGTTGTTAGCACGATGATAATCATGTGAGGACTTTGATCCTTTTGAGGAATTTGATCCACGTGAGGAATTTGGTCCGTATGAGGACTTGGATCCATATGAAGAATTTGGTCCATATGAAGAGTTTGATCTGAGGTTCCTATTCTTCATGGTGGTGTCATGAGGACATTCACACGAAGACTTTCAAGGCACTTCTTGGGAACAGATTTTCTTCATAGGAGAACCGTTCCTTGATTAGTGCCAACATATCTAGCAAATACTTCACCATTCGATTTTTGAACAGTTTATAGTTGGAGTCAAATGACTCATCGGAAGAATGAGGAGATTCACATGTAAAGCGAGATAAGTTAGATGGATCAAGCTGGAGGTCCCTTTGCAGCAACCCATGAGGTTTTGGGGTCTGCTTTCGGGCTTCCAATATGTTCCATCAGCATTGAGTTTTCCTCTCAAAGGCAATACCCTCTTTCCTAGGGTTTCTGTTGAGGATCTGCTTTTTAAGCACATCACAAAGAGTCGATGCCCTTTGAGGCTTTTGTACATGCTGTCATGTACAATTCCTTCAACCACTGCATCGTCAAGGTGATACTAGAAATGTCCTCGGATGAGGAATTAGTGATAGTAGGGCAGGTGTGAAGAATTTGTAACAGTTGAAGCATTTGAACATTCAGGTGAAGAATTAGCAGATTCTTGTTCAATGCACTTTAAGCATGGAGGAACAAATTCTTCCTGAGAAGCGCTGATTTGTTGAGCAAGTAATGAATCGCGCTCCTTCTGAAGATCTTCATAACTCATGTTGGAAATATGCCCTAGAGGCAATAATAAAAGCATTATTATTATATTTCCTTGTTCATGATAATTGTCTTTTATTCATGCTATAACTGTATTATCCGGAAATCGTAATACACGTGTGAATACATAGACTACAATACGTCCCTAGTGAGCCTCTAGTTGACTAGCTCGTTGGTCAGCAGATAGTCATGGTTTCCTGACTATGGACATCGGATGTCATTGACAACGGGATCACGTCATTAGGAGAATGACGTGATGGACAAGACCCAATCCTGAGCATAGCACAAGATCGTGTAGTTCGTTTTGCTAGAGCTTTTCCAATGTCAAGTATCTCTTCCTTAGACCATGAGATCGTGTAACTCCCGGATACCGTAGGAGTGCTTTGGGTGTACCAAACGTCACAACGTGAATCGGGTGACTATAAAGGTGCATTACGGTATCTCCGAAAGTGTATGCATTGGGTTGACACGGATCGAGATCGATTTGTCACTCCGTGTTACGGAGAGGTATCACCGGGCCCACTCGGTAGTGCATCATCATAATGAGCTCAAAGTGACCAAGTGTCTGGTCATGGGATCATGCATTACGATAGTAAAGTGACTTGCCAAGAATGAGACTGAACGAGGTATTGGGATACCGACGATCGAGTCTCGGGCAAGTAACATACCGTCTGACAAAGGGAATAGCGGGGTTGCTTGAACCCTTGACATCGTGGTTCATCCGATGACAACATCGAGGAGCATGTGGGAGCTAACATGGGTATCCAGATCCCGCTGTTGGTTATTGACCTAAGGACGTCTCGGTCATGTCTGCATGTCTCCCGAACCCGTAGGGTCTACACACTTAAGGTTCGATGACGCTAGGGTTATTAGGAAGAAAAGTATGTGTTTACCGAATGTTGTTTGGAGTCCGGATGAGATCCCGGACGTCACGAGGAGTTCGGAATGGTCCGGAGGTAAAGATTTATATATGGAAAGTGGTTAAACGGACTCGGAAAGTTTCGGGGTATGCGGTAAGCACCGGGCCACTGGGAGGTTTCCGGAGGTCCACCGGAGGGGCCACTCCTCCCGGGGCCACATGGGCTAAGTGGGGAGGGAGCCAGCCTGGTGGGCTGGGCGCCTCCCACCTAGGCCCATGCTTGGCTAGGGCTTGGGGAGGGGAAACCCTAAGGAAAAGGGGCGCCCTTGGCTTGGGGGCAAGCCACCCCTTTCCTCCTCTCCCTTGGTCAGCGCCCCCCCTAGGGTTTTCCCTAGAGGGTCGGCCCCCTGCCCCTCTCTCCTATATATAGAGGGGTGAGGGAGGGCTGCAACATACAATTGAAGGCGCAGCCCTCCCTCCCCAACTCCTCTCTTTCTCCGCATCTGAGCTTGGCGAAGCCACAGCCGGAGAATCGGCTGTACCAATTGCACCACGCCGTCGTGCTGCCATTGGAGTTGTCTTCCTCAACCTCTCCTTCATCCTTGCTGGATCAAGACGGAGGAGACGCCATCGTCCCTGCACGTGTGTTGAACGCTGAGGTCTTGTCCTTTCAGCGCTTTGGTCATCGGTGATCGGAATCACGTTGGGAACGACTCCATCATCACCACTCCCTCGAACGCTTCCGTACTCGATCTACAAGTGGTATGTAGATGCAAACTCTCTCTCTTGACTCGTTGCTTAGATGAACTCATAGATAGATCTTGGTGAAAGTAGGAAAATTTTAATTTTCTGCAACGTTCCCCAACAGTGGCATCATGAGCTAGGTCTATGCGTAGTTCTCTTTGCACGAGTAGAACACAATTTTGTTGTGGGCGTGGATCTTGTCGACTTACTTGCCGTTACTAGTCGTATCTTGCTTCTGCGGTATTGTGGGATGAAGCGGCCCAGACCAACCTTACACGTACGCTTACGTGAGACCGGTTCCACCGACTAACATGCACTAGTTGCATAAGGTGGCTGGCGGGTGTCTGTCTCTCCCACTTTAGTTGGAGGCGGATTCGATGAACAGGGTCCTTATGAAGGGTAAATAGAAGTTGACAAGATCACGTTGTGGTTATTCGTAGGTAAGAAAAGCGTTCTTGCTAGAACCCAATTGCAGCCACGTAAAAGATGCAACAACAATTAGAGGACGTCTAACTTGTTTTTGCAGCGATTGTCATGTGATGTGATATGGCCAAAGTTGTGATGAATGATGAATGATATATGTGATGTATGAGATCATGTTCTTGTAATAGGAATCACGACTTGCATGTCGATGAGTATGACAACGGCAGGAGCCATAGGAGTTGTCTTTATTTTTGTATGACACTGCGTGTCATTGAAGAACGCCATGTAACTTACTTTACTTTATTGCTAAACGTTAGCCATAGAAGTAGAAGTAGTCGTTGGCGTGATAACTTCATGAAGACACGATGATGGAGATCATGATGATGGAGATCATGGTGTCATGCCGGTGACAGGATGATCATGGAGCCCGAAGATGAAGATCAAAGGAGCTATATGATATTGGCCATATCATGTCACTACTTTATAATTGCATGTGATGTTTATTATGATTATGCATCTTGTTTACTTAGAACGACGGTAGTAAATAAGATGATCCCTTAGAACAATTTCAAGAAGTGTTCTCCCTAAGCGTGCACCGCTGCTACAGTTCGTCATTCTAAGCACCACGTGATGATCGGGTGTGATGGATTCTTACGTTCACATACAACGAATTGTAAGACAGATTTACACACGCAGTAAACACTTAGGGTTAACTTGACGAGCCCGGCATGTACAGACATGGCCTCGGAACACGGAGACCGAAAGGTCGAACACGAGTCGTATGGAAGATACGATCACCATGTGATTGTTCACCGACGATGACGAGTCCGTCTCTCGTGATGATCGGACACGGCCTAGTCGACTAGGATAGTGTAAAACTTAGATGACTAGAGGGATGTCTAATCTGAGTGGGTGTTCATTTTAATTTGATTAGATGAACTTAATTATCATGAACTTAGTCTAAAACTTTTGCATAATATGTCTTGTAGATCAAATGGCCAACGCTCATGTCACCATGAACTTCAACGCTGCTCCTAGAGAAAACCAAGCTGAAAGATGATGGCAGCAACTATGCGACTGGGTCCTAACACGAGGATCATCCTCATAGCTGCCAAGAAACAATATGTCCTAGAAGCACCGCTTAGGTGAAGCACCCATCAGGAAGAACCAAGACGTTATGAACGCTTGGCGGTCTACGTCTTGATGATTACTCCTCGTTCGGTGCGGCATGCTTTACAGCCTAGAACCGGGCTCCAAAAGCGCTTTTGAGCAACACGGAGCATATGAGATGTTCGAGGAGCTGAAACTGGTTTTTCAAGCTCATGCCCGGTTCGAGAGATATGAAGTCTCCGACAAGTTCTATAGTTGTAAGATGGAGGAAAACAGTTCTGTCAGTGAGCACATACTCAAAATGTCCGGGTTGCATCACCGCCTGTCTCCACTGGACATAAACCTCCCGGAAGAGGCGGTCATCGACAGAATCCTTGATCGCCCCACCAAGCTACAAGAGCTTTGTGATGAACTACAATATGCGGGGATGGTGAAGACCATTCTCAAGTATTCTCAATCTTTGAAGTCGTGAGAGGTTGAAATCAAGAAAGAACATCAAGTGTTGATGGTCAATAAGACCACTAAGTTCAAGAAGGGCAAGGGCAAGAAGAACTTCAAGAAGGACGGCAAAGAGGTTGCCGCGCAAGTAAGCAAGTTGCCGGGAAGAAGAAGTCAAAGAATGGACCCAAGCACGAGATCGAAAGTGCTTTTATTGCAAGGGAAGAAGGCCATCGAAGCGGAACTGCCCCAAATACTTAGAACAAGAAGGCCGGGCAACACTAAAGGTATATTTGATATACATATAATTGATGTGTACCTTACCGATGCTCGTAGTAACTCCTAGGTATTTGATACCGGTGCCGTTGCTCATATTTGTAACTCACAAGCAGAGCTGCGGAATAAGCGGAGATGGCGAAGGGACGAGGTGACGATCTTGGCGTCGAATGGTTCCAGTCGATGTGATCGCCCGGCACGCCTACCTCTACATTTACCTCACAGGATTAGTTATAAACCTTAATAATTGCTATTTGGTGCCAAGTTTGAGCATGAACATTGTATCTGGATCTCGTTTAATCTGAGATGGCTACTCATTTAAATCCGAGAATAATGGTTGTTCTATTTATATGAGAGAAATGTTTTATGGTCATGCTCGATAGTCAATGGTTTATTCTTAGTGAATCTCGAGCGTAATGTTACACATGTTCATAGTGTGAATACAAAAAGATGTAAAGTTGATAACGATAGTCCCACATACTTGTGGCAATCGCCGCCTTGGTCACATTGGTGTCAAGCGCATGAAGAAGCTCCATGCTGATGGACTTACGGAGTCTACGGATTATGAATCATTTGACACATGCGAACCATGCCTCATGGGCAAGATGACCAAGACTCCATTCTCTCGGAACAATGGAGCGAGCAACCAACTTATTGGAAATCATACATACTGATGTGTGCGGTCCAATGAGTGTTGAGGCTCACGGAGGCTATCGTTATCTTCTCACTCTCACTGATGACTTGAGTATATATGGGTATGTCTACTTGATGAAACATAAGTCTGAAACCTTTGAAAAGTTCAAGGAATTTCAGAATGAGGTGGAGAATCAACGTGACCGAAAGATAAAATTCTTACGATCAGATCGTGGAGGAGAATATTTAAGTCACGAATTTGGTACACACTTAAGAAAATGTGGAATGGTTTCACAACTCACGCCGCTGGAACACCTCAACAGAACGGTGTGTCCGGCGTAAATGTCGCACTCTATTGGATATGGTGTGATCTATGATGTCTCTTACCGATTTACCGCTATCATTTTGGGGATACGCTCTAGAGACAGCTACATTCACTTTAAATAGGGCACCGTCTAAATCCGTTGAGACGACATTAATCGTATGAATTATGGTTTGGGAAGAAACCTAAGCCGTCGTTTCTAAAAGTTTGGGGATGCGATGCTTATGTCAAGAAACTTCAACTTTGAAAAGCTCGAACCCAAGCTCGGAAAAATGCGTCTTCATAGGATACCCTAAGGAAACCCTTGGGTATACCTTCTACCTTAGATCCGAAGGCAAGATCTTTTGTTGCCAAGAACGGAACCTTTACGGAAAAGAGTTTCTCTCGAAAGGAGTAAGTGGGAGGAAAAGTAGAACTCGATGAAGCATCGCCTCTTGAACGGGATAGTGGTGCAGCTCAGGAAAATGTTCTGTGATGCCCACACCAACCAAGAGGAAATTAATGATGATGATCAAGGTGCTTCAGATCAAGTTGCTCTTGAACTTCAGAGGTCCACTAGGACACGTTCGCACACTGCAGTGGTACAGCAACCCCTGTCACCGAAATCATGTTGTTAGACAATGGTGAACCTTCGAACTATGAAGAAGCGATGGCGGCCCGATTCCAACAAATGGCTCAAGCCATGAAATCCGAGATAGGATCCATGTATGAAAACAAAGTATGGACTTTGACAGACTTGCCCGATGATCGGCGGCGATAGAAAATAAATGGATCTTTAAGAGGAAGGCGGAATGGCGGATGGTAATGTCACCATCTATAAAGCTCGACTTGTCGCTAAGGGTTATCGGCAAGTTCAAGGGATTGACTACGATGAGACTTTCTCACCGTAGCGAAGCTTAAGTCCGTCCGAATCATGTTAGCAATTGCCGCATACTATGATTATGAGATATGGCGGATGGGCGTCAAAACAGCGTTCCTTAACGGATATCTTAAGGAAGAGCTGTATATGATGCAACTGAAGGTTTTGTCGATCCTAAGAATGTCGACAAAGTATGCAAGCTCCAGCGTTCAATTTATGGGCTGGTGCAAGCATCTCGGAGTTGGAACATTCGCTTTGATGAGATGATCAAAGCGTTTGGGTTTTATCTTGAGACTTATGGAGAAGCTGCGTTTACAAGAAAGTGAGTGGGAGCTCTGAGCATTTCTCATATTATATGTAGATGACATACTTTTGATGGGAAATGATATAGAACTCTTGGACGACATTAAGGCCTACTTGAATAAAAGTTTTTCAATGAAGGACCTTGGAGAAGCTGCTTATATATTAGGCATCAAGATCTATAGAGATAGATCGAGACGCCTCATAGGTCTTTCACAAAGCACATACCTTGATAAGATTTTGAAGAAGTTCAAAATGGATCAGTCCAAGAAAGGGTTCTTGCCTATCTTGCAAGGTGTGAGATTGAGCTCATTTCGATGCCCGACCACGGCAAAAGATAAAGAAAGAGATGAGTGTCATCCCTATGCCTCCAGCCATAGGATCTATTATGTATGCCATCTTGTGTACCAGACTGATGTAAACCTTGCCGTAAGTTTGGTAGGAAGGTACCAAAGTAATCCCGGCAAGGAACACCGGACAGCGGTCAAGAATATCTGAAGTACAGAAAAGGACAAAGGACATGTTTCTCGTTTATGGAGGTGACGAAGAGCTCGTCGTAAAGGGTTACGTCGACGCTAGCTTCGACACAGATCCGATGACTCAAAGTCACAAACCCGGATACGTGTATATGTTGAATGGTGGAAGCGATGGCTGGTGCAGCTGCAAGTAGAGCGTCGTGGCGGGATCTACATGTGAAGCGGAGTACATGGCAGCCTCGGAGGCAGCGCATGAAGCAATTTGGGTGAAGGAGTTCATCACCGACCTAGGAGTCATACCCAATGCGTCGGGGCCGATCAAACTCTTACGTGACAACACCGGAGCTATTGCCCTTGCCAAGGAGCCCGGGTTTCACAAGAAGACCAGGCACATCAAGCGTCGCTTCAACTCCATCCGTGAAAATGTTCAAGATGGAGACATAGAAATTTGTAAAGTGCACACGGATCTGAATGTCGCAGATCCGTTGACTAAACCTCTTCCGCGGGCAAAACATGATCAACACCAGAACTCTATGGGTGTTCGATTCATCACAATGTAACTAGATTATTGACTCTAGTGCAAGTGGGAGACTGTTGGAAATATGCCCTAGAGGCAATAATAAAAGCATTATTATTATATTTCCTTGTTCATGATAATTGTCTTTTATTCATGCTATAAGCTGTATTATCAGGAAATCGTAATACACGTGTGAATACATAGACTACAATCGTCCCTAGTGAGCCTCTAGTTGACTAGCTCGTTGGTCATTGACAGATAGTCATGGTTTCGACTATGGACATCGGATGTCGTTGACAGCGGGATCACGTCATTAGGAGAATGACGTGATGGACAAGACCCAATCTCGAGCATAGCACAAGATCGTGTAGTTCGCTTTTGCTAGAGCTTTTCCAATGTCAAGTATCTCTTCCTTAGACCATGAGATCGTGTAACTCCCGGATACCGTAGGAGTGCTTTGGGTGTACCAAAGCGTCCTGGCGTAATCGGGTGACTATAAAGGTGCATTACAGGTATCTCGAAAGTGTGCATTGGGTTGACACGGATCGAGACTGGATTTGTCACTCCGTGTTACGGAGAGGTATCACCGGGCCCACTTTCGGTAGTGCATCATCATAATGAGCTCAAAGTGACCAAGTGTCCGGTCACGGGATCATGCATTACTGATGCAGTAAAGTGACTTGCGATGCTTGAGGACTGAGCGAGGTATTGGGATACCGACGATCGAAGTCTCGGGCAAGTAACATACCGTCGACAAAGGGAATAGAATACGGGGTTGCTTGAACCCTTGACATCGTGGGTTCATCCGATGACAACATCGAGGAGCATGTGGGAGCTAACATGGGTATCCAGATCCCGCTGTTGGTTTATTGACCTAAGGACGTCTCGGTCATGTCGCATGTCTCCCGAACCCGTAGGGTCTACACATAAGGTTCGATGACGCTAGGGTTATTAGGAAGACAAGTATGTGTTTACCGAATGTTGTTCGAGTCCGGATGAGATCCCGGACGTCACGAGGAGTTCCGGAATGGTCCGGGAGGTAAAGATTTATATATGGAAAGTGGTTAAGCGGACTCGGAAAGTTTGGGGTATGCTTGAAAGCACCGAGGCCACCGGGAGGTTTCAGGAGGTCCACCGGAGGGGCCACTCTCGAGGGGGCCACATGGGCTAAGTGGGAGGGAGCCAGCCCACGGTGGGCTGGGCGCGCCTCCACCTAGGCCCATGCGGCTAGGGCTTGGGAGGGGGAAACCCTAAGGGAAAAAGGCGCCCCTTGGCAGGGGGGCAAGCCACCTTTCCTCCTCTCCTTGGCCGCCACCCCCCTAGGGTTTTCCCTAGAGGGCCGGCCCCCTGCCCCCTCTCTCCTATATATAGAGGGGTGAGGGAGGCTGCAACATACAATTGAAGGCGAGCCCTCCCTCCCCAACTCCTCTCTTTCTCCGTCTGAGCTTGGCGAAGCCCCGCCGAGAATCGCTGTATTAATTGCACCACGCCGTCGTGCTGCCATTGGAGTTGTCTTCCTCAACCTCTCCTTCATCCTTGCTGGATCAAGACGGAGGAGACGCCATCGTCTCCGTCACGTGTGTTGAACACAGAGGTGCTGTCCTTTCAGCGCTTTGGTCATCGGTGATCGGAATCACGTTGGGACCGACTCCATCATCACCACTCCCTCGAACGCTTCCGTACTCGATCTACAAGTGGTATGTAGATGCAAACTCTCTCTCTTGACTCGTTGCTTAGATGAACTCATAGATAGATCTTGGTGAAACCGTAGGAAAATTTTAATTTTCTGCAACGTTCCCCAACAACTCACTCTTAGCTTCTCAAGATCTTGCTTTCTTTGAAGAAATTCATAAGAAAGCTTCTCATGATCAGATAAGAGAGTGTTATGATGACCTTGAAAGCTGTCAAACCTAGACTGAAGTCTCTGAAGATTTCCAGTCAGGGCTTTAGAGCGATCCATTTCTTCACCCAACATATCATTACTTTTGTCTAGCATGTTTTGAACCTTTTCCAAGGCCGTTTGTTGTTTAGTGGCAATGCAAACAAGTTTGGTATAACTAGGTTCAATATCATCATCAAATCCATCATCATCGATTCATCGTCACTAAACTTCGGATGAGGAACATTCGGTTACCTTGTCACCCTTTGCCATGAGACATGATGCGTAAGATGATGACTCTGGTTCGAAAGTCATCGTTTTGAGAGATTCCTTGAAGTCCTCAAACCAAGGATCATGACGGGTTCGATGACCTTCATAGACGTCAGAGATTCGGTCCCAGATAAGCTCCGCATTGCAAAGATGCATAATGCGCTTGAATTCATCTCCCGATAGGCAGGAACAGATGATGTCCTTCGCCATGATGTTAAGTCGAGTGTACTTGCGAATGTCATCAGCGTCGGCCTTCTTGCATAGATCGGTAAGACCAATCTCGATGACGGTCCACAGCTCATTGTTCATAGCCATGAGGCGCTTCCTCATCATGGCCTTCCACTTGGGATACTCATGACCGTCAAAGATAGGGCATGTCACTTTCTTCATACCTGCCAGTCGACATAACTAAAACTCCGGTGGTTAAACCAAAATCACAGAGAACAAGGGAGTACCTTTGCTCGATACCAATTGAAAGTGCGCTATATCGACTAGAGGGGTGAATAGGTGATTTTATGAATTCTTCACCGAGGAATTTGTCGGTGAGGAAATTCCTTAGCGAAGAACTACTTGCGCCGGAATAAGTACTTTAAGTAAGCATAACAGAATACGGTGCATGGTCATCATGATGAAATGAAGACACGCATAAAGTCTGAAAAGCGTAAACACAGGATAACACAAGATGAAGACAAATGCGGTGAAGAAATTGAACTGAGGAAATTGAGAAAGTCTTGATCAAAGTCTTCAAACACAGATATGAACAATCACTCAACACAAATGAGGAAATGAAAGAGTTGAGGAAATAGAACGATAAGGTTGGTGAAGACAATGATTTGGTAGACCAGTTCCAAGCTATTTGTCTCGGTTATGCGTCTGGTTGGAATTTGAGTATTTAAACTCGAGGACACACAGTCCGGACACCCGATCGCCGAAAGCACGCAGCTCAGGACACCAAGTCCTCACCGTATTCTCCTTGAACTAAGGTCACACGGACCTCGTCCAATCACTGCATGGTAAGTCTTGAGCGACTTCCAAACCTTCACAGACTCGGTCACTCGGCGATCCACAATTCCTCTTGGATGCTCTAGACCATGACGCCTAACCGTCTGGAAGAAGCCACAGATCTTCAAAGGTAACAAGCGTCGGATCCACGCAGGATCAATCTCTTCAGTGATGCTCAATCACTTTGGGTTTGTAGGGGTTTGGTTTTGGGTTTTCCTCACTCTATGATTTTCGCTCAAAGTCCTCGGAGGATGGGATGCTCTCAAATGACAAGTGTCAGTTTCTCTCGGAGCAGCCAACCAGCTAGTGGTTGTAGGGGACGGCTATTTATAGCCTAGGGAGCAGCCCGACATGATAAGACATAAATTCACATCAAACATAAGACCGTAAGCTTGATAAGATATTTTGTGACAGCTGGCGCTTGAAGATAAAGAACGGTCGAAATTTGACTCTCAAATTCCTCGTGGCTATCATGTTCCTCACTTGTGTAGGCAATCCGACCTTTGGCGAATTCCTAACTCCTCGGTCGAGAACAAATTCCTCAAAGGACTGTAAGAACTTCATCTACATCACATGAAGAAATTGACTGAACTGTATGAGATTTCCAAAGGCTTCACTCGAAGGTATTGGTAGGTGTAGGATTTTGAGTTGAGCATCACATGGAAATTTTTCATTAGTATTTCCTCGACCCCCTTTAACAGTACGGTGTTTCTTATGACTCAAGAAAGAGAAAACGAAACTACAAAACAAAAGTCTTCACGCTTCATGTTCCTCAAATGGATACCAAGTCTTCAAGGTCACACCAATTTCTTCACTTTCAAAGTCTTCAGAAAGTCTGTAAATATCAAACTCCTCATAGACTTATAGACCTGTGTACACTCATAAACACATTAGTCCCTTAACCTATAAGTCTTCAATACACCAAAATCACTAAGGGGCACTAGATGCACTTACAAAGGGATTACAAATGATTTGTGTCAACCAAACTGATTCTCTGCTCATCTAATTGCAGTTCAAACTACTAACTCACATGAAGCCTAATTAGATTAAAACATCAAGTCCTCACACTAATTCATATCAGACCATAGATTACTGCCACACCAAGAATTCAACCAACAATGCACCGCCACAAACAGTGTGAAAATACTTTTAGTGAAATTCTTCATAGCACAGATCAAATTTTAAATTCAGCTCCCCTCACCTTTTTATTCCAACCAGGAGCCTGGGGATTTATCTTTCCTATGGAGAGCTCAGAAGTCGGAGGCGAGTTGTCCTTCTCACTGTTGCCACTTGAGCCACATTGTAGATTCGCCCATCTCCGCTCGTCGCCGCCAGTGCAGACACCACGCAGATCCGCCCATCGCCGCTCACACCCTCCAGCAACGGCACCACCACCGTTCGCCTGTTACCGTCCGCCGGCAAACCTTCCGGCAGCAGACTCTCTCCTACCTCCTCACTCAGCGTGGATCTATGGCAGAGAAAGCAAATAAACCTCAATCCCATGTGCTCCACTCTACAAATCACACGCAAAATTGGGGGGAAATCGCTCTAATACCTACGGATTGGATGCATGAGGAACTCCATTAAGCGTCGGTCGCCCGTTCTCCCACTTCCTCCCTCTCTACCTCGTCACCTAAAATGGATGCCGCATTG
This sequence comes from Aegilops bicornis, assembly GCA_021605145.1. Taxonomy (NCBI): domain Eukaryota; kingdom Viridiplantae; phylum Streptophyta; class Magnoliopsida; order Poales; family Poaceae; genus Aegilops; species Aegilops bicornis. The sequence goes on along the minus strand of CM038670.1, from coordinate 750,533,416 downwards.
GGGAAGAAGAGTCAGGATCTGCAGTCGTTTCGAGGCTGTCGCTCTTTTTTTTTTGAGGATGGCTGTCGCTCTTGACGGAAACCATCTTATCCGAGCCATGGAACAGACGTACAACAACGAACCTAGGCCACGGCTCAGCCCGTCATCGGGAGACGGCCGCCAAGCAGCTGGCCCACTCTTAGCGCCTGACACATACGTATTTTGGCACAGTGCGCAAATACCAGCGCTTCAAAACCAACCGTATTAGGAATTGGCCCAGATCCCTATGCGCTAGCGAAGGCACAAGATATCGAGCGTATATGTGCTCGCGACCATATACTCCGCGTCCACATAGAAGTCTCATTTTGTTATTGGTCGAAAAATTTGAATGACGTTCAATTGATTTTCAGTCGAATGACAAATAGACAGTCCCTTCTTCTTTATCAAATAATCAATTTCTAAAATGGCAGAGCTCGTGTCGGTTGCTTGAAAAAAATGCAGTTGTCTACGCGTCGCCATGCACAAAGTCACAGCTCACAGGGTCGGTTGTGCCCGTTGCCACGCACGCCGCTGCCCGGCAGCAAACACGAGCGAGCCGCCGAGCGCTGGAGTAGAGAAAGCAGTGACCGTTGTACCAGGTCGCCCATAGCTAATCGTTTTCACCCGTTACTCGTGCGCACATTCGGTCTCCAACACATGAAAGTGGGCAAACCCAGCTGCAAGTAAACCGAGCGCGCGGGAACGGCGGCCTGAATGTGAAGCGCGACGGTCAGATCGCGTCCCTCCCCGGTCGGCGATGTCATCGGCATTCAGTCCAGCGCCGCGGCCAGCCAAGCTGATGTGATTTGGTCAACCACTCTGTCCGTGACGAGTGACGGCAGCAGAATTCTGGTGCTGTTTTCCAAGTGCTGGTCAAACCCACGACACGAGCGCCCCTTTACGCAACGGGAAGCAGAGCTGCTCTGACTTTTGGATCTCTGCTGGTTTGGTGCAACGATTCCAAAGAGTTAATTACACCTGTAGTACAAGAACTTGCAGCGAATTAACAGAATCATACAAAAACTTAAAAACCCCAGAAAATTGGTACAATAACTTATCTAACAGCACAATTGGATACAATTTCCGTCAAAACCAACGGTGTCGCTGTTAACTCGCCTGACTGTCTGGCACTCTCCCACTTGTCAGTCAGACAAGGAAAATAAAAAAAAGAAGAAAAATAGGATTCGAACCTGGGACTCAAGCATACAAGTCCTGGCTGTACCATACGATTTTTTGTGCCAGTGTAGAGGCAGATTTGTTTCTACTACTCCCAGTATATCGCAGCTTCAGACACGTCCAGTTCGCTCGCCGGTGGCGACCACAACGCTTCGCTGACTTTTCTGACTGTTATCTTTTAGTTATGTGTGTATTTTTGTTTCTTTTTATAGTTTTTCAGATCTTTGGTTTTTCCTTATTATCATTTCCCATATTTCTTTTTTATATAGGTTTTGCAATATACGATGAACTTTTTTTCAATATACACATTGAACATTTTAGTATACAATAAATATTTTTTAAATACACACTCAAAATTATTGTATAATATACAGTGAACATTTTTTTTTGCGGGAGAATGGTGGGTTTTATTCCTCGGTAATAATGTTACAGTCTGCTAATACACTGTATGGAACATGGTGCAACCAACAAGCGGTGCTACCGCCTGAACTCCAGCAAGAAATCGAGCGCGCTCCGGCAGCCTTTTGCGGCCCGTTTTCTGCCGGATTGAGGCGACCATGGCGTCCGCCAGTGCGGGGCGTGGTGGTGGAAGGGGGTTCGGCGACCACGGTGGCTTCGGGTGCCGCGGTGGAGGCACGCGCGGGGCGGCTTCTTCGCCCCCAAGCGCTGGAACGACAACGAGGCCGGCGGCTCTGACCTCCGCCCTCCCGTGTCGGAGAAGCAACGGGAGGCGGCGTGCAAGCACGTCCCACAGCCGGATCGAGGTCATGTACGTTGACGACCGTCCGGCATTGTGGCCGGCTCTTCGACCTGGCGATCCAGTGGCAACGCACAGCCGTGCGAGCGTGGTTTGAGGCGAGGACCGCCGCCAATGATGGAAATGTGGCTGCAGCTGCATGGCTGCCGGCACTCTGGGAGAAGTACCAGCTCCAAACCCGGATCTCCAGCTCGCTCATCTACGACACGATTCAAGGAGGGAAGCCGCTGCCCGCCGAGGTCATCTCCAGCGACTCCGACAACGAGGGAGACGACTCTGACTCCGATGAGTAGAACCCCGGTGAAGTAGACCCCCGCCCACCCATGGCCCCGCGAGGACTCCGACGACTAGTAGATCCCCTATGCTATGTATAATTATTATTTTATAAAAACTCCCCTATGCTACGGGTGGTGAACTATGGTATGTTGGGTTGATGAACTCCGGCGAGATGTTTTTAGCGCAAAGTACTTTGTTTAAATTTGTGTCATATGCGGGATCTGCACCTGCGCCGCGCCCACATTCTACAAAAACTGTTTACGAGATACCGTAAATGATTTTACCGGGACGGCGGCTTGCGGGATCTGCAGATGCTCTTAAACCAATAAGCAACAGTCTATGGTTTACTGGCCGAGCATTAACCTCTTTACAACGCTTAACAAATTCGTCTAAGAACCAGCACATATCTGTAACTACAAGTATAGAAAAGCTTCCGCCTTACTTCCTCCTTTCCGGTTTATAGTGCTTATCTTCAAATTTTATTTTTTTTCATTTTATAAGATTCAATTTGGTTGTTCCCCATCACAAGTTCATATTTCAAGGTGCATTAAATCATTTCATTCAAGTATTAAGAGAAAATTAAGCAATGCATGTACTTTATGTATGCATGCATTCCAATTAATGCATTGGTAAACATAATTTTTTTGAGAAAAACAAGAGCATTAGTTGGGTGATTTCGCAAACTACAAAAAATATTTCACCACTCACCATCTACCTAGGTTGGTGAAATTTTTGAATTGAGCCCTATAAACCGGAAAGGAGGGAGTATTTTTTTTATACAAATGCTGCGATGGTGTAGTGGTAAGCATGTGCAGTAGTACAACACTTGTTGACCTGGTTTTCAGATTGATTGAGGAGTGCCTAAACGCCAATGCATCAAAAGGGCTGCCCCGGTTGTGCATAGAAATGATCGTTGTGTGCCACGATAGGAGAGTTAGATCAAAATAAATGTAGATGGTTCATTGATAAAGGATGGAACTGGAGGTGGAGCTGGCATTGTAATGCGTGATCATAATGGTATTTTCAAGGCGGGTGCATGCCATGCTTTTTCCCATGTCTCTATTCCTGAACATGTGGAGCTTCTAGCCTACCGAAGAGGATTGCCGTTGGCACCTAAACTTGGTGTCTCAGTGATTGTGCTTGAAACAAAATAACCATGATGTGTCTCGAGTGCTCAACTCGAAGGAACTTGACCACTCCAAATTTGGTCTTCTCATTCAGGAGATCAAGGATTTGCTATCTGTCATCGCCGAGGTTCGTGTGGGTTGGGCAAAACGTGATTCCAATAGAGCTGCACATTCATTAGCTAGGGAAGGCTGCCTTTTAAATTTATGCAAAACTAGGTTTAATATTTGTCCATCTTGTATTCGTGATGTTGTAGTGGCAGACGGTGCCACAGACTAATTATTAATAAGGCAGCTATTTCCTCTCAAAAGGTATCTTCGTTACCTAAAACATATAGGCCTCCTTTAGTTTACTGGAATTTTATATGTATTCTAAAGAATTGGGACTTTTGTAGAAAAAGTTCCTTTGGAGCCCTTTTGTTTGTACAAATGGATTTCTATTCCTATATAAGATAGGAATCAATGCTTCATATTTCAAAGAAAAATATATTAGTCTAAACTTAATGAAAAAATTCCTATCTTACAGATCAAATGACATCTTCTTTTCCTATAGGAATTGAGATACATGTCATATCACTTCCTATAATTTTTCTATTCCTATGATATTCCTATTCTTTGAACCAAAAGAACCCATAGTAGATGACTAGACATATAGGAAGTACTTGTTTTTTTACGTAGAGTCCAATTCCTCACTATTAATTAAGAAAAGAAATTACCCCCATTAATTTGTAGAAATAGCCGACATGGAACATGGCATCACACTTGGCACCAATGCAAAATGCACGCGCACCCACACACGCGCGCACCCACACACACACACACACACACGCACACACACACACACATAATCGTGGTTTCCGGGGAATGTCCTCGATATCATCCCTCTTCAAACCATCAACTCCTGATTATGGCTGCATCAAACCCACATCAGTATATGGCAGACAACCGACCACACTTGTTGAAGACTTCAGTTCTAATTTTGATGTCAACCTACATAAGAGAAAAATACAAGTTTTCGTGTACAAAAAATGTGCGAGCCTTGCTTTATAGGAATGATAGACTACTCACATCAACAAAAAATTCGTTCTTTTCTGGGGGCTCATTCGAAAAGAACTGCAAAGTTAAGCATGCTTGGCTTGGAGCAATTCTAGGATGGGTGACCGACCGGGAAGTTGGTCCCGGATGCACACGAGTGAGAACAAAGTGTGTTGGTCCTCGGTGTACACAAGTGAGGACAAAGTGTGCAGAAAAGATTAGCGCTGATCTGTGGGGCCAGTCTAGATCCCACCATGTGTAACGGCCGGGAACCCGTGGCTGTGGACGGGGCATTACAAAAAATGATCACCAGAATTACCACCCGACTCGCCTCTCCTCGGGTAGAGCCTATTCTCGGATAACCGGTGTCACTATTTGGGCTGGCCCAATGCGAGGGAGGGGATCATTTTTTTCTGATTTTTTTTCTTTCCATGTCATTAGTTGGGCCACCCGAGGTCCGCCACGAAAAGTCAAAATGGAAAGAAATGGTCGTTCCAATTTGGAAGTACATTTTTGCTAGGGCGGGGTGCCAATATTTTTTCTTTAGTTCAACCTCTTTTTGTGGTTTTCCTATTTCCTCTTTTCCTCCGATTTGGTGTTTCTTCCTCTTTTTATCTTTTTAAACTCATTTACTGGAAGTAATGAATATTCTGTTAACAATTCTGGAATATGTTTTGAAATTCATGACAATTTTCTAAAATTCATGATTTTTAAAATTCATGAACATTTTGTAAAATATTAAGAATGCTTTATAAACATTTTAAAAATATTAAACACTTATATAATTAATAAACCTTTTAATGAGCCATGTAAAAAACAGCGAATAAAAGGAACCAAAATAAATAAATAGAAAACCGGCGCCCCTCAGTGGGTTGGACCAAGAGTGCTTTGGGTGGTGCGCGTTTGCTAGCTATCCCCCCACCCTGTAACAACCCAGATATAATGCAATCCATGTTTTCCATATAATCATGAGATATTGACATGTGATGTTTGAGTTCATATTGTTTCCATCATGCATCTTTGATCAACCTTGTGTTGTTTCCCCTATGATAAGTTTTCATCATGCATAAACATCACCATTGCCATATTTTACTTTTTGTGATCACGTGTGCCAACTCCTACTTATCCTCTTCACCCTTCCTTTTACGTTGGTCCATATTTCAGCAACCTTCTTTCAAGTTTCAAAACCAGATACTAAACATCCTTTTCTTTCTTTATCCCATTCAAACTCAAGTGACAATTTTACTTCTTTTAAAATTCCCCCAAAAATGTTCATAAATCACCACATAAGTGTAGGACATCTTCCCATTAGTTTAACCCTTTTTGCAATTAACCTAGATGGAATTCAAGCTGGAAACAGAATGGATTTAATTCAAATTCTTTTGAACTTTTCTTCTTCAAAAATTGCTCCTACCAATTTTATCAAAACCTCCACATTTCCCTAGTTCAAGTGAAAATAGGTATCCTGGTATTTTGAGCCCTCTAGCTCTCTTTTAGTTTCCCTCAATTTCCTGTTTTAAATAAACAGAGAGAAAAGAGATAAGAAAGAAATGGAGAGAGAGGAGGCCCAGCAACTTACCTGCTTACCTTTCCAATTCAGCCCAGCCAGCCCACCAGAGCCGATCTCCCCTGTTCATCTCCTTCCTCGTACGGCAGAGCATCCAGGGCAGCCACGTCGAGAGCAGCGTCGATTTGACGGCGGGAGCTCCTCCCAGCGCCCTTTAAACGAGTCCTACACCGTGACCTAACCCTCGCCTCTCCATTCCCCTTCTCTCTCCGCCGCCGCCAGCCCAGGTAAGAGGAGACACGCCCACGCCGTCGCCCTGGCCACCATGACCGGAGCGAGCACGAGCTCGAGCTCGGGCTAGCTTCCAGCACGTCCACGACCCTTAGGACGCCGTGAAAAGGAACACCGAGGACTCCTCCATCTCCTACCACGACGCATTCGACGCCGCGGCCCCTGGAACGACCTCCCCGACCCCGTCTTCTTCCCCTGCTGCATCTTCTTCACGGAACCGGAGCCCGGCCAAGTTCAGCCCTTCCTCTCGTCGTATACGCCCACCTATTCGTGTCCCAGGTGATCTAGGTAACGCCCGATCCTTCCCTGCTGTTTCTTGAGCGCTCTCGTTTCGCGTAGGACTCACCCGTTTCGTGCCATCGTCGCGCCCGCTGTGCTCTCGCCATGCCAGAGCACGCTCTGTTTGTTTGAGCTCAGATCCGTGTGCCCACTAGGTTTATCTTCGACCAAGCCCCTTCTGTTACATACCCATAGCAGCATCGCAGTGGTCAGCACCCGACGCACACATCCATGGATCCTGGGATGTAATCCCATAGCGTCCCTTTTATCTCTGTTTTTCTGCTTTTTATGCCAAGTCTGTGAAGATCTGTGCTCTCTACTTTCATAATATGCCACCTGCACAAATTAATAAAATTGCCTAGCCACTGATTGTTCTGCTCAAATAGGCATGATAATGTTAGTCTGTGTTTTCCCAGATTTCTGTAAAACATAGCGTTTTGGAAAATTCACATCTTAAAAACCATGTATCATATAAAACAATGCCATATATGCTTGTTGTTCAGTTTTATGTCTATTTTCTGGCCATGCCGTTTTCATCCCCACTAAAAATCTCCAACACTCTGTGTTCAGTAGCTAAAGTACCTATGAAAAATGTGCAACAGTGTGACTTGTACATATGGTTTGGGCTACTCTTGTATGCACAGGTATAGCCCAGCTCCGTTCAAAGGCCTAGCTAGGTTAAGCTCGAGAAGTTTCTCTTTTAAAACAAGCAAATCCCTACTTCTTTCTGAAAGTAAATAAATTCACTATGCTCCTGTTTATAGCAAAAAATTACAGTTATTTAACCCTGCCATTTTGCTCCTACTTATCTCGATGACTGTCTTGTACTTGTACATGCAGTATATAGTAGTTCCAGCTACATCGAAAACCATGGGGCCTTCACGAGCTCTCCCCTGTCTGGTCCTCCTCTTCCTCCTCTCCTCGTCCAGCGCATCCGTTCTAGAAGACACGTGCAAATCCATCGGCTACAACTACTGCATCAAGTTTTTCGAGGCCAGCAAGGGCAGCGCCACCGCCGCCAAGCGTGGCTTGGCCGTCATCGCGTCGAAGCTCAACAGAGCGGCAGCCGCCCTCAAGGCCTCGGAGAAGGACAAGGTGATCCAGATGGGCCTCGACATCTGCGGCCAATTGTACTCGAAAGCCGTGGACGAGCTCGATGCTGCGGCTAAAGGCATCAAGGCGGGTACACCGGAAGGCAAATTTGACGCGGAGATGTACCTCGACGGCGCGTTCGACGCCCCCGAGACCTGCGAGACCGGGTTCAGTGAGATTGGCCGGAAGTCGCCGCTCGACGCCGAGGACGCCGAGTTCACTAAGGAGATGTACATCGCGATGGCTATAATGAACTCGTTATAGGTTGCTACGGAAGAAGTCGACTTTGTCGTAGGTGTTAATTTCATATCTTGTAATGGTTCAGCCATGATTGCCTTCGTTTTGTACTTTGCTGAATAAATAATAAAAATGACTGTATGCATCGCATTGTTGCAGAGGTCGAGGGTTTTAACCTCCTTTTCGGAAAAAAGGTAGCTTGATTAGAAGCGAATTATCTTTCAGGTAACACTAGTAATTTGATCATATCGGACTAATCATTGGTCACTGGATTAGAAGCAGGACGTACGTTCGATCTTGTTGCCGCTACCCGGCAAAAAAGAAGATCTTGTTGCCGCTAATCAAGATTTCCATGCACCCATGTGATGGAAGCATTACTTTTTATTTTGAGATGGATGAAAGCATTACTTGTGATAACCAAATACATTCCCTTTTAGAAAACAGATGCCCTAAATTCATAGATTATAAATCATTTAAATGATGCTTCGATTCTAGGTGATAAATCTCAAAAATACTACTGTACTTGATTGTTTCTATTCCATAACACGTGCAGTAAAGTGTTCCTTCCATCATATTACAATTGTGTTTCCGTCGAAAAGAAAATTTGCTTCAAACGTGAATCTGTCGAAAAGAAAATTTGCTTCTACCAAAAATGAGATTTATTTCTCTCTTGCAAAAAAACGCATCCAATGTTAAGCTACATTTTTTTTACAAACATGGAAATTTTTTTCCACCCACTGGAATCCAATAGAACATAAAGTTGCATCAGACAAACATAAACTATTTTTATATTTGATATATGTTTCCAAGAAAATGAAAATTACAATCACAATTCAAAGTGAGCCTGAACCAGTTTAACATCTCTCCCAACTTCTTTTTGGCTGCCTTCACCCTCTCCCCTGTTGTAGCTCCAATGATGTTCAGCAGGTGCCGCCGTGAACTGCGCTTCAGCTGCCGCATACCGACAAACATAGCTTCAACCGGAAATACAGATACAGTACGATGTCTGTTGAACATAGTTGTATGAAGCAAGATATTAGAAATAAGAAAGCTTATTTGCTTAACACAGTACAATACATGAAGCATTAAATTGTTGGAACTCAATATATTAGAGTAGTCTTTGTATGAAGCAGAGATGATTGACAATAGATAATAAACTAAGTCCAATAGATGTCCAGATGATGGGCCTTTGAAGTGTACTTCGCGACAAACAAATGACATCTGCGGTTATGTTAGAGTATATGACCAGATGACGGTTCCAATCTACTCCTACATGCTACGAATTTGACCCACTTTTCCTTTTCTACTCTTCTTAGCAACACCAAATCTCATCAAAACGTATATGCTTGAGACAGATAGTTTATGTAGAGTAGAATTAATTCTAAAGTCCATAACCACAAGATTTGACTCACAATGATCAAGCCACTACCTGATCTTAGAGCTGTTACAAGCTGTAGAATTTCACGTACAGTAACTGAGACAGAAAGGAAAAATTGCAGGAGCAATGAAATAGAATCAATCAACCAGAACAAACTCATAATTTGAAGCTAAAGGCAAAAGAAAAGGGGAAATATCAACTGATAAGGTCAAATATACAAGGTGTGGATTACCTCTCCAGCAGCATCAGCGTTATCTAACGCAAATCCCATGGCCTCCTTTATCTGACTCAATAATGCCAACGCGCATAGCATGTCCTCAAATTCATTATATTGTGAATCAGTCAGAGTGTACGTTCCACTTCCACACGCTGGGAGATGAAACACAAATTAATTGGGTAACTGGACCAAAGCATTTGCACCATCAAGGTAAAGTACAAAAAAGAAATCTCTGCCATGGTCCAACCAAATAGTGAATAATTATCGCTATCAATAAGCAGAAGCAAACAATTGTAAGTTAATGATCTTATTTCAGTCCTTAAAGTGACACACCAATTTGATCATAGAAGACTATCTTTGAAAATGCAGAACAACCCATGCCTTGACCTCACTACCGCGCCCCAGCCTCACTTTTGAAAGTCTGCAAGCAAGCGAGAGACAGGAGTGAGCACAGTATTCTGCAATCAAATGAGAGAGAGTTAGGGAGGAATTAGCATTGTTGTCGTGCTCCCCTGCTCAATCCATCTCGGTGCAGCCACATCTCGTCCAGAGAAAAAGCAGTAGCAACAGCACTATGCTAGGCAATAGGTCAGCACTGTACATGTTGGAAATATTAGCACTTTTCCGACTAATCTAATCCACGAGTAAACAGTAAGCATGGAAAATACGGTATGCATCTCATACAGTTACCTAAGCATGTGAGCACGTACAGTACATAAAACCGAAACATCTATGAACAACATATATACGGCTAGCACATGAACGAGCAAATATGGGATGAACGAGTCAATACCCTCCGGTTGGCCAGGCCAACGCGGCGGCGGTAGCAGCAGCCTCGGCATCAGCCAAGGCCTTCTTCTTGGGGACTTAGGTAAATCGACCATGGAGTCGATGTAGAGGAAGTAGTGGAAGCAGAGGCGGATGAAGACGGGAGCGGATCGGGAGCGATCAGCGCCGAGACGCCTCCCAAAACCTTATTGCCGTTCTCCGGGCAGGATCTCGAGCGATGGGTTTCGGAGGCACTGCTCTCCCGACCAACCGTGCACGCGGTCGTCGGGATGGGATCGCCGGAAGCAGACAACGAGAGGAGCGAAGAGATGATGGCTAGGGTTATACGAGAGGGAGTGAGTGAACTGAGTTAGGGTTCACTCCATCGGCGATGCCTTCTTATATAGGCCGTCGGTAGATGGGCTGGGCCAGGCCCCCGACCGAGAACGCGAACAGCCCACGGTCCAACGTCTGGGACGGTGGCGCTCAGAGCGACTTGTTAATTAATTAACAATTAATTAACCATTCTTGAGCTGCAAAAATAAGCTTGGCTCGGCTCATTCCGCAACCCGCAACTCAAGACCCCAGCTGGCCGTGACGTCAGGCGAGGCGAGGCGAGGCGGCGGCAGAGGAGGAGGAGCGCGCGTGTACAGCTCCTATTCCCAAGCTCCCAATAGCAAGTGGTAGAGCAGCCCTTATAAAAAGGTCTCACTCTTCTTACTGTAGCAGTATGGGACTAAACTTCTCACACTTCCCACCACTTGCTGTACACAGGCATGGGCCTTAGAGATTAACTAGGAATTATTGTCTTATATGGGCCTAAGCCCATCCATAATCCATCAATCCTCCACCAGATCTCGAGGCACATAAGTTTGTCAACTGTTCCAAACAATGTTTGATATACCAGAATTTTCGGTGGAGACTGTTAAGTTAAACTTCCACCTAGAGCAATAGGATTAGACTTCTTCACAACTGAACAATGGACTATGCCTTGAATTATCAGTTTGGCGTGTAAAAGTTTCGCCTATTGTCAGCTGGTACGTGGCTGCCGAAGGCTAAACCCCACGGGTGGAGCTTATTAGTCATACTTCGTACCTTCTCATGAGCTTCCTAGAGATCACCCAATCTCATAGACTGTGACCAGCAGTCGGGCTCACATAGGTGTGTTCCTCCAAAGAATGCTCTGTAGGTTAGCATCTTGCTTACATAAGCTTTGGAACACATTAAGACAAAAGTCAGCCTGCCTTACAGAATTGAGAGTATTATTGCATCTCCAACGGAGTGGGATAATTAAGGATACTCTTCTCAGTTAACCGCTGGATTGTTTTCCCAGGTCCTAATTCACGGGATCTCCGATCACATAGGTTGGGTTACCCCCGTGGCAACTTACGTGGGTTTCATACCCATCTCCCTCGATGCATTGTCTATCACAATCCGTGATAGCCCTTTTGTAAAAGGGTCTACCATATTCTTAGTCGTCTGGATATAATCCAACGCTATTACTCCGGAGTTTCTTGATTTTCTGACAGATTTCAATCTTTTTCTTATGTGCTTTGTGGATTTCATGTTGTCCTTTGAACTCTTAGCCTTGGCAATCCTTTGTTTGATTGTCACGGTTCATAAGAACAGCCGCACCGGGTTTATCAACCACCGCAAATCCATCAAAAGCTCTCGCCGATTCTGCTTGACGCATGATGTGTCTGTCTTTGTGAGTTACGCTTCCATAGTCGATCTGGTTAAGATAAATGCGCTTGCAAGACTTCTAGGAAACAGCACCACCACCAAGTGTGAAGACATGTCCACTTGTGGCTTTCATCTCCTCAGCATCAGATATCCAATTTGAATCATAATACCCCTCAAGTACCGTCGGTACCCGAATAGTGAATCCTATAGTTCGCGGTACCTTGCAAGTAACGCATCACTCGCTCAACAAAGATGCCAATGCACATCTCCCGGATTGAAACAAACTGCTCGGTTTGCACACAAAGAAATGAGATGTCAGGACGAGTAGCACATGATAGGTACATCAGTGAACCAACCACTTGAGAATATCTCAATTGATCTATAGCCGTGCCTTCGAACTTTCGAATCCGCATGCTAGGATCATATGGTGTTGCAGAAGGTTTGCAATCCGAATATCCAAAGCGGCTCAACATCTTCTCAGCATAGTGGGATTGCAAAAGTGTAATTCCACCCTCAGTGTTTCTCAGAAGCTTGATCTTCAAGATAACATCAGCCACGCCCAGGTCTTTCATCTCAAAGTTATGAGATAGAAAAGCCTTGACCTCCTCAATTACTTTGAGGTGGGTCCAAAATATCGATGTCATCAACATCTGAGACACGCAGTATAACTCCTTCGCCCCCACCATAGCGATAGTATACACATTTGTCGACCGTTCACAACAAAGCCGCCAGATGTCGTAGTAGTATTAAACTTCTCATGCCATTGCTTAGGCGCTTGTTTCGAGCCATACACAAAGATTTCACTAACTTACACACCTTTCTTTCACGACCATTTACTACAAAGCCATCGGCTGTTGCATGTAAATTTCCTCGCCTAGCTCTCCGTTAAGGAAAGCCGCCTTTAACGTCCATCGATGAACGAGAAGACCATGCGAGGCAGCCAAAGCGAAGTAACACTCGAATGGTTGTCGACCTAGATTGGTGAGTAAGTATCGAAGAAATCCTCTTCTTCCTTTTGGGTATAACCCTTGGCCACAAGCCTAGCCTTGTACTTCTCAACAGCATTCCATCGGGCCTAAGCTTCCTCTTGAACACCCAATTACATCCCAATGGTTGGCAACCATAAGGACGATCGGTGATCTCCCATGTCCCATTAGCCATGATGGAATCCATCTCGCTACGGACCGCGTCCTTCCAGTAGTCAGCATCTTGAGATGCATAAGCTTCTGAAATGGAATCGAGTGTCATCATCGACGAGGTACACGAGGAAATCATCACCAAAAGACTTTGCAGTCCTTTGTCTCTTGCTCCTAACAGAGCTTCCTCGTCATCCTCTCGATGAACTTTCATCACTTTTGTGTTCATAATATTCCATTGGAATGGCAGGTTCAGAGTCTCATCGATTCGATCTAGAACTGCTTTGCATATCTCTCATGGGGAAAATATCCTTAAAGAATGTAGCATCCTTAGACTCTATAATTGTACCGACCTTCCGTCAGTACCTCAGATTTCACCACTAGAAATCTATAGCCAACGCTATTCTTAAGCGTAGCCCAAATTAACGCGATCCACGGTCTTTGGTCCAAGCTTACGCTTTTGGGGATCGGCACATTGACTTTCGCCAAACAGCCCCAAGTGCGCAAGTAAGAGAGTGTAGTTCTTTTCTTTTCCCATTGCTCATAGGGAGTAGTCTCATTATCCTTCGCGGGAACTTTATTCAGGACATGACATGATGTCAATATAGCCTCCCCCCACCATGCCTTAGATAAACCCAATGTATCTAACATGGCGTTAGCCAAATCTGTTAGAGTACGGTTTTTCCGTTCGGCCACCCCATTTGACTGGGGTGAATAGGGAGGCGTCCTCTCATGAATAATGCCATGTTCCGCACAGAATAAATCGAACTCACTAGAAAATTACTCTCCACCACGATCAGACCGGACTCGTTTAATTTTCTTCTCAAGTTGGTTCTCAACTTCAGCCTTATAGATTTTAAAATCTTTGTAGAGCCTCATCCTTTGTGTTTAACAAATACACATAATGTAATCAAGTGGAATCATCAATCGAGTCATGAAGTATTTCTTTCCACCTTTAGTCAAGACACTATTCATCTCACAGAGATCTGAATGTATGAGCTCTAGTGGTGCAGTGTCTCTCCTTCCGCAGCTTGTGAGGCTTACGAGGTTGCTTTGCTTGCACACACGCATGGCACTTAGAGCCTTTGGCTAAAGTGAAACTTCGAATTAGATTCATCTTAGCCAGCCACATACACAACCGAAATTTATGTGACAAAGACATGAATACCAAACCTCACATTCGTTCACATTAGAATGAATTTGGTTCACAACTTTATTACAGAAATCCTCCAGGGAAAGGCGGAACAAACCACCACAATCATATCCTTTTCCAACAAATAGTCCATACCGAGATACGACTACTTTGTTAGACTCAAATACTAACTTAAACCCTTCTTTACATAGAAGGGAGCCACTAACGAGATTCTTCTTTATGGCAGGGACATCTTGCGACGTTCTTCAACAGACGATCTTTCCCAAGTAAACTTCAGATCTACCGTGCCAACACCATGAATGTAAGCATGCGAGTCATTCCCCATCGAGACGGAACAATCTCGTGCGACCTAGTAGGAAGAAAACAAAGACACATCAGAACACACAAGAATATTGGCCCCATTGTCAACCCACCAATCGGTGGACTGACAAACTGAAAGTATGGTAAATAGATTACCATACCCAGATGCCGCATCATTGTTGCTTAGAGTGACATTCACAGACTTGAGTTCTGTCTGGCTTCTTATACTTGTTTGGGCACTTGTTTGCCCAATGTTCATCGAACCACAAGTAAAGCAGCCATCTCTCTTTTGTCTTTCTTCTTACCCTTCTTCTTAAAGGTAGTATTACATTGGGCGAGTTCTTTCCCTTGAACTTGTGGAAGTTCTTCTACACCATATTGGCGCTAGAAGAACCCTCTGCCCCTTTCACGTGTGAGTCCTTTGCTCTCGAGTTCTGCTCAACACTGAGATGACCGATGACATCCTCAACAGAGAATTCACGTCTCAAGTGCTTGAGAGAAGTAGCAAAGTTCCTCCATCCAGGAGGAATTTTAAAATAATGCAACCCGCGACAAACTTGTCCGGTAACTCACACTTCAGGAGCTCTAGCTCCTTAGCGATGCATTGTATCTCATGGGCCTGATCCAATACAGAACGGTTATCAACCATTTTGTAATCGTGGAACTGCTCCATAGCATACAACTTCGCTTCGACATCGATTGCGCCGAACTTAGCTTGGCGCATCCCACAACTTCTTGGCAACGCGCATATGGAGATATGCGTCAACTAGCTTGTCTCTGATCACAGTAAGAACGTCTCCCACAAAGATGGTGGTTGCCTCCCTAAACGCATTCTCCTGTTCAATACCGTGGGAGACACACAATCAACCGAGAACATGTTCATTGTTGTGAGTCACAAGGTAGTCCTCGTCTGCCAACGCTTAAAATGCATCCCGGTAAAATTTTCCGGTTTCAGAATAGCGGCGAAGCCATGAGTCGAAAATTGACTAAAATAAGGTTTTTGGATTGTTGAAATATTAGCACTTTTCCGACTAATCTAATCCACTTAGTAAGCGATAAGCATGGCAAATACGGTATGCATCTCATACCGATACCTAAGCATGTGAGCACGCATAGTACATAGAACCGAAACATCTATGAACGGCATATATCTGGCTAGCACATGAACGAGCAAATATGGGATGAACGCAGTCATACCCTCCGGTTGGCGTGCCAACGCGGCGGCGCGATAGCAATGACCTCGGCATCGACCAAGGCCTTCTTCTTGGTGACTTCGTCCAGCCATGGAGTCGATGTAGAGGAAGTAGTGGAAGCAGAGGCGGATGAAGAAGGGAACGGATCGGGAGCCAAGCGTCGAGACGCCTCCCCAAAAACCTTATTGCCGTTCTTCCGGCGGGATCTCGAACGGCTGTGGTTCCGGAGGCACCTGCTCTCCCGACCAACCGTGCACGCGGTCGTCGGGATGGGATCGCCGGAAGCGACAACGAGAGGAACAGAGATGACGGCTTAGGGTTGTACAAGAGGGAGTGAGTGAACTGAGTTAGGGTTCACTCCATCGCCAAAGGTGCACCTTCTTATATAGGCCGTCGGTAGATGGGCACAGGCTAGGCCCATGACCGAAGTCCGCGAATAGCCCACGGTCCAACGTCTCGGACAAAGGGCGCTTTCATAGCGACTCGTTAATTAATTAACAATTAATTAACCATTCCCGAGCGGCAAAATAAGCTTATTTCGGCTCATTCCCACAACCCGCAGCCTTGTGCGCGCTGGCCATTAAAGCGAGGCGAGACAAGGCGGCCCAGGCGGCGGAGGGAGGAGCACGCGTCTACAGCTCCTATTCCCAAGCTCCCAATAGCAAGTGGTAGAGCAGCCCTTATAAAGAGGTCTCACTCTTCCCTCTTTGTAGCGATGTATGAGACTAAACTTCCCACACTTCCCACCACTTGCCGTACACATGCATGGGCCTTAGAGATACATACGGTCAAAGTTAGAGACCAGTCAAAGTGGTGGAGTCTAAAGAAAATTAAAACGTGTGGTTACATGCAGACTGCTCTATCTACCACACAAGGAGAAAAATCCCACAACAAGTGTCATTTTTACAGCAGTGGTAAAAAAAACTCCAAAAAATCCAGGAAAAAGAAACCTTTACGGGCCTAGTATTCTTAGTATATACTGGGAGGCAGCAAGAAGCAGATACCAAAGTAAAATGTAGGCAACGTTTGCAATCGTTCCATCCAACAAACAAAATAGGGTGATACGGGCCAATATGTAGCATAAAGACATAAACTTGCAGATGAGTTTACAACCCTGCCACATAAAACAAATGTTACAATTAAATAAAGTTAAACTCTAACACCAACATGGTCAAACAAATTTTACAAAAAATATTCATGTAATTAACAAGTAAAACATTTCACAACAACATCCAGTATTACTCATATAAGCACAAAAGAGCAGTGGAAGTGTATATAACACACAAACACAACCGTCGTGCAGATTCAGACATTCCATCCAAGACAATCGAAGCTCGCAGCAAAATGAAATTTACATGTACACATCCAACAACATCATGAGATGATCAAGGTAGAAGAGAAAACTAAACCTGAGATTGTAAGTCTGTAGTGGCTGGAAAATCCTTGCATATCTCGAGAGAGGAAGAATTGTGTCAATAATGGGTCAGATGCGCTGGCGCGTGCCGGTGCAAATGGAAGAAGAGGCCTAATGAGAGCATGCCGACACTGAGAAGCCCTTGCAAAGGGAGCTGCAGACAACAACCACGTGAAGAATTGGCTTCGCTGAGAAGATGGGTTTCACACCTTTGGTCATCACCGCCTCCTTTTGATATGTCACAGTCGACGAGAAGATGGGCTTCACACCACCACTCATTGCCGCATCCTTCAATCCGTGCTGGCATTCACGACAATAACATATTTAGTTAGAAGGTTGGCTGCTGACGAACATTTATTTTAGATTTGTAAACATATTCACATCATGTTACAACTAAACCCCAAAATTATAGTATTGAACTATCCAAAAAATGACCTAAATCTATGAAAAGTTGAGAGCAGAAAGCAAACAACATCATCAAAATATTCTTCCAATTAATACATTACCTCAGCAAGAGAATGGAACTAATCTTGGCATCAATGCTGATGTTCCTCCACCTGGCATGAAGTATAAAAGACAGAAAATGTGAATACAAAATGGTCAAAATTAAAGGGGTTTGATGAACAACATCAGATTGAAAACAAGGTTTATCGTTGCAAACAAAGGTTATTTTCATGTGAACTACGTGTGTACTATTGTATCTAATTGTTTTGCCTCATTAGGAATTAATTGCATAATCTGAGTACAACATCAAAACTATTTGCACTCATAACAACTCTTGTGTTACCAAATTCTGCATATCCAAGACAAAACTATCGATTTGACTAATTTGGCTTGGGAATTAACCAAGAAGGGCAGTGCTTTGCCATATTCTGCTATCGACAGAGACATCGGAGTCTTCTTAAAAAAAAGTGAAAAGAGACAAAGACATCGGATTCAAGTTCGAGGGAGGTCCAATTTTTTCTTTAGTTTAGTCCCTTTTACGATTTTCTGTATTTCTTTTCTTCTCGATTTGGTGTTTCTTCCTCTTTTTATCTATTTAAATTCATATTTCTTAAAGTAATGAATATTCTGTTAAAATTCAATGAATGTTTATTTAAACAATTCAGGAATATGTTTTGAAATTCATGACAATTTCCTTAAATTCGTGATTTGTAAAATTCATGAACATTTTGTAAAATATTAACGATGTTTTGTAAAAAAATATAAAATCTTAAACACTTTTAGAATTTAAGGAACCTTTTAAAAAAATTAATGAGCCGTGTAGAAACAGAGAAGAAAAATAACCAAAATAAATAAATAGAAAACTGGCGCCCCACAGTGGGCTGGCCTAAGAGCACTCCACAGTGGGAATATCTGGGACCTCCTATGTGCCGCATTTTGCGGCGAATAACAAGCGCGACTCACAGAAGGTGGGCGGCTGGCCCGGCCCACTGAGAGGCAGCGTGAGGTGTGTCTACATGGTTAAAAATCGCAAAAACAGTAGTGAAGCAGCGAGGAATCGAACCCGTGACGTCGGGTTCCAAAACAAGTGCTGCTAGCCACCAGAGCACGTCCCAACAAAAAATATAACGCTTCGCTACATTATTTATGACTTACTATTGTGGGATATCCCCCCTTGAATGTTATTTTCTGTACGTGTAGTGTAGCATAATATAGATTTTCGAAAATTGGACACATATTGGGAAACAGGAAAAGAATGTTTGAGGAAATGTGAACAGATTTTGAAAATTTTGTGAACATTTCAGAAAACAAGAACAAAATTTGTGAAGACATTTTCAAAAAACAGTACTCTTTCTGAAAGTGTTTATTTTGAAAATTTGCAAGCATTTTCTGAAAACATTTTCAACAATAGGAATCTATTTTTTGAATACTTGAACAAAATTTTAAATCACAACATTTTTTGAATTTTTGAACAAATATTTGAAAAAATGGAACATTCCATGAAATTCCAAAAAAAATTATGACTATGAACATTTTTAGAATTTATGAACAAAAATTGAAAAATGGAACTTTTCATCAAATTCCGAACAAAAAATTTGAATAGCGAACATATTTAAAATTTGTGGCCAAATTTTGAAACTGTGAACATTTTTTGAATTGTGAATTCTTTTTGAAACCGTGAACATTTTTTGACTTGTGAACAAATTTTAAAAGAACAGGAACCTTTTTTGAATTCATGAACAAAATTTTAAAATTGTGAACAAAATTTTAAATACGAGAGCAGTTTTGGAACACGAAATTTTTAGAAATTACAAAACAAATTTTGATATTGAGAACATTTTTGAAATTCCTGAACATTTCTTGAAATGCGAACACTTTTTGAAAAAATGTGAATAAATTTTGAAAGAAGAGAAGATTTTTTGAAATTCCAACCGAGCACTTTTCTTTTCTTTAGAAAAAGGAAAGAAAAAACAAAAGGGAAATAAATAGAAACATAAAGAAAAAAGGAAAAAGGAACTTGGAAAAAGAAAAAGAAAAAGGAAATGAGAGAAAATAAAGAAGGAATGAAAAAGAAAAAATAAATATAATACAGAAAACGTAAAGAAAAATGAACAGAAAAAGGAAAAAAATAAACAGGGAAAATATAAAAAAAATGACAAAAAAACTGCTTGGGAACCTTCTAGAAGTTTCCTAAAACCAAAAAAAGCCGTCCGGAAACCTCTAGAAGGTTCCCAAAACCAGGATCGCTAAAGGGATTAAACGGGCCGGCCCAAGTCAATCTATCCTCTCGATGTCATGCGAAAAGTGGACAACTTGCCGCAGAATGCGGCGAATAGGGTTCCGGAATATCTGTCGACAGTGTGACTTGTTCAACATATTGTTAACCACCGATCACCATTCGCTTTGGGCTACTCTTGTAGGCACAGGTATAGCCCAGCTCTGTTCAAAGGCCTAGGTTAAGCTCGAGAAGTTTCTTCTTTTAAAACAAGCCAATCCCTACTTCCAAACCTCAAAAAAAAAAAAACTAATCCCTACTTCTGCCATTTCTGGAAGTAAATAAATTATGCTCCTATCTATTTTTTAAGCAAAAAATTAATGTCCATTAAACCCTGCCATTTTGCTCCTATTTATCTCGATGATGGTCTTGTACATATTATACCATCTACATACATTCTTGTTGACTACCAACATCGCATCGAAAACCATGGGGCCTTCACGAGCTCTCCCGTGCCTGGTCCTCCTCTTCCTTCTCTCCTCGTCCAGAGCTTCCGTCTTAGAAGATACGTGCAAATCCTTCGCCGCCGGCAACCCGGGCATCGGCTACAACTACTGCATCAAGTTTTTCCAGGCGAGCAAGGATAGCGCCACCGCTGACAAGCGTGGCTTGGCCGTCATCGCGTCAAAGCTCACCGGAGCGGCAGCCAAGAGCATAGACAAGCACATCCAAGCCCTCAAGGCCTCGGAGAAGGACAAGCACATCCGGTCGGGCCTCAATGACTGCGGTGATTTGTACTCGCAAGCTGTGGACTTGCTCGACGTGGCGGCGAAAGGCGTCGCGGCGGGTACACCGCGAGGCAAACTGGACGCAGTGGCGAACCTCAGCGGCGCGCTGGTCAGCCCCCAAACCTGCGAGGACGGGTTCAGCGAATTGGGCGTGAAGTCGCCGCTCTCCGCCAAGGACTCCGAGTTCACTAAGGAGGTCTCCATCGCACTCGTTATAACGAACTCGTTATGAGTAAGCTTGATTAGAAGGAATTATTTTCAATCCATCTGTTCATCTGGCCATCTGGATAAGAATTTTCTCATGGAATTGTTGTGTGGTGATTTTTAAAATAAGAAAAATTTAGTGAACGTCGCACAATTTGCGTGTGATCGCTGATTATGGCCTCATCAGGATATTTAGACATTAATACTCGCTTCGTTCCTTTACGTAAAGTGTATTTGTTTTTTATAAAAAAAATCCACAATGTAAGGCGTATTTCACCTTTTTCATCTATTTCCCTGTTTTGCCCCTCCACCATTCCCTACATGCCTTCCATATAAACTAGTACTGGTGGTTGGGGCCCACCACCAAATTAGTAGCGGCCCATTCCAATTACTTTGTTGCTATTTTGGTAACACATGGATATGACATGTAAGTAAGAAGTTGCACTACAAATTTCAAAAGAACTAAATAAATGACACTCAAATACAAAGAGATTAGTGAATTTCCGACGTGGATCGCCAAACGGATACCACCGCCATGTTCATGGACATGCCGTCGGGCATCGGCCATTCAACACAACTTACCACATGGATATTTTTACAACACAAAAAAGGGACACCGAGCGTAATATGTGTTATATTTGTGTCGAATATTATGTACGCAAGGGGTTACGTGGACTTGGAGTTGTAATTGGTGGTTAGGTATGAGTTGTGTAGGAGTCGGACATTTGTATCCTAGGCCTCTTATATACAGAGGGGCACCACAAGTTGTAACCTATGACGACTTGATAGCAACAGGTACGCGGGGAAGCCGACGGCTTGTGCCGGCGCCTGGGCGGCCGGTGTTGCGGTATCTTGGGGAGGAGCGCCCGTAGTCATGCCCTGATGATGTAGCCATATCGGTGAACCTCGTTAACAAATATCATGCCTCGGTGTGTCGTTTATGATCTTGCATTAGCGTGTTATCCTAACAATATGAACTAAAACTACAGGAAAAAAATACTACTTCCCGTTGTAGGTAAGGTCGACGAGCCCCACGTCGGAGCCGCCAGCTTCGTCGTTGTTGGCCGCCAACGGCAACCTGAGGCCCTGTGTTTTTATGCATTGTCATCGTGCTGCTTTGGCGCCTTGTGCCCTTGTCATCCTCAGCCTCAATCTCCTCGAAGAGCCACTCCCGTTGCGCGTCATTGAAGATGGAGCAGTGGCTATGTGCAAATGCAAGCACCGCCTGGTTCTTGCAAAGGACGCCCGGGCTAGCGAGGAGCTCTGCCACAGCTTTATATCATTATTGCTTGGTTGCCAGAAATATCCATCACTGTGCAGCAAAGGGCATAACAAAAAGATGAAAATGGTTGAACCTTTCCTTGGTCTGCAGAAAACAGAAAAGAGAGTCCTAGTGAATATCACATGGGAGGTTGTTGCAAGGACTCCAAGATGCATGATGTGGCTTGATATGACAGATGATGGCATATTATTTATTTGCCTCATATGCAACCCACAACTTGCCATTTTCACTTCTGCAAATGATTACTTATTACTATTCATCAAAATTAAACCAAGAAAGGATAAAGGTGCAAATGCATTAAAAAATTCCTCCAAGTGACAAGATTGCAGTATTGTGTTGTGTACCGCAGAAACATAAACGCATCACCGGCAATCGATATTTTTCAACTAACAAAGACACTCCAGCCAGTTGTAAGTAGATGTTGTCTAGGTTGTCCTGAAACACAAAGCACCAAAAGGCATGAGATAGAACTAGACAGAGGGAGAGAGCTCACACATACTCATGAAGTAATGAATCAGTATATGCTGCAAGTTTCTGCAGCAGTAAGAATTCAGCATTCAATTGTGACATGAAGTGCTACACCAACACAATAAGCGCACACATCTGGATTGATCCCTGGTTTGCCTGGTCGCTTGATCTGGATCGATCCTTTCTTCCGCCTCGCGCACACATCTCTCTCCCCGTTGAAAAAGCGCACCCACATGCACCACAACCCTCCTAACCATTTAACTAGGGCGACGCTAGGCGCAGGCGGCCGGCCCAACTTTCGACCGGCCGCATCCCCACCACACGACATGGTCTGCCCTGGCCATTTGATCTAGACCGACCCCTTCTTAGACCTCGTGCACACATCTCTCTCCCCATCAAAAAAGGGCACCCAGATGCACTCACACATGGATGGGTACCACAACCTTCCTAACCATTCAACTAGGCACGACGCTAGGCGCTACTCGGCTGGCCCGACTTTCGGCCGGTCGTACCCCCTCCCACCCGCACGTTCTCGTCTACCCTAATCGTTCAATCTGGATCGGTTCCTTCTTGAACCTCACGCACACACACGCGCACACACACACACACACACACACACACACACACACACACACACACACACACACACACACACACACACACACATCTATCTCTCTCTCTCCATCGAAAAGCATGGAAAAAGAGAGGAACAAGCAGCAACACCCTAGGCCTGCGAGCGTGGCTGCTCGCCTACCGCCATCCTCAACCACCGCCATTTGTCGCATGTAGGAGCTCGCTGCTCTCGCTACCGGCCATCCTCACTGCCGCCTGCAGCTGGCCATCCTCACCATCAGGCTTAACACGTCCATATTTGTAGAAATTCATTTCGCCATTTTGCAGCACAATGCCCCGCCGCATACACATCCTCGTCATTGTTTGTGTCACCGGTTCATAGCAGTGCACGTCACGCTCGTAGCACCATGGTTTTGAACTTCACTAGACCATGATGACGCGCGTTGCCGCGCCCGTCCGTTTTTACGATAGTTTGATAAAGAATAAAAAAAGATATACGAAGGTACCACACATGAATGTTAAATATTTATTACTTAACACATGCATTGGGAAGTTGTCGATTATAAGAAATCAATTGGTTTATAGTTGTAGTTTAGAAAGGAGGACGCCACACCCATCCGTTTTGAGGTATGAATGCTAGAAGTATATGAGAAATGTGGACGGATTAAAATTTGCTGAAAGTTCAACATTCATTATTGTTTTGTTACATTTGAGATTGAAAAAATTGAACACACATAGATAGTTGAACTCTTGCCAGAGCATTGTGATAGTAAATAAAGCTGTGAAAAATGTGACAGCATTGTGGTAGTAAATAAAGGTATGGAAAATGCGAGAAAGATCGTAGAGCCTTACTTGGCAATCACATTATCGGAACAAACACACATGATAACACAACAAAATTTTCCGATGGAGCACCTTGATATCTCTACGTGATAGGTGCAATTTTCTTTCACATGTTCTTTCTTTACTTGGGACCTATCTTTAGCACAAAATTGACTTGACTCGTTCTTGTTTCCGGAGTCCTAATAAAAACAAAGGGATCCCTAAAAACAATGGAAAGTTCAAATGGAGTTTTCAAATCTAGTTTGTTGTGGTGTATGACTTCATGCTTCACTGCAAAACGAAAATGTGCTTAGAAAGTGTTACATTAATCTTCGGTATGGTTAGGCTTTAAACTGGATACATGTGGACCACTAGGCAATGCTTCGGTTCACATGCATAGGATACATGAACTTTACAAAGAACAAGAAGGAGAGGGGTACCTACCATTGATTTCATGTATCAAGATGAGGAGGTATGTCACGGAGAGCCGGACAGGAGCTGCAATCTGCAGATTTGCTGCGTGGTGTCCATCAAAGATTTAGGGGCGAGGTGTGAGGAAAGATGGGGGACGGCAGTGGATGGATGACGTCGCCGGCGAGGCGCAGGATGGATCACAGCGAGAGAGAAGCAGTCATTGTCGTTCTCACCCTTCCACACCCATGCGCTCCTGCTACCTGCAGCTTGCGTCCCCCGACGCCAAGCTATTCAGCGTCGTCTTGCCATCCCCTTTGGAGAGTGTACCTGAGCAACATCCGCCACCATCGCTGTCTTCGTTAGGCTTCACGAGGCAAATCCGTGTGAGACAACATGCTTGTCGACATGTCGTACCGCCATTGCAGTTTGCAGAGAGGAGGCTTCGTACTGCCGCGCGACGGGGTCGTCCTTGATCTCTTCACGTCACATATGCTCTCCTGGGTCTCTGCTAGGAACGTCGTACGCCGCTGTTGCCAGAGCAAAACCATACGCCGCCCGCGCATGAGAAGAATCCTCTTTGCCTACTACCTTTTTTAGAAACCTCTCGCCTGCGGCGAAATGAACGGAGCAGATCATATTACCAAAGACAAAGTAAGCCCGATTAACCACAACTCTCCCCGAGTCAGCCTCCCGAGCTGGCCCAAGAAACGATGGGCCTGCAACTACCGTCTTTGAGATGCGAGGCCAAGATATCTATACCGCTCGTTAAACGATCCAATGGCTGACGAAGGAAATCACTGTGGTGGCTCGTTGGTCGCCCCGTTTTACTGTTTCTTAATGCACCAACGTTTGAAGCTTTTCTAGCCTGATGGTTGCAACATTTCTTTGGTGGCGGTAGCAGCTCGTCGTCATGCCCCATCCCAGCATCAAGCGTTTGCTGGTTCTAGCAATCCATGTCACCAATTCTAGCAAAACAATTCACCGGTTTCATCACCTCAACGACTGCTCACCGCCATGGATGCAGCATCTGAGTAAGTGGTTCTAGCAAACCCAATTGTTGGTTCCAACAAAAACTTCTGCCAGTTCCAGCACCTCCGCGCGATTGCTCGCAACCGTAGATGCACCATCCGAGTCACTTATGTTGGGTAACGTTGCAGAAAATTAAAATTTTCCTACGGTTTCACCAAGATCTATCTATGAGTTCATCTAAGCAACGAGTCAAGAGAGAGAGTTTGCATCTACATACCACTTGTAGATTGCGTGCGGAAGCGTTCGAGGGAGTGGTGATGATGAAGACGTTCCCAACGTGATTCCGATCACCGATGACCAAAGTGCTGAAAGGACAGCACCTCCGCGTTCAACACACGTACGGAGCGGATGACGTCTCCTCCTTCTTGATCCAGCAAGGGGGAAGGAGAGGTTGATGATGATCAGACGACGGGCGTGGTGGTGGATGCCGCAGAACTCCGGCAGGCTTCGCTAAGCAACTACGGGAGGAGGAGGAGGTGTTTCTGTGAAGGAGGAGGCTCCAAGGCTTATGGGTGCGGCCACCCTCCCTCCCTCCCTTTATATAGGTGCAAAGAGGGGAGGGCAGCCTTACCCCTTCCTCCAAGGAAGAGTGCGGCCAAGAGGGGAGGAGTCCATCCTCCAGAAGGCACCTCGGAGGTGCCTTCCCCCCTTTGAACTCTCCCCTCCTTCGTATCCCGAGGCGCATGGGCCTCTTGGGGCTGGTGCCCTTGGCCCATATGGGCCAAGGTGCACCCCCTACAGCCCATGTGGCCCCCCGGGGCAGGTGGACCCCCCCGGTGGACCCCGGACCCCTTAGGCACTCCGGTACAATACCGATAATGCCCAAACTTTTCCGGTGACCAAAATAAGACTTCCTATATATAAATCTTTACCTCCGGACCATTCCGAACTCCTCGTGATGTCCGGGATCTCATCCAGGACTCGAACAACATTCGGTTTGCTGCATACTCATATTCATACAACCCTAAGCGCCACCGAACCTTATGTGTAGACCCTACGGGTTCGGGAGACATGCAGACATGACCGAGACGGCTCTCGGGCAATAACCAACAGCGGGATCTAGATACCCATGTTGGCTCCCACATGCTCCTCGATGATTTCATCGGATGAACCACGATGTCGAGGATTCAAACAACCCCGTATACGATTCCCTTTGTCAATCGGTATTTTACTTGTCCGAGATTCGATCGTCGGTATCCCAATACCTCGCTCAATCTGTTACGGCAAGTCACTTTACTCAGACTGTAATGCATGATCCGTGACCAAACACTTGGTCACTTTGAGCTCATTGTGATGATGCACTACCGAGTGGGCCCAGTGAAACCTCTCCGTCATACACGGAGTGACAAATCCGATCTCGATCCGTGTCAACCCAATGCAGACACTTTCGGAGATACCAGAGTGCACCTTTATAGTCACCCGATTACGTTGTGACGTTTGGTACACCCAAAGCACTCCTACGGTATCCGGGAGTTACACGATCTCATGGTCTAAGGAAGAGATACTTGACATTGGAAAAGCTCTAGCAAAACGAACTACACGATCTTGTGCTATGCTTAGGATTGGGTCTTGTCCATCACATCATTCTCCTAATGATGTGATCCCGTTATCAATGACATCCAATGTCCATAGTCGTGAAACCATGACTATCATGCTGATCAACGAGCTAGTCAACTAGAGGCTCACTAGGGACATATTGTGGTCTATGTATTCACACGTGTATTACGATTTCGGATAATACAATTATAGCATGAATAAAAGACAATTATCATGAACAAGGAAATATAATAATAATGCTTTTATTATTGCCTCTAGGGCATATTTCCAACAGTCTCCCACTTGCACTAGAGTCAATAATCTAGTTACATTGTGATAAATCGAACACCCATAGAGTTTTGGTGTTGATCATGTTTTGCTCGCGAGAGAGGTTTAGTCAACGGATCTGCGACATTCAGATCCGTGTGCACTTTACAAATTTCTATGTCTCCATCTTGAACATTTTCACGGATGGAGTTGAAGCGTCGCTTGATGTGCTCGGTCTTCTTGTGAAACACAGGCTCCTTGGCAAGTGCAATAGCCCGGTGTTGTCACTGAAGAGTTTGATCGGCCCCGACGCATTGGGTATGACTCCTAGGTCGGTGATGAACTCCTTCACCCAAATTGCTTCATGTGCTGCCTCCGAGGCTGCCATGTACTCCGCTTCACATGAAGATCCCGCCACGACGCTTCTGCTTGCTTGCATCAGCCATCGCTCCACCATGCAACATATACATCTATCCGGTTTGTGACTTAGAGTCATCCAGATCTGTGTCGAAGCTAGCGTCGACGTAACCCTTTACTACGAGCTCTTCGTCACCTCCATAAACGAGAAACATGTCCTTTGTCCTTTTCAGGTACTTCAAGATATTCTTGACCGGCCCAAAGGTTCCTTGCCGGGATTACTTTGATACCTTCCTACCAAACTTACGGCAAGGTTTACATCAGGTCTGGTACACAAGATGGCATACATAATAGATCCTATGGTCGAGGCATAGGGATGACGCCTCATCTCTTCTTTATCTTTTGTCGTGGTCGGGCATTGAGCTGAGCTCAATTTCACACCTTGTAGCATGTGCAAGAACCCTTTCTTGGACTGATCCATTTTGAACTTCTTCAAAATCTTATCAAGGTATGTGCTTTGTGAAAGACCTATGAGGCGTCTCGATCTATTTCTATAGATCTTGATGCCTAATATATAAGCAGCTTCTCCAAGATCCTTCATTGAAAAACTTTTATTCAAGTAGGCCTTAATCTTGTCCAAGAGTTCTATATCATTTCCCATCAAAAGTATGTCATCTACATATAGTATGAGAAATGCTACAGAGCTCCCACTCACTTTCTTGTAAACGCAGGCTTCTCCATAAGTCTCAAGATAAACCCAAACGCTTTGATCATCTCATCAAAGCGAATGTTCCAACTCCGAGATGCTTGCACCAGCCCATAAATGGAACGCCGGAGCTTGCATACTTTGTCGACATTCTTAGGATCGACAAAACCTTCCGGCTTCATCATATACCGCTCTTCCTTAAGATATCCGTTAAGGAACGCTGTTTTGACGTCCATCTGCCATATCTCATAATCATAGTATTCGGCAATTGCTAACATGATTCGGACGGACTTAAGCTTCGCTACGGGTGAGAAAGTCTCATCGTAGTCAATCCCTTGAACTTGTCGATAACCCTTAGCGACAAGTCGAGCTTTATAGATGGTAACATTACCATCCGCGTCTGTCTTCTTCTTAAAGATCCACTTGTTTTCTATCGCCGCCGATCATCGGGCAAGTCTGTCAAAGTCCATACTTTGTTTTCATACATGGATCCTATCTCGGATTTCATGGCTTCGAGCCATTTGTTGGAATCCGGGCCCGCCATCGCTTCTTCATAGTTCGAAGGTTCACCGTTGTCTAACAACATGATTTCCGTGACGGGGTTGCCGTACCACTGCAGTGCGGAACGTGTCCTAGTGGACCCTGAAGTTCGGGTAACAACTTGATCCGAAAGTACCTTGATCATCATCATTAATTCCCTCTTCGGTTGGTGTGGGCATCACAGAACATTTTCCGAGCTGCATCACTATCCCGTTCAAGAGGTAGTACTTCATCGAAGTTCTACTTTCCTCCCACTTACTCCTTTCGAGAGAAACTCTTTTTCCAGAAAGGTTCCGTTCCTCGGCAACAAAGATCTTGCCTTCGGATCTAAGGTAGAAGGTATACCCAAGGGTTTCCTTAGGGTATCCTATGAAGACGCATTTTTCCGACTTGGGTTCGAGCTTTTCAGGTTGAAGTTTCTTGACATAAGCATCGCATCCCCAAACTTTTAGAAACGACGACTTAGGTTTCTTCCCAAACCATAATTCATACGGTGTCGTCTCAACGGATTTAGACGGTGCCCTATTTAAAGTGAATGTAGCTGTCTCTAAAGCGTATCCCCAAAAGATAGCGGTAAATCGGTAAGAGACATCATAGATCGTACCATATCCAATAGAGTGCGACACGACGTTCGGACACCGTTCTGTTACCGAGGTGTTCCAGCGGCGTGAGTTGTGAAACGATTCCACATTTTCTTAAGTGTGTGCCAAATTCGTGACTTAAATATTCTCCTCCACGATCCGATCGTAAGAATTTTATCTTTCGGTCACGTTGATTCTCTACCTCATTCTGAAATTCTTTGAACTTTTCAAAGGTCTCAGATTTGTGTTTCATCAAGTAGACATACCCATATCTACTCAAGTCATCTGTGAGAGTGAGAACATATCGATATCCTCCATGAAGCTTCAACACTCATTGGACCACACACATCGGTATGTATGATTTCCAATAAGTTGGTTGCTCGCTCCATTGTTCCCGAGAACGGAGTCTTGGTCATCTTGCCCATGAGGCATGGTTCGCATGTGTCAAATGATTCATAATCCAGAGACTCCAAGTCCATCGGCATGGAGCTTCTTCATGCGCTTGACACCAATGTGACCAGGCGGCGGTGCCACAAGTATGTGGGACTATCGTTATCAACTTTACATCTTTTGGTATTCACACTATGAACATGTGTAACATTACGTTCGAGATTCACTAAGAATAAACCATTGACTATCGGAGCATGACCATAAAACATTTCTCTCATATAAATAGAACAACCATTATTCTCGGATTTAAATGAGTAGCCATCTCGTGATTAAACGAGATCCAGATACAATGTTCATGCTCAAACTTGGCACCAAATAGCAATTATTAAGGTTTATAACTAATCCCGTAGGTAAATGTAGAGGTAGCGTGTCGACGGGCGATCACATCGACTGGAACCATTCCCCGACGCCGCATCGTCACCTCGCCCTTCGCCAGCCTCCGCTTATTCCGCAGCTCCTGTTGTGAGTTACAAATATGAGCAACGGCACGGTATCAAATACCTGTGAGTTACTACGAGTAATCGGTAAGGTACACATCAATTACATGTATATCAAATATACCTTTAGTGTTGTCGGCCTTCTTATCCGCTAAGTATTTGGGGCAGTTCCGCTTCAAAGGACCCTTCCCTTGCAATAAAAGCACTCAGTCTCGGGCTTGGGTCCATTCTTTGACTTCTTCTTCTTCCGGCAACTTGCTTACCGGGCGGCAACCTCTTTGCCGTCCTTTTTGAAGTTCTTCCGCCCTTGCCCTTCTTGAACTTAGTGGTCTTATTGACCATCAACACTTGATGTTCTTTCTTGATTTCAACCTCTCACGACTTCAAAGATTGAGAATACTTCGGGAATGGTCTTCTCCATCCTCGCATATTGTAGTTCATCACAAAGCTCTTGTAGCTTGGTGGGAGCGACCAAGGATTCTGTCAATGACCGCCTCGTCCGGGAGGTTTATGTCCAGCTGGGACAAAGCGGTTGTGCAACCCAGACATTTTGAGTATGTGCTCACCGATGAACTATTTTCCTCCATCTTACAAGCTGTAGAACTTGTCGGAGACTTCATATCTCTCGACCGGGCATGAGCTTGGAAAACTAGTTTCAGCTCCTCGAACATCTCATATGCTCCGTGTTGCTCAAAACGCTTTTGGAGCCCCGGTTCTAAGTCGTAAAGCATGCCAGACCGAACGAGGGAGTAATCATCAAGATTTAGACTGCCAAGCGTTCGTAACGCCTCTTGGTTCTCTGGATGGGTGCTTCACCTAGCGGTGCTTCTAGGACATATTGTTTCTTGGCAGCTATAAGGATGATCCTTAGGTTCCGGACCCAGTCCAGAATAGTTGCTTCCATCATCTTTCAGCTTGGTTTTCTCTAGGAACGCGTTGAAGTTCATGGTGACATGAGTGTTGGCCATTTGATCTACAAGACATATTATGCAAAAGTTTTAGACTAAGTTCATGATAATTAAGTTCATCTAATCAAATTAAAAATGAACTCCCACTCAGATAAGACATCCCTCTAGTCATCTAAGTGTTACCCGATCCGAGTCGACCAGGCCGTGGTCCGATCATCACGTGAGATGACTAGTCATCGCCGGTGAACATTCTCATGTTGATCGTATCTTCCATACGACTCGTGTTCGACCTTTTCGGTCTCCGTGTTCCGAGGCCATGTCCGTACATGCTAGGCTCGTCAAGTTAACCCTAAGTGTTTCTGCATGTGTAAATCTGTCTTACACCCGTTGTATGTGAACGTAAGAATCCATCACACCCGATCAACACGTGGTGCTTAGAAGCGACGAACTGTAGCAACGGTGCACAGATAGGGGAGAACACTTCTTGAAATTGTTGTAAGGGATCATCTTATTTACTACCGTCGTTCTAAGTAAACAAGATGCATAAACATAATAAACATCACATGCAATTATAAAGTAGTGACATGATATGGCCAATATCATATAGCTCCTTTGATCTTCATCTTCGGGGCTCCATGATCATCTGTCACCGGCATGACACCATGATCTCCATCATCATGATCTCCATCATCGTGTCTTCATGAAGTTTTCACGCCAACAACTACTTCTACTTCTATGGCTAACGTGTTTAGCAATAAAGTAAAGTAAGTTACATGGCGTTCTTCAATGACATGCAGGTCATACAAAATAAAGACAACTCCTATGGCTCCTGCCGGTTGTCATACTCATCGACATGCAAGTCGTGATTCCTATTACAAGAACATGATCTCATACATCACATATATCATTCATCATTCATCACAACTTTGGCCATATCACATCACATGACAATCGCTGCAAAAACAAGTTAGACGTCCTCTAAGTGTTGTTGCATCTTTTACGATGGCTGCAATTGGGTTCTAGCAAGAACGTTTTCTTACCTACGAATAACCACAACGTGATCTTGTCAACTTCTATTTACAATTCAGAAGGAACCTGTTCATCGAATCCGCTACAACTAAAGTGGGAGAGACAGAAAACCGCCAGCCACCTTATGCAACTAGTGCATGTTAGTCGGTGGAACCGGTCTCACGTAAGCGCACGTGTAAGGTTGGTCCGGCCGCTTCATCCCACAATACCGCGGAAGCAAGATACGACTAGTAACGGCAAGTAAGTTGACAAGATCCACGCCCACAACAAAATTGTGTTCTACTCGTGCAAAGAGAACTACGCATAGACCTAGCTCATGATGCCTTTGTTGGGTAACGCTGCGTAAAATTAAAATTTTCCTACGGTTTCACCAAGATCTATCTATGAGTTCATCTAAGCAACGAGTCAAGAGAGAGTTTGCATCTACATACCACTTGTAGATCGAAATGCAGGAAGCGTTCGAGGGAGTGGTGATGATGAAGACGTTCCCAACGTGATTCCGATCACCGATGACCAAAGTGTCGAAGGACGGCACCTCCGCGTTCAACACACGTATGGAGCGGATGACGCCTCCTCCTTCTTGATCCAGCAAGGGGAGGAGAGGTTGATGATGATCCAAAGACGGCGTGGTGGTGGATGCCGCAGAGAACTCCAAAGAAGGCTTCGCTAAGCAACTACGGGAGGAGGAGGAGGTGTTTCAGGGAGGAGGGAGGCTCCAAGGCTTATGGGTGCGGCCACCCTCCCTCCCTCCCTTTATATAGGTGCAAAAGAGGGGAGGGCGCAGCCTTGCCCCTTCCTCCAAGGAAGGGGTGGCCAAGAGGGGAGGAGTCCATCCTCCCAAGGCACCCTGAGGTGCCTTCCCCCTTTGAACTCTCCCCTTTCTTATCCCTAGGCGCATGGGCCTCTTGGGGCTGGTGCCCTTGGCCCATATGGGCCAAGGCGCACTTCTACAGCCCATGTGGCCCCCAGGCAGGTGGACCCCGGTGGACCCCGGACCCTTCCTTAGGCACTCCGTACAATACCGATAATGCCCGAAACTTTTCCGGTGACCAAAATAAGACTTCCTATATATAAATCTTTACCTCCGAACCATTCCGGAACTCCTCGTGACGTCCGGGATCTCATCCGGGACTCCGAACAACATTCGGTTTGCTGCATACTCATATTCATACAACCCTAGCGGCCACCGAACCTTATGTGTAGACCCTCACGGGTTCGGGAGACATGCAGACATGACCGAGACGGCTCTCGGGCAATAACCAACAGCGGGATCTGGATACCCATGTTGGCTCTCACATTCTCCTCGATGATTTCATCGGATGAACCACGATGTCAAGGATTCAAACAACCCCGTATACAATTCCCTTTGTCAATCGGTATTTTACTTGCCCGAGATTCGATCGTCGGTATCCCAATACCTCGTTCAATCTCAAGCATCGCAAGTCACTTTACTCATACCGTAATGCATGATCCCGTGACCAAACACTTGGTCACTTTGAGCTCATTGTGATGATGCACTACCGAGTGGGCCCAGTGAAACCTCTCCATTACACGGAGTGACAAATCCCAGTCTCGATCCGTGTCAACCCAATGACACTTTCGGAGATACCGTAGTGCACCTTTATAGTCACCCGATTACGTTGTGACGCTTTGGTACACCCAAAGCACTCCCTACGGTATCCGGAGTTACACGATCTCATGGTCTAAGGAAGAGATACTTGACATTGGAAAAGCTCTAGCAAAAGCGAACTACACGATCTTGTGCTATGCTTAGGATTGGGTCTTGTCCATCACATCATTCTCCTAATGATGTGATCCCGTTATCAATGACATCCAATGTCCATAGTCAGAAACCATGACTATCTGTTGATCAACGAGCTAGTCAACTAGAGGCTCACTAGGGACATATTGTGGTCTATGTATTCACACGTGTATTACGATTTCCGGATAATACAATTATAGCATGAATAAAAGACAATTATCATGAACAAGGAAATATAATAATAATGCTTTTATTATTGCCTCTAGGGCATATTTCCAACAACTTATTCCAGCAAATCCAGCTACCGGTCCAAGAAAAATGGCCAGTTCCAGCACCTCCCCATGACTGCTCGCCACCATGGATGTAGCATCCCAAAACACTTGTTTCAGCGAACTAGCTCACTGGTTCCAGCAAAACCTTTGTCGGTTCCAGCAATCCAGCTTGCCCGTTCCAGCACCTCTCGTGCCTATTTGCCATGGTGCCAGTTGCAACTCACGGTGTCATCAATCACAGCTCGCTTATCATGGGTGATGGTGGATGATGTCATGGAGTCAGAGGAAGGGAGAGTGGTCTGTTCACGGTCAGGAGGAAGCGACGACCAACTTGCCGACGTGGGGCTAGGGGAAGGGAGAGACCATGGAGGGCAGGGTCAGAGATGAAGAGACGGCAACACGACATGAGGTGGAGGCGACAACACTCAGACAAACAAGGAAAAGGAGATGGAAGAAGGAAGAAAAATTCATCATCGTGGGGATAAGAATGAGTGGCTCACACCCTTAGTATAGGGGGTTAGGTTGGTAAAAAAGAAAGGGATCATCGGTGGTGTGTGGGCCAACATGGAGCGAGAGTGGCACTATCGGGCGCAAGCTTCAGTCGGTCGGCTGGTTTGCATCGTTTTTCATTCAACTAGTGGTTGGTTTCAATAACATTTTTTTGAGTTGTCAATAACATATTATTGTGTTTGGCAGTATGATGTGTATTAGTTGATTGTTAAAAAGATGTGAGATAGCTGAGACATGCATCATTCTTGATAATTTTAGCTCCGTAAATAGCATCCTAATTTTTTAAAAACTTGTGGCAACGCACGAGCATTTTACTAGTTAAATGTATAATGCGTGGATGCAACATTTTGGCTATGCCTCTGCTACCAACTGCGCCACAGGTCACAGACAACATTTGACGTGCATCACGCTATTAGCTACATCGATATAGGCCGTCCACGCCCGACGAATCAACCATTCATTGGAAAAGATTTTGCCTATTTCCATTCTGTTATGTTAGTTATATTCAATAATTATTTTTTAAAATTATAGTAGTTAGTTATCATATTATTAATATAAAAATCCATGTTCCATACAACTAAATCTCATTTTTTTGGCAGGAATACAATCAAATACCATTGAAATTTTTCCCGCAAAAACAACTATCATTGAAATATATTGCAACCAATCTCATAACAACACGCAGGATGTCATCTCTAACAGAATGGGTTATCAACACATCCTTGACAGAAAATAGGTATTCTGTTTTTTTTTTTTTTTGCTTTTGGGCATGATCAGCATGAGCCCGCTAAGTGCAGTTCTCAATTTTTAAACTGAGTTCTCTTTTTTTTTCCTAGCGAGAGGCGCGGTCGGCATCGAACCAAACCAATGGCATTGCCCACGTGATTTCAAGAAGTACTAGTCTATTGGATAATTTTGTGCTCTTGTCTTGTCTGCACCGCCCGCAATCCCCAGATCCGTTAGGAATAAATTGATTTCATTTTTTATTTATTCCTGTTGATACTGTCGAGAAGTATTCATTTTAATTATTATTAGTGTCTTTTTCAATTTGGTTTGTCTGAATTTGCTGCCCAAGATTTTTTTGAATGGTAGAAAATATTTTTAATAAAATTACAAGGATTCTTTTTTGCATTATACAAACACTTTATCAAATGTCGCAACTATATTATTTGAACAATGCAAACTACTTTTTCAAATGTCACAAATACTTTTTTGAAATGTATGAAATACTTTTTTGTAAAATTACACGATGATTCTTTTTTACATTTTATTAACCTTTTTCTAAATGTCACAATTTTTTTGAAAGGCATGCACATTTTCTATATGTCACTAATATTTTTATTGAATGGTACAAACATATTTTTAAAAATTGCTCAAACAATTTTCTACAAAGATAGGCATTTTTAAGTGTGTGATGGGCACTTCTAAAGTGCAAGTAAATTAGTCTAAAAATATATATGTATTTGGAGCATTTCAAATATAAACAAAATAAAAAATAAATAAAAACAGAACGGATGAAAGAACAACAAAGCATAGAACTCATCGGGCCCATGGTTCTGTGGAATTTTCTTTTCTTCACCCAGGCATCCATGACAGGGAATAGGCATTCCGTCTTTTTTTGCGTTAAATTTTGGGGCTGATCGGCATGAACCCACTAAATGCAATTCTCATTTTATTTTGCTAGGAGAGTGGGCATACCGGCATAGAACCACTTACTTGGGTTGCCTACAAATAACTTACTTGGGTTGTCCCCGTTCCTCCTATGCATTTGCCACCTGATGTTGAGAAGTACCAGCTCAGTCGAGAGTTGTGTCCTCCATGACTCTAGGGCAAATCCTAAACGGCCATTAAGGGGCGCGAAAGCTATGTCTCGCATCAAGCGACACATAATCTGCTCTTGTTGAAAAAAATCGCCACTCGCGCAAGCAACTGGGCCGGCTCATGCCCACACTTTTCTTAAAACAAAAGAAGAAAAAGATGCACTGATCCCCATACCTCAAGAAATATGCATGACGCTGCGAGCCACTCCGGCCACCGTCCGTGGTTAATACTACGGGGTGTCCTTCTTAAGGTAACTAGAGCCGGTTCTCGCAGTTTTTCTTCTTCTTTTCCTGTTTCATTTCTTTTTTCTCCTCTTTTTTTATTCATTTTCATTTTTATATTTATGATCAAAATTTTCATCATTATTTTAATACATGGTGGACGTTTCCAAAATGCTTGTTTAACATTTTTTAAATACTTGTTCAACATAATTTTTAAAATTCTTGATTAATATTTTTATACATTATCAAAACAATTCACCAATTTCTTAAAGAAAATTATAAACAATTTTCCTATACCTGTTCAACATTTTCCAACTGCTTGATTAACATTTTTCAAATTCTTGTTCAACAATTTCTGAATGCTTAATAACTCTTTTTAAACACTTGTTCAACATTTTTCAAATACTTGTTCAACATTTCCCGAATCATTCATTAAAATTTTGCAAACACTTATTCAACATTTAAAAATACTTATTCAAAAAAATTCAAATAATTATTCAACATTTTTTGAATGCTTGATTTACATATTTTAAATACTTCTTTAACAATTTTCAAATACTTTATTCAACAATAATCGAATACCTGATTAAAAAAATTGAATACTTGTTCAACATTTTTCGAATACTTATCCAACATGTTCCAAATGTTTTTATAGAGTGTTTTTCTAATAAAATATATGAAAATAAAGTATACAAAAGTAAAAAGTAAAAAATAAAATAAAAACAAGCCGTGACCTCGCCCGCGCGTTGGGCGGCCATATTGCTCGCCGCATTCAGCGAGTCGGAAGTTACACTCGCTAAAGGCGAGGTGTAGGGGCGCCCCTTAAGGCAGTGGATCCTATTTGGCAGTTCAGTGCAAGCCCCCGCTTTGCAAACAGGTGCTTGAAGTTCCTTCGAGCTAGGTAGGTCCACTTGCTTTTTTATTTTCCTTTCTCTGTTAAAAATAGAAAAAATGGGGTGCACGGGTAAGTTATTGAACCTGATCTTTCCTCATGGCGAGCTGCCATAATCACGTGGGACAACACATGTCGTGTGTTCACTTACTCCCCTTTCCCCTTTTTGTTCCTTTTCTCTTTCTTGTTTGTATTTTTGATTTTTTTTCTTGCTTTTCTGTTTCTTTTCTTTATCTTATTATAAAATATACAAACTTTTTAAATTCAACAAACTTTTTCTTCACATGGACTAACTCTTTTTCGAATTTGATGATATATTTTTGAAATTTGATCAACATTTTTTCCGAATCAGTGAACTTTTTTCATAATCACAAATTTCTTTCTAGAAGTCCGTGATTTTTTTAAACATTGGGTGATTTTTTTAAAATTCTATGCAAATTTTCAAATTTGTTGAACGTTTTTTTCAAATCAATTTTAAAAAAAATTCTATGAACTATTTGTTAAAATCTTTGAACTTTTTTCAAATTCAACAAACTCTTTTCAAATTTGATGATTTTTTTTAAATCGACGAACTTTTTCAGTTCTAATAAACTTTTGTTTCTAATTGATGAACTCCTTTTCAAAACTGATGAACTTCTTTAATTTTGATGAAGTTTATTACAGAAACAATGAACTTATTTTCGACTCATGAACTTTTTTTTAAAACGGAGTTTTTATAAATTTGATGATCCTTTTTACAAAATTGATGACTGTTTCTTCAAAATATATGATTTTTTTCTCAACTTTGTGAAGTTTTTTAGAAATCGATGAACTGTTTTTTCAAATTTGTGAACTGGTTTACAAATTGATGAACTCTTTTCAATTTTGCGAACTTTGTTTGCAATTTTGTCAACCTTTTTTTTAAATCAATGGAATTTTTAAAATTTTAGGAACATATTTTTTAGATTTCGATGAACATTTTTACAATTCGAGAACCTCTATTTGGATTTTGTATTTTTTTAACAATTGTTAATATTTTTGAATTCAAAACCTTTTTCGATTTTCTGAGATTTTTTTTGATTTTTTGCGTCTTTTTCAGAGTTCAACGTTTGATCGGTCAACTGTTGAACAAAGCGTACATTTTTGTTTTGATTGAAGTGGAGAAGGAGCATACTTTTTTTTGGAGAAGGAGAACGAGCGTACGTACGTGTGTGAGCTGCCAAGCGATAGGCTTTTTGCCTTGTGATGGGCCGGCCCTCCAGGAGCCACCCGTTTCTTCAGTTTACTCAAACGGGCACACACACCCCGCGTCGCGCTTGGGCGGCTTATTTGGACTCTTTCTTTCTTTCTGTAATACTTCAAAAAACATGCGCCCTCTTCGCTTATTACAAAATGAGGTAACATACTAGCCACGTTTCGTGCTATGACAATGTTACTTTTTTTTTCTTCCTTATATATAACAGTACAAAAAGTAGGGATTTCTTATTTGTTTTTTCTTCCATTTCTGTTTCTGTTTCTTTTCTTTTTTCCTTTTTACTTTCTTTACTTTTTCCATTTTAAAATGCACGAGAATTTTCAAATTTGATGAATTTTTTAAATCAATGATGATTTTTTTAATTCTTTGATTTTATTCTCAAATCACTGAGCTTTTTAAAAATTTGATGAACTTCTTTCAAATTTGATGATATTTTTTTCAAATTTGATGAAACTTTTTCAAACTTGATGAACTTATTTTTGAAATTCTATGAACAATTTTAAATGCGTTGAACTTTTTTCGCATTTAATGAACTTTTTCAAATTCGATGATTTGTTTTTTCAAAACCGATGAACTTTTTTCTAATTTGTGAGCTGTTTTACAAATTGTTGAACTTTTTTTGAAAATCAATGCTTTTTTGTCAAATTAATGAACTTTTGAAAAAAATTGTGAACTGTTTTTCAAACTCCAACATTTTTAAAATGCATGTATTTTTCAAAAAAACTTGTTATTTTTTCTTTTTTTATAAGATAATAGTTTACCGGTCAACTTGTCAACCGCGACCTGTTAACATGATCGAGGGAACCAGAAAACCAGTCCAGCGCTTGTCTTCCTATTGGGCGTGCCCATAAGGCCTTGTACAATGGGAGATGCTTAGAGAAATAAACAGGCTTTCTTAAGCACCGGTGCTTATTTGTACAGGATAGACGCTAACTAAGCGTCTCCTGTAGAAATAGGCACCGGTGCTTCAGAAAACCCGGTTTATTTTTCTAAGCATCTACCCTAAGCACCTCCCATTGTACAAGGCCTAAGCGAGGGCGCATGGGCGCCAAGAAGGTTAGATGGTGCTTAATGCACCCTATAGGAGCTCCCGGCCTCCAGTTTCCTATCTGCATTGCCTAAAAAAAGTTAGTCTAAGAAAAAAAAAGTCCCAGTCTGCACCGCCCACAATCCCTAACACTGTTATAGATTGGTTTTGTTTATTTGTTACTGTCGTAAAATTAATATTCAATTGGTTTATTCATATATGAGAAACCAATAAATGTTAATTCAATTGGTTTGTTAAGTTCTTTTCGACATTGATTGATATAATTCCCATGGTTATTATTAGAATCTCAAATATTTATTCATATATGAGAAACAATAAATGTTAATTCAATTGGTTTGCCAAGATGTTTTCAGCATTGATTGATATAATTCCCGTGGTTATTATTAGAATCCAAATGTTTATTCATATATGAGTAACCAATAAATGTAAATTAAATTGGGTTGCCAAGAACTTTTTGGCATTGAATTATTTTCCCATGGTTATTATTCTGGTGACGGTATCTTCTATATGTACCATCCACACATACAATTTGATAGGGTACTAGTAGTTGGGGCGCCACCCGGTGACGCCTCCTGAAAGAACTTAGGCGGTGCCAAATAGGAGGCTCCCCTTTCACTTGCCAGATAGGAGTTTTTTTGATAACTTGCACATTACAGAGGTGGTTTAGGAAGCTCTTCCACCTAGAGCAAATGCAAAAGGGGAAAACAACAGCCCAAAACACCCTACAGGCCTTCAACAGCCAGCAACAACAAGAACAAGTGTAGTGTGCTATCATTAGAGTTGATCTTCCCCAAAAGGTCATGTATAAACAGAAGGGAGTTCACACATCAGTGGCCTGAATACTCTCTTTCATGATCTAGAGCATCAACAACTCCATGGTTGACAAGGTCACTCTTGATCGCCACTGCATGCTCGTCATCGAGCCTGAAGATTTCTCGGAGTGCAACGATGACCTCCGGCTTCAGCTGCTCCTTTAACTGGTTGGCAAGAGCATCAAAGCCGCCTCAGTGACGTCCTTGCCATTTTTTATGACGCACAAGCCATGGCAAACCAAATGTGCATCAACCTTGAATAGTTACTGTTCCTTCAGGTTGCTGGCTCTTACATAGCTGTCCATGTAAAAATGATCATTTAGATCTTATAACGATTCATAAACATATATGTGATTTCAAATCTAATGTTCCTTGACATTGTAGACACCTTAGTGGACTAATAAAGTAGGACTCTCTTACTTATGAACTAAAGCTAACTAAAGATCTGACTATATCTCTCTCCAAGCTTGCGAAGCTATGTAAGCGCCACACTTTATTGCCCCACGGTTTCTTTTCTACATATGCACCTACTTTTTTATATGCCTACTACCTATAGTTGAATAGCTCGATTAATATATACATATTACACATGTTGAAAAGAGAACGTTCAAATGCTGTATGAAAATATAGTTATGTACTGAATATATTCTACACGGTATATAATGCTCCAAGAAGTAATTGCATGGGTAAAAGTGGATTGCAGAACTGATTGCTTACCATCACATGCAATGCTCCAATTGTCTCAACATTATGTAGATGTATGAGCAGCCAAAAAAAAAGCAGATGTTACTATGACTGAATTAATTAGCGGAGGACAACCTAAGGACAAATTATTCTACCCCAACAGAAAATTTTGACATGGATCACTAATCTTTGGTATTGAAATTAGGTACTTCTCATCATAATCAATTAATGGTTGGCCACCTGAAACTGAAAGGAGGCCGAAGCACAAAAATAGACAAACCATTTTTTTGTACCACATGCGTCAGTATACCGACCTACTCCTCCGTCTATAATGTAAGACGCTTTTGACATAGTGTCAAAAAACGTCTTACATTATGGGACGGAGGGAGTACAAAGCATACAAGTGAAAACCAAAACTAATCTGACTTTATAAAACAGAAATAAAGATCTCTTCGGGTAACACTAAATCAGATTTCATTTTTATTAACATCACCTCATGGTTAATAAAACGACCAAAGAAAAGAAGCCCTACCTCATGGTCGCAGCCAAGCAACTGCTGCTCAGAGAGCACCTCTATCTTGCCCGTTGTCAGGTAGTTGGCCCACTCCAATGCCCAGACACGCTGAACGACCAGCACGATTCGCAAGAGCCCTACAAAATGAACAAGTTCGGGGACAGGGGTGTGCCAGTGTACAATCAATGAATGTGAATACATGATTCATAATTTGCCGAAGCATATAAATTTATTCTGATTACAAAAGCGTACCTACACCACAGGCTTCTTCAAACTTCCCAATACTCCAGGCATTCCTTCAGCTGAGCCTCACTGCACCCCTGTTTTCACAAACATTCGAGCGGGAGAGAATTTCTGTTTGCAATCAATGCCCAGCAATGGTGGTACCAATTAATGTAGCCGTAGGTAGAGACTATAACCTTGTGGAGATAGGGTTAAGAGAATGACCATATTTCACAGCCATGTTGCTAGTCCCTGTTGCTTCATCTCTCTGGATGGAGTATATGTCAGAGATCACATCAAGGCTAGACCGCTGGTGGTCATCAGAGCAGAAAGTACTTTGACATCTGCAGCAGGCGTAGTGCTTCCTCGACATCTCTCTGGGCAACAGTTTCTGAAAATCGAAGCCTTGTCAAAGCCTAAAATAAACCAATATCATGTTTTTAAAAAATACAGATTTTCATAACCTGGTGATCACAGTATAACCAACCCTAATGGAGAGATCAATCATGTATAGAAATCGGGAGGATACAGAGCAGACACAAATTAAACCGAATTCAGAAAACAAAACGAATCTGAATGTAATGTGAAACATTAACAAATGCCACAACTCTGCTTGAGTTCGAGCTATTCTCCTATTCTCCAATCTAAATCTGAATCTAAACGTAAACGAAACATAAATAAATGCCACAACTCTGGATGAATTCTCACTACTCAATAAAGTAAAGAAAATGGTCGTGAAGGAGCTCACCCAAGGTTTAGGCTCGTTGATCTGACCGTGTGGACGCTGGATGCAGAGATAGCATGCCTATTCTTCCTCTTCGTCCCACAGCACCAAGCAGATGAGGGATTGGAGCCGGTTGTGGCTGGGAGACTAAGGAGGCTGGTGGGGAATCAGAAGCGCTAGCGCCATGGCCGGTCCGAGCCAAGCCGCCTCTCTTGCTGCCATCTTCTCATCCCCGCCTTCTTGTGCTCTTAGTTTGTCACTTTGTGTAATACAAATTCTGATGAAATGGGCTACATTTAGTTATTTTCTGCTTGAACATCACGACCGATATGTTACTGCTTCGTTTTTAAATCAGAATGGGCGGATTTTTTTTAGAAATGAGTTACTATATCAGAGAATCACTTGATCTAGAGTACAACTCAAATTCATATTAACCAACATAGGCTTAGTCACCAAACAATCAACAAAACTCATGCAAGATTTTGATATCAATGGCATAATAAAAATTGAACCTGATCGAATGC
Organism: Aegilops bicornis; assembly: GCA_021605145.1. Classification (NCBI taxonomy): domain Eukaryota; kingdom Viridiplantae; phylum Streptophyta; class Magnoliopsida; order Poales; family Poaceae; genus Aegilops; species Aegilops bicornis. Next base: position 750,490,092 of record CM038670.1, on the reverse strand, counting down.
TAACAAACTTGTCTGTGGTACGTTGAAATCGCTACTGAACCTGATCCTGCAGAGCCTCCTTGTGTTTTTCATAGTTTGTTAAGCAAAACAATCTTCTGGTCATCATTGTTTTTGACAGCCAAAAACACTTCCAATAGGACTAAGTTGTTTCAGGTAACCAATTATTTCGGGTAAACCTTCTTACTTTTCTGAAAGAACTGTATTGATTTCAAGATATTTGCTAAAATTTACCTTTCAACCGTATAGATTAAAAAATCTTACCATGATTCACTAGTTACGGGGTAACTGTACCAGTTGCCTTCAATCATAGAGAACAACAAATAGCCAAAATTTTCTTGTTGAAATTTCCACTCACTCTCCCTCTAAGTAAGGCATGTCACACTTCTAGATTTGAGGCTAGATAAGCTGTTAGCTTTTGTAGGCTTGTACCATATATATTCCGTGGTCCATAACATGCTTATCAATCGGCTAAGCAAATAACCACAAAAGAGATATGTAAAAACACTTGCACTGTCAAAGTCACCGAGGTATGCACTTAACAGAGCTTTACTTATACTGGCGTGTATTGGAATATTAGTACTTCACGTAATCTTGCAATGAATACTATTTATGCCAGATCTCTAACCACCCTTCTATGAACAGTTAAAGATGTAGTGAACACTTATAGCGAGTATATATGTGAAATTTTGCTAATGGTGGAATCCCTAGGACTATCAATATGTAACAATGCAGAAAAGGTATCTTGGTTAGTAAGTAAAATTCAGTACAATAAGGGAGATCTTCATCCAGCATATACAAAATGACCTGCACTCTTGAAATAAACTACTAAACAACAAAGAATGGGCTATGAATCAGTGCATTAAATTCATAATTTCGCCATTGTTGCTTTACCCCTACAATCGAATCACACGCCGGCAGGTGATCTAACAATCATTGTATCTCAACCGAATCAGAATACAAAAAACTGTAAGTGGAGGCTCCTTGATTAGGCGATGGAGGTTTTATAGCTTAGATCTTCTATTACCTCTAGTTATATTCTCGTTTCTGTAAGCACTTTTATAAACCAAAAATTATTATGACAAATCTTATTATCTTCTATTGTTTTTTCTGGACCTGTAGCCTTATTTGCTCAATTAAAATTTGTGTAAACCGTTTTACAGAAATTATTATGCAACAAAGAGCTGACTCGATAGAAATTTCATAAAATAAGCGAGGGGGAAATCTAGGAAAGTGCAAAGGTGTAACTAATCGGAATTACTCTATGTGAAAAATCAAAAGAGGCATTACTAATACACATACCACATTCAGCCTGTCATTTTGACAAATCGTGATCGGCATGCTTCTAAAGCATCAGTAGTGATGCTTCAAAAGAATATGACTAATGCATCTAATTAGAGTCTGACCAACGCATTAGACAGCGAGATAGAAAAATGCAAGATAAGCGATAACGAGAGTTGTAAACCTCACGACCGTAATGATGCAAACTCAGCATCAGGCCATTGACCAATGATAAATTTTCTCTAGATCCCCATTTACTGAATAATTCATGACTGGGACAAGTCCACTAATGAAACTCCGTGACACGGTTCGATAACAATATTCAAGTGAATATATGATGAAGAAACTTACATGAAATCCAGTTGTTTGCTGACTACGTCCATCAAATAATAAATCTTCCATCCATGACCCCTGTAAATCAATGAATTAGCTTCAACAACAGTGCCAATTGTGAACTTCAAACATCAGAGCGGGAACATGATTCTGTGCACGAGCTGATAGCAAATTGCAAATTGATGGATAAAGTCGTTGTCACTGTTTCCAAATATGAGATATATCTGCTTATTTCCTAACTCTTTTTAATTTGTGTTTGATTTGAGACCAACAGAAAATGAGTAATTTTTCAGCATACCAGAAGATTTTCTGGCAAACTCCAATGTCGCCATTAATGTAAGCCAGAGCCCTACATATCTGTCAAAAAAAATATTGGATTAGCAGACGTTTAAGTAAATGCAGTATCACAAAAAATTATCCAAGAACATATAGGAACACTACGTGGTGTGTATACAGCTTCACATAGATTAGCGGGTTCATCTTGTTGTCATGCTTGACAACACAATGGACAGTCTCAGGCACATCCGCACATACTCCAGAACCAACTTCAGAAAGAGTTCATCCTTCTTATATTTTAAAATGTGGAAAGAAAAAGCTTCAGCTTATCTGGCGAACTGCTTAAAAGTAGATTACCCTAACTCTGATGGTATATGTTAGAGCACTTGATTGCGCAATCCAAGTAGTCAGATGTTTTCAAGAAAACTTCTACAGTGGCACTTTTGCTCTCTGTGTACATTATCAAGAAACGATGCATTATCAGTTATCGGCATGAAGCACACATCAGGCGATGAACATTCTCCAATTCATAAATGCATAAGCTTGCCAGAGATGCAGTTCAGTTTATAGTAACGCTACCTTCAGAGACCCGTGTGCCCATAACCCTCGCCGTAAGCCCTTGGAAGAAGCAGGGAGTTGGCCTGCAGCAAGCAGACCGGCCTCTTCATCGACCTTCCCGTGCTGGAGGCCGCCACCGTCGGCTTCTCCGACCACTACCTGGAGTCCATGTCGCGGCAGGGGCGCACCGGAGTTCCTCACTGAGGTGAGGTTGCTGCTCAAGGTACAAACTGGTCTCCCTCCTTGGCTGATGCGCCTCCTGTATAAAGAACAACACCACAAAATTCATTATGCATTAAAAGTGTAGAAGGTTGGGGAGATTGACAGTAAAACGTGTACATATACAGTCGTATCAATCTGTAGAGGAGAGAAAGGAGGAAGGTGCCTGACAGGGTGAAGTAGATTCCCAACAGTAAGTAAGTATTTTCTCATGTAAACTCTAATCAGTATTACTGATACTTCAATTAATTTTGGAGGTCCTGTGCAGGCACATACCAGTACCATACACATGCTTTCGGTACGGGTCTGTTGTGACATTGAGAGGAGGGAGGAGAAGGCATGCGTGACAGCGAGAGAGGATTGAGGCGAGGACGCAGGGACTGACCTCACGGGTTGATGGACGGCGACTCGAAAGCCGGTGGGAGCCGACCGTCTCTGCGCTCACGCTCCTGCCAACAACGACGGCGCCGTGGACCAGCGCTGCCGCTCGAGCTCCTCCTGGGTCGACCTGGGAGGGAGAGAGAGCACGGGGCGGGCTGGTCCCGGGGGTGAAGGAGATGGAGCTCGGGGAGGGAGATGGAGGGCACGAGCGTGGGGTGGGGTAGGACGGCGGCGGCGGCGGCGGCGATAACCCTAGCTGGGATGAGACGCGTCGCTTGCCGAATCCAGCGCTAGAAAAAAATCATGTTTTGTTTTCTTCCTTCGATATACGGTGCGCCTCTCTCGTCTCGTCATTGGCCACCACGCACAGTGTCTTGGTGCCACGTGGATCATGCGAGGGAGCGCTCATTGCGTGTACGTTAATGCTTCTCAACTAGTGGTTGGGGCGCCACCTGTGTGGCGCACTCGAGCTTGGCATGCGGTGTCGAAATGGTGGCCTTTTTCAGTTGGTTGTGAAACTTTAATCGATAAGACACACGCATATTTTTTAGGAGTTTTTTGAATTAATGACTGTAACGCAAACCAACTACATTAGAGCTAAAACTAAAAGTATGTTAAACCTAAAGGACTATCAGTGAGCTATCTACCTGGTTACAAGGTGCAACCATTACACACTTGTCCAAAAGTGTATTAAACTCAGCAAATAAACAAGCAACCTTAACCCTGTATCTAGCACCTCTCCGTCATGTCGTTCAATTGCAGTCACAAGACTTGCCGCTGCAGAGCAGCTGCTCATCCGCGCCATCGTCGAGGCTCTCCAGGCCATACTCGCTCTGCTCGCCATCGTAGTAGTCCTCGATGCAGCCCATGTCCATTCGAGGGCATCACAGAAGAAGCAGTGGTCGTCGCTGTAGACGCCGGGGAGAGCAGGCGAAGGTTGTGCGCTCAAAGCACCACGAGTCGCAGCAGCCACCACATTACGTGTGGTAATGTTCAACAACTTCCTCGTAAGGAGTACATCAGCACATATCTAGGAGATTATGTATCATCCCCTTAGCTTTGTTCTACAGACAAATGCAAAAACAAATTATGATATGTAAACAGACAAATATATGAAGCTAAGAAAAGTTTACAAGGAACAAATGACACAACATGCCTCAAGTCTAGGTACAGGTAGCGAATAAAGCAGTACACAGCGAACAGTCAAGTATATCAATAAGGGGTAATAATATTTACCTGTATGACAATGGAATGTGCTGGTGTGTCAACGTATCTCTATATTCTCATCGTGTTAGATCAATGGAATGCACGAACTCAACATGATTGACCTAACAAAAAGGAATTCACTTAAAGTCCACATGATGAAATGGAAGAGATTAAAACGAAGCTGGACCAAAGTAATGAAGCCGAGGAAATATTAAGTTTTAATCGTACAACATACCATTTGATCAGCAAGCATGATACAGTTTTTACTTTTTAGAGACGACTTCCTGTTACAAAACCTGAAAAATCCTCAAGGCCTGGCCACGTTGTAATCATCATCTACACCAAAGCACATGAAATTTTGAATTCCAGCTGCCAAACAAAAGGGAATGTCAGTTGATTCCTTTGTGGATAAAAGAGAATGATGGACTAAGCAAGAGCAAGGAAGCGAAAAGAAAATGCGTATATTGCTTCCTCCTTGGAAGTATTCTGTATAGCTTTGACTCATACAACAATTGTGGACGTTTTGTCTTAGATGTGATTGCCTAGCTAAATAGTCAATGTTCCTCCTCGCTCGTCTCAATCAAGAACACGAAGCAAATAAAATGTATAGATGTCAAAATAGAAATTACTTGTAACCTCAGTATGGTTCAATCAAACTATGGCTCCAATAAAAGAGAAGGAGTAGGCCTTACTGTGTATTCAGGCAAATCGAAATAGATAATTTCTTGGCTAATAAAGTGGAACTCAACCAAGAATATAAAATAACCCAGAATTGTAGATGATGAAATACAAATTATGCACGTTTATTTACTTTGCATAGTAAAAATTATAGGCGAGCAGTTCGCTAATGCCAGAATAACATTGGCAGAAGAAGCAGCTACATATCAAAACTGCTGGACGACTTTAGGCATAGAAGAAATGCAAAAAATTAGTGAGCATTGGCAGCAAACCAGGCAATGGAAGGGACAACCATATATCACCTCCAGTAGTTTACTGTCAAGTTGCCAGAAGGATGCAACAGAAGCGGCAAGCAAGATAACTTTGGAGGCACATGCAAAGTATTTGCTGCAGTAAACAATGTTAATCAAGAACATCATACTTCTTATCCAAACATTTAATGTACATGATTGTGCACGATATTTAAGAGTTAATACACCGTAGGGCAATTTCTAGTTCAGATCTCCGTAACTGTAGTTGATGTATATAGTATACTAACCATTGTTTAGGCAAATGCCGGGAGGTCCATGAGAAGCCAGGTTCTACTTGATAAAATATTCAAACAACAAACAACTCAATGTAGACAAAACTGAAAATCAAATTTAGTGAAACCTACAATAAAACAGATAGATATACATAATTGAAGAGAAGCCAGTTGCCCATCCTGCTAGACGGAGCTAAAATATATCAAACAAAGGAGCTTACCTATGCCTTGGGACTGCTTGTTACTGCCATCGATGAACTATCTAGCAGGACCATCGCCAAGGCCACATCGAGTCATTCAAACGGAGATCACGGAAGCTAAATAGTGTTTGTTCCTCCTAGCTCGTCCCAATTAAGAACACAAATCAAATAATCAAGAACGCAAAACAAATAATCATAACAAGAAATATTTATGGTGTGTATAAAACGCTAGGTAAGAACAACTAAAGCTATATATACACAAAATTGGGAATCAAACAAAAGAGGTTGTGGTTGTTTTCTTGAGACAGAATCAAGAAACGGTAGTACCTGCAGCACAACCGGGAGAGACGAACGGAGAGAAATTTCACAACCCACCAACAATAATTAGCAGCATACCTAGATAATAATTAGTAGCATACCCAATATACACCTTCAAGTTTGACATTTATCAAGAAGCCTTGTGTAACATGCTTGTACTATCAGGAAACAAGAAACGACCAAAACCTCAGGTTCCTAAGTTCCAAGAAAAATAATAACAAAAGTGTAGACAAGCCAAACTAAATTTGGTGTCGCGTCCTATGTATATATGCAGATAAAAGGCTCTAATGATAAACCCAAGAACCAATATATTCAATTGGTACATTTTCCCACATTTGTCTGCTAAAAACAAGAACAACTGGAACAAAGAGAATCAATCTCTCGATACTTGGGTAGCAACTTCAAAAGCAATATGAGATGATTCAAGCTGGCACATGGACACAATACATAGAATAGCATTATCCATATATTTTGGGCATCAAGTATTCTCAGACAGTCACCTAACTAATGTTCTGGGGTAACGCATGAGAACACAAGCATGTTTCTTGATTACATATGCACGTGGGCAATACCATATTTCACTTAATATCAATGAACCATCAGTCAAAAACAAAGAAATTTTACTCAATGCATATAAAGATCAATAAAGCATAGATGGGGGCAAAGAACCACATGGAGTACCCTGCTTCCAATAGTAAAAGCCTAGGCACCACAAAACTATAGATGTTTCTGTTTCTGTGATGCTTAACAACATGAATTTCATGGAGTGTTGCAACTAATTTTATTGATACCTTATGGCAGATCCATCTGAACTGTGGGCAAATGCCACAGACTCATCCTTGAAGTAGCAGTGCTGCTTCAGAATCCACCTCCAGCTAGACAATGTATTTGTCCACATCGTACATCCACAGCCCTGCAGAACAAAATTTCACAGAAACCTATCAGGCCTCTAATCTTAGGTCCTCGCTCACGAAGCGAGCATTGCAGTTAGATGCCTTTGTTTCTGCATTTAAAAATCAAATACCACCTATGCAAATTCATACCAAAGTATCACAATTTCATTTCACTTGACCCATGATTCATGCTCCCTGAAGCACATACATATGAAAATCGCTCAAGAGTAACTGAAAACGAGAAAATCCCACCTCGCATAGAATAATATGTCTGTTCCAAAATTTGAGGAAGAAATGGATCTGCTTTCGGAGCATAGGGGAGATGGATCGAGACCCAGAGAGAGAGGGTGGGGGTGTGTAGTGGGAGGGGAGGACGCACCGGACGGTGGAGGCCATGGTAGCTGTCGCGAGCAGCGTCTGTGTGAGGCAGGTCCCACGCCCCAACAAGGCTCCCCGCCAAAGAGTCGACCATCGACACCCTGCTCGGGCGAGTTCGCTTTCTCCTTTGCGTTGTCAAGGCCGGAGCCGGGCCGGTCCATGTGCTGCGCCACCGCAGCCCAGAGTGGTAGCCGCCGAGGAGAGGAGGGCGCCTTCTCCTGGTGGTGGCCGGAGAAGCTGGGATCTTGTGGCACAAGCTGTGGCGCAACAACCTAGCCGGTGTGATGCTATTTTTGGGAGAGAAAGAAAAGGCGTGGGGCAGGAGAAGAGATGGCTTCGTGAAGAAGGGAAAGTCAGGGGAGGTGTTATCTGGCTTTCATCGTCGTTTTTTCATCTTCGTTTTTGTCTCGTAGCCAGTCCGACGTGGACACAACCAGCGCTCGCGCGTAAAGGGTTCAATTCCTAGATCAACATCGATACCCAACACATATCATAAACCCAAGAAAGTCCGGTAGCAAAATTATGAGGCCGTCACAAGCTCTCTTGCACCTTGTCCTCCTCATGGTCCTCACCTCGTCCGGTGCTTCCTCCGTTTTAAAAGAGACATGCAGGTTCTACCGCAACGGTATCTGTTAGGAATTAATTAATTAAATTAATTAATTGTAAATCCATGCTATGTCGGTGGCCATGTTTTGGCAACCGCCTCCTTTGTAACTGCCTTGTAATGAGGGTATAAATACCCCAATCTTCAATCAATGAAAAAACTGTTCCATCATTTACTTCCTCTCTCTCGTTCTCTCTTCACACGTTATCAGCACGCTTTCAGAATCGAGAGCGATTAGGCGAAGAAGAACGGAGGCGCTCATGTGAGACCTTGTCAACGCGTCGGCGCGATCCCGAGCGGTGCCTCGAAAGCCCTACGTTGTAGCGGGCGCTTATCGAACAGCGGAGTGAAGCATGAAGGCCCGACGCATGGCTATGACTGACACATCCAGCGCTCGGGAACCACGCAAGGATAAGCGCCTGGCGAGGCCGACGCGGCCGGCCCTAAACATGGCAACAAGCAACAAAAGACATGCATGCATCCTCACGGAAGAAAGCGATCTGCTAATTCCATTTCTTTTATCGCGATTAAGTAAGAAACTACTCACGATTGAATTCATTTTTCCATGAACATGGAACGGAGGACGCATGGCGCTGCAGAATGCAGATGCACAACGAGTTCCAGCTGACGGTGTACTTTTACGGAGGCGGCGTAAACGGCGGCTTGACGCCACACGTACGGGAGCAAAGCATGGCGCGGCATATGCCCCGGCCTCTCACAGCAGTGGCGACGCCGCTACCATGGCCCTCGGCCTGGTTACGCCTGCGCAGAGGAGGACCTCTCCATTGTTCCGCAACAGGCGGCGTATGGCGACTTCCGCCTGGGGCCCTCGGCCTCCGGTGATGTCCTCTCCGTGGCGCCCGGCGGCACCCTCGTGCCGAGCACGGCCTCGACATCCGGCGGCGGTGGCTAGAAAAGAAAATTCCCACGGGAATCGTGAATCGCACTGACGATAAGCGGCAGTTGTTTTCTATGGCCACCACGAACCCACGCACGGGACATCTTATCCTTTCAACAATTTTTATTTTCAATTCAGTCCTTGAATATCTGTTAATCCTATATGTCATGTAATCTTCAATTTAGCCCACTGGCTTAACATCATGTTACAGATTTACAGCAATCTGGCTTGATGTGTTTTTACAAATATGGCAATGCATTTACATCAACTGAAATTGCTATTTGAAGCCCTCAGGTCTTCATATATTATATATGTATTTACATGTATTCCTAAGAATACTATTGCAACCAAATTCCTTCAGAATTTAAGACTTCTCTTATGCCTATATCCTAGCATCACATGCCATTTATAACAACAACTATGATTTTTGCAATAGAATTATTTATTTATTTTGCAAATCTCAAGAATTATAAAGTGTCATACTTGATATGACTAGCCCAAATTTTATTTGTGAATCACAAGGTGTTTGATGGCATCTACTGCGTGACTTTGCAGATTATCCATCATGACTACGAGATCTACATCTTGTAATTTTTATAAGATGATTATCTTCAATGTGATTTTCCAAATATTAATGCTAATGTGACTACCTCAAATTTTATTTGTGAATCACAAGGTATGGTGGCATCTACTGCACGGTTTGCAGATTATCCACCACTACTGTGAGGTCTACGTTTTGTCTATTTGACAAAATGATTACCTTCAAAGTGCTCTTCCAAATATAAATATTATAATTAACACAAGGTAATAGAAACCATGAGCATCTACTGATTAAGTCAGATTATGCATCCTATTACTGCGAGATCTACACCGCATCCGGTGATTATCTTCAGAGTGTTATCCTATATAAATTGAGGTCTACACATATGAGTGTATAGCATCAGTTATCATAAAATGTGCTCCTCTGAAGCAATTATTGTTGTTCACTAAGATTATTTACTCTCATAGTAAATATTAATCATACACAATCGCTATATGCGAAATTGGTATTTTTGTGCTAGTATTAACCATTTAAGCCTCACTTTGCTTGAATGAGTCATGCAAATATTTGCATACTCTAATAATTACCTTCGATTACATTAGCAAATCACAAGGCATTGAAGTCTATGTCACTATTTGTGATTATATTGTCATCCACCCATCAAGGTGAAGACCTTAATTTATAGCAACGATCAGTGTCTCAAACAAGGTTGCTAGATTCACATCACATTGTGGTTGTTATTTTCATAGTGACTACACAATGTTAAACTTGCAAAGTCTATGTTTTGATCGTGACTCTAAGTCACCATTCTCTCAAGAATGAAGCCTAGAATAGTAGCAATGATTTCATCACATGCTATATATTGAAGGCTACACACATATTCACTAAGGATCACCTTAGCCATGATTGTACTCGATTGGATAGTTTCATCCATAATATTTTACTCTCATTAGTAAAACTAAATAAATGCATGAAGAATTCATGCATCACATGGTTCATATGTGTTTTATTTATCAACTCCAATTAGTTCTCAAACTAAGCATAACAGATGAATATATATTTATCTTATATTTTCCTTAAGAAAAACATGCTGCTATGAGCACATTATGAATGATCACCCATTCATTTTCAAGACCTCATGTCTACACAATTCTGTCACTTAATCAACTTCAAGTTGAGATTTTGTGATCAAACATTGTCAAATGCAGATCTGATTTAAAAGCCCTTAGTACACTTTACATCCTCTTATGATGGTACCACAATTTCCATGGTAAAGAAACATAGTTTTTTTTCTTAAATCATTAGATTCACCCAACGGGTGCTATACCATCATTTGAAATTCTTGCTAGTACTGAATACTATGCAAATAAGTGGCTGACGAAATATAATCATGAGGACTTCAAAGTAAAGTGGAGGCTAAAAGATAATCAAAGACATAATTATCTCTTAATATGGAATCGGTCATTTTCAAATGATCACAAAGACAACTCTCAAGTTTGTCAAATGTGTGGTTATACAAATATCGTACATATGATTACCAAACCCTCAAACATATGGCCAAACCACACCACAAATTTATTAAAAGGCAAATAAAATCATTGGGATAAATTTGAAATCTACAAACGTCCGATTAGAGAATATTTTGGTAAGAGATTGTTCTCAAAATATTCATCGAAGCAGGACCAAATCTGGTGAGATAAAATGAGAATCATCTCATTTGCTTTTTAGTAAATATAAGAAACCTCGGGTAAGCTCCTAATTATCCCAAAATACCATTAGCCTATACTTGTACTACTACATGTAGTAGGATGCTTAATATTATATTCCTCGGATATAATATTTGATAAATTTGAATGTATGAGTCAATTCATACTCAATGTTGTTGCATATAATAATTTTCTAAATTTTAATAAATTAAACATCTGACTTCATAGCCTTAACCATCCTGGTTTGGGGATGATTCAAAATTATTGACAAGTCTGTTGGTCAAAACTTAACAAGTTACAAAATTCCTAAAAATCATCAGATTTCTTGTGCACCACATGTGCCATTGGGGAATTTGTTTTAAGGCACTCTCACCTTAAATTTCTATATAAGCCACTTATTCTTCCTTGAACACATTCAGAAGAAATATGTGGATTGCTTAACCATTATCTGTAATTATTTAGATACATCATGGTACTCATATACACATTTGTAAAATGTTTTTAAGTGTGTATCTTATCGCACACAACCATGATCATATCGAATAAATTGCTCAACTTATCAAAGTAAGAGCAAATTCTCTTGAATATAGAATAAACCCATTCGAATGAACAATGTCGTTGAACTCATTTCACCGCATTTTCTGATTGCATTCAATACTTTATGTACATACCCAGAGTGGTTACAAGAAACAAAAATCTTATGAAAGATAGTCAAATTAATTACATGACCATTCTACAGAATTGTAATTCACCAATCTCATGTTGGACATATATGGCTTTACACACCGTAAGTATGATCTAAATCATACCAACTGCATATCATACTACTTTCCCCTTGTAGTAAGTAAGTGGAAATCAACAAAATATTTCCTATCTGCGATAATTTGGTTACATACCGATATCACCACTCCACCGTACATCAATGGGCTCTCACAAAATATTAGGGATCTATGTGAGGAATAACAATTTATCCGTCAATTAAAACATTATTCATAGCCCGTATGCTGATTGCATCCGCAATAAGGACAATTTCCGGCATTAGGGGGAGATAAGTACCACAAAGAATGCCAAGAAATAAATTATAAATGTTATTGACATTCAATCCCTATATCCACGTACTCAAAAGAATCTGAACTATAAGTTTGGAGAATCGTATATTTGCAACACATTGCAAATTTGCCACATACATTTACTGATGACAAGGCGTCACTAAATTCTATATTCTTGCAGTAAAAGTGTAACCGAGAAAAGAGTGGAGGTACTGATAAACCACTCTTCTCCCCAAATGAGAGCAAGAGGGGAGAAATTCTGACAACACGAGATATAACTTCTCATATGCTTCCTGAAACAGAGGAAATCAATTCCTCAACCAAGAAATGTAATTCAACATCAAGTTGAAAGGCACCTCACCGATGCTCATCATCCAAAGCCCCGCATAAATGTGCATAAATGTTTTGGTACCGGACATCGAAAACCTTGCCTCCATTTGTTGTAGGAAATCACAAGGAGTTAAAAAGGAATAAATATATTATCCATTAAACTTCAATGATTCCATCAGAATCATATAAACTAAAGACTACATTTGTCAACATATATTTCTTCTCAAATTGCTAAACCTTTTGGGCCCCGAACCAAAATCCATGGTAGAGTGCCTCTTGCACTCATATTGGTTCACATAAAAGGAAGTAAGTAATGAAGAATAGCACTCGCTCTACAAATGAGTAGTATTTACCGCAATAATACCTACTCCTCATAAGTATCTTCCATATGGAATACTAAAAACTTCTCATTCATAGACAAAGTCAATGATGTGGTGAGAAAGCGAGGCTTGTAGCTAAAGGGTTCACGCAGAGACCCGACATCGATTATGATGTAACATACCCTCTTGGTATGAGTGGAATTATGTTTCGATACTATATCATTGGCAATAAAAATAATAACAATATCCATGCAGTTGATGGATGAAGTGGCTACATACTCATATGAGTCTCTCATTTCGGAAATCTCTATTCAAGTCCCTGAAGGGCTTATACTTCCGAATCCAAAAGAAAATCGCAACAATTTTTGTGTAAAACTCCATAAGTCACTCTATGACTTGAAATAGTCAAAATCATATGGTACTACCGACTAAATGAGTTCCTTCTTCAAAAGGATTACTCGAATAATGATGATTATTTACATGTTTAATAAAGGAATCCCAAATTTGATTTCCTTTCATCACCTCAAAGTGTATATTGATGACCTCATCATCAATGTCTATACAAGACCTAAACATACACATAATCATCTCAAGACGGAAATTTGGATTCAACCAAATTTAGCTTAAGCTTACAACTTGAGCATTCTCTCAAGAATACATATCAGTCTACATATATCCAAGACATATACGAGAAGTTCAATGTGGATATATCAAACCAATAAAAGACATGTAATATGGTCAAAGTACCCTGATATGGTACAAATCAATTCATACCTAGGGGTGATAATGAAGTGATATCAGGACCTGAAGTTCTATCTCACTAATATCAAAGCACTCATATAATTGCAAAACTACGTCAGTTCGACACTAAACTTGCTATCTTTGTTCAGAGTGCAACCCACAACAAAAGGTATATGGCCGATATAAGAAATATTAGCTTATATCTCAAGCTCACAATAAAGCTTGGATATTTCCATCAGGAAATACAAGATATGACCATGATATGATATAATGATATTGGCTCTTTCTTTGATCCCAACAATGCCATATCAATGACTGAATTTGCGGGAATAGCCTTCATATGGAAGTCATCTAAATGAGCATTAATGGCTATTTCTAGTTATCATTTTGACATAATTGCTTTATCTAAAAGCATTGCAAAATATGCATGGCTTATAGAATGATTAACCACATTCAAAATCATGTGGTTGAGATTCATCGAGATCACATAACTTGATTTATCAAGATGCTACCACTTGTGTTACTCAATACCTAAAGGTTATATGAAGAGCAATATCATAAAAGCACATTGCTCAAAAATTACTTATCCTCACAAATTATAGAAAGTGAGGAAACAATATGCAAACAACATACTTTGAAAATCCTCTGATTATTAATAATGTCATGATCATATCAATGGAATTTGTATTACACATTCTCTAGGTTTGCAAAGTTCAGGGCGAGTAATTTCCCAAATCTATAACCTGTTAACAATCATGAGACTGCATATATTGTACTCTTTTTCCCTTCATGAGCTTTTCCCTACTGGTTTCTCATAAAAGGTTTTTAATGAGACAATAGAAGCACAAGTGTACATATATGTCATATCATTTCTCCTTATATTTTTCCCACTGGGTTTTAAAGGAGTTTTCAATGGTATATATAATCGCACTTTTTTCCTTATGAGTTTTCTCTCAAAGTTTCTCATAATGGTTTTAATGAGGCTATATCTTCTCAAAGATCATATGTCATACTTTCTATTTTCCCTATAGGGGTTTTTAAAGGAAGTACTCAAGACATATTTATTGGTCTCTAAACTCACTTATGAGTTTTATCCTTCTCTGAAGGTTTTTCTCATATGGGTTATCAAGAGACATAATCATTATATGTTGCCTCATTTTCTCCTTATTTTTCCCACTGGGTTTAAAGGAGTTTTAGCAACATATCAAATAAAATTCTCGTCATATTTTTTCCACAGGGTTTTTGGAAGAGCCTTTTTCCAAGATGAAGATGATGAACGTTCAAGGCAAATACATACTAGGAGGAGTCTTTATCAAGATGATGTATATTCACAAAGACAAGCATTGATTAGGGGGAGTGTTAGGAATTAATTAATTAGATTAATTAATTGTAAATCCATGCTATGTCGGTGGCCATGTTTTGGCAACCGCCTCCTTTGTAACTGCCTTGTAATGAGGGTATAAATACCCCAATCTTCAATCAATGAAAAAACTGTTCCATCATTTACTTCCTCTCTCTCGTTCTCTCTTCACAGTATCTATCCGTATACCTATGATTACTGCATCAAATTCGCCAGCAAGGACAGCGCCACCGCGGACAAGCACGGCCTCATCTTCATTGCCATGGGGATCTCCCGTAATACCGCCATGAACACCCGCAAGCGCATCGCCGCCCTCAAGGTGGGGAGCAAGGACAAGAAGATCCAATCCTCCCTTTCCACTTGCGACCAGTAGTACTCAAGCGCCATGGGCCGGATCGACGAGGCTGCAAGGGACATTCCGTCTGACAAGTTGCAGGACGCATTGACGAGCCTCGACAAAAACCTGGACGTCTCCTACAACTGCGAGGAACAGTTCCGCAAGACCGGCGTGCATTCTCCGTTGGCCGATGAGGACAACGTGTTCTTTTAACAAGTGTGTATTCACTAAGGCTGTAATGGCACAGCTGTGGTATTAGCTAGCCGTCAAGGATATGAACTGGGGTAACTGCTGCAGGAGTCTAGGGTCATTTTTGGATGAGCAAACCCCTCGTATTTCTAAGCCCACAATGTGATCACTGAACTATGCAAGATGTGTTGGCGCAGATTTTATTTTCCCGTGGATTTTGTGTTAATTTTGCGCTGATTTGAAATAGCAATGGTGTCTTCTTCTCTCAATCCAGCAATAATAGTTAAGTGAGTGCCGCAGAAGTTTGCGTCGTACTAGAGAGTTTGCTTTCATGTAACTTGTTTTAATCTCACACAAAAGAAATTGATAAAATCATTATTGTGCTAAGAATTTTTGTGTTAAAAACAAAATAAAATAGACAATCACACATAGAGAATCTTTTTTTATTGATTATATGTAGAATACAAAGTACAATCTCCACATGATTATCAGGGGGGCAGGGGGACCAGCAGAGGCCCTGGTCCCCCCTAATGTCACTGGTTTAGGCCTAATACTAGTGTAAAATTGACTTTTTTGTTGTTAAAACAATGCATTTTAATGATCTGGCCCTCCCAAACAAGGTTTAGCAACGTTTGGCCCTCCCAATTTGATTTTCCTGACTCCGCCACCGAGGACAGCGCCACCGTGGATAGGCACTGACCTCATCTTCATCGCCATGGGGATCTCCCGTGCATGCATCATCAACACCAAGAAGCGCATCGCCGCCCTCAGGCGGGGAGCAAGGACAAGAACATCCAAACCTCCCTTGCCACTTGCAACCAGCAGTACTCAAGCGTCGTGGGCCGGATCGACGAGGCTGCCAGGGATATTCCGTCTGACAAGTTGCGGGACGCGTTGACGAGCCTCGACAAAAACCTGGACGTCTCCTACAACTGCGAGGAACAGTTCCGCAGGAACGGCGTGCATTCTCCGTTGGCCGACGAGGACAACATGTTCTTTAACAAGTGTGTATTCGCTAAGGCTGTAACGGCGCAGCTGTGGTATTAGCTAGCCGTCAAGGATATGAACTGGGGTAACTGGTGCAGGAGTCTAGGGTAGTAGGGTCATTTGGATGAGCAAACCCCTCGAATTTCTAAGCCCACAATGTGATCATTGAACTATGCAAGATGTGTTGGCGCAGATTTTATTTTCCCGTGGATTTGTTTTAATGTTGTGCTGATTTGAAATAGCAATGGTGTCTTCTTCTCTCAATCCAGTAATATTAGTTAAGCGAATGCCGCAGAAGTTTGCGTCGTACTAGAGAATTTGCTTTCAGTGTAACTTGTTTTAATCTCAGACAAAAGAGATTGATAAAATCATTTACTGAGCTGAGAATTTTTACGTTAGAAACAAACTAAAATAGATAATCACACATAGAGAATCTTTTTTTATTGATTATATGTAGAATTACAAAGTACAATCTCCACATGATTATGTATTCTATTCATTGCAAAAAAAAATGGTTACGGTATCCTACGCCTTGGTAGATTAATAAAAAAATGTCAATTTTATAGAAAAAAAAACATAGCTAAACCTGAAAGAAGGATGCATTTTTTAGTACCAACTTTTACTTGGTCGACATGAAACACTTGTACGCAGGAAAGAATTCTTGACGTGCACATACATAGGGAGCAACAAGGGGGAAAAGGCATCCTCCGTATTTTTTAACATCAAAATACTCTTTATTGCGAGCTTATCACCATAGCTATGGAGAGGGTGCACTCCTGCACTAACACGTGTAGCGTGCGTTTCACCGGGAGCTAGCGCCCGGGGATTGAGGTCGGACTAGAGATTTGACTCAACATGAATCAAGCATGGAGCGATCATTCTCTTTCTCCAGCTAGTGTCGAGTATCCTCTTGCCATTTTCATGATTATTATTTTTGAAAACTTTTAATCTATTTATCTTCAATTATGATAGTACAACGAACATCAGAAATAATAAAAATTACATCTAGATTCGTAGACCACCTAGGGACGACTATAATCACTGAAGTGAGCCGAAGGCGGGCCGCCGTCATCGCCCCTCCCCTCCCTTGCTGGAGCCGGACAAAAATTATTATAGTAGACAGTCGGGAAGTTGTCGTGCTAAGGCCCCATCGGATCAGCGCAGCGGATTAGCAACCGTCGCCGATGAAGAGCAGCGCAGTATTTAACTACGATCTGATCCGAGCAAATTCACTAAGGACCGATCCACCGGAGACACACCTCCACACGCCCACCTACGATGTTAGACACACCACCGACGGGGGCTAAGCGAAAAGAACTTTATTCCATCTTCGAAGCCGCTGCCGCCTCTGCCTTCCTCAACAGGACACAAAACCTAATGTAATTCATTGGAACATCTAAAACAGAGTCCTCCAGCAAGGCCCGAGATCCACCGCACCACCATGTCCCTAAGGCCAGCGGAGACGAGGCGGGCCGGCGACGGCGCCCGCAGGAGGCAGAGGAACCCTAGACCTTAGAGGAATGATTTCCTCCTTTAATATATATGGTGTTTTGTCATGTTGACCTTTCAGGTTAAAACATACTGTAGTTCTTTTGGATGCAGCATATGGCCATGCGTCTGCATGCTACTGCTACCAAGTGCGCCACAGGTCGAAGCAAGCATTTGATGTGAATCACGGTATCAGCTACTCCCTCCGTTCGAAATTACTTGTTGCGGAAATGAATGTATCTAGACGTATTTTAGTTCTAGATACATCCATTTTCGAGACAAGTTCCGAACGGAGGAAGTACATGTGATAAGCAATCCAAATAATTAAAAGAAAACCTACATCGACATTGATCGTCTACATGATTTTTATTTTTATTTTTCTGTTGGGCATGATCGGCATGAGCCCATTAAGTGCACTTCTCATTTTTGTTTAACCGAGTTCTCTTTTTTTTCTCTCTGGCGCGTGGGGCATAGAACCGACCCAATGACATTGTCCACGCGATTTCAAGAAATACCAGCCCAGTGGATAATTTTGAGGGTGTTTGGATCACTAGAGACTAGAGACTAGAGACTAGTAGTAGTCACTTTTAGTCAGTAAACCTCCAAACACCCCTGACTAGTGGGTGAGTAAAACTAGTTTAGTCCCTAGTCACCCCACCCCAACTTTACCTGACTAGAGACTAGTAGTAGTCACCTTTAGTCAAGAAACCTCCAAACACCCTGACTTTACTGACTAAAGTCCCCCCTCTCCTCTAATTGGTGTTGCACAAGAGGACATTTAATATCGAGACGTTTAACTTTGTTAGTAAGAATACCTTCCAAACAAGCGGCTCGATTAAAACTTCTACAGTCTACTACTAGTCACATGAATAGAGAGTATCCAAACACCCTCTTTGTGCTCGAGTCCCGTGCACCGCATGCATTCACCAGATCCATTAGGAATAAATGAATATTGAGTTTTCGACAGTAATTATCAATAGTACATTTTTTATCGGTTTGTCCGAATTTACTGCCCAAGATTGATATTGATGCACTCATCAAGTATATTTCTGTATTTATTTACACTGATAGATATACGAGCACCATCTGCATATGATTTGTTATCAGCATCATAAACATCAGATATACTACTCATCAAGTCAAGGCAATCGTGCGTGCCACAAACCATGGGGGCTTGCCAGGCTATCTCCAGCCTCGTCCTGCTCTCTATCTTTGTCTCGTCAAGCGCCTCCATCCTAGACGACGCGTGCAAGTCCTTGGGCGCAAGCAACGAGGACATCGACTACGTCTACTGCATCAGGTTCTTCCGAGCCTTCAGTGCCAGCGCCACCGCGGACAAGCGCGGCCTCGTCGTCATCGCCGCGAAGATCATCCGAGCAGAGGCCGCCAACACCCGCAACCGCATCAACGCTCTCAAGGCCTTGGAGACGGACAGGAAGATCGCCCGGCGCCTCTCCGACTGCCACGCGCTGTACACGAGCGCACTGCACCTACTCGATGCGGCGGCGAAGGCCGTCAAGACGGGCCATTTGCAGGACGCGGAGGCGAACCTCAACGCCGCGTTGGAGAACCCCGACGCGTGCGAGGAAGGGTTCCGGGAGCTGGGCGTCAGTTCGCCGGTGGCCGCCGAGGACTACGAGTTCACGAAGGGGTGCTCCATCGCTCTCAGTATAGCGAGCACGTTGTAGCTAGCTAGGATATGTGAATCTGACAAACCGTTCTAGCAACGAGCCCATAATCATTTGGATCGAGCAACAATAAAATATTGGAACCCACGATTTTAGATCAATGAACTTTGCAAGTACGTTTTCGCAGTTTTTTTTTGTAAGAACTGATTTTGTGGTGAACGGAAATAGCAACCAGACATTAACCGAATGTCACACAATTTGCACATGATCGTGGCGATTGACTAAATGGATATCAAGCATTAATTTTGTGGTTACTTTGGATATATCATGCCATGATATTAGATGCGCACGCTGACTACTTTTTTATGCAAAAGATGTTTACAAGATAATGAAGTACATATTTCCCCCAACACAAAGATACATCAATACATATACCATAAAAATGAAATTGAGTACTCCCTCTATTCCGTAATGTAGTGCATATAGATTCTTGAAAATTCAAGCATCGGAAACTTTGACCAAATTTGTGGAGAAAGATATTTACATCTAGAATGCCAAACTTACATCATTATTGCATTCATTATAAGATGAACTTTCATACTTTATATATTTGGTATTGTAGATATAAATAGTTATCTCTCAAAACTTGGTGGTGGGGCGAGGCAACCCGGGCGGAGGTAGGGCTGGCGACAGGAAGTCTTGGGCTGTTGAGGGCGGATCTTAGTATGGCGCCGCAGCAGGCGGCGGCGGCAACAACATCATGATGACCGTGGCCCAGCGGAGGTTGGGCTCTTCATGTCGTCGGGACTCGAGAGGACATGGTCCTCGCTTTTTGTGACACAAAAAGATGCCGAAATGCACATGGCAACCCCGACTAAGTCGGCCCAATGGCGCCGGAGCGGGAATTGTAGCGAAAAGATGACATATTTTGGAAAGTCAAACTTTTCCTTCAAATTTTTGATTTTTTAAAAATCAGGATATTTATCCAAATTTTGGATTTTATGAAAAGGAGAACATTTTTTTGGGAAACATGATCATGTTTTGAATTTCCCAAACTATTTTGAAACACGTATTTTTAATTTGCAAACAAATTTTAAAACTTAGAACATTTTTAAAAATTCAAACCAATATTCAAGAACACGAACATTTTTTGAAATATCAAATAATTTCTGAAAATTTCTGAAAAGGGAAACATTTTGAGATAGAAAAAAAGAAGCTGAAGAAAAATCAGAAAAATGAAATAAAAATTAATAGAAATCAAGCGGGAACCTTCCAGAAGGATCCCAAAACCGGGGAACCAGTGTATAGTTCAACGGCCCTGCCTGTTTCCGTTGCTCGCTCGGCATTCGGGATGCGACAAAAAGGAAATGCCGCAACACTGTTCCCCTCCCAAATTTTCTTTTTTAATTGGACCGCCCAATCTACTATATCTAAATAGAAGCCCCCCACTACTTGATTTTCGTGCGTTCTCATGCGTCCACGTCATCACAAATTCTGTCAACTGTTTGATTTACCACAAATGGCTCAGATCTGCCGCTCAAGAGTTGATCCCTGTGCTCCACACCCGTCACGTTAACTCATCTCACGACCCACGGAAGCGGAAGAGGAAGCAAACCGTCGTCCTCCAAACGAAACGTCTTTCAAGAGTTGATCCCTGTGCTCCACACCCGTCACGTTAACTCTACAGGGCGTGCACGTATCCCTAGGTCGTCAATTTAACCAACCTAATATAAGTCATATATTACAAAAAATATACCAACATAAATTTTGGAGTTTCTACTCTTAAAAGATATAATTTTTGTGTTATATAGTTTATATTAGGGTGGTAAAATTGGTAACCTAGGTATACGCGCAGGACTTGTAAACTGAAACGGAGGTAGTACAACTTTATAATACTAAATGAGCAACAATTAACATGGATTGGAGACAATAATGATCCATATTAATTCTTGGTGATTCAGTACAACTTTATACTAAACTAGAAGAACGCCCGTGCGTTGCAACGGGGCCACATTAACTTTAAGAGTTCAATATTACGACATTGGCGACCTTTTTTACCATCAAATCCTCACACACACACTCTCCTCCCTCTTCCTCACTCTCTCTCCCCTCTCCTCTCTCTAACACACACACATATCCATCTTATTAGATGCGGACCATAATCCATCTATTTCATGCACACACGCCAAGTGCATAACAATATGTATTATGTGTATTATATTTGCCACCAGAAATGAGGAATTAATTTCATGTAAATCGCCACCACAGCTCAAGAATATGCGAGGAGGTGGCCGGGTCAGCGTCTCACGCCGTTCTGCAGTGGGCCACGGGCCCGCTTCCAAGTCTGCACGTGCAATGCACATCTTCACAAATATTATAACCAGATGTGAGAAATCACATACTAACACGATGTTGCAATCAATTTGTAATTAAAGAAGCCAAAAGTCTTTTTTTTAAACCAGAATTCCTTATGCTGGAGTTTAAACAAACCCCACAATAACATGATCAATTTTTTTGCTCTACTTATCACCTAATTAAGCAAATGCATGACTTATGAAGCGGATAAGAAATCATGTTAACTTGGAACTAAAATTCCAACAAAAGAGTGAGGAACAAACCTTTTATCATTGCTCAAGTCTGAACCTCCCCCTATTTGTTAGTGAAATGTGAGTATGCTTGGAAGATAATAATTTCTTATGCAACATATGCTTTTACACCTGAAAGAGCTACAAAATATGTTGACTTACCTATGTGCACTTCCTAAATCAAGCGGATAAAATTATTTCTATCGGCAATATAAAATACTAAACATTAGAAAGAAAGGGACAATGTCCACTAACCATGCAAATATTCTGACCATGGGATATTTAGGCTGGCGTATATGGGAAATCAAAGCTAAAAATGACTCGATGAGTTAGGGATACATCAATAAATATTGTAAAAAGTGATAAAAACAAATCTACAGCAACTCGCGACCTCCGAACTTGTATTCGCAATGAGCAAGTTAGTGAGGCCGCCACGGTAGGCTAGCACCAAGGGACAAGGGCAACAACCGCCTTCCCATCCAACCTACTGATTCTGCTGGCGCTACTTTCATCCTAAGCCCATGAGTACCGCTTAGTGTGTTGCCAATGCACGGAGAAACTACGAACTGAAATTTTCATCCAAATCATGAAAAATGTTAATGTTCCTCTACTCTCCCATCCCTCGTGTGAACATACCCAATTCGTGGTTGGCTCGCTACATGCACTGCCCTCGCTCTTGATTAGTTGCCGCAGTGCCACGCATCTACGCCAACAAGCTGGGGAAACAAATGCAAATGTTACACCGAGTTAAAATCAACCATCCCACAATCGTAACAATACAAAAGATAATAACCAAAATTTAACAGAAGAACTACTGCTTGGCTCCCAGACCCATCTCGATAGCCCTTGATCTGGATGCTCAGCTTCTCCTAGCCGCCTCAACATCACGTCATTACCAAACATGTAGTGGATGCCTAGTGGGACAAGGATTAAGAAATAACATGAGGTGAAAAATACGATGCCTGTCAATTCCATAAGACGATCCAAGTAATTTGACAAAACAGATCGGGAGCATCTTGTATAATCTCAAAAAAGCAACTAAAAGTATGAGAAATGAATTGATGAAAATCAGCCCCTACTCTCATTTATGCTCGCTTTTGTAATGGGAGGCAAGGAATGGGGATACCGGGAGAAGAAAGGATCACATTGACGGCAAGCCTCCACCACCGGCAAGTGGGGTTGCTTCACATCCAATCTCCACGGCCTCCGCCTCCATGGGGACGAACTCCCATGTTCACAACCGGCTCCCTAATCGGCCGGCCTGCCTCGACCTTGGACGACGAAGTAGTCCCTCCTTCGATCCAATTAAAGGAGGCAACACCCATCCCAGCCGACGGTTCATGCGGTGAGATCCTCATGGATTGTGGTCGCGCCTCCCCAAACCTCACCAAGGGACACATGAGAGGGCGCCGTTCCATGGTCGCTTGGATGGGGAAAGGAGGCGACATAGCAGCAATGGCGCCTTCGCCGGGATTGGTGGCGATGGTGGCGGCAGCGAGCGGGAGGACGGGCGGCGCGAGAGAGTAGGAGGTCTTTGGCGCGATCCATCGGCCGCCGTGGCGTGAGAGGAGGATGGGGATGGGGCCGCGATCCGGACGTATGGAGCGGTCAAGAGGAGGGAAGCAAAGGCTGGGTTTTTCCATCGTGTGGAGTTTGGGGGAGGTCAAACAAGAGGGTTTTTTCGTGCGGGAGGCAGAGCAACGAGGGCGGATGTAGGGAGACGGGACGCGGTCGGTTGGCAGGAAAAGGAAAGCTACGCATTTTTTTAGGCAGTAGAGATGATTGATGATAAGAAAGGGAAAATCACATCAATATAAGGAAATATCCCATCAATACTTGATTGATTGCGATTTATTTTTTATATGGTAACTAATCTGATCATCAATACTTGATTGATTGCGATTTATTTTTTATATGTTAACTAATCTGATGGGTTTATGTGGGTGATGAAGAAAAAAGGCAGATGGGAGGGAGACGAAATAAAACCAGCGAAATAAAACCAACGAAAGTGGTGAGGCGAAATAAAACCAGCGAAAAATAACCGGCAGACTATTCACCAACTGCTTCATTAGGAGTAGAGATGAGCAACAATTAACATGAATCGGAGAGAGTAATGTTCCATATTAATTCTCGGTGATTTAATACAGTACAACTTTGGACTAAATCGGCAATAATTAATATAGATCGGGGGAGTAATTTATTAATAGCAAAACATAATATTTTTGCAACTCATACCTTTTTCATCGGTTTGTTCAAATTGGAAGATTGATATACTCATGAGGAATTTCTATTTACGATCACGGCTATATATATGCACCAGATTTTTGTTATGAAACAACACATATACGTACGGTAGTCGTGCCAAAAAAAACCATGATGCGGCATTGGCAAGCTCCCTCCTGTCTCATCGTCCTCCTCTTGGTCCTCGTCTCCTCCGAGGCTTCCACTCTGGACGACACATGCAGGTCCGTCGGCGCAAGCAAGAAGGACATCGGCTACGACTACTGCATCAAGTTCTTTCAGGCCGACAACGCCAGCGCCACCGCGGACAAGCGCGGCCTCGTCGTCATCGCCACGAAGATCACCCGTGGAGAGGCCGCGAACATCCGCAAGCGCATCGATGCCCTCAAGGCCTCGGTGAGGGACAAGAAGGTCAGCGGGCGCCTCTCCGACTGCCGCATGCACTACACGGCGGCGCTGAAATGGCTGGAAGCCGCGGCGGAGGGCGTCAAGTCGGGTAATTTGCACAAGGCGAAGACAAACCTCACAGGCGCGATATTGGGCACCGACACCTGCGAGGAAAGGTTCCGTGAGCTGGGCGTCGTGTCGCCGCCGGCCGCCGAGGACGCTGAGTTCTCCAAGGGCTGCTCCATCGCTCTCGCCATAACGAACATGTTGTAGCTAAGCTAGCCTAGCCGCCGAGGATGTGTGAATCTGGCTAATAGCTACGAGTCCATGATCATTTGGATCTACCAATAAACTCTTGGAATCTGCAATTTCAGATCTTGCAAGTATGTTTGGACGGAATTTTTGTTTTCTTATAAGATTGAATTATTATTTTTCTGGAGCTTATAGAATTAATTTTGTGATTTCGTATTTTTCTTAACCTTATAGAATGGAAATACTCCATCTGTCCATATTTACATGCATGGCGCACAGTTTTGTGTACGATCGTGCTGATAGAGGAAATGGATGTGGCCCATTAATGTTCATCCTTATTTAGGAGATCTGATGCCATAAGAGTATCTACATCCAGGTTTTCACCGGCCCAAACGCCTGATCCGCACCAAATTTGGGATAAATATGAGGACGTCCGGATGTGCCTACAACATCAGACAAACCGCTAGGGCCCGCATAATTTCGCCCATATCCGCTCCCTCCTTGCTGGACCAGCTCTCTTCTCTTCTTTGTTTGTCATCGTCTGTACAGCCGCAATTGGTGAAGTTCACCACCACCGGCCGCCGCCCCATGATCATTACTTCTAGATCATTGATGAATTCATCATGGAATGATGGCTATGAGTGTGAAAATGATTTAACTTAAAAATTCTCTTAGTGTGAATGGCCATCAACACTCACTTTTGTGAAGAGTATGAACTCTGACTCGGCTGTTCATAACCCTCACAAAGGGAGCATTGATGGTCAAACTGAGAGAGAAGCTTACTGCTTTTGCACAACGCGGCTATCTAAACCGGTCGCATCGCTCCTCTTGCGGCGAGGTGACACTAAACCCCGAACCCCGCCGGACCTGAAATTTTGTATTTGTGTGCACTGTTTGACCAAAATGGTCAACGTGCATGTGTTTTCATGTATTTGATGTTTTAAAAATATGGTTTATAGTTGCAAATAGCATATTCCGGTTTATTTGTGTTTGTGTTTGCATGTGAAGCATGTCCGGTCACTTTCCGCGGGCGTGTCCGCAGACGTATAGGGATCCGGATTAGGCAATTCGGGCCTTAGATGCTCTAAGGGAGAGAAATGCACGCGGTAACTAATTTTATTCGCAAAAGATGCATGCAAAATAATTAAGTACATATCTCTATCTATATCTTCTCTAAATCTATCTCTGGTTTTCTATCTCTATCTGTATCTTCTCTATCTTCTACCTCCCTATCTCTAGCTCTTCTATCTCTTGTGACACAGGGCATAGCAGGAAGGGTTTGCATTAAACTGAAGGTCACTCTCTGATCTTGTTGTGTTGGGGTGTAGTCGTCCAGATCTTGCTGGATGAGAATGTACATGCCGGATGAGAATACTACTGGTTTGCTCTCTCACTACAATGTGTGATGCTCGATACAGTTTTGGGCTTCGAGCCCGGGTCACATTGGTCGTTTCCTTCTCCGATCGATCGGCTGGTTTGATTGCTTCCGATCGATCGCTATCTGATGAGCGGCCAAGTCCAGCAGCCAGGAGGCGGCCGCACGGCACCTAGCGGCGCAAGGCCAAGCAGTTAGGATCGACTTG
This sequence comes from Aegilops bicornis, assembly GCA_021605145.1. Lineage (NCBI taxonomy): Eukaryota > Viridiplantae > Streptophyta > Magnoliopsida > Poales > Poaceae > Aegilops > Aegilops bicornis. The sequence goes on along the minus strand of CM038670.1, from coordinate 750,463,625 downwards.
CACGGCAGCGGCGCCAACGCCCAGGCAATGAGGCAAGTCAGGCTGCGAGTGCGATCGGGATTGGGGCTTGACCGTGACACGCCATCTCGTCACGAATTCACCATCAGGTTTTCCCTCAAAAAAATTACCATCACGTATACACCCTAACAGAACACCAAGCCCATTTAATTTAGTCCATTTTCTCTATCGGATACGTATTTCGATGATTATGAAAGTGCATCTATTAATTTTGTTCTTGTCATCTTTCATGTACATCAGTACATGTGCATTATAGTTCAACTTTTGCATACTTCCAACCCACGTCTTCTGCATACCGTCCGGGTTAGATCATACAATCCTGATCACCCAAATTAGAGGTTGCAAAAGAGACAAACATAATAGGTTTTAACTCAATTTCAGAAAGAGCTAGGTAGTGGTTTGTTATAAAAGAACTATAAGTTCCGTCTAACAATCAGATATTGCACGTGATATTAATGTTGCAGTTAAAATTTTGAAGACATTTACACGTTCAAGCAACAGGTACAGTAGCTAGTCCATCCTGTTATAATTACAGTACAGTTACATTGTTATTACTCTATTTTAGCACTTAAATTTGAGCTTTGTTCAGAGATTTGCACAAGGCCCTGAATTTCCCACGACGACCCTGTTGCATACACATGTTTTCGAAATGAAGTGGCGATTTCTTTTCGCATGTTTTGACACACAACTATGGAAATGTTGCAACGATGTTGCAAGCCTATTTTTTTTTTTTGCAATCAGAGGCTTTCTGCTGCAAGGATCGGATGACTGAAGAATCGAGATCATATGTATGACCACCTTATGTAAATTATCGGCTCACGTATGCCTAGCACTGGCCATAAAACACATTTGCGCAAAAAAAAAAAAAACGTAAGACATTGGATACTTTCTTTTGAACAAAATACATTGGATACTACTCCCTCCGTTCACTATTATATAATGTTCTAACTTTTTTTCTGAATCAAATGTATATAGACACGTTTAGTATGTTTGTTCACTCATTTCAATACACATGTAGTCCATATTGAAATATACAAAACGTCTTATAGTAGTGAAGGGTGTAGTTAGTTTGGAAAAAATATCTTATGAACAAGACACCTCCAAAATGTTCACTAATTTCTCGAGGGTTCTGTTCCAGCCAATTAGAGGGCTCTAGGATGTGTTTGGTTGGAGGGCTATCCTCCTAGGGACAGGGACAACCTCTTTTTGCTGTGGTTGCCACCTGTTTGGATCTGAGGCAAGGAAGGACAGAGGCAACCAGATGCTGGGAATATTCGCAAAAAAAAGGGCTGTGGTCAGCCGCGAAAAACTGGCGGGCCGCGGCAACCACCTCGCGCGCGAATCGTTTTTCCGGCTATTCGCTCGCGTTCACCCCGCGGAACAGAGCACGAAGCACTTTTCCCCATTATTCTCCTCTCTCTTCTGTGTGCGGCAGCGACGCCGGCGCCGGCGCATCAGCAGAGGCCTGCGATTGCGAGAGGTGAGTTCGTTCTACTCATGCACTGTCTCTTCCTTTTCTCCATCAATCGCGTGTGGCGGCCGGCCGTTCGGAGGGTGTGCACGGCCGATGCAGGGCGGGGTTTGAGGCGGCTGGATCTCCAGGAGGGCGGCGGCTTGGGGTTTGAGAAGTCGCACGCGGCCGTCGATTGAGGGTGAGGCGGCGAGTGCGTGCATGGAGCCGGATCTCCTTGTTGCTGTTGTATGCATATAGTTCGTGTTGTATTACTGCTGCTGTTGTATGTACAGAGTTCGTGCTGTATTACTGCTGATGTATTTTCGGCCAACCTGCTGTTTTATCTCCTGCCACCGATGAAACAAAACGTTTCTGCTGCTGTATGCATGGGTGTGCGTGCGTGCTGTTGAGGCGTGCTTGATGTGTGGTGTGCTTGCGTGCGTGATGTGGATTGGATGGGTGCGTGTGTGTTCACTCATCTGTTGCTGCTCTATGTTCATGGGTATTCTTTTCTCATGCAGGAGATTTGAATGCCACCATGAGTACACCTTGCAGCACATCACTCAAACTAAACATTGCAATAGCTATCCTTAACCATGTTTCATCCTTGGAACCAAACAAAAAAAAGGCTAACCTCACCCACCCAACCAAACAAAAAAAAGGGCTATCCCTAGCCAGGTGGTTGTGGGTATCCCCAACCACCCTAGCCTATCCCTCAAACCAAACACATCCCTAGTCGCTCGGCTAGCGCTGCTTCGGCTCGCCACCCGAGGCCAAATCTGGCTCTTTAAGCCGGCCGACGTCCCCCAACCACACGAGCCCATCCGCCTCCTCTCCCCCGGTCTCCGGCATAGCCATGGTCCGGCGGCTGATCACCACGTACGCTATGCTCACGTCCGAATACCAGCAGCAGATCACGGAGGAGATTCAGGCAAGGAGCGCCGCCTGTATCGCTGTCGTGCTGCCTCCGGACTTGTCGAAGCAGGATGAGGATGAGGAGCAGCAGCTGGAGGAGGAGGAGGAGGGAGAGCCGCTGCCAGAGCCGATGGGGGAGGCGGGGCTGCCGGAGCAGAGTTTCAACATGGCGGAGGCGGAGTTCGCTGTTGCCCAAGCCGCAGAGATGGCGGAGTAGCATGCCATCCTGGAGTCCATGCAGGATGAGCCGATGAGGCATACGTGGAGGCCAATGGGTAGTTCCTCCGGCAGGAGCAGGCGGCGTCCGACGCGCTCTTCGCCGAACTCGACGCGGAGATAGAGGACGAGGCCGGAGTGGAGCAGCCGGAGGTGCCAGAGGCTCGGGAGCTGCAGCTGCCGCCCATGCTGCCGGAGCCGGGCACGGAGATTGTCGACATCTACGACGAGGAATAGCTAAATCTCTACGTAGTATGTAGGTTTTATTGTTTGCATGCTTTTGCATGGATTCGAGAATCTAGTATGAAATGTTCGGATGCAGTTGTGCTAATTTAAGAAGTGTCCGGTCACTGCCCGCAGACGCGGCGCCGATATTTGAGGGGTCAGTTTTGTCATATCCAGCTGTAGATGCTCTTATAATTCAAACAATCAAGTTAGACCCACGTTGAAAGATGACACGTGTCTCCCATGCATCTCAAAGATCTTCTTTCTCAATGCTTCGTCCTCCTCCATCTAATCAGTTACCTACACGACTTGTCCAGCCGGCGTAGCAGCAGCGCTGGAGTCGTCGCAGTCACTGAGCTCCACGATGAGGTCCACGCCCCAGGCGTCTACAGTGAACCATACCTGAATTTCCTATCGAGCAGACGCCATCTGAATTTCGTAGCAGGATCTTCCTTCCCTATATATATCGTCTACCTCCGCGTCCAAAAGACAAAACGTCTGACACAACCACCACTAAAACCAGCGCAAAGATGATGAGGCCTTCCGGAGTTCTCTCGCAGCTCGCCGTCCTCCTCCTCTTCCTCCTCATCTCGTCCAGCGCCGCTTCCACTCTAGACGAGACCTGCAAGTCCGTCAGCGCGAGCAACAAGGACCTCGGCTACGACTACTGCGTCAAGTTCTTCCAGGCGTGCAAGGGCAGCGCCACCGCGGACAAGCGCGGCCTCGCCGTCATCGCCGCGAAGATCGTCCGAGCGGCGGCCGTGAGCACTGGCAGGCGCATCGCCACCATCAAGGCCTCGCACGGGGACGACAGGAGGATCCAGGGCCCGCTCGCCGACTGCGACGAGCTGTACTCGAGCGCCGTGGACCAACTCGACGCGGCGGCGAGGGCCATCGCGTCGGGGAAGTTGCAGGACGCCTTGACGAACCTCAGCGCCGCTGCGGACGCGCCACAGACCTGCGAGGAGGGGTTTCGCGAGCTGGGCGTGAGTTCGCCGCTGGCCGCCGAGGACTCCAAGTTCAGTAAGGAGTGCTCCGTCGCTCTCGCTGTAACGAACACGTTGTAAGCGACAAAGTCTATAATCATTTGGATCAATATAATCCTTTTTTTTTTTGAAGGCTGGATCAATATAATCCTGGAATATAATACTGTATGGATCGTGGTGAACTGACATAGCAGTCATTAAGAAAACGGCACGCAATTTGGGACGATCGTGGCCATCAAAGCGACTGCATGAACATCCATCGTGCATCAATGTTTGTCATTGTTCAGGAGATCTGACGGCATGGGGTGAGATGCCCATGCGCGGCACGCTAACGAATTTTGTACGCAACAGATGCTTGCCAGATAAGTGAAAGATTATATTATTGTTGCCATTTGTTGATTAGCAAGGCAATCAAATACGCCCACACGTATTAGTTGCCACATACATCAAAATAGTGGATGCCGGTATCCTTTTGTTTAGTCATATCATTTTCAAGTGTTTTACGTACAGCGAAAGGTCACAATACCGGTAGGACATGATGGATGCATGGTTGTGTCCGGCGGCGCCGCAGCCTGCAGGTGGCGCCAGCCTCACCGCGGGTAAGGTCCAGCCACGAAGGGCATGTCCGGTCAGGCAGTCAGCGTCGTCGCGCGCGGATGGAGGCGTCAAACCAGCATGCGCTAATGCAAACTTCGGAAAATTGGCCACGATGATTCTAAGCTTACGATAATCCTAAATTTTACTGTGTGGGCCTCATGATTTCCAACCAAATGTTACCATGTACTTCCTGTTTAAAGATATAAGTTTTAGATCACTACTAAAGAAATATAAGACATTTTCGATCACTACTAGTGATTTAAAACGTATTATATTTCTTCCTTTTTTGAGAAAATTTCTAATCTATTCAACAAACATCAAGGTAGTATAAAAAACACCAGAAATAACAAAAATTACATCCATGTATGTAGGCCACCTAGCAACAACTATAAGCATTGGAGCGAGCTAAAGCCGCTGCCAACATAGCCTCTCCCTCGCCGAAGCCGGACAAACCTTGCTGTAGTAGACGGTAGGAAGTCGTCGTCTATGGCCCCATAGGACCAGCGACCAAAATAGCAACCACCACCGATGAAGTTAGTATAGATTGAAAGAATTCAACATGAAGATACACAAACTAGACGAACAACGACGAAATCCAAACAAATCCATCAAGATGGATTAACCATACACACACCTCCATAGGCCCACAGCCGATGCTAAATGCACCGCCAGGACAGGGCTTAGGCAGGGACACAAATCTCTCCCTAATAAAGCACGGGTTGAATCGGTCACCGTCACGATGTTTTCACACAAAGGTTCCTGTGGTTTTTGGTAATTGAACCCACAGTCCAATAAATAAGTTGGAAAAAACGATTCGTATGTCGCGCTTGACCAGAAAAAAAAACACCCCCGAGTCGAGCGACCGCGTTTCCCACCCCCGTCAGGATCCGCCGCCTCGCCGCCGGCCGGCATCCTCCTCCACGCCATCCTCCGTGAGCCGTCTGCTGCCTCCTCCCGCAAGACTCGGCCTGCCTCCTCTCCGCCAAGGCCTTCCTCCGCGCCATCTAAGTCCCCAGACGCGGTATGCTGGCGATGTGAGGCCTGTGCCGCTCGGCCTTGGGAAAGCGCCCCGCCACCACGACGATTTAGCTGCTCAACACTCTCTCGCCGCCCTGGCAACGGCCGGGAGGAGGAGGAGGAGGAGGCGCGGAGGCGCTGGGCAGCCAGTCGACCATCGTAGCGTCGAATCCGCCCTCGGCCACGGGCGACAGACGTGGAGGCTACAGGCTCGGCGCAGTCAGCGCTCTATGCCCCGAACACCGCCTGTAGAGCCAGCCTCTCCGGTTCTCCATCCATGTACGCTGTCGGGGACTCTGCAGGTCCAAGCTTGCTGCTATCATCTTCAATTTGCACAAGGAAGTTGGGTCCTCATGGAGGGAAGGAAGGATGTTTGCTAATGTGGTTGGGTGGCTTTCTGTTTTTGGAAGGAGGAAGGTTTATTCAGTCCATCCTCCTGCCTCTCCCTGCACAAAAAATAGTTCATCCTTCATTGATATGTGTGCAGCTATGGAGGAGGTGAACGCGAGAGACAAGCTGGGCTAGCTGCAGCTTCTATTCGAGCAGAGGCGATCTTTCCTTGTCGGAATCGTATTTCAGGTGAACCTCTCTGAATTTTTCCACATGTTTACAAGTATCAGCCTGTGGTATGCAGCTGCTCTGTTAGCTGTCTCTATTATTCTCACGTCCCACCCCTTCTTTTGTTGCAATTTTGTTAGCTCTGCATTGTATAATTGCTGCTAATTCAAGTATTGGATTTTGTGCTTTACAGGAAACCAATTGATCTGACCCCAAAACAGGAGAAAGTTATGTATAACAAGGCCAATGAAATCAATGGTAGCCCCTATTTCTCTGTCTGAAGCTGTTCTTTTATTCAGTACATAAGCATCGACAGCTTACTATTTCTAAATTAGCTTCTATGCAATTTTATTCAGAGTTTGCGATCTGGATGGATCTGGATGTTTGTGATTTTTATGATCCATTCAATACACTTCATTTGATGTTGAATGCATCTGAGGTTCCATGCAACAGATTAAAACCTGAATTTCTCATCCAGTGACAAATCGGTAGATGTTGAATGGATCTGGATGAAGAGTTTGTGATCTGGAGGGATCTTGCTGTTTATTTAGATTAAAACTGAAGGGTATACTTCATTTGAAATCTTACATGCTAACAATTCAGGTACATGAGCCTGTATGCATCAGTTTTAATATGAATAACATCAACGAATTAAACTGAAGGGTACATCCAGATCCATTTAGTACACTTCATTTGAATTAAAACCAAATTAGAACTTTTTTCTCCCGCTTGCAACGCACGTACCTTTATAAATTCTAATAAAATTAAAAAATGGAGCCCTCCCAACGACAAGGGCCGGGATCCACAGCACCCCATGGTCCTAGCCTCCTATGACATCGGAAAAGAGGCGGACCGACGCGACACCAGAGGCAAACGAACCCTAAGTTTTTTTAGGAGAGGTGACAACTGCATGAGGTGTTGCACTAAGGTATCGCGGTTCTGTCATGCATACTTCGCCAATTCCATATAGGTAGCAGGAATATTGAAGGTACAAGCTATTCCATGGGTGGCCCAAGGGGGAGCATGGTTTTGGGCCGGCCCAGTTACACGAGTGGGGCGCTCGCCCGCTCCGAGCGCTCGACTCGCCCCACCTGGTCGCTCGCTCGCTCAAGCGCTGATTGAACGGTCACGATTGACCAGTTAACTGGTCAACCCTTGACTTCGAAAAGAAGGAGAAAACTAAATCGAAAAAATTCACAAAAAATAAAAAAAACTCGACATTTCAGAAAGGTTCACGGATTTTGAAAAAGTTCATCCAAATTTTAAAACACTTCATTGAATGTGAAAAAGTTCACCGATTTAAAAAAAGTACATCAATTCTTTTAGAAAAATCATTTATGTAAGAAAATAGTTCACAAAATTTATAAATTTTATTGATTTTGAAAAAAGTTCATCGAATTTGAGAAAAGTTCATCATTTTTGGAAAAAAGTTCAACGATTTTGGATAAATGTTCATGGAATTTGAAAAAAAGTTCATCAAATTTGGAAGAGTTCATGGTTTTTCAGAAAAAAAATAAATTTGAAAAAAGTTCATCCATTTGAAAAAAAGATCAAAAAATTTAAAAAAATTCATTCAATTTGAAAAATATTTCGTCAAATTTAAAAAAAGTTTGTCAATTTAAAAATATGTTAATAGAACTTCAAATAAGTTCATCGAGTTTGAAAAAAGTTCATCAAATTTTTTAAAAAATCAGCAATTTAAAGAAAATGTTCACGAATTTGAAAAAACAAATAGTTTTTGCCCCATCGTAGCCCCGCCACTAAAATAGACATATTATGGGCATAACATGTTAAAATAAACCTAGTTGCAGATATATTGCAAGATGACCCACCAGAATTCTAGAAATATCAAAAAAATATGTTGAAAACGAAAAAATAAATAGATAATGTAAAAAATAAAAGGAAAAAATAATAGAAAATGGAAGAAAAAAATAAAACTGGAATAGAAAAGGAGATAAAAAACCTAAAATAAAACTTGATGAAATTAATATATGTATACGAAAAATTGAATCCCTAGGTTAAAAAGTTTATGTATTTTTAAGAAAAAATCAATGGATTTTAAAAAGTACAGTTTGTTTCTTTAAATATATTCATGTATACAAATATTATATTCATGCAAGCCATTGTTTTTCTTCAAAAACAAATTGTATATATGAAATAAAATTGTTCAGACAGTATCTAATAACAAGTTCATGAACACAAAAAATATTCCATGTATTAGAAAGTTAACATAAGTTTGGATAAATCTAATCATACTAAAACATAAGGAATTGGATGAAAATAAAAATTCAATAAGCAAGAAAAAAAGGGAAATGAGATAAAGGAAAGTGGAAGAAAAAACAAAAAGCAAATCGTAAAAATTAGAGATAAAAGTAAATAAAATATCAGAATAAAACTTGCATTAAAGCATGTAAAAAAACTATATTCATGTATGAAAAAAGATTACGTATTTTGAAGAAAAAGTTCATGAGTTTTTTTGAATGTTAAATGATAGTTAAAAATATTAGTATATGCACAAGGTTATATTCATGCATGAAAAGTGGATGTATTTATAAATAAATTGATGTATGCATACGTACGTGATAGGAATGTTCAATGCACGTAGATGTAAAAAAATGAAATCCATGTATTTTAAAATGTTTACATGATAGATCAAAGAAAAATAAGTAAAAAGTAGATGTAGAAAGCGAAAAATTAAAAAAAATTAATCAAAAGAAAGGGGAAAATAAAGACAAAGGAAAGAACACAGACCAAAATAAAAACTAGAAGATGAAAGGAAAGGAAAGAAGGAATAAACTGCTGAAAACAAAAGGATATCGTTGGAAAAGGAAGAAAGTTGCTTAAACCAAAGAAATCGGCACAAGAAGAGGAATTATATAAAATGTCGACTACAAAACCAGAGTAATAGGCCATTATATACCGCTTGCGCAACTGAGCAGCTATTTCCTGCACCAGGCGCATAATAGGGTTTGTCATTGCGAAGGAATCTCCTGTCTGTATATATAAATAGTACTCCCTCCGTAAACTAATATAAGAGCGTTTAGATCAGTATTTTAATGATCTAAACACTCTTTATATTAATTTACGGAGGGAGTAGCATTTTGCTATATCCAGTGAGGAGGGACATGTGGACCAAAGTTTGCTCATAGTTTGAGGGGCTTTACACTAGTAACATGTGTAGCAAGCGCCATCTTGTGAGAATGAATATTACAAGTCACAACTCAATCATGCTACACCCTATGGATGATTTTCTATGGAGATCAAAATGTCTTACATATTAGAATCATACATATTCAATGTTTGGTTGCATAATCTTCACTTAAATAAAATCATTCTTTCAACATTCCTTGAAATGAAATCTTCAATAGTACCCACATAATCAATCTTCTCTACTCCACTCTCATGTGCTATTGTCGCGAAATCAGTAAGTCTTTGTTGTGTCATTGTAGTACCCATATAGGACTTCAATAGCTTCAGTTTAGAAAAGCTCTGCTCCTTTCATGCAACAGTCACAGGAATAGTTGAAACCTCTATTCTTTGTCTTTCGTACGTTGTTGGTAATCTGATTTATATTTTCTAGAGGAAGACATGACTTAATGTTGGTTATTTCAACACTAGATGCCTACTATATACAAATGAAAAGAATAAAATTAGAGTACATGTTTTAGCCAAAACTAAACAACATGGTGGAAAGTGAAACTCACGATCAAGGCCTCTCGGGGCCGTCGGTCCTAGAGCTTGGAGCTTGAGCGTTTGGCGATGGCTTGAACGTTTGCCTTCTTTTCTATTCCTTGTCCTGCAGACCGATCTATGATCTGATCTACGAAAGAAACGAATAGGCAATACAATCACCTTGTGGCATTGTCGCCCACGCCATCACCCGCTGGAGCTAGGGATGTAAATGGCGTGCCGTTTAAGCCCACTTATTGGTCTAACAGTTTAAGAAAGTTTTTTTCTCCAGAAAATGAACTATCGAGCTATTTAAATGGGCCTTGCAGCGACATTTATCGCATCATTTAAATCTGTAGCTCGAGCCTTGAGCGATTGGCAGGGAACAATAGATCCTGAATCTTATTTGGTGCTCAAGACGCCAAATAAAGTCCAAACTGTACAATGCGCACAACCCAACTTGCTTACTAGTCTAGGTGCCCCCCCGGCCCATTATCACCCTCTACGGTTTTTGGAACCTTCTAGAAGGTTTCCACTGGTTTTTTGTGGTATTTTCACTAGTTTTATCTTTTAGTTTTGCCGATTTTTTTTATTCTTTCTTTTTTATTTTTTCCATTTTATTTCTATATGAAAAAATCATGAAAGTTTCTTTCATTTTTGGAAACCTTTTTTTCAAATTCTTGAACTTTTTTAATTTCGTATACTTTTTAAGATTTACAAACTTTTTTCAAGTTTTCGAACCATTTTAAAATTTTATAAATTGTTTCAAATTTGTGATAAATTTTAACTTTTCCAAATTTGTGATCTTATTTTAAATTCTCGAGCTTTTCCAATGTTGCATACCTTTTTCAAATATAGACACTATTTTCAAGTTCACAAGTCGTTTCAAAGCTTATCCACTTTTGCCAAATTCATGAGCTTTTATCAAATTTACTAACATTTTCCATATTCATGAACTTTTTCCAAATTTTGTGAAGTTTTTTTAATATTTATTTCAAATTCACAAACTTTTAAACATTAATATTTTTAGATACCTTTTTAGAAAGTCAAGGGCCAGTGACCAACAAGTTGATCTGGTCAACCTAGCTAACCAATGGCAGGAGCGGCGAGCGAGTGAAGGAAGGGCTGGAGCGATCGAGCAAGCGAGCTGCTCGCATAGTTGTGTTGGCCCGTGTGGGTGGTGGAGGTGAGCGCAGTTCGGCCTGGGCCAAGCGCCAAGTGTTCTATAGGAGGTCTCTCGGCCCGTAGTCCCAACTTATTGCGTAGGTTGACCACCGTCGACCAAACGCGCACCCCCTAACTTGTTACCTCAATTTGGGATAGCCCAAGCACAATCCCTCTTCTAGTTTTGGGAAGGTTTCATAACCTTTCGAGGAAGGTTTTACCAGTAGAGAAATGGCTAACCACAATTTTAATTGGTGACGCACCATTTTCAATCAACGCCCCCAACTAATTTCCCAAATAGTGATGGCGTTGGCATATTATTTCATGCCACTTGTAGGTGGGACCCATCATTACGACCATGTGCAACTTAATAGTGACATGGCAAACCAGCCTACACCACCACTATTAGGACTACTTGTGGCATGACTCGGTCCGCCACGCCACCATTATATAATGTGGGGTCCACTTTTGTCACAATTACTATTGGTGTTGCTAAAAGTGGCACGCCATCAATATTTGCGTAGTCAATCTGACCAGATTATCTCACCTATACCACACTCTTCTCTCAAAATCATCTCTTCATATCAATCTCCCTATAAATCCTAACATACGCCGACCAGCTCGTCTATGATCTAGGTAATGCCCAAATTTCGCATATATGCCAAATATTTAGCAAAGGCAATTAATGCCGGTTTTTTACCCTTGTAGGCAAGCTGGATCGATTGAACGATTCATATATATATTGATCGAACTATAAATGGGTTCTTCAAGGTATGCGTTGGAAGGTAGAATTGTAAGGGTAAAACAAAGATATTATGTTCGTGCAAGAAGCACAAAAACAAATTTTTTATCAACCCTTCTACTAGTCATGTGAAGATGCACTTGCCGAAACATGATTTCATGCCTTGTTACACATGATGGACAAGTCATAGTGAGGACGAGGAGGATGTTGACGTTGAAAGGGCAACATATGAGGAAGCGAGATACCCTCTCGATGATGAGCCGAAAGGAGGGTAGAACGAGTCCGATGCCGAACATGAAGATCATCTGGACGGACAAGAAGGTCGTGCGGAGGTTCAGGAAGCAAGAAATCTTTTTGACAAAGAGTCGCCAAGAAGGAACACTTTGACCAATCTGGCATATATCCAGTGGAAGAAGATGACGACCAGAACGAGAAATAGTGCACCGAAAGGAGTAGAAGTACGTTGTCTGAGTCAAAAACTTTTGCTGAGAGAATTGAGAAATGACATCTCTGTAGTTGAATTTGTGTATGTTGCAGCCCGCTACAAACGATGGCTGCAACGACGATAGCGCAACACCGACAAATGGTGTTGGCATGTGCCTCATAACAACATTTGCCACGCCGCAATCACCGGTGCCGTGGGAGTGACGACGATGGTACATGCCGACGATGTTGTGGGCGTCCATTGCAACATCGGTGATGCTGTGGAGGACGACGGAGATGGCAGCATGGATGGTGTAATGGGGATTTGACTGCAAGTGCTTTGGAACGGGTTGTGCAGCAAGGGGGACACGCCAGAAGTTCTTGCATTATGGGTCGTGCTCCAAGGGGGGACTCGCGGATAGTGCCGGCAACGGGGGTCATGTCGACAACTCATCGGAGGTGCTTCTGCAACAAAGATTGTGTTGCAACAAAGTTTGCAACATAGATCACGCAATGCTACTGCATTACAAACAGCTTTACGTGCTTTTACAGGTGGTTAGTTTTCATTGGCCAACAGGTGAGCGGGACGGTCCATCTCCCTGAAAATCAGGAGGGGAGAGGTTTATGATTGGTTGTTAGATGGAAACAGTTTACAGGCTCTTACAAATCTTTGTATGTCTAGCATTTTTGCATAGATCATGTTGCAATGAGGGATGCGCAGCAGAGAGGAACGATCGCGTGGTACCCATCACACGCATCGAACGGCTCACGTTCACAGCCGATCGGATCACTGTTCACAACGGCTAGCTCGCTTTTCCCTGGCGGTGGCCTGTCAAACGTGGCGACGGAAGTACACATCCCAACACATACCTGCTGCCCTCTGCTGCAATACATGCATGGAGACGGACAGCTCTTGTATTGACCCGTAAAACTCTGCGCCTGCATCGATCTCTGCATGCTCTAGAGTGAGCGGGCAACAGCGAGACGACGAAAGCGGCAGAGAAATTAACGGGCGGACTCGGGCTCTTGTTCTTCCCACCCATCTCCACTCCATCTCGCACCTCCGCATGCCCTCTTGTTCCTCTCCACCGCTAAACCTCCTCGTCCTCTCGATCTGCAATCGCCTCCCCTCTCCTCCTCCTCTTCCACCTTCTCCTGACTTGGATCTCGATCGGATGAGATGGCCGACGCCAGCGCCGGCAACAATGCGGGCAGCACGAGCAGTGCCGAGGTCCAGATACAGATCCCCGCAGGTCAGTTTGCGAGTGACGATCACTCCGTCTCCGGTTGTCCAATTTTCACTCCTGGACGGGTTTCATTTGTTCAATCCGTCCTGCCGTTCGTTGCCTTCGTTGTTTCGGGCATCCATTGCGCCAACGCGGGGTTAAATTGATTTACAGTGTTATTCTTCGAAGAGCGAAATGTGCACATGAGGGAAAGAAAATAATTTTACTTATATCAATGTCAAACTCCTAGTGATTCCTCTACAGAACACTCTTCTGTCATTGACGTCACTGAATTTTACAGTTCTCGCTGTAAACCACAGGGCCACCCAAAGCCGAGCCCGGGGCACCATCAAAGAACTCCGGCGCCAAGAACTGGCGGTGGTGGATGATGGTATCCGTGGACGTGTTCTTCGTCGTCGCCGGCCAGACGTCCGCGACGCTGCTGGGGAGGTACTACTACCACCAGGGCGGCAGCAGCAAGTGGATATCAACGTTCGTGCAGACCGCTGGCTTCCCCATACTGTTCCTCGCCCTCTTGTGTTTCCCCAAGTCGTCCAGCGGCGGCGGCGCCAGCGGCGACGCTCCCGTCGCCAAGGTCGCCGTGATCTACGTCGTCCTGGGGCTCGTCATAGCCGCCGACGACATGATGTACGCCAGCGGCCTCAAGTACCTCCCGGTCTCCACCTACTCGCTCATCTGCGCCAGCCAGCTGGCCTTCAACGTCGTCTTCTCCTACGTGCTCAACTCGCAGAAGCTCACCGGCCTCATCTTCAACGCCGTGATCCTGCTGACGCTGTCCGACGCGCTCCTCGGGGTGAACCACGACGAGACGGAGGACATGAGCGGCATGCCGAGGGGCAAGTACCTCATGGGCTTCCTGCTGACGCTGGGGGCGTCGGGCACCTACTCGCTCATCCTCTCCCTCATGCAGCTCACCTTCGAGAACGTGATCAAGAAGCACACCTACACGGCCGTGCTCAACATGCAGATATACACGGCGCTCGTCGCCACCGTCGCCTCCATGGTCGGCCTCTTCGCCAGCGGCGAGTGGAGGATGATGACGGAGGAGATGGACACCTTCCGCTCCGGCCAGTTCTCCTACTTCATGACGCTGGTGTGGACGGCCGTGTCCTGGCAGATCACCTCCGTCGGGGTGGTGGGGCTCGTCTTCGAGGTCTCCTCCCTCTTCTCCAACGTCATCAGCACCGTGTCGCTGCCCATCGTGCCCCTCTTCGCCGTCCTCATCTTCCACGACACCATGGACGGGATCAAGATCATTGCCATGGTCATCGCCGCCTGGGGTTTCGTTTCCTATCTCATGCAACACTTTATAGATGACAAGAAAGCTAGGAAGGCCGCAGCCGGTGGCTAGCTAGTATGTATAGGAATTTCATGCTCCTCTCTTTCGTGCCATCGATAGGAATTAATCTTTTTTGCTCTCCTGATCTCTTAGCCGCAAGGAAACTAGCTATATTTAGGAGCTTGCTAATGCTATGTTGCAGGATTTTCCCTTTTTCCTTTATAGAGTATATATATCTAGTACTATGTATGCTACTGAATAAAAATAGGTTGCTTTTATTTTCAAATGATAAGTGTCACACGTCAGGAATTCAGATATTCAGGCCGAACGTCTTGGATACCACTAGATTCTGGGCGCACGAATCTTGATGCATATTGGGTGACCCGTCAGAACTTTTCGTTCGTGCGGACGCGTCGATCTGCCGAACGGCGACCGCTCTTTTCCTCTTCCTTCTGTCTTATCCACTAGGGATGCGTTTGGTTGCTCACATTGTTTTTAGGCACTTTGCATACTTGTCCCACTAGGGCCTTGTTGAGCATATGCATGCAAAAAATCATCATCTTTATGTTGATTGGTTGCCTGCATATTCTCTCCCTGCATGCAACGCCACTATGCACTGTGTTTGGTTGCTTGCATTCTCTATGCTCATACGAGTGCACGTTGTTTGGTTGCATACGAGCATATAGTTATGCTCACCTTGTACCCTACTTGATGAGGTTACCCACTACTACTACATCTTAGTAATATTTTAAATAGCGCGCTACAAAATATAGCGAGGCCCTTCTCTAAACGCTACACGAGTTATAGCGCGCTAATAGCGTGTTATATTTCAAAATAGCATTTGCAAAAAAAATCAAATATATCTAGAAATAAAGTATTTAAGCAACTAGTTTTTTCATAGGAGCAAGCAATATATGCATAAGGGCCAAATCCAGCACATAAAAATAGTAAGTCTCAAACATCAACAGCCATAGTTTTAAGAGTCTCTAACATCAATACCATCGGGCAGCCACTTGGGCCTGCTGGTTAGGTCTCGTGGGAGAATCTGATAAAAGGAGTGAGAAAGCTAGTGGTCGTGGGTTGGTTTTGGCCTGCTGGGCTGTGCTTATTTCAGTTTTGCATGGTCTGCATGTTACAACGTTACAACGTTATAGCGTGTGTAGCGCGCTAATTACGCGATTAGCGCCGTAGCATCCGATTTTGCCAAAACGTAACGTCTCCATTTCAAATATGCTATAACCGCGTTATAACCCCGAAATAGCGTGCTATCTAAAATAGATGATCTTACACACAAGCACACCAACGCCACAACACTGCTGAAGATGGTCAGCTCATCCTCCATCAAGCCTCCCCGCTTCCTCTTCCTATCAAGCACACGAACATGCTCACCATCCTTGTCAGAAGCATCAACGTTGATGGTGTCTGACTCCTGGGTGTCTAGATTATCGGGCATCGGCTGGCTCAGCGGCTGACCTGAGCCCATGACATGCTTGTCGGTGCCAGCCCAAAGAAGAAGATTTGCTGCATTTGGTGGTTGTTTTGGATAGGTGTGTTCAGGAACTCTGCGTCCTTGGGGTGAGCCTAGAAAAGAAACAGGGCAGAGTGGTTAGTTAGTATAGCAATCGTTCATAGGCTTAAACAGCTGGTTAGAATGGCATGTTTTGTGAGCTAACCACTATGTGGCTTTGGTAGTGATCTTCCTCCGAAAGGATCGAGCAGGTGTCCTCATCCCATGAAGCGCCACTCAGGTCTCTGAGGTTGGACGCAGTGGTCCACCTCGCTCTCCACTTCCTGAGGTGGTTTTAGACCTGGGTTGAGCTGACCTCCTATCCACAAAAACTCAAACACCTACTTTGCACCAGTGTTCAAGTGCACTTTCTTGAAGCCCTTGTCAGTCCTCACCCCATTAGCTATGATCTCACACATCTTGTTAAACACGAAAATCGAGAGGAACGACCGCCATTTCATGTAGTTCCCGCTGCCATCCTTCTTCTCCTTTATGTCGCCTTTTGAGCAGTAGCATGAGCTACATCATTGGGCTGAGCCGGCACAAATGGAGGAACCGTTGGCGGCACCTCGAAAACGTCTGAATCAGGTGGCATCTGGTCGATTGTAGGCTGGGAGTCTTCGACATAGGGCACTGGGCTGACTCTCAGACAGGATGATGGCCTGACTAAACTCTTGCGTGCTCATCGCCTACAAAACGTAAGTGTCATCAACACTAGAACACACTACACATCGACAGTAGAAAGTACCAGCAAACATGGATAGATCGAACTAGCAGTAACACATGCACACATGAATGATCTAGTTCAAGTCAGTAGTACCATAGCCATCAAAGCATACCACAAAACACAACAGAACACAACATTAATCATGGACACAAGGATGATATAGTTCTACACTTGCAAACTAGCATACCACACATCTAAGCATACTACCAATCCATCCAAGACCACTAGCTATCAATCCTTGCCACATGGAAGCAAATCCTAGCATGCATCAATCCATCACAACTAGCTACTAGAACATCACAGTTACACAGATCGGAAGATCTAACCCTACCACATGGACATGTCTAGCTAGAACTAGTAGAGAGGAGGGGGTGATTGAACTCATCTCCGGCGGAGGATCCGCGAAGGAGGCGCTGGACATTGGTGACACCATGAAAATATCTAGTATTCGAATCACCTTCAGGATAAATTTAGAGTTAGAATGTTGGTATCATTTGAGTTCCTCTTCACACACCATGCTACACTAGTAGAAAAAGGGTCAAATGTGAGACTGATACGTCTCCAATGTATCTATAATTTATGAAGCATTCATGCTATATTACTATGTGTTTTGAATGATTATGGGCTTTATTATACACTTTTATATTACTTTTGGGACTAACCTATTAACCGGAGGCCCAACCCATATTCTTGCTTTTATTGCCTGTTTCAAAGATTTCAAGAAAAGGAATATCAAACGGAGTCCAAATGGAATGGAACCTTGACATCGTTATTTTTGGGAAGAATATCATCCTGGAGACTTGGAGTTCAAGTCAGAAGATCCTCGAGGAGGCCAGGAGATAGGGGGCGCCCCCCTGTCTCGTGGGCCCCTCGAGCACCTCCCGACCGACTTCTTTCGCCTATATAGTCTCACGTACCCTAAAAACATCCACGGAGAAGATAGATCGGGAGTTCCGCCATGGAAGCCTCAGAGCCACCAAAACCTCTCGGGAGCCCGCTTTGACACCTCACGGAGGGGGAACCCATCACCGGTGGCCATCTTCATCATCTCGGCGCTCTCCATGACGAGGAGGGAGTAGTTCACCCTCGGGGCTGAGGGTATGTACCAAGAGCTATGTGTTTGATCTCTCTCTCTCTCGTGTTCTCTTCGTGTTCCCTCTATGGCACGATCTTGATGTATCCCGAGCTTTGCTATTGTAGTTGGATCTTATGATGTTTCTCCCCCTCTACTCTCTTGTGATGAATTGAGTTTCCCCTTTGAAGTTATCTTATCGGATTGAGTCTTTTATGAGAACACTTGATGTAGCCATGTTTATCTGTGGTGACAATGGGATATCATGTGCCTCTTGATGTATGTTTTGGTGACCAACTTGCGGGTTCCGCCCATGAACCTATGCACAAGGGTTGGCACACGTTCTTGACTCTCCGGTAGAAACTTTGGGCCACTCTTTGAAGTACTTTGTGTTGGTTGGATGAATCTGAGATTGTGTGATGCATATCGTATAATCATGCCCACGGATACTTGAGGTGACAATGGAGTATCTAGGTGAAATTAGGGTTTTGGTTGATTTGTGTCTTAAGGTGTTATTCTAGTACGAACTCTTTAATAGATCGATCCGAAAGAATAACTTTGAGGTGGTTTCGCATTGCCCTACCATAATCTCTACGTTTGTTCTCTGCTATTAGTGGCTTTGGAGTGACTCTTTGTTGCATGTTGAGGACTTGTTATATGATCTATCTATGTTATTATTGTTGAGAGAACTTGCACTAGTGAAAGTATGAACCCTATGCCTTGTTTCCTATCATTGCAATACCGTTTACGCTCACTTTTATCATTTGTTACCTTACTGTTTTTATATTTTCAGATTACAAAAACCTATATCTACTATCCATATTGCACTTGTATCACCATCTCTTCGCCGAACTAGTGCACCTATACAATTTACCATTGTATTGGGTGTGTTGGGGACACAAGAGACTCTTTGATATTTGGTTGCAGGGTTGTTTGAGAGAGACCATCTTCATCCTACGCCTCCCACGGATTGATAAACCTTAGGTCATCCACTTGAGGGAAATTTGCTACTGTCCTACAAACATGTGCACTTGCAGGCCCAACAACGTCTACAAGAAGAAGGTTGTATAGTAGACATCAAGCTCTTTTAAAGGCGCCGTTGCCGGGAGGTTAGTGCTTGAAGGTATATCTTTAGATCTTGCAATCGAGTCTTTTAGTTTCTTGTTTTGTCACTAGTTTAGTTTATAAAAGAAAAACTACAAAAAAAATGGAGTTAAGTTTGTCTCTTACGCTTCGTCTTTTTAATATCTTTCGTGAGTTTGATGGAAAGGAAAATTGTGCTCAAGTGCTAGAAGAAGAATGCTTTAAAATGCTTGGTACTAAATCTTTGAATGATGAGCATGATTGCAATGTGTTAGTATAAACTCCTTGAATACCCATAGTACTAATGATGATTGCTCTAGTCATGATGAAAATATCTCTCATAAGCATGTCAACTTTTGTGGAGTGCATGTTTGCATTAACACACCAAATAAAGAAGATATATATTGCAAGAGGCATAAGTATTTAGAAACTAAGAAGTTGCAAGAAAGGCTAGATAAGAGTGCGGAGAATTTAAGATATCTTTCCGTTGTGAATTTTGCAATAAACAAGATCATTTACATCTCCAATGCAAATTGTTTCATGATCGGATCGTGTCCATAAATTGTGATGATGATAATTGCTTTACTTTTGGTTCTATCCATATTTTTAATGTTGAGAGTAATTATGCTTATGATTTGTAAGAGCCCAAGCTTGGGGAAGCTATGTTTGATGATGATGAAATATTTGAGAATATATTTGCTGAAATTAATGTTTGTCCCAAGCTTGGGGATGCTATGTTTAATGAAGATGATATTTTAGCACCCCAAGTTTTGATATGCAAAGTTGTTATGATGAAAGCATGCCTCCTACCTATGATGATTATATTGATGAAAGTGGGTTTGGAAGAGTGTCAACTTTAGAAAGTAGTGATCCCACTATTTTGGAGGATGTTGAATCTTATTGTGATGAACATGAAAGTGGATTTGGAAGAGTGTCAACTTTATTTAGTGATGATTCCACTATTTGGAAGAGGTTCCAATTGATTATGAGAACAAAGTTGCTATCTATGATGATTATTGTGATGACTTGTATGCTATTAAGAATAATGAAAACCATGACACTTGTCATCATGATTTTAGTTTTCAATTGGATTATGCTTCACATGATAGTTATTTTGTTGAGTTTGCTCCCACTACTATTCATGAGAAGAATTTTGCTTATGAGGAGAGTAGTAAATTTTCTATGCTTGTAGATCATGAAAAGAATGCTTAAGGTGCTGGTTATATTGTTGAATTCATTCATGATGCTACTAAAAATTATTATGAGGGAGGAACATATGCTTGTAGGAATTGCAATAATATCAAGTTTCCTCTCTATGTGCTTAAATTTTTGAAGTTATGCTTGTTTTACCTTCCTATGCTAGTTGATTATTGTTCCCATAAGTTGTTTGCTCACAAAATCCCTATGCATAGGAAGTGGGTTAGACTTAAATGTGCTAGTCATATTCTTCATGATGCTTTCTTTATGTTTCAATTTTTATCTCTTATGTGGGCATCATTGAAATCATCATGCCTAGCTAAGGGCTTTAAACGTTAGCGCTTGTTGGGAGGCAACCCAATTTTATTTTAGTTTATTGCTTTTTGGTTCTGTTTAAGAATAAATAATCCATCTAGCTTCTGGTTAGATGTGTTTTCATGTTTTAATTAGTGTTTGTGCCAAGTAGAACCTTTGGGAAGACTTGGGTGAAGTCTTTATGATCATGCTGTAAAAAACAGAAACTTTAGCGCTCACGAGATTAGCTAGAACTTTTTACTGGAGAGTTCTATTTAGTTGATTCTTTTTTTAGATGATTACTAGACAAATTCCTCAGGTCCACCAATTTATTTTAGAATTTTTGGAGTTCCATAAGTTTGCGTTAGTTACAGATTACTACAGACTGTTCTGTTTTTGACAGATTCTGTTTTCATTGTGTTATTTGCTTATTTTGATGAATCTATGGCTAGTAAAATAGTTTATAAACCATATATAAGTTGGAATACAGAATGTTTAACACCAATATAAATAAAGAATGAGTTCATTACATTACCTTGAAGTGGTATTTTGTTTTCTTTCGCTAACGGAGCTTACGAGTTTTCTGTTAAGTTTTGTGTTGTGAAGTTTTCAAGTTTTGGGTAAAGATTCGATGGACTATGGAATAAGGAGTGGTAAGAGCCTAAGATTGGGGATGCCCAAGGCACCCCAAGGTAATATTCAAGGATAACCAAGAGCCTAAGCTTGGGGATGCCCCAGAAGGCATCCCCTCTTCGCCTTCGTTCATCGGGTAACTTTACTTGGAGCTATATTTTATTCACCACATGATATGTGTTTTGCTTGGAGCGTCATTTTATTTTATTTAGATTTGCTTGCTGTTATTTAGAATAACGTTTTGCATCTTTAGTTTCAATAAAAAGTCAAGGATAGCCTTTGCCATGGTTATTTTGCTAGTATACATGTTGCTGTTTGAAAACAGAAAGTTTACCGCTGTTGTAAAAATTCCCTAGAAAAGTCAGAGAGTGGTATAATGTTGAATCTTTTTGCATATTGAGATCTGATAAATTTATTGCAGTGGTAATTTTAGTTCATAATTTTTGGAGTTAGGGAAGTATGATGAATCTTGCATTCTTTACAGACTGTACTGTTTTGGCAGATTGCTGTTATGTTTGCATTGTTTGCATATGTTTGCTTGTTTAATGATTCTATTTAAGGATAGGAGTATTAAATATGCAGAGGCATTTAGTATGCAATGTTGAATAATAATGTTAGTGATTTGTTACAGTAGAAAATGATAAGGTTTTGCATTGGTTTATACTAACCTATCTCACGAGTTCTTGTTGAGTTTGTTGTGGATGAAGCTTTTGATAAAAAGAGAAACCATGATATGAGAGGAATTAAGGAGACACAAAGTTCAAGCTTGGGGATGCCCAAGGCACCCCAAGATAATATTTCAAGAAGTCTCAAGCATCTAAGCTTGGGGATGCCCCGGTAGGCATCCCACCTTTCTTCTTCAACAACTATCGGTTAGTATCGTTTGAGCCTAAGTTTTTACTTCTTCACTTGAGTTGTGCTATCCTTGCAATGTCATTTTATTTTGTTTTGCTTGCTGTTTGAATACAATACAAGATCTGAAATTCTTTAATGAGAGAGAGTCTTCACCATAGTTACATAATTGTTTTGCTACTCATTGATCTTCACTTATATCTTTTTGGAGTAGTTTGTCATTTACTCGTGTGCTTCACTTATATCTTATGAGTAAATGGTTGAATGAGTTGATTTTCATAAATCTGAAATTATATATGCCTCATTTTCTTATCCCATGGGGAGTAATGACTTCACGTCTAAGAAGTAGAGGTTGTAAATTTATTGAAGGTTAGCAAGCATTGTATTGGTCATTTGAATAATTCATGAAAGAATATTGAAGGAAGAGCGATTTCACATATAAATACACTATCCTAGACATCTTTTATAATTGGGAGTACTCATTAAGTATGACATGCTAAAGAGTTGATGTTGGACAAGGAAGACAACGTAATGGTTTATGTTCTCCGACATCTCGCTTAAAGTATATTGTCATGGATCATTCAAACATGTTGAGCTTGCCTTTCCCCTCATGCTAGCCAAAATTACTTGCACCAAGTAGATATACTACTTGTGCTTCCAAATATCCTTAAACCCAGTTTTTGCCATGAGAGTCCACCATACCTACCTATGGATTGAGTAAGATCCTTCAAGTAAGTTGTCATCGGTGCAAGCAATAAAAATTGCTCTCTAAATATGCATGACTTATTAGTGCGGAGAAAATAAGCTTTGTACGAACTTGTTATGGAAGCAATAAAAGCGACGGACTGCATAATAAAGGTCCATATACAAGGGCAATATAAAGTGACGTTCTTTTCGCATTAAGATTTTGTGTATCCAACCCTAAAAGCGCATGAAAACCTCTCGCTTCCCTCTGCGAAGGGCCTATCTTTTACTTTATGCAAGAGTCAAGGTGATCTTCACCTTTCCCTTTTTCATTTTATCCTTTGGCAAGCACTTTACGGTGGGGTGATCACGATATATATATCCAATTGGATGTAAGTTAGCATGAATTATTATTGTTGACATCACCCAAAGGTGAATACGTTTGGAGGCAACATTATAAGCCCCAATCTTTCTCTGTGTCTGATTAAAACTTCATAACCACAAGTATTGCGTGAGTGTTAGCAATTGTGGAAGACTATATTATAGTTGAGTATGCGAAGTTTGCTAAATCAAAGCTCTGACATAGAACCTTCCTGAAATTAGGATGAATTGCAATTGTTTGATGACTAAGAATGAAGTTTGCTAGTTTTCAAGAAAGTTTATGGTCTATGCTTTAACATGTGAATTGCTTGTTACTTGATCATGAGAAGTTTTATGAGATGAACTACTGTTATGACATATTATCACGCTAGAAAAGGTGATTGAAATTATAGTTGATCAAACTTGTGCACCTTCTAGCATTCACACTTCATAAATTCTTTTTTTTATCATTTACCTACTCGAGGACGAGTAGGAATTAAGCTTGGGGATGCTGATACGTCTCCAACGTATCTATAATTTATGAAGCATTCATGCTATATTACTATGTGTTTTGAATGATTATGGGCTTTATTATACACTTTATATTACTTTTGGGACTAACCTTATTAACCGGAGGCCCATTTATATTGCTGCTTTTATTGCTCGCTTCAAAGATTTCAAGAAAACGAATATCAAACAGAGTCCAAATGGAATGAAACCTTCGGCAGCGTTATTTTTGGGAAGAATATCATCCTGGAGACTTGGAGTTCAAGTCAGAAGATCCTCGAGGAGGCCAGGAGATAGGGGGCGCGCCCCCCCTACTGGGCGCGCCCCCCTGTCTCGTGGGCCCCTCGAGCACCTCCCGACCGACTTCTTTCGCCTATATAGTCCCACGTACCCTAAAAACATCCACGGAGAAGATAGATCGGGAGTTCCACCGCCGCAAGCCTCTGTAGCCACCAAAAACCTCTCGGGAGCCCGTTCTGGCACCCTGCCGGAGGGGGAACCCATCACCGGTGGCCATCTTCATCATCCCGGCGCTCTCCATGACGAGGAGGGAGTAGTTCACCCTCGGGCTGAGGGTATGTACCAAGTAGCTATGTGCCTGATCTCTCTCTCTCTCGTGTTCTCTCTCGTGTTCCCTCTATGGCACGATCTTGATGTATCCAGAGCTTTCCTATTGTAGTTGGATCTTATGATGTTTCTCCCCTCTACTCTCTTGTGATGAATTGAGTTTCCCCTTTGAAGTTATCTTATCGGATTGAGTCTTTTATGAGAACACTTGATGTATGTCTTGCCATGTTTACTGTGGTGACAATGGGATATCATGCCTCTTGATGTATGTTTTGGTGACCAACTTGCGGGTTCCGCCATGAACCTACGCATAGGGGTCGGCACACGTTCTTGATTCTCCGGTAGAAACTTTGGGGTACTCTTTGAAGTACTTTGTGTTGGTTGGATGAATCTGAGATTGTGTGATGCATATCGTATAATCATGCCCACGGATACTTGAGGTGACAATGGAGTATCTAGGTGACATTAGGGTTTGGTTGATTTGTGTCTTAAGGTGTTATTCTAGTACGAACTCTTTAATAGATCGATCCGAAAGAATAACTTTGAGGTGGTTTCGTAGCCTACCATAATCTCTACGTTTGTTCTCCGCTATTAGTGGCTTTGGAGTGACTCTTTGTTGCATGTTGAGGGCTTGTTATATGATCTATCTTTGTTATTATTGTTGAGAGAACTTGCACTAGTGAAAGTATGAACCCTATGCCTTGTTTCCTATCATTGCAATACCGCTACGCTCACTTTTACCATTAGTTACCTTGCTGTTTTTATATTTTCAGATTACAAAAACCTATATCTACTATCCATATTGCACTTGTATCACCATCTCTTCACCGAACTAGTGCACCTATACAATTTACCATTGTATTGGGTGTGTTGGGGACACAAGAGACTCTTTGTTATTTGGTTGCAGGGTTGTTTGAGAGAGACCATATTCATCCTACGCCTCCCACGGATTGATAAACCTTAGGTAATCCACTTGAGGGAAATTTGCTACTGTCCTACAAACCGTTGGACTTGCAGGCCCAACAACGTCTACAAGAAGAAGGTTGTGTCGTAGACATCAGAGACACATTAGTCCCGGTTTGTAACAGAACCAGCACTAATGTGTCCATTAGTGCCAGTTCCAACGGCTAGGTGGGTGGAGCTCTTTAGTACCGGTTCGTGGCGAACCTTTAGCACCGGTTCCTGCCACGAACCGGTACTAAAGGAAGTGGTGGCAGAATGTTGTCAGAGTGGGGCCCTTCTAGCACCTTTAGTACCGGTTCGTGGCACGAACCGAGACTAAAGGTCGTCTCATATAAACCCCTTCGTCCACCCGCACTCTGTTCTTCCCCTTTCCCTCTCCCTCTCCTCTGTTCTTCCCTTCTTCCTCTCGAAGTTCATCACAAAATTTGCCCCAAATTTGTCCAAGATTTGAGCCCCATCCATTCAAATGATCACAAAGGTTAGCAACTTTGTCCTTTCATCTCTCATTAATAGATTAGCTCTGCATTGGTTTATATAGTGATTAATTGTGGGTTTTAGTAATTTGGGAGGAATTATATGTGGTAGTATTTGATTTATATGCAATTTGAGGTCAAAATAACACTTAGTTTGCATATGTAGGTGTGGTTTACTTAGTGCCTTCTAAATCTCCGTCGTAACCACCGTCGATCACCCACACTGTCCCGTCACCGGCACCACCTTGTGGTGAGCCTCTTGTTCATGAAATTTTATATTAAAAATTAATGTTTGTGTGATTTCGATATATAGTTACTCGTATAATTATCATACCCGTACGTTGTTTGTTGTACATAGTGCCATGGTTTTGATATCCGTCCCCGTCGGCCCTCGTCCTTGTTATGATTCGGATGTGGTATATTCTCTTTTAAAACTATTTGTTGCATTTCGTGTTTATGACAAATTATGCCCATCAAGATGACATAGATATTTTTATCTAGGAGGTATGTGAACCGGAAATTCCAACCGACCCTATTTTCGAGAGGTTAGATTTAGTTGAAAGAGAAAACGAGTATTTGAAAGAAAAATTGAAAAGAATTGAGGGGGAGAAGATGGAATTGGAGTTGCATGTTGCCGATGTCGTTGATGATCACAAGATCAAGATGGAGAAAATGCGCTTGAAGATTAGAAAGATTAGAAAATATGCCATTGATAGTGAGGCTTGGTATCATTATGCTGTTGGATCAATTGTTACCTTAGTTACGATCTTGATCGCATTTGTTGTTGCATTTAAATGCTTTAGCTAGAGTGTTATTTGTTTGTTGCATTTAAGTGTTGTATGAACTTTATGTATCAACTTTATGTATTGTATTAATTTGGTGTTTTTCGGTCTTTGTGTATTGAAGATGAGCCGCAATGGATGTATCGATGACCGATGCTCTCCGAGTTCATTAATGGCGTGCAAACTTTTTGCTTGCGGCTGAAGCAAACAAGCGGGCGGATGGTTTTATGCCTTGTCCATGTCTTTGGCTATAAGAATGAATTAAATTACTCTAAGTCAAGAACCATTCACGCCCACCTATTTAAGTCCGGTTCGTGCCCCACTATAATGTTTGGACCAAGCATGGAGAAAGAGGGGTTATGATGGAGACAATGAAGAAGAAGAGGACGGCGACAGCTATCCCGGCCATGGGTTCCCTGAATACGATGATACAACAATGGGGAAGAAGCTGAGCCGGTAATGCGGAAGAAGCTGAGCCGGCAATGCGGGAAGAAGCTGAAGAAGAGGCATCGATGAGCCCGTTGATGATCTAGGTTGGGCCATTGCCGATGCAAAGAGAAAGCTAACATGAAGTGATTTGGAGAAGAAGAAGTTGCAGTGCATGTTAGAGGATCACAAAAAATTGTTGTACCCGAATTGCGTAGGTGACAAGAAAAAGTTGGGCACCACTGCTGGAATTGCTGCAATGGAAGGCGGAGAATGGTGTATCCGACAAGGGATTTGGAAAGTTCTTTGGTAATGATAAAGAATATGCTTCCAAAGGACAACGAATTGCCCGAGAGTACGTCTGAAGCAAAGAAGGTTGTCTGTCCTCTAGGGTTAGAGGTGCGTAAGATACATGCATGCCCTAATGATTGCATCCTCTACCGCGGTGAGTACGAGGATTTGAAAGCTTGCGGTATGCGGTGCATTGCGCTATAAGATCACCGCGATGACTTCGGTGATGTCGAGGGCGAGTGCCCAGAAGAAGATTCCTGCCAAGGTGATGTGGTATGCTCCTATAATACCACGGTTGAAACGCTTGTTCCAAAACAAAGAGCATGCCAAGGCGATGCGATGGCACGGAGAAGACCGTAAGAAAGGCGGAAAGTTGAGAGTACCACTGACGGGTCGCAGTGCGTAAAAAAATCAAAAGAAAGTACGGGAAGGAGTTTGCGAGATGGCGCAAGGAACATATGGTTTGGTCTAAGCGCAGATGGCATTAATCCTTTGGGGAGCAGAGCGCAACCATAGCACCGGCCTGCGTGACTCTATGTTTGTATAACCTTCCTCCTTGGTTGTGCATGAAGCGGAAGTTCATTATGATGCTGCTCATCCAAGGCCCTAAGCAACCAGGCAACGACATTGATGTGTACCTAAGGCCATTAGTTGAAGAACTCTTACAACTGTGGAATGGAACAGGTGTACGTGCGTGGGATGAGCACAAGCAGGAAGAATTTAACCTAAAGGCGTTGCTATTCGCGACCATCAATGATTGGCCTGCTCTCAGTAACCTTTCAGGACAGACAAACAAGGGATACCGCGCATGCACGCACTGTTTGGATGATACAAGCGATATATTTGGACAATTGTAGGAAGAATGTGTACCTGGGACATCGTCGATTTCTTTCGAGCAGGCATCTCGTAAGAAAGAAAGGCAAGCATTTCAAAGGTGAGGCGGATCACCGGACGAAGCCTCGCCACCGTACTGGAGCTGATGTACATGATATGGTCAAGGATTTGAAGGTAGTCTTTGGAAAGGGTCCTGGTGGACAACCTGTTCCGAATGACGCTGACGGACGCGCACCCGTCTGGAAGAAGAAATCTATATTTTGGGACATGCCCTATTGGAAAGACCTAGAGGTTCGCTCCGCAATCGACGTGATGCACGTGACGAAGAATCTTTGTGTGACCCTGCTTGGCTTCTTGGGCGTGTATGGGAAGACAAAAGATACACACGAGGCACGGGAGGACCAGCAACGTATGCACGGAAAAGACGGCATACATCGTGGTCATGCAAGCTATGCTCTTACCAAAGAAGAGAAGGAAATCTTCTTTGAATGCCTCAGTTAGTATTAAGGTACCGTCTAGCTTCGTCGAATATAAAGGGAATAATAAACATGGCGAGAGAAAAGTTCCGAACCTAAAGTCTCATGACTGCCACGTGATTATGACGCATACGCTTCCGGTTGCATTGAGGGGCTTCTATCGAAAACGCGTTCGATTAGCCATTGTGAAGCTATGTGCATTCCTCAATGCAATCTCTCAGAAGGTAATTGAACCAGAAATCATACCAAGGTTAGAGAATGATTTGGTGCAATGTCTTGTCAGTTTCGAATTGGTGTTCCCACCATCCTTCTTCAACATCACGATGCACATCCTAGTTCACCTATGCGAAGAGATTAACATTTTGGGTCCTGTATTTCTACACAATATGTTCCCCTTTGAGAGATTCATGGGAGTCTTAAAGAAATATGTTCATAACCGTGCTAGGCCAGAAGGAAGCATCTCCAAGGTCCATGAAAATGAGGAGGTCATTGAGTTTTTTATTGACTTTATTCCTGACCTTAAGCCGATTGGTGTTCTGAATCGCGGCATAAGGGCGGCCGGATGGAAAAGGCACGCAAGGAGGGATCAAATAATATGTATGGACGGACATTCTCTCAATGAAGCACACTACGCTTCTCTGAAATTCCGCCTTGGTGGTTCCGTATATGGACGAACACAAGAATTTTCTACGCTCCAAACACCCGGAGCGGTCTGATGACAGGATTACACGTGAACAAACCAGGAGTTTCACCGGCTGGTTGCAGACACATACCATGCATGACGCCTCTATGGAAGATGACACATGCATTTGTCATTCCCGGTTACCATCTTGAATATAATGACTTACAAAGGGTACGAGATAAATGGTAACACATTTTACACAGTTGGCCAAGATAAAAGGAGCACCAACCAAAATAGTGGTGTCCGCTCGATGCAACAACCAAGACGGAAAGGAAACATATTATGGTTACATAGAGGACATATGGGAACTTAACTATGGAGGTGGTTTGAAGGTCCCTTTGTTTCGTGCAAATGGGTCAATATGACACGAGGCGGGGTAAAGGAATACCATGATGCGGAATGACAACAGTGGATCTCAACAATCTTGTGTATGCAGACGAACCATTCGTCCTAGCCAATGATGTGGCACAGGTTTTCTATGTGAAGGACATGTCTACCAAGCCGAGAAAAAGAAAAGATAAGGAAGCGAATGCATCATACGATGAGCCAAAGCAGCACATAGTTCTTTCTGGGAAGAGAAACATCGTGGGAGTGGATGACAAGACAGACATGTCAAAAGATTATGAAAGTTTGATGAAATTGCTCCATTCATAGTGAATATTGACCCGAGCATCCCGTTAAATGATGAAGATTTTTCCATGGTTACGGGTAAGAAAGGGACACACGCTGAAGAAAAAGTTTCACACCCAAAGATCACGGGATGTGATCGGCTTCACTATCATCACTTTCTTACGTGTTTCACACCGGAGGGAATCTCTATAATAGTTAGGGCAGTTATGTGTTTTGGCATTTGAAGCGAAGAAATTTTATGTGCAAACAAATTCTTTCATGCATTTACTTGATTTTTTCAGCTAAATTGAAAAACACTTCAAATGAACTCGAAAAAGGTTGAAAGTTGGCATGGTATCATAATTTCACCCACATAGCATGTGCAAAAAAGTAGAGAGATTCTGACAAAAAATGGATGCACCGTGTACAAAATGGACAATCTCTTTGAATTACTGTGGTTTGGACGAAAACTCATCTCATTACAAAGGCATTTCATTTTTAAACAACCTAAGCATTACCAAATTGAATATAATGATAAAACACACTGATATTAAACATAATAAAAAGAATCAGCGAAAAATGTATTTTTAAAGTTAAGTTATTCACAAACTAGTGATTCACACAAATTTCAAATAATTCGAAATTTAAACTATTCAAATTTGAAAACTACCGGCACTAACTGAAAGTTTCTAATTTTTTGTACCTAAAGCAAAAATATTCACAAAGAAACTCTAAATACAGCAAAAAAAACAACTAAAAATAAATAAAACAAAATAAATAAAGCAGAAAAGAAAAAAACTAAATGAAAAAAAGCCCACCTACCTGGGCCACACAAATGGCCTGCATCTGACTAGAAACCCAAATTCTAATTGGGCCGGGATGCTTCGCGCTAGCTAACAGGCCCATCGAGGGCATAGCGGCGAGATGTAGGCCGGAAGGCTGCTTAAGAGAGAGCTCGAGAGCTACCGCATCGGGCTTATAAACCCGGTCTGAGGCGCCCCTCGGCTAGCGAGGTGGGACTAAACTTGCCAAGACCGCACTGCTGCGCACCACCTTTAGTAGGTTGGTGGCTAGAACCAGGTACTAAAGGGTGGGTCTTTAGTACCGGTTCCAGCCACCACCGGTACTAAAGGTGTGCTCTCCGCTTGCTTGGCTAGCCAAATTGACCTTTAGTACCGGTTGGTGGCTCCAACCGGTACTAAAGGCTCCTCTGTATATATAGCACTTACGAAAATTTCATTAGTTTCCTCCTACTTCTCTACCTTCATCGCTGTCGCTTCGTCGCCGTCGCCGCCGTCCTTACCGTCCCGTCGACTCCGTGCCGCTTCATCCTCGTTGCGCCCTGTCGCGTCGTCCGCCGTCGCCGACCCGTACCAAATCCCCGGCCCAGCGTCCCGTCCCTCAAGACTGCCGCGTCGCCGTCGCTTGTCGCCTCGACCTACTTGTGAGCCTCAGTCCCCCTCTCCTCCCTCAATTGAAGCCGCAGCCTTGGCCAGCCGTCCGATCGCTTATTTCGCCGTCATGGCGTCCCGATCCCCCAAATCGCATGCACACACAACACATACACACACATACACACACACACATACAACATTTTTGTTCTGTTTTTAGATTTTCTGTTTTTAGTTTTTAGTTTTCTGTTATTAGTTATTAGTTATTAGTTTTTCTATATTAATGTTATAGAAATGTTAGTTATATATAGAAATATTAGTTTTTTCTGTATTAATGTTATAGAAATGTTAATGAAAAAATTTGTTATAGAAATGTTAGAAATGTTAGTTTTAGATATGGTCAATGTTTTTTTAGTTTATTATATTTTCAGTTATAAAATTTAGTATTTGCATATATAAAACCACAATCCATCATTTAAAAATTGTTACTTTACTTCATGACATATAGTATTTGTTGTCGGCGATGCCCGGCCCGCATCCTCGCTTCGTCGACCCGATTTAGCGACGGCGTCACCTTGAGAGGACCCATGTCCGGGGCCCAGGCTCATGGCTGGCACTAGGAGGTGCTACCTTGAGGGGCACGATGCTTGGTGAGGAACCCGGCCTCGGGTCCCGTCGTCGACTCTGATCTCCTTTGGTGGCGTTCGCGTGGGCCACTTTCAGTGCGGAGGGAGCCGGCCCCGCCGGAGGTGGTACGTTGCCGTGTCAGGGAGGAGGAAGAGCACTTCCATCGCTACATGGCTGCTATGGACGTCAGGTTCTCCAATACCTGGCAGGTTCTTTGGGGAGATCACCCGAGCTATGATCCAGCGATGGTTCCTTCACTTTGGTTGTCCACCGCCCGCGCCTCAGGAACCGCGAGTGGCCTAGATTACTCTTTAGTATTCAATCTTTAGCTAGCTAGCTAGTGATGTATTCGGTATATAATATTCGAGATGATTTATTCGAGATTATATATTATTCGAGACGATGTATTCGAGATTATATCTATTATTCGAGACGATGTATTCGAGATTATATTCGATGATGCTTATTATGTACTATGATTGACTCAGTTTTTCCTTATTAATTGATTGCATCCATGCATTGTAATTTGAATACTAAATTGTGTTATATTTCTTTTGGATTAGTTAAATAAAAGCTATGGCGGACAATACCGGCAGAGAGGGAGAAGAGGCCCTGTTCGATATCATACGCCATCCTCGTGGGCGAGATGATGATCGAATGAAAAAAGATTATGACGGCTCCAAATTTCTAAACAACACCGGGGAGGGTGATATGATATTCGATCGCGACGACCGAATTGATGAAGTCATTAACTATGATTATGATGATGACGAAGAAAATGTTGATCTTGAAACAACAAAGACCAGCGAGGTATATTTATATAAGCAGGCATCTGGTGATCATCACATGTTTTAAATGACATGAAGATATATTAACGAATCAATCTTTCTTCTTTCAGCCATCCGGATCGAGCAAATCTTGAGCGGCAGACGATGCGAGGCCGAACAAAAAGTTGAAGGAGGGCGTAAAGTACAATATCGAGGCCATCAAACCTAATGGCGAACCATTAGCGCCTAAGAAGATTGCGGACAAGTTCATTCGTCAGTGCGGAGTTCTTGTGAAGGACCAACTCCCGATCTCCCTTCAAGAATGGAGAGATCCAGCAAAGCCATGTCCAGATCTTACTTTTGTCAACGACAGACAAAAAGTTCTGCTTTGGGAAACTCTAATGAAACAATTCACCCTACAGATCATTTCACGGTCTGAGATGTGCGAGAGAAAGTCAAGGACGCTGCTCTTAGGAAGATGGCGGTTGCATTCAACAACCACAAGAAAGCGTGTATGGGACAAGCACGTCAAGGGAGGAAGGAAGACTCCAATATTCAAGGGAACACTAGAGAAGCAAAGTGCTCATTGGGACGATTTCATGAAATTCAAGGAATCGGAATTATCTAAGGAACGGTCGAGAATAAACAAGGCCAATGCCGCAAAAAGGATAAGTTCCATAAGTCGGGGCGGTGGATCTGCGGTGGCAATGCCTAAGTGGGATAAGTCTGAGAAAGAGATGGAGGATGCAGGTGTCACTCCAGTTACATTGAGCTGGCCCCCCAGGTGCAGGACTTGGTTCTATGCGCATGGGGGGGAGTTGGACCCGAAGACAGGCAAAGTTTCAAATAAGGCATGTCTGAACAGAGTCGAAGATAAGATACTTGTTGCAATAGAAGAGGCTCGATCGGGGGTGTTCCATCCCAACAGAGAGAACGACGAGCTTACGCGTGCCCTGGGAAATCCTGAACACCCAGGAAGAACATGAGGCAAGGGCGTTATTCCGTGGTATGAGGGGTTTCGGATTTGGAACACCGACTACGAAGCCGTGCGAGAAGGAAGATTGCGGAGGAGAAGAAGAGGAAGATGGAGGAGGAGCAGAGGAAGCTAGACTATGAACGCCTTCAAGGCCTAGAATCAGCGCCGCAGGACTTGGCGATCAAATTCCAGCGGCGGTAGAGCGATCAACTCACTTAGCCAGCAAAGGGGGTCTCAGCAGCGGCAGCAGCTAGCGGATGATCCAGCATTGGATAGCACCATCCCATCCATGACGAGAAGCAGCGTGGGTTCCGCCCCGGGCGACGCAATGCTGTATAGATACCCCGTGGATGACATCATGGAGAACACTAACTGCGAGCTACACTTCAAAATGAAGAACATATCCATGAAGGTCGCGGAGGCCGTTGCTTTTACAAATCCCCCCGAGGCAACCTTCCATTGCAACCCGATTCCAACGGGCTATGCTCGTGTCTTGGTTGATGAGGTGGTGGACCAATATTCAGGGCTAGAGCTTGACATTCCACGGAGGTGACGAGGAGCACACACTGGAGAGGCCAAACATCGTATCATCCTATGGAGAAAGGATTGCATCGTCTTTCGAAGGCCACCGACACCGTCGGCCGACTCCTTGTCGAAGTTCGCCACCGAGTCGTGAGACTCCGGCTCCTTCAAGTCCACCAACGTCAGCCACTCCTCCTCCTCCAAGTCCGGCAAAGCGCCAGCCACTCCTCCTCCAAGTCCGACACAAGGTCGAGACCACTCCTCCTCCAAGTCCGGCACAACTTGAGCCACTCCTCCTCCAAGTCCGCACGGCTTGAGGCCTCCTCCTCCTCCAACTCAGCCACGTCGGCCGTCTCCGCCACCTCAGCAATCACGGAAGAGAGCCGTCGCAGCTATGGTGCGTAGTGGTACAAGTCGAGGTAGTACGAGAGGTACAGGCGGAGGAAAGCGATTTCAATATGGTCCAAGCCTCACGCCTCTTCTGCAGAGGCCTTATGACAAGTCCGAGGAGGCAAACACAGCCATAGTGAAGGCCCAGGTGGAAGCCCATTTTGCACCGAAACCGCCACCGCCGCCAACGGAGAAAGTGCCTGAGGAAAAGATTGACCACTTCATTCGTATGGCTAGAGCACCAGCTCCCAAGCCTGTTGACACAGACTATGAGCGCCACCTCGGGTAGTTAAATCGAGCACGTCTACAGTGAGGCGAGCTCAAGCTCGAGCAAATCAGCTGGCAAAAATGCGGTAAAACCGTTCCCAATGGGAGAGCAGTGGCGCAATCAATCCCCTGCTTGTTGTGCCAACAACACATAAAAGTACGCTACGCCCAATATTATTGTGGGCAAACCGTTAACGTTCCCAGTGGGCGATGTGGTAATAACCGAGGAGCATATAACGCAGGCTGAAATCCTCAAGATCACTGTTGGACAACTCCTCGAGATCGAGCCCATGTCTCCGCTTAGAGAGGAGGAAATAAAATGGAAATATGTCCGGGGCCAACCTTTGGTCGAGCCAGACGAGGTCAAGAAGCTCCCAACGAGAATGTATGAATTGCATCAATGGTACATGAACATTACCAAGATTTCCAATCGAGAGTCCCTCATGGTGAATGTCAAGAAGGATCATTACTTCCATGAGAAAGCTGTGTCCGTTGAGTATTCAGAACTATTTCAGTTATACAATCAAGACGCACTCGACAAATCTATCGTCAGTTGCTATTGTCTGTAAGTGATTTCTTTACGTAATTTAAGTCTCAAGCTAGTCTGTAGTGATCATTTTGATCAATCATTACCTGTAATTATCCTCACTATATTCTTTTCTGTGGTATTATGCAGGATGAAGATGTATGAAATGAAAAAAGGTGGGCGCTATGGCATTGGGTTCATTGACCCAAATACCATTAATGAATACACATGGAAATTAGATACATATTATCGAGCAAGTGTAGAGGAAAGCATGCTAGAGTTCTTCAAGCGCCTCAATACCAATGAAGATATACTACTTCCTTACAACTTCATGTGAGTCTGCTTGTCTTGTACT
Source organism: Aegilops bicornis (assembly GCA_021605145.1). Taxonomy (NCBI): domain Eukaryota; kingdom Viridiplantae; phylum Streptophyta; class Magnoliopsida; order Poales; family Poaceae; genus Aegilops; species Aegilops bicornis. The sequence goes on along the minus strand of CM038670.1, from coordinate 750,428,276 downwards.
ACAAATTCTGTTTTTGCCTACTAGCTAGCTACATGTTTTTGCTTACATATGCCCGCTTAATTAAGACATGCAAATGTGTGTGCATGCAGTTTTCACTGGATCTTGTTAATCATTAAACTTGATGAAGGAACAGTTGAAGTACTGGACTCACTACTTCAGAAAGAAAGTGACTACACCATCGTGAAGGGGATAGTCGACAGGTAATTTCAATCATTATTAACTATATCTCAACCTATTTAATTAGTTCGTCATTTCCTGATAAAAACTATTTAATAACCCCTTTATTCATTTTCTTTGTCGGCGGCAAGACTTGCGCAAAGTTCATCAACGTCACTCCAGGCCAATGGAAACAAAAGCTGAAATGGTATCGACCCAAGGTTAGTAATTAAGTAGTACTAGCTAGCTAGCTACCATCTCTTTAATTATCATGCTTGATTAATTATTATCTGATCAAATTCCATTCTCGTAAAGGCCCTGAAGCAGGCGCCGGGGAATGATCTGTGTGCATACTACGTTTGCGAGAACATTCGCATGATGGCGTCCGAAAGGAGCAGATCTCAAAGATAGGACTGGGTACGTTTGTCAGAACACTATTCACAATTTTTACACCATTATCGATATCTAGTCACACAACTAATACACATGCATATTGATCTCCTTCTTAACAGTTCAGAGAGGTGCGGGAGAAGCTCCTACCAACGGAGCGCATACAAGCAATTCAAGAGGAAATAGCGGGATTTTTCTCGACCAGGTCATAGATCCCAAAGGAGAATACTATTACCCGCCACGCCCCATGAACCACTTCCAATTGGCATCATGTTCAAGAAGGCACCAATTAGGCTAATGCCACTTTGGCTCAAGGCACCAATTAGGAGAAATTGTATATAGCTAGCTAATTGTATATATATATACATGTGTGTATGTGTGAATTAATGGTGGTTGTGAGACATTCGATGATATATATATATATATATATATATATATATATATATATATATATATATATATATATATATATATATATATGATCGGTTCTACTAGAAATTCTATTTATATATATGCATAACGTGTACAATATGTAGTATCGTAAAATACCAGCAAACGAAAAAGAATTAAATGGAAAACACAAAATTAAATGAAAAAGAAATCATAAACCCAAAACCTCCAAACCTTTTAATACCGGTTGGTGTCACCAACGGTACTAAAACTCCTTGGTGGCTCGTGCCACGTGGTAGCCCTTTAGCTTAGGTTCAAATGCGTGAACCGGTACTAAAGGGGGGGGGGGAACCTTTAGTCCCCACACTTTAGTGCCGTTTACTAAACCGGCACTAAAGGGCCTTACGAACCGGTGCTATAGCCCGGTTCTGCACTAGTGCTAGCTATCTGTGCATTCGATTAACTCTTGGTTTCGATTTCATGCTCAGACAGGGGTCTGGCCTCTGCCAAAGCTTCTAATTCATCAACGATAGATGAAAGACGAAGCTTCTCCTTTTTTGAGGATACCCGCCGTATGCCTAGCCCAACCACCAAGGAATTTACGTAATGCACGCATTTTGTTATTCCATTTGTGTATTGTGGTATGCCCGTGCACCGGTTTCTCGCACACCTCCTTGACCATATCATGAAAGCCATCCCAATACAACCAACCAAGTTCAAACTTGGACTTGCGTCTATGTTGTGGTTGTGGCAAACCCGTATTTAGGATGATGGGTGTGTGGTCTTATATAGCCTTGATACGAGCTAGGGCATGAACAGGAACCATAGGGAATTTGAATTCCCAGTCGGTATCCATTAAAACGCGATCTAGTTTCTCGTATATCGGCTCCGAAAGACCGTTCTCCCAAGAGAACCGTCTTCTGATCATGGAAACCTCTCGGATATCTAGACTGTTGCTGACAGCGTTGAAAAAGAAAGGCTAACGATTATCAAACCTGTCGCGGCTTTTCTCATTTGGAAATCTATAAGAATGGGTTAGGGATTATCCTTCGCCAGATTAACCAATTCACGAAGAAAATTGTCCTTGAACTTATCCTGGGCTACCCCATACACGGCTACGAGGGTCCATGTGAAGTTGTCGGCTTTGTTGCGAATATGGAGTTTAACATGAAACTCACCATCCAACTAGCCAAAACTTCCATAGTCCCTGTATTTACGCCAAATAAAATGCCCCCAGAATGATCTCTAGGCGGTCGTGAAATCCAAATAAAGTCTATCCTGCCAGAAAGATGGTTAAGTAGACTTACTGAGAAATCACGTATTCCCGTTTCAGAGATAGCCAAAAAAAATCTAAATTGCATTCCCTATTACATAGACACACCTGCTTCACTAGTGCAGAACCGGGCTATAGCACCGGTTCGTAAGGCCCTTTAGTGTCGGTTCGGTAACCGGCACTAAAGTGTGGGGACTAAAGGCCCCCCCCCCCTTTAGTACCGGTTCACCGCGAACGGTGCTAAAGGGCAACCACGTGGCACGAGCCAGCTCGAGGCGAGAGCCCTTTAAATGCCGGTTGGTGACACCAACCGGTATTAAAAGGTTGGGGTTTTGGGTTTATGATTTCTTTTTCATTTAATTTTGTGTTTTCCATTTAATTTTTTTTTGTTTGCTGGTATTTTACGATACTACATATTGTACATGTTAAGCATATATATAAATAGAATTTCTAGTAGAACTGATCATATATATATATATATATATATATATATATATATATATATATATATATATACAATTAGCTAGCTATATACAATTTCTCCTAATTGGTGCCTTCGGAGCCAAGTGGCATTAGCCTAATTGGTGCCTTGAGCATGATGACAATTGGAAGTGGTTCATGGGGGCGATGGCGGGTAATAGTATTCTCCTTTGGGATCTATGACCCGGTCGAGCAAAAATCCTGCTATTTCCTCTTGAATTGCTTGTATGCGCTCCGTTGGTAGGAGCTTCTCGCACCTCTCTACGAACTGTTAAGAAGGAGATCAATATGCATGTGTATTAGTTGTGTGACTAGATATCGATAATGGTGTAAAAATTGTGAATAGTGTTACGACAAACGTACCAGTCTGTCTTTGAGATCTGCTCCTTCGGACGCCATCATGCGAATGTTCTCGCATAAGCGTAGTATGCACACAGATCATTCCCGGCGCGCTTCAGTGGCCTTTACGAGAATGAAATTTGATCAGATAATAATTAATCAAGCATGATAATTAAAGAGATGGCAGCTAGCTAGCTAGTAGTACTTAATTACTTACCTTGGGTCGATACCATTTCAGCTTTTGTTTCCATTGGCCTCGAGTGACATTGATGAACTTTGCCCAAGCCCTGCCCGCCGACAAAGAAAATGAATAAAGGGGTTATTAAATAGTTGTTATCAGGAAATGACGAACTAATTAAATAGGCTGAGATATAGTTAATAATGATTGAAATTACCCGTCGACTATCACCTTCACGATGGTGTAGTCACTTTCTTTCTTAAGTAGTGAGTCCAGTACTTCAATTGTTCCTTCATCAACTTTAATGATTAACAAGATCCAGTGAAAACTGCATGCACACACGTTTGCATGTCTTAATTAAGCGGGCATATGTAAGCAAAAACATGTAGCTAGCTAGTAGGCAAAAACAGAATTTGTAGTACAAGGCGATTGTGACTCATAGGAAGTTGTAAGGAAGTAGTATATCTTCATTGGTATTGAGGCGCTTGAAGAACTCTAGCATGCTTTCCTCTACACTTGCTTGATAATATGCATCTAATTTCCATTTGTGTTCATTAATGGTATTTGGGTCAATGAACCCAATGCCATAGCGTCCACCTTTTTTCATTTCATACATCTTCATCCTGCATAATACCATAGAAAAGAATATAGTGAGGATAATTACAGGTAATGATTGATCAAAATGATCACTACAGCTAGCTTGAGACTTAAATTACAGAAAAAATCACTTACAGAAAATAGCAACTGACGATAGATTTGTTGAGTGCGTCTTGATTGTATAACTGAAATAGTTCTGAATACTCAACGGACACAACTTTCTCATTGAAGTAATGATCCTTCTTGACATTCACCATGAGGGACTCTCGATTGGAAATCTTGGTAATGTTCATGTACCATTGATGCAATTCATACATTCTCGTTGGCAGCTTCTTGACCGCTTTGGCTCGACCAAAGGTTGGCCCCGGACATATTTCCATTTTATTTCCTCCTCTCTAAGCGGAGACATGGGCTCGATCTCGAGGAGTTGTCCAACAGTGATCTTGAGGATTTCAGCTTGCGCTATATGCTCCTCGGTTATTACCACATCGCCCAGCTGGGGAACATTAACGGTTTGCCCACAATAATATTGGGCGCGCGTACTCTTATGTGTTGTTGGCACAACAAGCGGGGGGATTGATTGCGGGCGCTGTTCTCCCAAATTGGGAAGCGGTTTTACCGCATTTTTTGCGGCTTATTTGCTCGAGCTTGAGCTCGCCTCATTCTCAGACGTGCTCGATTTAACTTTACGAGGTGGCGCTCATAGTTTGTGTCAACAGGCTTGGGAGCTGGTGCTCTAGCCATACGAATGAAGTGGTCAATCTTTTCCTCAGGCACTTTCTCCGTTGGCGGCAGTGGCGGTTTTGGGGCAAAATGGGCTTCCACCTGGGCCTTCACTATGGCTGTGTTTTCCTCCTCGGACTTGTCGTAAGGCCTCTGCGGAAGAGGCGCGAGGCTTGGACCATATTGAAATCGCTTGCCTCCGCCTGTACCTCCCGTACTACCTCGACTTGTACCGCTACGCACCATAGCTGCGGCGGCTCTCTTCTGTGATTGCTGAGGCGGCGGAGACGGCTGACGTGGCTGAGTTGGAGGAGGAGGAGTGGCCTGAAGCTGTGCCGGACTTGGAGGAGGTGGCACGATGTTGTGCTTGGGACTTGGAGGAGGAGTGGTCGACACCGTGGTCCGGACTTGGAGGAGGAGTGGCCTCGACGCTTTGCGGACTTGGAGGAGGAGGAGTGGCCTGACGCGTTGGTCGACTTGGAGGAGCGGGAGTCTGGCGACTCGGTGGCGGACTTCGACGAGGAGTCGGTGGCCGTGGTGTCGGTGGCCTTGAAAGATTATGAAATCATTTCTCCAATGATGATACGATGTTTGGCCTCTCCCGGTGTGTGCTCCTCGTCACCTCCGTGAATGTCAAGCTCTAGCCCCGAATATTGGTCCACCACCTCATCAACCAAGACACGAGCATAGCCCCCGGAATCGGGTTGCAATGGAAGGTTGCCTCGGGGATTTGTAAAAGCAACGGCGTCCGCCACCTTCATGGATATGTTCTTGATTTGAAGTGTAGCTCGCAGTTAGTGTTCTCCATGATGTCATCCACGGGGTATCTATCCAGCATTGCGTCGCCCGGGGCGGAACCCACGCTGCTTCTCGGCATGGATGGGATGGTGCTATCCAATGCTGGATCATCCGCTAGCTGCTGCTGCTGCTGAGACCCCCTTTCTTGGCTAAGTGAGTCGATCTGCTGCCGTCGCTGGAATTTGATCGCCAAGTCGCGTCTTGTTGATTCTAGGCCTTGAAGGCGTTCATAGTCCAGCTTCCTCTGCTCCTCCTCCATCTTCCTCTTCTTCTCCTCCGCAATCTTCCGTCTCGCACGGCTTCTGTAGTCGGCGTTCTAGTCCAAAAACCCCCCATACCACGGAATAACGCCCTTGCCTCATGTTCTTCCCGGGTGTTCAGGATTTCCTAGGGCACGCGTAAGCTCGTCGTTCTCTCTGTTGGGCTGGAACACCCCCGATCGAGCCTCTTCTATTGCAACAAGTATCTTATCTTCGGCTCCGTTCAGACATGCCTTCTTCGAAACTTTGCCTGTCTTCGGGTCCAACTCCCCCCCATGCGCATAGAACCAAGTCTTGCACCTAGGGGGCCAGCTCAATGTAACTGGAGTGACACCTGCATCCTCCATCTCTTTCTCAGACTTATCCCACTTAGGCATTGCCACCGCGTAGCCACGGCCCCTGACTTATGGAACTTATCCTTTTTGCGGCAATCGGCCTTGTTTATTCTCGACCGTTCCTTAGATAATTCCGATTCCTTGAATTTCACGAAATCGTCCCAATGAGCACTTTGCTTCTCTAGTGTTCCCTTGAATACCGGAGTCTTCCTTCCTCCCTTGACGTACTTGTCCCATACACGCTTTCTTGTGGTTGTTGAATGCAACCGCCATCTTTCTAAGAGCAGCGTCCTTGACTTTATCCACATCTCGCATCTCGTGGAAATGATCTGGTAGGGTGAAATGTTCCATGAGAGTTTCCCAAAGCAGAACTTTTTTCTATCGTCGACAAAAGTAAGATCTGGACGTGGCTTTGCTGGCTCTCTCCATTCTTGAAGGGAGATCGGGAGTTGGTCCTTCACAAGAACTTCGCACTGACGAATGAACTTGTCCGCAATCTTCTTAAGCGCTAATGGTTCTCCATTAGGTTTGATGGCCTCGATATTGTACTTTACGCCCCCTTCAACTTTTGTTCGGGCCTCGTCTTGTCCTGTTGCACGAAGATTTGCTCGATCCGGATGGCTGAAAGAAGAAAGATCGATTCGTTAATATATCTTCAAGTCATTTAAAACATGTGATGATCACGGATGCCTCGCTTATATAAATATACCTTGCCGGTCTTTGTTGTTTCAAGATCAACATTTTCTTCGTCATCATCATAATCATAGTTAATGACTTCATCAATTCGGTCGTCGCGATCGAATATCATATCACCCTCCCCGGTGTTGTTTAGAAATTTGGAGCCGTCATAATCTTTTTCATTCTGATCATCATCTGGCCCACGAGGATGGCGTATGATATCGAGTCGGGCCTCTTCTCCCTCTCTGTCGGTATTATGCGCCATAGCTTTTATTTAACTAATCCAAAAGAAATATAAAACAATTTAGTATTCAAATTACAATGCATGGATGCAATAAATTAATAAGGAAAAACTGAATCAATCATAGTACATAATAAGCATCATCGAATATAATCTCGAATACATCGTCCCGAATAATAGATACAATCTCGAATACATCGTCTCGAATAATATATATAATCTCGAATAAATCATCTCGAATATTATATATCGAATACATCACTAGCTAGCTAGCTATCTAATAAAGATCGAATACTAAAGAGTAATCTAGGCCACTCGCGGCTCCACGAGGCTGGCGGTGGACAACCAAAGTGAAGGAACCATCATCTGGATCATAGCTCGGGTGATCTCCCAAAGAACCTGCCGGTATTGGAGAACCCGACGTCCATAGCAGCCATGTAGCGATGGGCGTGCTCGCCCTCCTCCCCGACACGGCAACATACCACCTCCGGCAGGGCCAGCTCCTCACCGAAAGTGGCCCACTGTGACGCCACCAAAGGAGATCAGGGTTGACGACGGGACCCGAGGCCGGGTTCCTCACCAAGTGTCGCACCCCTGAAGGTAGCACCTCCCAGTGCCAGCCCGGCGGACCCCAGTCCCGGACATGGGTCCTCTGAAGCAGGACGTCGTCGCGAACGGGTCGACGGCGAGGATGCGGGCCGGGCTGTTGGGGAACGTTGCAGAAAATTAAAATTTTCCTACGGTTTCACCAAGATCTATCTATGAGTTCATCTAAGCAACGAGTCAAGAGAGAGAGTTTGCATCTACATACCACTTGTAGATCGAGTACGGAAGCGTTCGAGGGAGTGGTGATGACGAAGACGTTCCCAACGTGATTCCGATCACCGATGACCAAAGTGCTGAAAGGACAGCACCTCCGCGTTCAACACACGTACGGGACGATGGCGTCTCCTCCGTCTTGATCCAGCAAGGATGAAGGAGAGGTTGAGGAAGACAACTCCAATGGCAGCACGACGGCGTGGTGCAATTGGTCTGAAGGTTCTCCGACAGGGGCCCGCCAAGCTTCGTGCGGGAGAAAGAGAGGAGTTGGGAGGGAGGGCTGCGCCTTCAATTGTGTGTTGCAGCCTCCCTCACCCTCTATATATAGGAGAGGGGGGCAGGGGGCCGGCCCTCTCGGGAAATCCCTAGGGGGGCGGCGGCCAAGGGAGAGGAGGAAAGGGGTGGCTTGCCCCCCAAGCCAAGGGGGCGCCCCCCTTTTTTCCCTTAGGGTTGCCCCCTCCCCAAGCCCTAGCCGCATGGGCCTGAGTGGGGAGGCGCGCCCAGCCCACCAGGGGCTGGCTCCCTCTCCCACGCAGCCCATGTGGCCCTCCGGGAGAGGTGGCCCCTCCCGGTGGACCCCCGGAACCCTCCCGGTGGCCCCATTACAATACCGGCATGCCCCGAAACTTTCCGAGTCCGTTTAACCACTTTCCATATATAAATCTTTACCTCCGGACCATTCCGAACTCCTCGTGACGTCCGGGATCTCATCCGGGACTCAACAACATTCGGTAATCACATACTTGTCTTCCTAATAACCCTACCGTCACCGAACCTAAAGTGTAGACCCTACGGGTTCGGAGACATGCGAACATGACCGAGACTACCTCAAGTCAATAACCAACAGCGGATCTGGATACCCATGTTGGCTCCCACATGCTCCTCGATGTTGTCATCGGATGAACCACGATGTCAAGGGTTCAAGCAACCCCGTATTCTATTCCCTTTGTCGACGGTATGTTACTTGCCCGAGACTCGATCGTCGGTATCCCAATACCTCGCTTAGTCTCGCATCGGCAAGTCACTTTACTGCATTCTGCAATGCATGATCCCGTGACCGACACTTGATCACTTTGAGCTCATTATGATGATGCATTACCGAGTGGGCCCGGTGACACCTCTCCGTAATACGGAGTGACAAATCCAGCCTCGATCCGTGTCAACCCAATGGACACTTTCGGAGATACCTGTAGTGCACCTTTATAGTCACCCAGTTACGTTGTGACGTTTGATACACCCAAAGCACTCCTACGGTATCCGAGAGTTACACGATCTCATGGTCTAAGGAAGAGATACTTGACATTGGAAAAGCTCTAGCAAAACGAACTACACGATCTTGTGCTATGCTTAGGATTGGGTCTTGTCCATCACGTCATTCTCCTAATGACGTGATCCCGTTGTCAATGACATCCGATGTCCATAGTCGTGAAACCATGACTATCTCGTTGACCAACGAGCTAGTCAACTAGAGGCTTACTAGGGACGTATTGTAGTCTATGTATTCACACGTGTATTACGATTTCCGGATAATACAGTTATAGCATGAACAAAAGACAATTATCATGAACAAGGAAATATAATAATAATGCTTTTATTATTGCCTCTAGGGCATATTTCCAACACGGGCATCGTCGACAACAAATACTATATGACGCAAAAGTAAAGTAACATTTTTTAAATGATGGATTGTGATTTCATATATGAAAATTCTAAATTTTATAACTAAAAATATAATAAACTAAAAAAACAATGACCATATCTAAAACTAACATTTCTATAACAAATTTTTTTCTTTAACATTTCTATAAAATTAAAACAGAAAAAACTAACATTTCTATATATAACTAACATTTCTATAACATTAATACAGAAAAACTAAAAACTAATAACTAATAACAGAAAACTAAAAACTAAAAACAGAAAAACTAAAAACTAAAAACAGAACAAAAATTCTGTATGTGCGTATGTGTTGTGTAAAGGCGGCAGTGCGGGGCAGGGGACGATGACAGCCGAGCCAAAGCGATCGGCAAGTGGCCTTGGCAACCGATTGGAGGAGGAGAGAGGGATCGAGGCTTACTGGCGAGGTCGAGGCGACGGCGACGGCGACGCGGGCAGTCTTGAAGGGACGGGACGCTGGCTGGTGCGGGGGACGGAGGGCCAGACGACGCAGACGTCATGACGGGCCGGGCGCGACGAGGATGGGAAGCGGCGGAGTCGACGGGGACGGCAGCGACGGCGGCGACAGGGGCAAGCGGCGGCAATGAAGCAGAGAGAAGTGGGAGGAAACTGACAAAATTTTCGTAAATGCTATATATATAGGAGGAGCCTTTAGTACCGGTTGGAGCCACCAACCGGTACTAAAGGTCAAATTTGTCCAGGCCAAGCGGCGGGAGAGTGCACCTTTAGTACCGGGTGGTGGCTGGAAAAGGTACAAAAGACCCACCCATTAGTACCGGTTCCAGCCACCAACTGGTACTAAAGGTGGTGGCACGGGCGCATGTCTTGATCGGCAAGTTTAGTCCCACCTCGCTAGCCGAGGGGCGCTTGTAATCGGTTTATAAGCCTCAAAGGCGGTAGCTCTCTCGAGCTCCTCTCTTAAGTGCCTTCCGGGCCTACATCCGCTGCTATGCCTCGATGGGCCTATTGAGCTAAGGGCCTGCATCCCGGCCCAATTAGAATTTGGGTTTCTAGTCATATGCAAGCCACTGTGGGCCCAAAAAGAGGGTGGGATTTTTTCATTTAGTTTTTCTTTTACGCTTTATTTATTTTGTTTTATTTATTTTTAGTTGTTTTTTTGCTGTATTTAGAGTTTCTTTGTGAATATTTTTGCTTTAGGTACAAAAAATTAGAAACTTTCAGTTAGTGCCGGTAGTTTTCAAATTTGAATAGTTTAAATTTTGAATTATTTCAAATTTGTGTGAATCACTAGTTTGTGAATAACTTAACTTTAAAAATACATTTTTCAGTGATTCTTTTTTATTATGTTTAATGTTAGTGTGTTTTATCATTATATTCAATTTGGTAATGCTTAGGTTGTTTAAAAAATGAAATGCCTTTGTTACAGATGAGTTGTCGTCCGTAACCCTGATAGTTCGAAAGAGATTGTCCATTTTGTACACGAAGTGCATCCAGTTTTTGCCGTAACCCTCTCTACTTTTTTGCACATTCTATGTGGGTGAAATTATGATACCATGCCAACTCTCAACCTTTTCGGAGTTCATTTGAAGTGTTTTTCAATTTAGCTAAAAAAATCATTAAATGCATGAAAGAATTTGTTTGCACATAAAATTCCTTCGCGTTTCAAATGCCAAAACACATAACTGCCCTAACTATTACAGAGATTCCCTCTTGGGTGTGAAACATGTAAGAAAGTGATGATAGTGAAGCCGATCACATCCCAGATCTTTGGGTGTGAAACTTTTCTTCCGTGTGTCCCTTTGCGCCGTAACCATGGAAAATCTTCATCATTTAACGGGATGCTCGGGTCAATATTCACCGTGGAATTGAGCAATTTCATCAAACTTTTCATAATCTTACGACATGTCTGCATCTTGTCATCCACACCAGTGATGTTTCTCTTCCCGTAAAGAACTATGTGCCGCTTTGGCTCATCATATGATGCATTCGCTTCCTTATCTTTTCTTTTTCTCGGCTTGGTAGACATGTCCTTCACATAGAAAACCTGTGCCACATCATTGGCTAGGATGAATGGTCTGGCTCCGCATACGCAAGATTGTTGAGATCCACTGTTGTCATTCCGCATCGCTGGTCTTCCGTTACCCCGCCTCGTGTCATATTGACCCATTTGCACCGAAACAAAGGGACCTTCAAACCACCTCCATAGTTAAGTTCCCATATGTCATCTATGTAACCATAGTATGTTTCCTTTCCCGTCTTGGTTGTTGCATCGAAGTGGACACCACTGTTGGTTGGTGCTCTTCTTATCTTGGGCGATCGTGTAAAATGTATTACCATTTATCTCGTACCCTTTGTAAGTCATTATATTCGAAGATGGTAACTGGGACAAAAAGTACAGGTCATCTTCAATAGAGGCGTCATGCATGGTACGTGGTTCGCAACCAGGTAGCGAAACTCCTGGTTTGTTCACGTGTAATCCGGTCATCGAGACCGCTCCGGTGTTTGGAGCGTAGAAAATTCTTGTGTAATCCATATACGGAGCCACCAAGGCGGAATTCCGTAAAACTGTGTAGTGTGCTTCATTGAGAGAATGTCCGTCCATGCATATTATTTGATCCCCTCCTAGCGTGCCTTTTCCATCCAGTCTGCCCTTATGCCGCGATTCAGGAACACCAATCGGCTTAAGGTCAGGAATAAAATCAATAAAAAAACTCAATGACCTCGTCGTTTTCATGGCCCTTGGAGATGCTTCCTTCTGGCCTAGCACGGTTATGAACATATTTCTTTAAGACTCCCATGAACCTCTCAAAGGGGAACATATTGTGTAGAAATACAGGACCCAAAACGTTAATCTGTTCGCATAGGTGAACTAGGACGTGCGTCATGATGTTGAAGAAGGATGGTGGGAACACCATCTCAAAACTGACAAGACATTGCACCAAATCGTTCTCTAACCTTGGTATGATTTCAGGATCGATTACCTTCTGAGAGATTGCACTGAGGAATGCACATAGCTTCACAATGGCTAATCGAACGTTTTCCGGTAGAAGCCCCCTCAATGCAACCGGAAGCAGTTGCGTCATAATCACGTGGCAGTCATGAGACTTTAGGTTCTAGAACTTTTTCTCAGACATGTTTATTATTCCCTTTATATTCGACGAGAAGCCAGACGGTACCTTAATATTGAGCAGGCATTCAAAGAAGATTTCCTTCTCTTCTTTGGTAAGAGCGTAGCTTGCATGACCCTGATGTATGCCGTCTTTTCCGTGCAAACGTTGCTGGTCCTCCGTGCCTCGTGTGTATCTTTTGTCTTCCCATACACGCCCAAGAAGCCAAGCAGGGTCACACAAAGATTCTTCGTCACGTGCATCACATCGATTGCGGAGGCGGACCTCTAGGTCTTTCCAATAGGGCAGGTCCCAAAATATAGATTTCTTCTTCTACATGGGTGCGGCGTCCGTCGGCGTCATTCGAACAAAGTTGTCCACCAGGACCCTTCCCAAAGAATACCTTCAAATCCTTGACCATATCATGTACATCAGCTCCAGTACAGTGGCGAGGCTTCGTCCGGTGATCCGCCTCACCTTTGAAATGCTTGCCTTTCTTTCTTACGGGATGCCTGCTCGGAAGAAATCGACGATGTCCTAGGTACACATTCTTCCTACAATTGTCCAAATATATATCTTGTCGGTATCATCCAAACAAGGCGCGTGCATGCGCGGTATCCCTTGTTTGTCCGTCTCCGAAGGTTACCGAGAGTCGGCAAATCATTGATGGTCACGTAACAGCAACGCCTTTAGGTCAAATTCTTCCTGTTTGTGCTCATCCCATGCACATACACCTATTCCATTCCACAGTTGTAAGAGTTATTCAACTAATGGCCTTAGGTACACATCAATGTCATTGCCGGGTTGCTTAGGGCCTTGGATGAGCACTGGCATCATAATGAACTTCCGCTTCATGCACAACCAAGGAGGAAGGTTATACAAACATAGAGTCATAGGCCAGGTGCTATGGTTTGCTGCTCTGCTCCCCAAAAGGATTAATGCCATCCGCGCTTAGACCAAACCATACGTTCCTTTGCGTCATCTGCAAACTCCTTCCCGTACTTTCTTCGATTTTTCTCCATTGTGACCCATGGCTACTACTCTCAACTTTCCGTCTTTCTTCTGAGTCTTCTACGTGCCATCGCATCGCCTTGGCATGCTTTTTGTTTAGGAACAACGCTTCAACCGTGGTATTATAGGAGCATACCACATCACCTTGGCAGGAATCTTCTTCTGGGCGCTCGCCCTCGACATCACCAGTGGTCATCGCGGTGATCTTATAGCGCAATGCACCGCATACCGCAAGCGTTCAAATCCTCGTACTCACCGCGGTAGAGGATGCAATCATTAGGGCATGCATGTATCTCTTGCACCTCTAACCCTAGAGGGCGACAGCCTTCTTTGCTTCAGACGCATTTCCTCGGGCAATTCGTTGTCCTTTGGAAGCATATTCTTTATCATTACCAAAGAACTTTCCAAATCCCTTGTCGGATACACCATTACATGCCTTCCATTGCAGCAATTCCAGTGGTGCCCAGCTTTTTCTTGTCACCCACGCAATTGGGTACAACAATTTTTGTGATCCTCTAACATGCGCTACAACTTCTTCTTCTCCAAATCACTTGCTAGCTTTCTCTTTGCATCGGCAATGGCCCGACCTAGATCATCAATGGGCTCATCCGATGCCTCTTCTCGAGCTTCTTCCCGCATTGCGGCTCAGCTTCTTCCCGCATTACCGGCTCAGCTTCTTCCCCCATTGTTGTATCATCGTATTCAGGGGAACCCATGGCGGGATAGTCGTCGTCCTCTTCTTCTTCATTGTCTTCCATCATAACCCCTCTTTCTCCGTGCTTGGTCCAAACATTATAGTGGGGCACGAAACCGGACTTAAATAGGTGGACGTGAATGGTTCTTTACTTAGAGTAATTTAATTCATTCCTACAGCGAGCACATGGACAAGGCATAAAACCATCCGCCCGCTTGTTTGCCTCAGCCTCAAGCAGAAAAGTTTGCAAGCCATTAATGAACTCGAGAGAGCATCGGTCATCGTACATCCATTGCCAGCTCATCTTCAATACACAGCACCGAAAACACCAAATTAATACAATACATAAAGTTCATACAACACTTAAATGCAACAAACAAATAACTCTCTAGCTAAAGCATTTAAATGCAACAACAAATGCGATCAAGATTGCAACTAAGGTAACAATTGATCAAACAGCATAATGATACCAAGCCTCACTATCAATGGCATATTTTCTAATCTTTCTAATCTTCAAGCGCATTTTGTCCATCTTGATCTTGTGATCATCGGCGACACTCGACAACATGCAACTCCAATTCCATCTTCTCCCCTCAATTATTTTCAATTTTCTTTTGAGATACTCGTTTTCTCTTTCAACTAAATTTAACCTCTCGACAATAGGGTCGGTTGGAATTTCCGGTTCACATACCTCCTAGATAAAAATATCTATGTCAACTTGATGGGCATAATTTGTCATAAACACGAAATGCAACAAATAGTTTTAAAAGAGAATATACCACATCCTAATCATAACAAGGACGAGGGCCGGTGAGGGGCGGATATCAAAACCATGGCACTATGTATAACAAACAACGTCGGGTAAGATAATTATACGAGTAACTATATATCCAAATCACACAAACATCAATTTTTATATAAAATTTCATGAACAAGAGGCTCACCACAAGGTGGTGCCATGACAGAGACGGTGCAGGCGATCGGCATGATTCTGGTTACGACAGATTTAGAAGGCACTAAGTAAACCACACCTACATATGCAAACTAAGTGTTATTTTGACCTCAAATTGCATATAAATCAAATACTACCACATATAATTCCTCCCAAATTACTAAAACCCACAATTAATCACTATATAAACCAATGCAAGAGCTAATCTAGCAATGATAGATGAAAGAACAAAGTTGCTAACCTTTGTGATCATTTGAATGGATGGGGGCCTGCAAATCTTGACAAATTTGGGGCAAATTTTGTGATGAACTCGAGAGGAAGAAGGGAAGAACAGAGGAGAGGGAGAGGGAAAGGGGGAAGAACAGAGTGCGGGTGGGCGAAGGGTTTATATAGGGGGCGACCTTTAGTACCGGTTCGTGCCACGAACCGGTACTAAAGGTGCTGGAAGGGCCCCACTCTGACAACATCCTGCCGCCCCACTCTGACAACATCCTGCCACCACTTTCTTTACTACCGGTTCGTGGCACGAACTGGTGCTAAAGGTTCGCCACGAACCGGTACTAAAGATCTCCTCCCGCCTAGCCGTTGGAACCGGCACTAATGGACACATTAGTGCCGGTTCTGTTACAAATCGGGACTAATGTGTCTCACATTTGACCCTTTTTCTACTAGTGCTTGATAGATAGCTCCTACGTCTTAGAGGGGTCTTCAGTAGTTACCCATATGAGGTTAATGATAACCCCATAGTCTTGCTTATGTATATGATACTAAAAGGGGAGGCGCCCCTTGGCCGCGCTGTTCTTCTTCAGGAACTTTCAGTATGAATTTTGAATTAAAAAAAGGCCTCCAGGGGTGTTCCACAATGTCGTTCTCCTCACATATCTACTTTTTAAAATTTAAGAGACCAAAAACATATTTTTCTCTTCTTTCATCTATAGTACTCCCTCCGTCCCATAATGTGAGACACTTTTTGAATAAATGTATAGATGTGTCTAGGTCTTAGTCGATTGAGATTTAACCGTGGCGACGCTCGTTGCCCCGAAACACATTGAGCATTCTGTCGAACAGTATGCGCGCACCAGAGACCACATGCACATGCTCGGCGGACGGAGGAGGCTAGCCTCCTTTGGTTTGGAGGAATTTCATAGGAATTCTAGAGGATAGGATTCTTATAGGATTTTTTCCTTTAGAGCCCTTTGTTCATAGGAATGGATTCCTATTCCTACATAGGATTGGTTCCTATCCTTCATATTTCATATAAAAATAAAAATGAGCCTAGACTCAATGGAAAAATTTCTTTGGTGTCAACTAAATAACATCTCGTTTCCTATTCCTACTCATAGGATTTAAGATACATGTCATCTTATTGGGAAATGTTTATACCCGGCCTTGTCGAGTAATGTCTTGTGGGTCGTCTGCTCGTCCGACCAAAGATGATCTAACGCCCCTTGTTTTGCCAGTTGTCGCCCACGTTCACTGTGGTCCCATGCGTCATTCAGGCCCTTTTCATCCTTATCTCGAAGTGAGCCTCTGGATTTTTTCCCCCTCGCCTCGTCTCCTCTCTCTCTCTTCCTCAACCACACCGAACTGGCTCCCTGCTATCACCGGAGGGCTGGTGCCACCGTGCCAAACCCCCCGTGTCAACCCATCCCACGTCCCTGAATCCTTTGCTACGTCTCGACGACGAGCTGCGACGCTGCAACCCACGCTGGTGAGCTGGAACCGTTGAGTGGCAGAGCTGGAACCATGAGAGCACCGGTGTCGCGTGCCACCGGCATTTATCGGATGGATTCTTGCATCCTCGCCGCAAAGGCGCAACCGGCGCGATGCGATCTTTGGAACCACACACGGCGAGTTGCAACCACGCCAGTGACCGCGATCACGACGGGCGCGACTAGGCAATGTGGATTCTGGAACCACGACCATGACAAGCTGGGACTGTCATCGAATTTTGCTACAACGGTGACTGCGGCGAGTTGGAACCACAGAGGCCGGATGCTGGAACGTGCCGCCTAGATGTTACTACCGTCGAGAAGAGAGCTGCAACCAGTGAGGAGTTTTGCTGGAACCGACGAGAGGAATTGCTGGAACTGGCGAGCGAGCCAACGACGAGCTGCGTGATATGCTGCAACCGGCAAGCGGATTTGCTGGAATCGGCCAGCGGATTTGCTGGAATCGACGAGCTGCAACCTATGGTCGCGGATGCTGGAACCGTCGCCGGCGAAAGCTGGAACCGGTGTTTTTTCTTGCTTCAACCTATGTGGAAATACTGAGAAAGACGACAGGGTGCCACTACGGGGGGCTGCAACCAGCAGCAGCAAAAGCTACATCCGCCGATTTTTTTGCTACAATGGTTATAATGGGCGGAGCGGTGACAGAGGAGATTGCGACGAGGGGCAGCGGACGGAGCATCATCGGTTGACAATGGGGGCTACGGGGCGGCAACCCGGCGCTGCAACCATCGAGCGGGGCAAGCTGCAACCTTGCCGGCCGGTGCTAGGAACGGCGCTGCCGGAGCAATGACGTGCTGCACGGATAGGTGTTGTAAGCCAAGGCGGCCATGGCGAGGACTCGAACGCCGAGCGACGACGGAGAAACGGTCGGCACACGACGGGAGCTGCAAGTGGGAGGCTGCGCGAGCGCCGAGCAAGCGTGGGATAGGAGAGAACGACCACAAGGAAGAAGAATCCATGTACGGGAGAGTTAGCGACTTAATCGGGTGGTTGGGGACGCACGTATCGTGCGGGTACGCGGCGACCGGCGCAAATTTGGGCCGGCGCGCCGGCGCATAGCACTGGCCCATCTTATTTCCTACAAAATTCCTATTCCTACGATAAATCTATCCTATGAACCAAAAGAGGCCTGAAGAGGGGAGCGGCCGGAGCCGGCGAAGCCGGAGATAGAGGAAGGAGAGGAGCTCGCGGTTATTACTTAATTTAGAAAAAGGGAGGCCCCGCGCCTATGTCACTGCGCGGGAGAGGCAGAGCGAGCCGGATCCGACGCTCCGGCACTTGACGCCCCGCGCCTACGCCAATCCATCCCAGTCCCCGCGCCGGCGTGGCGTGGCGTGGTAAGGAAAGAACGAGGTGGAGCAGGAGGAACGTGGGAAAAAGATGAGGTCTTTGTGCTCCCTCCGTATTGCAATTACGGCGGCGGCGGTGCTGACCGGAGACGAGGTCGACTGAGGGCCGGCGGCGAGGTCTGCGACCCAGCGAATCCGGAAGCAGGGGGAGAGCTCCCTGCGGCAGGTGAGATGGTCCCCGCAGACGCCGCCGGCGAGGCCCACATGAGAGTCGGCGGAGCTGCCGGGATGGACGACCTCGTCGCGGTGGCGCCGGCCGGTGAGGGAAGATGGTTGGCCGTCGACCGATTGGGGTCGACCGGAGTGGGAGAGCCCCGTGTGGCAGGTGAGATGGTCCCCGCGGACGCCGGCCGCGAGCCCCGCAGCCACAGGAGAGCGCCGGGATAGAAGATCTCCCGTCGCCGTCGAGGCGGCCGGAGAGGGAAGATGGTTGGCGAAGTGATTGAGGCCGCCGGAGGGGCGTGGCGTGGCAATGAAGGTCGACGTAGGAGGAAGGTCCGGAGGTGGGAAAAAGATGTGGCCTTTAATTGTGCTCGAACGGCGTTGCCGGCCGTGGCGGAGGAAGGAGGCGTGGTGGATGGATTGAGCGGAGCGACGGCGGCGAATCCGGCAGCGACAGCGAGCGGTGGGCCTGCATGCGGTACGGACGGACGCCGGCGGCAACGGCTTGCGAGAAAGGCGCTGCGTGATTGCAGCCTTGATTGAGATGCTCGTTTCTGCCCCTTGCGTAATTGCAGCTGAGGGAAAAAAAAAAGAGAGAGCGAGAGATCAGAAAACAACGAATGGATTTTTATTCTAATACGTATAAATAAATAAATAAAACCTGCCAAATATATACGCCATGCTGACGTCATGCGTCGTACTGTACGTTCCGTTTTTCTGTTTTGTCGAGAGAAGACGAAGCGAGCGCAGGCCGTTTGCTGTTTGCACGTGCGTGCTATTGCAGGCCCTGAGTTCGTGTAGGAAAAAAAGAAGAAGAAGAAGAAAGCACGCCCGCGCTTGAAGAAGCGATCGATGCCCAGCCGCTTTACGTACGTTCGTACTCCTACGTACACAGGAGTACGTACGTGTGCCTGTCACGACTCACGATCGATCGATCGAATCGGGCGGCGACGCAGAAAGAAGGAAGCGATCAAGTCCCCTCCCCGCAGGTACGTACGTACCTGCTCAACTCGCAGAAGCGGCCTCCTCAAGTACCTCTCCCGTCGAGGCAAAATTTCGTGTTTTGACCCTTTTCTAAAACCTATTCGAGATCTGACTCTAGGTTGAAAAAATTTCGAGATCTAAGCCTTTTGCTACCGCCAGAGTCCATGCGGTGAGGTCTAACAACCTACCGCCGAGGCTTTGGTAGAAACATCGCTACCGCCAAACAATGGCGGTAGCTCTTAACCCTACCGCCAAGCACCTTGACGGTAAGCACGAGCACGCACTGTGTTCAATACTTAGAAGGTTTTTGGCGATAGGGCATGCAACCCTACCGTTGAGGTCCTTGGCGGTAGGCTGTTATACCCTACCACCATGGTTCCTGGCAGTAGCAAAAAGGTCAGATCTTGAAATTTTTTCGAACTAGGGTCAGATCTTGAATAAGTTTGGGAAAAGGGTCAAAACACGAAATTTAGCCTCCCGTCGATGCAAAAAAAAAAAGTACTGCTCCCGGTCTCCACCTACTCGCTCATCTGCGCCAGCCAGCTGGCCTTCAACGTCGTCTTCTCCTACGTGCTCAACTCGCAGAAGCTCACCGGCCTGATCTCAACGCCGTGATATTGCTCACGCTCTCCTACGCGCTCCTCGGGGTGAACCACGACGAGACGGAGGACATGAGCGGCATGCCGAGGGGCAAGTACCTCATGGGCTCCGAGGTTCAAGGTCGACTCCCACTTCACCAATACACAACTTCTCATTTACTGCTCTCAGTTAAGAATGTTTAGAGTTTGAAAGTTTAACTGGCGGAATACCAGAAGGTTATGACCCGTGAAATCTTTCGGGTTTGCACAGATTAGGGGAGCCATTAGTTCAACCCATCGGGTTGTTGGAAATATGCCCTAGAGGCAATAATAAATTAGTTATTATTATATTTCCTTGTTCGTGATAATCGTTTATTATCCATGCTATAATTGTATTGATAGGAAACTCAGATACATGTGTGGGTACATAGACAACACCATGTCCCTAGTAAGCCTCTAGTTGACTAGCTCGTTGATCAATAGATGGTTACGCTTCACGACCATGGACATTGGATGTCATTGATAACGGGATCACATCATTAGGAGAATGATGTGATGGACAAGACCCAATCCTAAGCCTAGCACAAAGATCGTAGGTTAGGTATGCTAAAGCTTTTCTAATGTCAAGTATCTTTTCCTTAGACCATGAGATTGTGCAACTCCCGGATACCGTAGGAATGCTTTGGGTGTACCAAACGCGTCATAACGTAATCGGGTGACTATAAAGGTGCATTACAGGTATCTCCGAAAAGTGTCTGTTGGGTTGGCACGAATCGAGGCTGAATTTGTCACTCAGGTGTAAGCGGAGAGGTATCTCTGGCCCACTCGGTAGGACATCATCATAATGTGCACAATGTGATCAAAGGGTTGATCACGGGATGATGTGTTACGAGACGAGTAAAGAGACTTGCCGCAACGAGATTGAACAAGGTATCGGTATACCAACGATCGAATCTCGGGCAAGTACAATACCGCTAGACAAAGGGAATTGTATCACGGGATCGATTGAGTCCTTGACATCGTGGTTCATCCGATGAGATCATCGTGGAACATGTGGGAGCCAACATGGGTATCCAGATCCCGCTGTTGGTTATTGACCGAGAAACGTCTGGTCATGTCTCAGATGTCTCCCGAACCCGTAGGGTCTACACACTTAAGGTTCGATGACGCTAGGGTAATAAAGGAAGCTTGTATGTGGTTACGAATGTTGTTCGGAGTCCCGGATGAGATCCCGCACGTCACGAGGAGTTCCGGAATGGTCCGGAGGTAAAGATTTATATATGGGAAGTCCTGTTTTGGTAACCGGAAAAGTTTCGGGCGATATCCAGACGCATCTGGGACCACCGGAGGGTCCCGAGGTCCACCAAGTGGGGCCACCTGCCCCGGAGAAGGTTGCGTGGGCCAAGTGTGGGAGGGGACCAGCCCCTAGGAGGGCTGGTGCGCCCCCCACAAGGGGCCCAAGGCGCAAGGATGAGTGGGAGGGGGCAAACCCTAGTCCAGATGGGCCCTAAGGCCCATCTAGTGGGCGCCTCCCTCTCCCTCCCCTCTTGGCCGCCGCCCCCTAGATGGGATCTAGGGCTGGCCGCACCCTTGGGGTGGAAACCCTAGATGGGGCGCAGCCCTCCCTTCCCCTATATATATGAGGCCAAGGGCTGCCCAAGACACGCAATTCTATCTCTCGTGGGTGCAGCCCTGTGTCTCTTCTTCCTCCTCCTCATATCTTGTGATGCTTGGCGAAGCCCTGCAAGATTGCCACACTCCTCCACCACCACCACGCCGTTGTGCTGCTGTTGGGTGGAGTCTTCCTCAACCTCTCCCTCTCTCCTTGCTGGATCAAGGCGTGGGAGACGTCACCGGGCTGTACGTGTGTTGAACGCGGAGGTGCCGTCTGCTCGCACTAGGATCTCCGGTGATTTGGATCACGACGGCACGACTCCTTGACCCCGTTCTCATGAACGCTTCCGCTTAGCGATCTACAAGGGTATGTAGATGCACTCTCCTTTCCTCGTTGCTAGTTTCTCCATAGATAGATCTTGGTGACACGAGGAAAATTTTGAATTTCGCCACGCTCCCCAACAAAGGGCATCATGAGCTAGGTCTATTAGTAGATTCTTTGCACGAGTAGAACACAAAGTAGTTGTGGGCGTTGATGTTGTTCAATATGCTTACCGTTACTAGTCCAATCTTGTTTCGACGGTATTGTGGGATGAAGCGGCCCGGACCGACCTTACACGCACTTCCACGTGAGGCAGTTCCACTGAATCGACATGCACTTGGTGCATAAGGTGGCTAGCGGGTGCCGATCTCTCCCACTTTAGTCGGAATGGATTCGATGGAAAGGGTCCTTATGAAGGGTAAATAGCAATTGGCATATCACGTTGTGGTTTTGCGTAGGTAAGAAACGTTCTTGCTAGAAACCCATAGCAGCCACGTAAAACATGTAAACAACAATTAGAGGACGTCTAACTTGTTTTTGCAGGGTATGCTATGTGATGTGATATGGCCAAGAAGAATGTGATGAATGATATGTGATGTATGAGATTGATCATGTTCTTGTAATAGGATTCACGACTTGCATGTCGATGAGTATGACAACCGGCAGGAGCCATAGGAGTTGTCTTTATTTATTGTATGACCTGCGTGTCATTAAACAACGCCATGTAATTACTTTTACTTTATTGCTAACCGGTAGCCATAGTAGTAGAAGTAATAGTTGGCGTAGACAACTTCATGAAGACACGATGATGGAGATCATGATGATGGAGATCATGGTGTCATGCCGGTGACGATGATGATCATGGAGCCCGAAGATGGAGATCAATGGAGCTATATGATATTGGCCATATCATGTCACTAATATATAATTGCATGTGATGTTTATCATGTTTATGCATCTTGTTTACTTAGAACGACGGTAGTAAATAAGATGATCCTTACAACAATTTCAAGAAGTGTTCTCCCCTAAGCGTGCACCGTTGCTACGGTTAAGTCAGCTTCTAAGCACCACGTGATGATCGGGTGTGATGGATTCTTACGTTCACATACAACGGGTGTTGACGAGCCTAGCATGTCTGAGACATGGCCTCGAAACACCGCACTTAATACACTTAGGGTTAACTTGACGAGCCTAGCATGTACATGCAGACATGGCCTCGGAACACGGAGACCGAAAGGTCGAGCATGAGTCGTATGGTAGATACGATCAACATGAAGATGTTCACCGATGATGACTAGTCCGTCTCACGTGATGATCGGACACGGCCTAGTTTGACTCGGATCATGTAATCACTTAGATGACCCGGAGGGATGTCTATTCGAGTGGGAGTTCATAAGATGAACTTGATTATCTTGAACATAGTCAAAAGACCTTTTGCAAATTATGTCGTAAGCTCGCGCTTTAGTTCCTTGTTTAGATATGTTCCTAGAGAAAATATAGTTGAAAGTTGATAGTAGCGATTATGCGGACAGAAAAAGCTTATGTCCCAATGCACCGCTTTCAGTGTCTTTGAACCCCAAACGTCGTTTGTGGATGTTGCGAACATCGGACATACACGTTTTGATAACTACGTGATAGTTCAGTTAAACGGTTTAGAGTTGAGGCACCAAAGACGTTTTTTGAAACGTCGCGGAACATATGAGATGTTTCGAGGGCTGGAATTGGGATTTCAGGCTCGTGCCCACGTCAAGAGGTATAAGACCTCTGACGATTTTCTTAGCCTGCAAACTAAGGGAGAAAAGCTCAATCGTTGAGCTTGTGCTCAGATTGTCTGAGTGCAACAATCACTTGAATCGAGTGGGAGTTGATCTTCCAGATGAGATAGTGATGTTTCTCCAAAGTCATTGCCACCAAGCTACTAGAGCTTCGTGATGAACTATAACAGATCAGGGATAGATGATCTTTGAAATATTCGCGATGTTTGACACCGTGAAAGTAGAAGTCAAGAAGGAGCATCAATTGTTGATGGTTGGTGAAACCACTAGTTTCAAGAAGGGCAAGGGCAATAAGGGATACTTCACGAAATGGCAAATCAGCTGCTGCTCCAGTGAAGAAACCCAAGGTTGAACCTAAACCCGAGACTAAGTGTTTATGTGATAAGGAACAACCATCGGAGCGGGATTACCCTAGATACTTGGTAGATAAGAAGGCGAGGCAAAGGTCGATAGAAGTATATTGGATATACATTAAGTTATTGTGTATTTTACTAGTACTCCTAGTAGCACTGTGGTATTAGATACCGGTTCGGTTGCTAAGTGTTAGTAACTCGAAATAAAAGAGCTACGGAATAAAAGGAGACTAACTAAAGGTGAGTCGATTTATGTGTGTTGGAAGTGTTTCCAAGGTTGATATGATCAAGCATCGCACGCGCTCCCTCTAGCATCGAGATTGGTGTTAAACCTAAATAATTGTTATTTGGTGTTTACGTTGAGCATAGACATGATTGGATTATGTCTGTCGCAATACGGTTATTCATTTAAGGAGAATAATGGTTACTCTGTTAATTTGAATAATACCTTCGATGGTCTTGCACCTAAATAAATGGTTTATTGAATCTCGATCGTAGTGATACACATTTTCATGCCAAAAGATATAAGATAGTAATGATAGTACCACGTACTTGTGGCACTGCCATGTAAGTCATATTGGTATAAAATGCATGAAGAAGCTCCATGTTGATGGATCTTTGGACTCACTCGTTTTGAAAAGTTTGAGAAATGCTAACCATGTCTATTGGTGTAAAGCGCATGAAGAAGCTCCATGTTGATGGATCTTTTGGACTCACTCGCTTTTGAAAAGATTGAGACATGTGAACCATGTCTATTGGTGTGTACGCATGAAGAAACTCCATGCAGATGGATCGCTTTGGACTCACTTGATTTTGAATCACTTGAGATATGCAAATCAAACCACATGGGCAAGATGACCAAAAGCCTCGGTTTCAGTAAGATGGAACAAAGTAGCAACCTGTTGGAAGTAACACATTTTGATGTGTGCAGTCCAATGAGTGCCGAGGCATGCGATGAATATGGTTATGTTCTTACTTCATGTATGATTCGAGTAGATGTTGAGTATATTTACTTGATGAAACACAAGTCTGAATTATTGACTGGTTCAAGTAATTTCAGAGTGAAGTTTAAGATCTTCGTGACAAGAGGATAGAATGTCTATGATATGATCATAGAGATGAATATCTGAAGTTATGAGTTTTGGCACACAATTAAGACATTGTGCAAATTGTTTCACAATTAATACTGCCTGGAACACCATAGTGTGATGGTGTGTCCGAACATCATAGTTGCACCCTATTGGATATGGTGCGTACCATGATGTCTCTTATCGCATTACCACTATCGTTCATGGGTTAGGCATTAGAGACAACCGCACTCACTTTAATAGGGCACCACGTAATTCCGTTGAGATGACATCGTATGAACTATGGTTTATAGAAACCTAAGCTGTCATTTCTTAAAGGTTTGGGGTCATGCGACGCTTATGTGAAAAAGTTTCAGGTTGATAAGCTCGAACCCAAAGCGGATAAAATGCATCTTCATAGGACACCCAAAGCGGTTGGGTATACCTCCTAATTCAGATCCAAAGCAATAGGGATTGTTTCTTGAATCGGGTCCTTTCTCGAGGAAAAGTTCGTCTCGAAGAATTGAGTGGGAGGATGGTGGAGACTTGATGAGGTTATTGAACCGTCACTTCAACTAGTGTGTAGCAGGGCACGTGGAAGTTGTTCTGTGGCACCTACACCAATTGAAGTAGAAGCTTATGATAGTGATCATGAAACTTGGATCAAGTCACTACCGAACCTCGTAGGGCGACAAGGACGCATCGCTTCGGAGTGGTACGGTAATCCTGTCTTGGAGGTAATGTTGATAGAAAACAATGAACCTTCGTGCTATGGAGAAGCAATGGTGGGCCCAAATTTCGACAAATGGTTAGAAGCCATGAAATCCGAGATAGGATCCATGTATCATAACAAAACATGGACTTTGGTGGACTTGCCCGATGATCGGCAAGTCATTGAAATAAATGGATCTTTAAGAAGAAGACGGACATGGACGGTAATGTCACCTTCTATGAAGCTCGACTTGTGGCGAAGAGTTTTTCACAAGTTCAAGGAGTTGACTACGATGAGATTTTCTCATCCGTAGCGATGCTTAAGTCCGTCGGAATCATGTTAGCATTAGCTGCATTTATGAAATCTGGCGATGGATGTCAAGACGAGTTTCCTTACCAGCTTTACGTAAGGAAAGGTTGTATGTGATACAATCAGAAAAGTTTTGTCGATCCTAAGGATGCTAAAAGGTATGCTAGCTCCAAATGATCCTTCTAAGGACCGGAGTAAGCATCTCGGAGTTGGAATGTGCGCTTTGATGAGATGATCAAAGATTTTGGGTTTATACAAAGTTTATGAGAAACTTGTATTTCCAAAGAAGTGAGTGGGAGCACTATAGAATTTCTCGATGAGTATATGTTGTTGACATATTGATGATCGAAATGATGTAGAATTTCCGAAAGCATATAGGGTTATTTGAAAGATGTTTTCAATAGAAAACCTGGATTAAGCTACTTGAACATTGAGCATCGAGATCTATAAGGATAGATCAAAAATGCTTAATAATACTTTCAAATGAGCATATACCTTGACATGATCTTGAAGGTGTTCAAGATGGATCGACCAAAGAAGGAGTTCTTGGCTGAGTTGTAAGGTATGAAGTTAAGAGTTAAAGCTCGACCATGGCGTAAAAGAGAGAAAGGACGTAAGGTCGCCCCTATGCTTCGTATATAGGCTCTATAGTATGCTATGCTGTGTACCGCGACCGGAAGTGTGCCTTGCCATGAGTCACTATAAGTGCAAGAATGATCCAGGAATGGATCATTGGACAGACGATCAAAATTATCCTTAGAGGAATAAGGACATGTTTCTCGATTATGGAGGTGATAAAGAGTTCGATGTAAAGGGTTACGTCGATGCAAGCTTTAACACCTATCCGAATGACTTTGAGTAGCAAAACAGATACGTATAGTGGAGCAACCATTCGGAATAAGCTTCAAGTGGAGCGTGGAAGCAGCATTTACAATATGACATAGAAATTTGCAAAGCACACACGGATCTGAAAGGTTCGAGACCCGTTGACTAAAAACCTCTCTCACAAGCAAGACATGATGAAACACGAGAACTCATTGAGTCTTAATCACATGATGATGTGAACTAGTTTACTGCACACTAGTAAACTCTTGGATGTTGGTTACATGGTGATGTGACCTATCGCCGTTAATCACATGACGATGTGAACTAGATTATTGACTCTAGTGCAAGTGGGAGACTGTTGGAAATATGCCCTAGAGGCAATAATAAATTAGTTATTATTATATTTCCTTGTTCGTGATAATCGCTTATTATCCATGCTATAATTGTATTGATAGGAAACTTCAGATACATGTGTGGGTACATAGACAACACCATGTCCCTAGTAAGCCTCTAGTTGACTAGCTCGTTGATCAATAGATGGTTACAGCTTTCCTGCCATGGACATTGGATGTCATTGATAACGGGATCACATCATTAGGAGAATGATGTGATGGACAAGACCCAATCCTAAGCCTAGCACAAAGATTGTAGTTCAGATGCTAAAGCTTTTCTAATGTCAAGTATCTTTTCCTTAGACCATGAGATTGTGCAACTCCGGATACCGTAGGGAATGCTTTGGGTGTACCAAGCGTCATAACGTAATCGGGTGACTATAAAGGTGCATTACAGGTATCTCCGAAAGTGTCTGGGTTGGCACGTAATCGAGACTGGATTTGTCACTCCGTAAACGGAGAGGTATCTCTGGGCCCACTCGGTAGGACATCATCATAATGTGCACAATGTGATCAAAGGGTTGATCACGGGATGATGTGTTACGGAACGAGTAAAGAGACTTGCCGATAACGAGATTGAACAAGGTATCGGTATACCGACGATCGAATCTCGGGCAAGTACAATACCGCTAGACAAAGGGAATTGTATACGGGATCGATTGAGTCCTTGACATCGTGGTTCATCCGATGAGATCATCGTGGAACATGTGGGAGCCAACATGGGTATCCAGATCCGCTTGTTGGTTATTGACCGAGAACGTCTCGGTCATGTCTGCATGTCTCCCGAACCCGTAGGGTCTACACACTTAAGGTTCGATGACGCTAGGGTAATAAAGGAAGCTTGTATGTGGTTACCGAATGTTGTTCGGAGTCCTGGATGAGATCCCGGACATCACGAGGAGTTCCGGAATGGTCCGGAGGTAAAGATTTACATATGGGAAGTCCTGTTTTGGTAGCAGGAAAAGTTTGAGGCGATATCGCAGACGCATCGGGACCACCGGAGGGTCCCGGGTCCACCAAGTGGGGCCACCTGCCCTAAGAAGGTTGCGTGGGCCAAGTGTGGGAGGGGACCAGCCCCTGGGAGGGCTGGTGCGCCCCCCACAAGGGGCCCAAGGTGCAAGGATGAGTGGGAGGGGGCAAACCCTAGTCCAGATGGGCCCTAAGGCCCATCTAGTGGGCGCCCACCTCTCCCTCCCCTCTTGGCCGCCTCCCCAAGCCCCATCTAGGGCTGGCCGCACCCCTTGGGGGTGGAAACCCTAGATGGGGGCGCAGCCCTCCCCTTCCCCTATATATATGAGGCCAAGGGGCTGCCCAAGACACGCAATTCTATCTCTCGTGGGTGCAGCCCTGCGTCTCTTCTTCCTCCTCCTCATATCTTGTGATGCTTGGCGAAGCCCTGCAAGATTGCCACACTCCTCCACCACCACCACGCTGCCAGCTGCTGTTGGGTGGAGTCTTCCTCAACCTCTCCCTCTCTCCTTGCTGGATCAAGGCGTGGGAGACGCCACCGGCTGTCACGTGTGTTGAACGCGGAGATGCCGTCTGCTCGCACTAGGATCTCCGTGATTTGGATCACGATGAGTACGACTCCTTCGACCCGTTCTCATGAACGCTTCCGCTTAGCGATCTACAAGGGTATGTAGATGCACTCTCCTTCCCTCGTTGCTAGTTTCTCCATAGATAGATCTTGGTGACACGTAGGAAAATTTTGAATTTCTGCTACGTTCCCCAACACGGGTGTCTTAGGTACATATACTACAAAGTTCAGAAGTAAATAACTCAAGCTCGAAAGTAGAGCATGGTTGAGAAAGCAGAGGATACAATTTACCAAGGCATTATGTATCATGGGAATAACTCACAAGAATTTTCAATGTGGAGGATACTGACGGATAATAACCCTGCAATGGCTCTAGCGGTCCACAACGGAGTCGATGTGAGTATCGGTACTCGATAAGAGGAAGAAATAATGCAAATGCATCGGATTATAGAACATCGTAATAATTCGATGCTTAGATAACAAAGGAATTATGATTTCCAAAGCGAAGGATCAAGCGTACGGGCAGACGATCAAGGATGGATAAGTTCAATAGACTTAGGGGCACAGTCGACGACAATTTAATTGGTGAGAACCAGCTCATGATTAAGACGACGTCTGAGCCGGAAGGATGAATTCTAGGATCTGTTTGAGGATTGCGAGCATTTGCAACAAATCGAATCAACAGACTCAAAATGACAATGACAATGGATGTCAACAAGATTATTAGACTTATGGGATTAACCATAATGCAAGCAATCAAGAATTTCAAGAGCAATAGGATGCTCAAGATTTTCGGAAGATCGAATGATATTTCGAGGATTGGTGACATACATCAATCAACTGGGGATGAGTGGATACTCGGTAAGTGCGAGAAATTATCCGTAGTGGTATTCATGTAGCAAAGAACTACAAGGCAGTAGGCACAAAATATTCTCGGAACATTAGAGAGAATTTCGAGGTATCTTGTAATAACAAGATCGACTAGGTATAAAGTAAGAACGACGGGTGTAAGTATTTATCCATCGGGATATTGCAGTGGTAGGGAATTGCAAAAGCAACGGGCACAAGGTCTCGGGAGAATATCGGAAGGTATCTTCGGAATCCTTCTGTGCACAAAGTGATCATCTGGACTGAAGAGGCTCTCCGGGAGAAAGTATTATCGAGAACCTAGAGTCAGAGTTAGTAAAAATTGTTTAACCCGAGTAGAAGAGAGTTCAGAGTCCCAGAGTAAAGGTCGAGGAGTATAAGATCCTAACACCACCCAATGGCGACGTGGGCCCGTAAGCCGCACAACCATGTTAGTAAAAACTTTTTCTATGACTAGACTCAACTTCGGCCAAGGAGTTGGAAAGGGGGATTCCTACAGGCAGTCGGCTCTGATACCAACTTGTGACGCCCCCGATTCAATCGTACACTAATCATGCACGCAAACGTGTACGATCAAGAATCGTAGACTCACGGAAGATATCACAACACAACTCTAAAACATAAATAAGTCATACAAGCATCATAATACAAGTCAGGGCCTCGAGGGCTCGAATACAAGTGCTCGATCATAGACGAGTCAGTGGAAGCAACAATATCTGAATACGGACATAAGTAAACAAGTTTGCCTTAAGAAGGCTAGCACAAACCGGGATACAGATCGAAAGAGGCGCAGGCCTCGCCTGGGATCCTCCTAATCGCCGGGGAACGTTGCGTAAAATTAAAAATTTCCACGATTTCACCAAGATCCATCTATGAGTTCATCTAAGCAACGAGTCAAGGGAGTGAGTTTGCATCTACATACCACTTGTAGATCGAGTGCGAAAGCGTTCACTAGAACGTGGATGATGGAGTCGTACTCGCCGTGATTCGGATCACCCGACGACCAAGTGCTGAACGGACAGCACCTCCGCGTTCAACACTGCGTCACGCAGGTGCGGGACGACGTCTCCTCCGTCTTGATCCAGCAAGGAGGAAGGAGAGGTTGAGGAAGATAGCTCCAACGGCAAAGACGACGGCATGGTGTAGTTGGTGCAGTGGTATCTGGCCAGGCTTCGCCAAGCACGCACGGAAGAGGAGAGGTGTTGGGAGGGAGGGCTGCGCCTTGGCTTGTGTATGCAGCCCTCCCTCACCCCTCTATTTATAGGGGGAAAGGGGCAGAAGGCCCTCTAGATGGGAATCTAGAGGGGGGCCGGCTGTGGAGGGGTGGCTTGCCCCTCAAGCAAGGCGCCCCTTCTAGGGTTCCCCCAAACCCTAGGCGCAAGGGCCCAAGGGGGTGCGCCTAGCCCAACAGGGCTGGCTCCTTCTCCCACGCAGCCCAAGTGGCCCCGGAGGGGGGGGCCCCTCCCGTGGACCTCCGGAACCCTTCCAGGGGCCCTTGCATAATACCGCACGCACCAAACTTTCCGTGTCCGCTTGACAACTTCCCATATATAAATCTTTACCTCGGACCCTTCCGGAACTCCTCGTGACGTCCGGGATCTCATCCGGACTCGAACAACATTCGGTAATCACATACAAGTCTTCCTAATAACCCTAACGCCACCGAACCTTAAGTGTAGATTCCCTACGGGTTCGGAGACATGCGAACATGACCGAGACGCTCTCGTGTCAATAACCAACAGCGGATCCGGATACCCATGTTGGCTCCCACATGCTCCTCGATGATGTCATCGGATGAACCACGGCGTCAAGGATTCAAGCAACCCCGTGATACTATTCCCTTTGTCGACGGATATACATTTGCCCGAGACTTCGATCGCCGGTATCCCAATACCTCGTTCAGTCTCGTTACGGCAAGTCACTTTACTCGTCTTACCGTAATGCATGATCCTCGTGACTGCACACTTGGTCACTTTGAGCTCATTATGATGATGCACTACCGAAAGTGGGCCCAAGTGATACCTCCGCTATACGGAGTGACAAATCCCTGTCTCGATCCGTGTCAACCCAATGTACACTTTCGGAGATACATCGCACCTTTATAGTCACCCAATTCACGTTGCCAGACGCTTTGGTACACCCAAAGCATTCCTACGGTATCCGGAGTTACACGATCTCAAGGTCTAAGGAAGAGATACTTGACATTGGAAAAGCTCTAGCAAAACGAACTACACGATCTTGTGCTATGCTTAGGATTGGGTCTTGTCCATCACGTCATTCTCCTAATGACGTGATCCCGTTGTCAATGACATCCAATGTCCATAGTCAGGAAACCATGACTATCTGTTGACCAACGAGCTAGTCAACTAGAGGCTTACTAGGGACGTATTGTAGTCTATGTATTCACACATGTATTACGATTTCGGATAATACAATTATAGCATGAATAAAAGACAATTATCATGAACAAGGAAATATAATAATAATGCTTTTATTATTGCCTCTAGGGCATATTTCCAACAGTCTCCCACTTGCACTAGAGTCAATAATCTAGTTACATTGTGATGAATCGAACACCCATAGAGTTCTGGTGTTGATCATGTATTGCTCGCGGAAGAGGTTTAGTCAACGGATCTGCGACATTTAGATCCGTATGCACTTTACAAATTTCTATGTCTCCATCTTGAACATTTTCACGAATGGAGTTGAAGCGACGCTTGATGTGCTCGGTCTTCTTGTGAAACCTGGGCTCCTTGGCAAGTGCAATAGCCCCGTGTTGTCACAGTAAGAGTTTGATCGGCCCCGACGCATTGGGTATGACTCCTAGGTCGGTGATGAACTCCTTCACCCAAATTGCTTCATGCGCTGCCTCCGAGGCTGCCATGTACTCCGCTTCACATGTAGATCCCGCCACGACGCTCGCTTGCAAATTGCACTACCATCGCTTCCACCATTCAACATATATACGTATCCGGTTTGTGACTTAGAGTCATCCAGATCTGTGTCGAAGCTAAGCGTCGACGTAACCCTTCTGACGAGCTCTTCGTCACCTCCATAAACGAGAAACATGTCCTTCGTCCTTTTCGGTACTTTAGGATATTCTTGACCGCTGTTCAGTTGTTCCTTGCCGGGATTACTTTGGTACCTTCCTACCAAACTTACGGCAAGGTTTACATCAGTCCGGTACACAAAGCATGGCATACATAATAAATCCTATGGCTGAAGCATAGGGATGACACTCATCTCTTCTTTATCTTTGTCGTGGTCGGGCATTGAGCCGAGCTCAATCTCACACCTTGTAGTATGTGCAAGAACCCTTTCTTGGACTGATCCATTTTGAACTTCTTCAAAATCTTATCAAGGTATGTACTTTGTGAAAGACCTATGAGGCGCCTCGATCTATCTCTATAGATCTTGGATGCCTAATATATAAGCAGCTTCTCCAAGGTCCTTCATTGAAAAACTTTTATTCAAGTAGGCCTTAATGCTGTCCAAGAGTTCTATATCATTTCCCATCAAAAGTATGTCATCTACATATAATATGAGAAATGCTACTGAGCTCCCACTCACTTTCTTGTAAATGCAGGCTTCTCCATAAGTCCAAGCACAAACCCAAACGCTTTGATCATCTCATCAAGCCCCGAATGTTCCAACTCCGAGATGCTTGCACCAGCCCATAAATGGATCGCTGGAGCTTGCATACTTTGTTAGCATTCTTAGGATCGATTTAAAACCTTCCGGCTGCATCATATACAACTCTTCCTTAAGATAACCGTTAAGGAACGCTGTTTTGACGTCCATCCGCCATATCTCATAATCATAGTATGCGGTAATTGCTAACATGATTCGGACGGACTTAAGCTTCGCCACGGAGAGAAAGTCTCATCGTAGTCAATCCCTTGAACTTGCCGACAACCCTTAGCGACGAGGCGAGCTTTATAGATGGTGACATTCCCATCCGCGCCCGGCTGCTTCTTAAAGATCCATGTATTTTCTATCGCTCGCCGTTCATCGGGCAAGTCTGGCAAAGTCCGTAGTTGGTGTTCCTACATGGATCCTATCTCGGATTGCATGGCTTCGAGCCATTTGTTGGAATCTGGGCCCGCTTGCCGCTTCTTCATAGTTCAAGGTTCACCGTTGTTCAACAACATGATTTCCGGGTGACAGGGGTTGCCGTACCACTGCAGTGCGGAACGTGTCCTAGTAGACCTCACGGTTCAAGAGTAACTTGATCCAAGTACCTTGATCATCATCATTAATTTCCTCTCCGGTTGGTGTAGGCATCACAGAACATTTTCACGAGCTGCACTACTATCCCGCTCAAGAGGTAGTACTTCATCGAGTTCTACTTTCCTCCCACTTACTTCTTTCGAGAGAAACTTTTTCCGTAAAGGATCCGCTTCTTGGCAACAAAGATGTTGCCTCGGATCTTAAGTAGAAGGTATACCCAATGGTTTCCTTTAGGGTATCCTATAAAGACGCATTTTCCGATTTGGGTTCGAGCTTTTCAGGTTGAAGTTTCTTGACATAAGCATCGCATCCCCAAACTTTTAGAAACGATGCCTTAGGTTTCTTCCCAAACCATAATTCATACGGTGTCGCCTCAACGGATTTAGATTTGCCCTATTTAAAGTGAGTGTAGCTGTCTCTAGAGCGTATCCCCAAAATGATAGCGGTAAATCGGTAAGAGACATCATAGATCGCACCATATCCAATAGAGTGCGACATTCTGACGCTCGGACACACCATTACGTTACCGAGGTGTTCCAGCGGCGTGAGTTGTGAAACGATTCCACATTTTCTTAAGTGTGTACCAAATTCGTGACTTAAATATTCTCCTCCACGATTTGATCGTAAGAATTTTATCTTTCGTCACGTTGATTCTCTACTTCATTCTGAAATTCCTTGAACTTTTCAAAGGTCTCAGACTTGTGTTTCATCAAGTAGACATACCCATATCTACTCAAGTCATCTGAGAGTGAGAACATAACGATATCCTCCATGAGCCTCAACACTCATTGGACCGCACACATCGGTATGTATGATTTCCAACAAGTTGGTTGCTCGCTCCATTGTTCCGAGAACGGAGTCTTGGTCATCTTGCCCATGAGGCATGGTTCGCATGTGTCAAAATGATCCATAATCGAGCGCCTCCAAAAGTCCAGCAGCCTGGAGCCACTTCATGCGCTTGACACCACTGTGACCAAGGCGGCAATGCCACCAGTCTGTGGGACTATCGTTATCAACTTTACATCTTTTGGTATTCATGCTATGAATATGTGTAACATTACGCTCGAGATTCATTAAGAATAAACCATTGACCATCGGAGCATGACCATAAAACATATCTCTCATATAAATAGAACAACCATTATTCTCGGATTTAAATGAGTAGCCATCTCAGATCAAACGAGATCCAGACATACAATGTTCATGCTCAAACTTGGCACCAAATAACAATTATTAAGGTTCAAAACTAATCCCGTAGGTAAATGTAGAGGTAGCGTCTTGACGGCGATCACATCGACTACGGAACCATTCCCGACACGCATCGTCACCTCGCCCTTTGCTAGTCTCCGCTTATTCCGCAGCTCCCGCCGTGAGTTACAAATATGAGCAACGGCACCGTATCAAATACCTGTGGAGTTACTACGAGTACCGGTAAGGTACACATCAGCCATATGTATATCAAATATACTTTTGGTGTTGCCGGCCTTCTTATCCGCTAAGTATTTGGGGCAGTTCCGCTCCAGTGACCCTTCCCTTGCAATAAAAGCACCTACCTCAGTGCTTGGGTCCATTCTTTGACTTCTTCCCAAGAATCGGCTTACCGGGCGCCGCAACATCTTTGCCGTCCTTCTTGGAAGTTCTTCTTACCCTTTGCCCTTCTTGAACTTAGTGGTCTTATTGACCATCAACACTTGATGTTCTTTCTTGATTTCAACCTCTCACGACTTCAAGATTGCGAATACTTAGGAATGGTCTTCACCATCCCTCGCATATTGTAGTTCATCACAAAGCTCTTATAGCTTGGTGGGAGCGATCAAGGATTCTGTCAATGACCGCCTCGTCCGGAGGTTTATGCAAAATGGGACAAAGCGGTGATGCAACCTGCACATTTTGAGTATGTGCTCACCGACGTAACTGTTTTCCTCCATCTTACAACTATATAACTTGCTCGGAGACTTCATATCTCTCGACCCGGCATGAGCTTGAAAAACTAGTTTCAGCTCCTCGAACATCTCATATGCTCCGTGTTGCTCAAAACGCTTTTTGGAGCCCCGGTTCTAAGCCGTAGAAGCATGCCGCCTTTGAACAAGGGAGTAATCATCAACACGAGACTGCCAAGCATTCATAATGTCTTGGTTCTTCGACGGAGGCGCCACCTAGCGGTCCTTCTAGGACATATTGTTTCTGGCAGCTATGAGGATGATCCTCGTGTTCCGGACCCAAATCCGTATAGTTGCTGCCATCATCTTTCAGCTTGGTTTTCTCTAGGAACGCGTTGAAGTTCATGTTGACATGAGCGCTGGCCATTTGATCTACAAGACATATTTGCAAAAGTTTTAGACTAAGTTCATGATAATTAAGTTCATCTAATCAAAATTATTTTAATGAACTCCCACTCAGATTAGACATCCTCTAGTCATCTAAGTGTTACACGATCCGAGTCGACTAGGCCGTGTCCGATCATCACGTGAGACGGACTAGTCATCGTCGGTGAACATTCTCATGTTGATCGAATCTTCCATACGACTCGTGTTCGACCTTTCGGTCTCCGTGTTCCGAGGCCATGTCCGCATATGCTAGGCTCGTCAAGTTAACCCTAAGTGTTTTGCATGTGTAAACTGTCTTACACCCGTTGTAGGTGAACGTAAGGATCTATCACACCATCATCACATGGTGCTCAAACGCATTTAACTTTAGCAACGGTGCACGCTTAGGGGAGAACACTTCTTGAAATTGTTGTAAGGGATCATCTTATTTACTACCGTCGTTCTAAGTAAACAAGATGCATAAACATAATAAACATCACATGCAATTATATATAGTAGTGACATGATATGGCCAATATCATATAGCTCCATTGATCTCCATCTTCGGGCTCCATGATCATCTTGTCACCGCATGACACCATGATCTCCATCATCATGATCTCCATCATTGTGTCTTCATGAAGTTGTCACGCCAACGACTACTTCTACTTCTATGGCTAACGTGTTTAGCAATAAAGTAAAGTAATTTACATGGTGTACTTCAATGACACGTAGGTCATACAAAAATAAAGACAACTCCTATGGCTCCTGCCGGTTGTCATACTCATCGACATGCAAGTCGTGATTCCTATTACAAGAACATGATCTCATACATCACAATATGTCATTCATCATTCATCACAACTTGGCCATATCACATCACATGACAATTGCTGCAAAAACAAGTTAGACGCCCTCTAATTGTTGTTGCATCTTTTACGTGGCTGCAATTGGGTTCTAGCAAGAACGCTTTTCTTACCTACGAATAACCACAACGTGATTTTGTCAACTTCTATTTACCCTTCATAAGGACCCTTTTCATCGAATCCGCCCAACTAAAGTGGGAGAGACAGACACCGCCAGCCACCTTATGCAACTAGTGCATGTCGGTTGGTGGAACCGGTCTCACGAAGCTGCAC
This sequence comes from Aegilops bicornis, assembly GCA_021605145.1. Taxonomy (NCBI): domain Eukaryota; kingdom Viridiplantae; phylum Streptophyta; class Magnoliopsida; order Poales; family Poaceae; genus Aegilops; species Aegilops bicornis. The sequence continues at coordinate 750,390,963 of CM038670.1, read as the reverse complement.
GTGTAAGGTTGGTCCGGCCGCTTCATCCCACAATACCGCTGAAGCAAGATAAGACTAGTAGCGGCAAGCAAGTTGACAAGATCCACGCCCACAACCAAATTGTGTTCTACTCGTGCAATAGAGAACTACGCATAGACCTAGCTCATGATGCCACCGTTGGGGAACGCTGCAGAAAATTAAAATTTTCCTACGGTTTCACCAAGATCCATCTATGAGTTCATCTAAGCAACGAGTCAAGGAGTGAGTTTGCATCTACATACCACTTGTAGATCGAGTGCGGAAGCGCTCACTAGAACGTGGATGATGGAGTCAGATTGGCCGTGATTCGGATCACCGGCGACCAAGTGCTTGAACGGACAGCACCTCCGTGTTCAACACATCGCACGGCACGGACGACGCCTCCTCCGCCTTGATCCAGCAAGGAGGAAGGAGAGGTTGAGGAAGACAGCTCCAACGGCAAAGACGACGGCAGTGTAGTTGGTGCAAGAGTAGGCATCTCGGCTGGTGGCTTCGCCAAGCACGCACGGAAGAGGAGAGGTGTTGGGAGGGAGGGGCTGCGCCTTGGCTTGTGTATGCAGCCTCCCTCACCCCTCTATTTATAGGGGAAAGGGCAGGGGCCGCCCTCAAGATGGGAATCTAGAGGGGGCGGCTGTGAGGGAGGTGGCTTGCCCCCAAGCAAGGGGGGCGCCTTCTAGGGTTCCCCAAACCCTAGGCGCAAGGGCCCAAGGGGGGGTGCGCCCAGCCCACGAGGGGCTGGCTCCTTCCCCACGCAAAGAGCCCAGTGGCCCCCGGGAGGGGGGGCTCCTCCCGTGGACCTCCGGAACCCTTCCAAAGGGCCCCAGCATAATACCTAAGACGCTCGAACTTTCCTGTCCGCTTGACAACTTCCCATATATAAATCTTTACCTCCGGACCCTTCCGAACTCCTCGTGACGTCCGGGATCTCATCCGGACTCAACAACATTCGGTAATCACATACAAGTCTTCCTAATAACCCTAGGCGCCACCGAACCTTATGTGTAGACCCTACGGGTTCGGGAGACATGCAACATGACCGAGACGCCTCGTGTCAATAACCAACAGCTGGATCTGGATACCCATGTTGGCTCCTACATGCTCCACGATGATGTCATCGGATGAACCACGATGTCAAGGATTCAAGCAACCCAGATACTATTCCCTTTGTCGATCGGTATGTTACTTGCCCGAGACTCGATCGCTTCGGTATCCCAATACCTCGCTCATTCTCGTTACGGCAAGTCACTTTACTCAGATCAGAATGCATGATCCCGTGACCGGACACTTGGTCACTTTTGAGCTCATTATGATGATGCACTACCGAAAGTGGGCCCAAGTGATACCTCTCCGCTATAATGGAGGACAAATCCTCAGACGATCCGTGTCAACCCAACAGACACTTTCGAGATACATAGTGCACCTTTATAGTCACCCGATTGCCAGGACGCTTTGGTACACCCAAAGCATTCCCTACGGTATCCGGGAGTTACATGATCTCAAGGTCTAAGGAAGAGATACTTGACATTGGAAAAGGTCTAGCAAAACGAACTACACGATCTTGTGCTATGCTTAGGATTGTCTTGTCCATCACGCCATTCTCCTAATGACGTGATCCCGCTTGTCAATGACATCTGATGTCCATAGTCAGAAACCATGACTATCTCGGTGACCAACGAGCTAGTCAACTAGAGGCTTACTAGGACGTATTGTAGTCTATGTATTCACACATGTATTACGATTTCCGGATAATACAATTATAGCATGAATAAAAGACAATTATCATGAATTAGGAAATATAATAATAATGCTTTTATTATTGCCTCTAGGGCATATTTCCAACACTAACTACTCCTGGTCGTCGTCCGCGGGCTGCACGTAGTAGTAGGTGCCTCCAGTGTAGTAGTCGTCATCGACGGTGGCGTCTGGCTCCTGGGCTCCATCGTCTGGTCGCAGCAATCGGGTAGAGGTATGGGGAAAAAGGGGAACAAGGCAACCGTGAGTACTCATCCAAAGTACTCGCAAGCAAGGAGCTACACTACATATGCATGGATATATGTGTAAAGGGCCATATCAAAGTGGACCGAAGCTGAGTAATGCGAGAATAAGAGGGGATAGCTAATCCCGTCAAGACTACGCTCGGGCAGCCTCCGCCTTTGCAACATGTAGAAGAGAGTAGACAGAAGTCCTCCGTAGCATTGCATAGCATAATCCTACCCGACGATCCCCTCCTCAATGCCCCGTTAGAGAGCGACCACCGGGTTGTATCCGCACTTGGAAGGGCGTGGTTTTATTAAGTATCCGGTTCAAGTTGTCATAGGGTCAAGGTACAACTCCAAGTCGCCCCATATCAAGATCACGGCTATTCAATAGATAAACTTCCCTGCAGGGTGCACCACATTACCCGACACGCCGATCCCATTTGGCCGGACACACTTTTCTCGGGTCATGCCCGACGCTGAAGATCAACACGCCGCAACCCCACCTAGGCATAGAGAGAGGTCGACACGCGGTCTAAACCTAAAGCGCGAAGTCCGGGCCCATCGCCCTTAGCACACCTACATGTTGCGTAGGGCGCCGAAAGCGCATCTAGCCTAGTGGCGTTCGGTCCAATCCGTGGCGCGCAAGACCGGCCATCACGACGTCACGAAATGCTTCGGTACGATACCACGACGCCAAGTTGCCCATATCTTGTCCCACGTGGCGGTTAGTGCGTATAAGGTCAACGACCCAACTCAGATCAAATACCAAGATCTCGTTAAACGTGTTAAGTATCCGCGAACGCCGAACAGTGCCAGGCCCACCTCTCACCCAGGTAGTCTCAACTCTGCCTGCCGCCTCCGCCACAAAGATCCACACGAGAGGGTCATGGGGACAAAGGTCCTTTCAGCCCCAATCCGTGAATCACTCGCCAGTTGCTCCACAAGTCGACCCGACTTTAGTCACCACATGTATCATGTATAAAGTATATAGTATATACCCGTGATCACCTCCCAAGTGATCACGGCCCGATAGTATAGCACAGTGAGACGGACAAGAATGTATGGCCACCGATGGAAAACTAGCATCCTATACTAGGCATGTAGGATTGCGGTAAAGGTAACAATGAGTAGCAAGGACAAAGCTATGCATCGTGGATAGAATTAACTAAAGCAGTAATATGTTACACTACTCTAATGCAAGCAGATAGAGAAGAATAGGTGATATCTGGTGATCAAAGGGGGCTTGCCTGGTTGCTCGGCAAGAGAGAGTGGTCGCCAACTCCGTAGTCGCACCGGGTAGCAACAAGGCGGTCTCGGTGTCTAGCGGAAGAAGAGGGGGAAGAAACAATGAGTACAATGCAAACAGATGCATGACGATGCATGACAAAGAATTGTGTGATGCTAGGCGTGCCCTAACGCGGTATGAGGTGATACCAATGAAGGGGGGAAACATCCGGGAAAGTATCCCTGTGTTTCGGCTTTTAGACGTGATGAACCGAGGGGAAAGTTGCGTGTTTGCTATGCTAGGGATGTGTGGCGGACGAACGGGCTGCGATCCCGGATTCGCCTCGCTGCTCGAGTAACTTTCATGTACAAGGTTTTTTCATCTGAGCTACAGTTTATTTTATATTAATTTTAAAAGATTTAAATCATTTTTAAGATTTATTTAATTATCTTAAAACAACATTATCCAGAACAGGGAGTTGACCTGACGTGTGGGTCCCGTTCGTCATTGTCTTAGACTAACTAAGCTGGTTTAATTAGTTTAATTAAGTCATTATGTTAATTTAACAGGTTTAATTAAGTTAATTAATTAATTAATATTTTCTAATTAAATTTCTAATTCCTTTTTTTAAATGGGGCGTGGGGTCTATATGTCATAGGCCCTGTGGCCTAACGGTTCGGCTGCAGTGCAGCGACGGGCGCCCGCCTGTGCCAACAGGGGAACGGCGAGGCGTCACGCCATCAGAACTGGCAAGTGCCGCAGCCACGGGGAAGGAAAGGGGCGACCATGGTGCGGGCAGAGCCGAGGCGGGGTTTGTGGGGGCGTGTCGGCGAGGCCGCAGCAGAAGGGGGGAGGCGGCTACGCATGCCAAGACGGGAGGAGGCCACGGCCCCAGGCGAAGCGAGTGCCGCAGCGCGACCGGCCCGGGAGCAGAGGCAGGGAGCCTAGTGTGGCGACGGGCGCCTTGAAGGATCACGACGAGGCGCAGTGGTCGAGCGCGGTCGGGCGCCATGTGGACGACGCCGTGACCAAGAACAAGGGGATAGTAGGGGGCGGAGCTACGGTGGTGGGGAGGACATGCAGGAGCTCAGATCCGAGCTCGAGAAGGCATGTGGGGTGGCGGAGCTCACAGCCGATGCTTTAGGGATGTGCAGCGGGCTGGGGTGGTCCGGCCGAGGTAGATCGATGGCGAGGGCGAGGTGGCAGCGACAACGTCGACGAGCGGGCGTCCAGCGCTCCAGATCGGGGCAGGAGGGAGGAGCTGCGAGGAGGAGACCGGGGGTGGCGGTGCTCGGCGCCGGTGGGCGACGGCCTCTAGGGAGCGACGGCTGGTGCCGGGCGCAGCTCAAAGGAGCGCGCATGCGGCGTGTGGCGGCGCGGGTGAGGGGACGAGGGGAACAATGAGGGATCGAGTGAGTGGGTGGATCGGGTTAGGGTTAGGTGGGTGAGGCCATATAGGCCATGGGGTGGCCGGGTCAAGGTTTAAATTTGGGCCATTGGCCATCTAGGCCAAGGCCCAGCGGGGAGGTTGGATTCTCCTTTTCCTTTTTGTTTGTTTGTTTTGTTTTCTTTTACTTTTATTTATTTTATTTCTTTTCTGTTTTAGCTTAGTTTCGATAAAATACAAAAGTGGCACCTAAAATAGTGTAACAGTTTATGCCACTGCCACAAATAGTTTAGCACTGAAATAAAATAGTTTTGGAATTGTTTATTATTTTAAAAGCATTTGAATAACAGTTTTTCCACTATTTATTATAGTGCATTTAACTACTTTATAACAGTGTGTCTTCTCCACCAATATTTATTATGAATTACTTGCTACATTTAGAACATTTTAGTTTTGACTTTTGAAAACTTTAATTGTTTGACTTGATTTTAAATTTGAATTTGAATCGTTTTTGAACCATCGCGAGATTAACAACAAAGAATCGAGGTGACGTGGCATCATGAGCGTGGAATTATCGTAGCCTAAATATCCCAAGGCCACAATTCTCCTCTGATTACAAGAAATCTCGTCCCGAGATTTAAGAGGGGAGTAAGGGGAAGTTCTCGTTATGGTATTCTAAACGGATCTTCTCAAGAAGTTAATCCTTTCGTTGATGTCTTCAATTCTTTATTCCAATGCGTCATGATAAAGTTGTCGCCCTTTCTTCGAACTCCATCGCATTTACATTTAAAGGATAAGGGGCAGCTCAGCTACGACATAATGCTTTTGAGGGAAACAATCTGGGTTAACCCATGAATGAGTATAAGATTATTTCTCGAGTTGAACATATAAAATACATCGAGAGTAAGGTACGAAGGTATAATAAGAGGTTCCAAGCGGATAGATAGTTGCTCAAGTCTGAACTGCAGTGAGAAAGGGGTTCAGAGTAGCGAGAGTAAGTATTAAGGCCCGATACCGTAATAGAGCACTCAGGAAGGTGGCCCGTGAATTAAATACGGCCAAGCGTGGGGAATAACCATTAGAAACAAGGTTGTACAGGAGAGTCAGGTTTCGATCCTCTGGAACTGTGGGTTATGGGCCCACCATGTGGGTTAAAAGTAGGAAGGGCGGAGACGTCTTGCGTGATCATGCAAGAAAGGCATGTCAGAGGGTAGCCTGCCGATTATGTCGGGCAACAACGTCAATACCAAGGGCGAGGGACGAAGAGAACCATTTTCCCGCTTTCGTTGAAACGAGGCGGACCAATAGGCAAAGTTCTCGCCCATCGGTGGTTACCGGAATGTCATCAACAATAGTAACAGGGTCTTATCGATGTAATTGTACACCGAGGTGTTTATATAAGCAGGAGAATATTACCGCTTAGATCATATTGATCGTAAGAAAGGTTAAACCAAACAATGGAAAGGAAAATATGATTATAAGAGTAAATAGAACTATGGAAAGGAAAATGTGTTTAAACACATATTTCAAGGTTATATCCTTCCCAAGGGCAAGTAGAGTATGATATCCATGACAGGATAGAAAGTAGAAAACCATTTAGGTAATGGGAGAGAATTTTCATGGCATTACCCATACAGCGGTGTTTGAATAATTACAAGAAACATTTAGCATTGGGCTTCAAATGTTCTTGTTGAAAATAAGAATACCATAGACATGCTTCAAGATAGCATTGACATGGTCTTCAAGCAAAGGTCAGATTTTGGATACACAAGGGATCCATCAGGAACAACTCATAGAATAAGCCTTACCATTTTCTTATGGAAGAATGGCTAACCTTGCTAAAAAAAGGAAGAGCTATAACAATGGGTCATCCAGCCAGGTGTGCTAGGCATGACATCACCTTACCGGGCCATATAAAGACCAACGTTTATAACTCTTGGAAATATGTCCCAACCATCATATCTGACCGAGTTTCGGATCTGATTGGGTCGTGATATCTCCGGACTGGGATGTCTCGAGGAATAAAAGGTGCAACACAATTGATTTAGATGTCATTATATGATTCTCGAAATGAACTATGGAAGCGAAGTTCCTAAACAAGAGTTCATCAAGAAACCAACGAGAGGATGAGGGGGTACGATGGAATCAGCGACAATCCATCGAGATTTCCAACAGATAATTTTCCACAATTATGTGAGCAAGGAGATAACATTAGTCAGATCAAATGATATAATGAGGTATGCTTGAGGAAAACATACACAATTAAACATTGGTTGAAAGGTGCACCCGAAATATGGGCTTAGGTAGTACGATCAATGTTAGAATGATTATTTGATAATCAATGGCCTAAGGATGTACTGTTGACCATTAACTCCAAAGCAATAGGGTTGATGTATACAATCCAAAACAAAGACCGCTCAATTGCTGGTATCCCGGTTAGAAACAACACAAGAAAGAATGGTGATGGTGAGAAGTATCACTATACCAAGAATCCTTAAGAGGTGGAGCAATTCTCACAACATCCTTGACATAAAAAGGTGGTAATACTTCAAGGTAAATAAGAACAAATGCTGGATAGCAAGGAACTCAAGGTATAACACAAAACACGGACAAGATTGTGTTGAACGGAAGGCAATAAAGTGCTCGATGATAGTACAAATCATCGAGGGAAAGGATGGTATTTCTCATCATGAATTCAATTGATATCATGGAAGAGCTCAGAATGTTGATGATGATCACGACACATTTGTCGAGAGATTTCATGAAGATGTAATCAATCGGCGATAACATCAAGTTAAAGGAATTATGAAGCAAAGGGTTATTGGAACCATGCGCATTTACACAAACTCAAAATCAAGCTTGTTGTTCAAGGCGGAATGATATGACGAGGAAAATTGACGTAAGCTTAGCTCATCATCGAAGGTTGTGCCCGTGGATTAAGGACCAGTGTAGCATGTGCTTAAAATCACCGCGACAATTATATAGCCATGCAAGGCTAGGAATGGCGTGATCGGGTACAAACTCGTACTTAAAGAAGATTATCAAGTGTCGTTGAACCATAGTGCAGACTCGGTTCAGTTATCGGTGCCTGCGAGTGTTTAATAGCTCAGAGCCCACGGATTTTATTTTATTTGAATCAATGAGAATGTAGTACTTGATGGAGAACTCATAAGAAGTTATGCACTTCTCGTGATAATCTCGAGATACTGTGGGTGTAATACTCGACTACGCATCAAAGTAGAGGTTGGACTAGGGTAATGCTCTGCAGAAGACAACTACTCTAACTTGTCCGAGAAATGGAATCAAGAAGAAAATATGGTCGGAACCACAGTTGCAAAAGACCAATTCCCATATATAAGATGAACTTATACCGAATAGGGTTTAAGAGAAGCATCCATGATAAGATCAGCATCGTGTCCATGGGCATGAACGCAAGGTTCAAGGTCAACTCCCACTTCACCAATACACAACTTCTCATTTATCGCTTCCTCGCTTAAGAATGTTTAGAGTTTGAAAGTTTAATCATGGAATACTGTAAGGTTATGACCCGTGAAATCTTTCGGGTTTGCATAGATTAGGGGAGGCATTAGTTCAACCCATCGGGTGTCTTAGGAACATATACTACAAAGTTCAGAAGTAAATAACTCAAGCTCGAAAGTAGAGCATGGTTGAGAAAGCAGAGGATACAATTTACCAAGGCATTATGTATCATGGGAATAACTCACAAGAATTTTCAATGTGGAGGATACTGACAGATAATAACCCTGCAATGGCTCTAGCGGTCCACAACGGAGCTGATTTGAGTATCGGTACTCGATAAGAGGAAGAAGTAATGCAAATGCATCGGATTATAGAACATCAGAATAATTCGATGCTTAGATAACAAAGGAATTATGATTTAAAGCGAAGGATCGTAAGCGTACGCCCGATCAAGGATGGATAAGTTCAATAGACTTAGGGGCACAATCGACGACAATTTAATTGGCGAGAACCAGCTCATGATTAAGATGACGTCTGAGCCGGAAGGATGAATTCTAGGATCTGTTTGAGGATTGCGAGCATTCGCAACAAATCGAATCAACGGACTCAAAATGACAATGACAATGGATGTCAACAAGATTACTAGACTTATGGGATTAACCATAATGCAAGCAATCAAGAATTTCAAGAGCAATAGGATGCTCAAGATTTTCGAAGATCGAATGATATTTCGAGGATTGGTGACATACATGAATCAACTGGGGATGAGTGGATACCGGTAAGTGCAGAAATTATCCGTAGTGGTATTCATGTAGCAAAGAACTACAAGGCAGTAGGCACAAAATATTCTCGAAACATTAGAGAGAATTTCGAGGTATCTTGTAATAACAAGATTGACTAGGTATAAAGTAAGAACGACGGGTGTAAGTATTTATCCATAGGGATATTGAAGTGGTAGGGAATTGCAAAAGCAACGGGCACAAGGTCTCGGGAGAATATCGGAAGGTATCTTCGGAATCCTTCGGGTGCACAAAGTAATCATCTGGATCAAGAGGCTCTCCGGGAGAAAGTATCATCGAGAACCTAGAGTCGAGTTAGTAAAAAATCGCTTAACCCGAGTAGAAGAGAGAGTTCGTAGTCCCGCAGTAAAGGTCGAGGAGTAAAAGATCCTAACACCACCCAATGGCGACGTGGCCCCTAAGCCGCATGTACCATGTTAGTAAAAAACTTTTTCTATGACTAGACTCAACTTCGCCAAGGAGTTGGAAAGGGGATTCCTACAGCAAATGGGCTCGATACCAATCTCAGGACGCCCCGATTCAATCGTGACACTAATCATGCACGCAAACGCAGTACGATCAAGATCAGTGGACTCACGTGAAGATATCACAACACAACTCTAAAACATAAATAAGTAATACAAGCATCATAATACAAGCCAGGGGCCTCGAGGGCTCGAATACAAGTGCTCGATCATAGACGAGGTCCGGAAGCAACAATATCTGAAAGTACGAGACATAAGTAAACAAGTTTGCCTTAAGAAGGCTAGCACAAACTGGGATACTGAGATCGAAAGAGGCGCAGCCTTCCCGCTCGGGATCCTCCTAACTACTCCCGGTCGCCGCCCTGGGCGGCTGCACGTAGTAGTAGGCGCCTCAGTGTAGTAGTCGCCATCGACGGTGGCGTCGCTCGCTGGGCTCCATCGTCTCGTCGCAGCAATCGGGTAGAGGTATGGGGAAAAGGGGAACAAGGCAACCGTGAGTACTCATCCAAAGTACTGCAAGCAAGGAGCTACACTACATATGCATGGATATGTGTGTAAAGGGCCATATCGCTGGACCGAATCTGCAGAATGCCGTAATAAGAGGGGATAGCTAATCCTGTCAAGACTACGCTTCCGCAGCCTCCGTCTTGCAACATGTAGAAGAGAGTAGACCAAGTCCTCCGTAGCATTGCATAGCATAATCCTACCCGACGATCCCCTCCTCAATGCCCCCGTTAGAGAGCGACCACCGGGTTGTATCCGCACTTGGAAGGGCGTGTTTTATTAAGTATCCGGTTCAAGTTGTCATAGGGTCAAGGTACAACCCAAGTCGCCCTGTTATCAAGATCACGGCTATTCGAATAGATAAACTTCCTCGCAGGGTGCACCACATTACCCGACACGCCGATCCCATTTGGCGGACACACTTTTCCGGGTCATGCCCGCCGCTGAAGATCAACACGCCGCAGCCCCACCTAGGCATCACAGAGAGGTGACGCCGGTCTAAACCTAAGCGCACAGGGTCCGGGGCCCATCGCCTCTTAGCACACCTACATGTTGCGAGGGCGGCCGAAAGCGACCCTAGCCTAGTAGCTGCCCAAATCCGGGCGCTACATCGATCAGCCGACGTCACGAAATGCTTCTGATACCACGACGCCGTTGCCCATATCTTGTCCCACGTGGCGGTTAGTGCGTATAAGGTCAACGACCCAACTCGCATCAAATACCAAGATCTCGTTGCGTGTTAAGTATCATCCGCCATGACAGGCCAGGCCCACCTCTCACCTGTAGTCTCAACCTGCCTGCTGCTTCGCTCATACAAAGATCCACACAGTAGGGCCGTTGGGACAAAGGTCCTTTCAGCCCCAATCCGTGAATCACTCGCCGGTGCTCCACAAGCCAATTCGACTTTAGTCACCACATGTATCATGTATAAAGTATATAGTATATACCGTGATCACCTCCCAAGTGATCACGGCCGATAGTATAGCACAGCAGACGGACAAGAATGTATGGCCATCGATGGAAAACTAGCATCCTATACTAGGCATGTAGGATTGCGGTAAAGGTAACAACAAGAGTAGCAAGGACAGGCTATGCATCGTGATAGGATTAACGGAAAGCAGAATATGTTACACTACTCTAATGCAAGCAAGATAGAGAAGAATAGGCGATATCTGGTGATCAAAGGGGGCTTGCCCGGTTGCTCGCAAGAGAGGGGTCGTCAACTCCGTAGTCGTATTGGGTAGCAGCGGCGTCGGTCTCGGGGTCTAGCGGAAGAAGAGGGGGAAGAAACAATGAATACAATGCAAACAGATGCATGACGATGCATGACAAAGCAATGTGTGATGCTAGGCGTGCCCTAACGCGGTATGAGGTGATACCGGTGAAGCGGGGGGAAACATCCGGGAAAGTATCCCCGGTGTTTCGCGTTTTCGGACAGATGAAACGGAGGAAAGTTGCGTGTTTGCTATGCTAGGGATGTATGGCGGATGAGCAGACTGCGTATCCGGATTCGTCTAAATGCGTTTACGAGTAACTTTCATGTACAAAGTTCTTTATCTGCGCTACGGTTTATTTTATATTAATTTTAAAAGAATTAAATTATTTTTAAGATTTATTTAATTATCTTAAAACAACATTATCCAGAACAATGCACGCTGACGTCATCATCATGGCGTCGATGACGCCAGTTAACAGTGGAGTTGACCGACGTGTGGGTCCTGCTCGTCATTGTCTTAGACTAACTAAGCGTGTTTAATTAGTTTAATTAAGTCATTATGTTAATTTAACAGGTTTAATTAAGTTAATTAATTATCTAATTAATTAATTAATATTTTCTAATTCCTTTTTTAAATGGGGCGTGGGGCCCTATATGTCATAGGCCCTGTGGGCCTAACGGTTCAAGGCAGAAGCGACGGGCGCTGCCGAATGGGCGCCCGCCCAGCAATGGGGGAACGGCAGGCGTCACGCCATCGCGAACGGCGGCCGCACTGCCGGGAAGGAAACGGGCGACCATATGGCGCGGGCAGAGCCGAGCAGGGGTTTGGGAAGCGCTGGCATGAGGCCGCAGCAGAAGCGGGGAGGCGGCCACTGGGCGCTGCACGGGAGGAGGCCACGTACCCCGAGGCGGAAGCGGAGTGCCGCAGCGCGACCGGCCTCGGAGCAGAGGGGGAGCCTAGTGTGGCGACGCGCCAAGGATCACGACGAGGCGCAGGTCGATGCTGGTCGGCGCGGTGGTGGACGGACACGGTGACCAAGAACAAGGGGATAGTAGGGGGGGCGGAGCTACGGGTGGTGGGGAGGACATGCAGGAGCTCGTATCCGAGCTCAGGAAGGCACAAGGGGGTGGCGGAGCTCACAACGATGCTGTAGGGACAGGCAGCGGGCTCGGGGTGGTCCGTCGAGGTAGATCGATGGCGAGGGCGAGGTGGCAGCGACAACATCGACGAGCGGGCATCCAAAGACCTCAGATCGGCGGGGAGGGAGGAGCTGCGAGGAGGAGACCGGGGTGGCGGTGCTCGGCGCCCGGTGGGACGGCCTCTAGGAGCGGGCGGCTCGGGTAGCCGGGCGCTGGCCCTCCATCGAGCATGCGGCGTCGTGTGTGGCGCCAAGGAGTGAGGGACGAGGGAACGATGAGGGATCGAGTGAGTGGGTGGATCGGGTTAGGGTTAGGTGGGTGAGGCCATATAGGCCATGGGGTGGCCAATTTGGGCGGTTTAATTTGGGCAGCTGGCCATCTAGGCCAAGGCCCAGCGGGGAGGTTGGCTTCTCCTATTCCTTTTTGTTTGTTTGTTTTGTTTTCTTTTACTTTTATTTATTTTATTTCTTTTCTGTTTTAGCTTAGTTTCAATAAAATACAAAAGTGGCACCTAAAATAGTGTTACAATTTATGCCACTGCGACAAATAGTTTAGCACTCAAATAAAATAGTTTTGGAATTGTTTATTATTTTAAAAGCATTTGAATAACTGTTTTTTCCACTATTTATTTATTATAGTGCATTTAACTACTTTATAACAGTGTGTCTTCTCCACCAATATTTATTATGAATTACTTGCTACATTTAGAACATTTTAGTTTTGACTTTTGAAAACTTTAATTGTTTGACTTGATTTTAAATTTGAATTTGAATTGTTTTTGAACCATCGTGAGATTAACAACAGTAACCGAGGTGACGTGGCATCATGAGCGTGGAATTACTGTAGCCTAAATATCCGGGCGTCACACCTAGATGGATTACGCTCATCCTTATGCACAATAGCTAACACTTGTATATTTGCATCCCACATCGATTCAATACGAACTAGTGTTTTATAATGAGAGCCCCATCTTGTATCTCTGGTCTAGCCAATGATGTTTCTTGGTTTTTCCCTCTTCCCGAGAAAATTTCTCCACTCTCCAACTTAGCCAACAGATTTATGCGTTGCTTATCAAGCAATATATCCTTCCTCTTGCAAGACGAACCAACGGCATTCACAATCAAGGCCACATATTCAAAGAAATCCTCAATGGAAGAACAACATCTTGAGACAGCAAAAACTACTAGCTGCAATGGAATTAGGCGAAACAATGCATATAGAAAGCATATGGGTTTTCATCTCGAACAAGTTTTTGAACACTATTGAATTCTCCCCTCATATTAGATGCTCCATCATACCCTTGCCCTCGTAAATTTGCAATAAGTAGCCCATTCTTACCAAGAACCTCAACCAATGCTTTCTTTAGTGCTTCATTGTTGTCTCCTTGACATGCTTGATACCCAAAAATCTTTCAATAACTTCTCCCTTGCTCATATACCTTTAAGGCATAGAAGAAACAATACAATTAGTTAATTAGAAAAAAGGCGATTACTAGGCAAAAGATGAAACGCATAATAAAGTAACCAATGGCTTACCTCACAACCAAGGCCATTTGCTCTTTTACTGATATATCACGAGATTCATCAATAAGAACCGAAAAAGATTATCCCCGTCTCTTGTTTTATTGCTCTTCTGGACCCCATCTCGCACAACTTTTGGCAAGTGCTTTTTGAATTTTTGAAGAAATCATTTGTGCATTTCCTGGGCATAGCTCATCAAACGCAATTCTCACTTCCTCCTTCCTTGCTTTGTACCAATCAAGCATCTCTAGAAAATTACCCTTATTTAAGGAAAGGGCAGATTCATTGTGTCCACGAAATGGTTCACCTTGCAATGAAAGAAAACTTACAATCCCCGAAGATGTTTCCAAACGGGTCTCCTACTTGATTAATGATTCTTTGTTATAGACTGTAACCTTACGCCTGCACTTGAGCTTTGATTTTTAAAATCTTCATATGCTGTCCTTGATTGATTGTGGATACTCTCGGGGCCACCAACATGAAGAGGAAATGCCTTGTATGCATTCTTCCAAGCATCTGTAGCCATCTTAGGTGAAGGTAGTATGACCAAATTTTTCATCCACCGGATCTTGTCTAAAAAGAAAACAATAAAAGCAATGTAATCGCATTCTTTTCCACGCTATATTCCAACCAAGGATTTTTTTCATACCATGCTTCACAAAAGGCCTGTCAAAATGATCACGTTTCAGATGCATGACCGACCGGTCGAGTTGGACACTTTGCCACATAAGCCAATCTAACTTCATCTCTAATGTTGGGATGAAAATTATTAATTGGAATACGAAGCCCGGGATCAAATGGATGTGGTCAGGATGCAACTCCTCAATGAACTTGCCTTCTCCCCGTCTCTAGCTATTGGTTCATCCTCAATATAATTTTCCCTTCATTCTCTTCCTCTTGAACAGAATCTTTGAAACTTCAATCCGTACCTTCTCTTGATGCGTAGGCTCGTCTCGTTGTTCAGCAACTACTTCCAAAGTTGGAGCTGGGCTCGAGGTCCTAGTGCCACTGGCTTTGGCAAAAATACTCTTTAAATCTGTATAAGAGAACACAAGAGAAACTAATTGGAGGTTGGAGCAATACCAGTAGAATAATTAAATAAATTTTCAATCAAGTAACCTGAGTACATACATGACACAATTGAATGATACGATCAAGGGGAAGAACCGGAGAAGTACAACCAAATTATACCTTTCATTACATACTTAATCCTCTTCTTGGCGTCATTATCGCAAACCCTGCGGACTTCGCTTGAAGTCGCGTCACGCCTTTGCTGATCTCTTCGGAGCTCATCACCGCTTAGTTCGCCATGGCTCGCGCTACTTCACAGGTGTCCTGTGGTTGATTCGCAGGCTGCTCACGCTGCGCGTCCGGCTGACGTGCCCTAACCTTCTAAAAAGCGCCGCTTGACGCGCCTCAATCTCATGAGCAACGAACGACTTGTATTCTCGCCTCGTGAGAGTCGTAGTCCGCCAAGCGATCGTGAAAGTGTGATCGATTGTTTGTGTCCTTCAGCCCATGGGCACGGCCACGCATACGGCCCGTCATTCAATCGGCAAGAACCAAGCCCAATAGGAGGCACGCCTCACTACACAAAATTATGCCAAAGCTAATACACTAGTATATATAGGTATTTGCACGTCCGACTTAGGTATATGCGTCGCCAAACCACGCCATATAGCTAGCTTCGCCCCTGGTCGCATACGAGCATATAGTTCTGCTCACCTTGTACCCTACTTGGTGAGGTTACCCACTACTACTACACCTTACACACGAGCACACCAATGTCCTCCATCAAGCCTCCCCTATTCCTCTTGCTATCAAGCACATGAACATGCTCACCATCCTTGTCAGGAGCATCAATGTCGATGGTGTCTCGACTCTGGTGTCCGGATACTCGGCATCGGCTAGCCCAGTGGTGACGAGCACAAGGCATGCGATCTAGTTTCTTGTATGTTGGCTCAAAGACCGTTTCTCCCAAGTGAACTGCATCTTACGATCATGGAAATCTCTCATGATCTAGGCCGTAGATGACAACGTTGAAAAGGAAAGGCCAATAATTATCAAACCTGTCGTGGCTTTTCTCATTTGGAAATCGTAGCAAATTGTAATCCCCGCTTATAAGAATGGGGTAGGGATTATCCTTCGCCAGATTAACCAGTTCGTGAAGAAAATCGGTCTTGAACTCATCCTCGGCTGCCCCATACACGACGACGAGGTTCCATGTGAAGTTGTCAGCTTTGTTGCGAATATGAAGTTTAACATGAAACTCATTATCCGAACAGTCCATGTATTACGCTAAGTAGAATGCCCCTAGAACGACCTCTAGGCGGTCATGAAATCCAAGCAAAGTCTATCACGCACTAGTAGAAAAGAGGGCTTTGGTTCAGGCCGGGTCAGCCCATTAGTCCCGGTTCAGTTCAGAACCGGGACCCATGGGGGCATTGGTCCCGGTTCGTGAGCCAGGGCCGGGCCGGGCCACGATGGGTCATTGGTCCCGGTTCGTCTGGACCTTTTGGTCCCGGTTGGTGGTGGGACGAATCGGGACCAATGGGCTAGCTCTGGCCCACCACCATTGGTCCCGGTTGGTGGCTTGAACCGGGACAACAGTGCCCTTTAGTCCGGTTCGTGCCACGAACCGGGACCATTGAGGTGTCTATATACCCCTCACCATGAAAGCGGAGCAGCACTCAACCGCCTGCTTTTCTCTGGCCGCCGGGGAGGAGGGCTTTGTGGTGCTCTAGCTCACCTCCTATGCACATGAGGTGTTCATGAAATGCCCGAGCCACACTAGTTAAGCTTTCTCCTCTCGAAGCATGACCTCAGAACTCTATTTTTCCCGAGATTTGTCTAGGTTTATATTAGCGACTGCCACGCCTGGCCCCCGCCTTTCACTGTTGCCCGCCTGCCACCGATCTGCCGCGGCACCACAAATGGTGAGCCACTTGTTCTTATCTTCTTTCCGAAAGAAAAAAATTCTTGCTTTAGATAGATACTTGTCTAATTTTCTTACTATTTTATTGCTTGTTATTATATAGTGCGATGGTTTTGGTATCCGCCCGCTGGCCCTCGTCACATCTATGATTCGGATGTGGTATATATTATCTTTATAACTATTGGTTCTATTTATTGTTTATGAAAATTATGCCGACCAACGTGAAATAGATTTTATTTATCTAGGAGGTATGTGAACCGGAAATTCCAACCGACCCTATTGTCGAGAGGTTAAATTTAGTTGAAGAACAAAACAATTTCTTGAAGGAAAAATAAAAAAATTGAGGAGGAGAAGATGATATTGGAGTTGCATGTTGCGGATGTCGTCGATGATCACAAGATCAAGATGGATGCAATGCGCTTGAAGATTAGAAAGATTAGAAAATATGCCATTCATACCGAGTCTTGGTATCATTATGCCGTTGGATCAATTGTTACCTTGGTTGCGATTAGGATCGCGTTTGTTTTCGCATTGAAATGTTTTACATAGTTCCAATGTATGGTTTAATTAATTTAGATGCTCTGGAGAGCTATATGTTGTTAGATGAGAACTATGTATGTACTTTGGTTCTAATGTGATGATGAACTTCTATTAATTTGGTCACTTAATTATCTATTCATGATGTTCTCAGAATGGTTTTTGACACACTTAATTATATATAGTGCACGCAGATGAACCGGCAATGGATGTACGGTGAGTATACACCTCTCCGAAAGTACATTAAGGGCGTGCATGATTTTCTCGAAGTGGCCGAGGCAAACAAGCGAGAATGGTTTTATGTATTGTCCATGCCCTAAATGTGGGAATACGAAGTCTTACTCGACCGGAAAATCCTTCACACCCACCTGCTTTACAATGGTTTCATGCCACACTATAATGTTTGGACGAGGCACGGAGAAATAGGGGTTATGATGGAAGACGGCAAAGAAGAAGAGGACGATGACAACTATGTGCCCCCTGAATACATTGATGCTGCAACGGGGGAAGCTGCTGAAGATCAAGAGGAACCAGATGATGTGCCCAATGATGTCAAGAACGGGGAAGGCTGCTTGAAGATCAAGAGGAACCAGACGATGTGCCCGATGATGATGATCTCCGCTGGTCATTGTCGATGCAAGGATGCAATGCGAAAGTCAAAAGGAGAAGCTGAAGTTCGATCGCACGTTAGAGGATCACAAAAAGGGTTGTATCCCAATTCATGTAAGATGGCAACACAAAGCTTCGGTACCCGTCTTTGGAATTACTGCTGATGGAAGGCAGAGAATGTTGTGCTCGACAAAGGATTTGAGAAGCTCTGAAAATATTGAAGAAGAAGCTTCCAAAGGATAAATTGCCCGACAAGACATACGCAGTAGCAAAGAAGGTCGTGATGCCCTCTAGGATTGGAGGTGCGAGAAGATACATGCATGCCCTAATGACTGCATCCTCTATCATGGGTGCGTACAAGGATCTGAACGCATGCCCGGTATGCGGTACATTACGGTATAAGATCAGACGAGATGACCCTGGTGATGTTGACGGCGAGCCCCCCAGGAAGAGGGTTCCTGCGAAGGTGATGTGGTATGCTCCTATAATACCACGCTTGAAACATATGTTCAAAAATGGAGAGCATGCCAAGTTGATGCGATGTCACAGTGAGGACCGTAAGAAAGACGAGAAGTTGAGAGCACCCGCTGACGGGTCGCAGTGGAGAAAAATCGAGAGAAAGTACTGGTATGAGTTTGCAAGTGACCCAAGGAATGTATGGTTTGCTTTAAGCGCGGATGGCATTAATCCTTCGGGGAGCAGAGCAGCAATCACAAAGCACTGCCCGTGACTCTATGTATGTATAACCTTCCTTCTTGGATGTGCATGAAGCGGAAGTTCATTATGATGCCGTTCTCATCCAAGGCCCTAAGCTACCCAAAGAACGACATTGATGTGTACCTAAGGCCATTAGTTGAAGAACTTTTACAGCTGTGGAATGGAAACGGTGTACGACGTGGGATGAGCAAAACAGGAGGAATTTGACCTAAAGGCGTTGCTATTCGTGACCATCACCGATTGGCCCGCTCTTAGTAACCTTCGTGACAGACAAACAAGGGATACCACGCATGCACACAATCGCTTAGATTACACCGAAAGTATATACCTGGACAAATGCAGGAAGAATGTGTACACGGCCATCGCCGATTTCTTCCGACCAACCATGAATGTCGAAATAAAGGCAAGCATTTCAAAATGCGAGGCGAGATCACCGGAAGAAGCCCGCCATGTGTATCGGTGATCATGTACTTGCTATGGTCAATGATTTACACGTAATATTTGGAAAGGGTCCCGGCGGACTAGCTGTTCCGAATGACGCTGAGGGACACGCACCCATGTGGAAGAAGAAATCTATATTTTGGGACCTACCCTACTAGAAAGACCTAGAGGTCCGCTCTTCAATCGACGTGATGCACGTGACGAAGAACCTTTGCATGAACCTCGCTAGGGCTTCTTGGGCGTGTATGGGAAGACAAAAGATACACCGAGGCACGGGAGGACCTGCAACGCTTATGAAAAAGACGGCATGCCTCAAGCAAAGTATGAAGGTCCCGCCACTATGCTCTTATGAAAGAAGAGAAAGAAATCTTCTTTGAATGCCTCGCCAAGATGAAGGTCCCGACCGCTTCTCGTAGAATATAAAGGGAATAATAAATATGCCGTAGAAAAGTTCTAGAACCTAAAGTCTCATGATCGCCACGTGATTATGACGCAATCGCTTCCGGTTGCATTGAGGGGGCTTGTACCGGAAAACGTCCGATTAGCCATTGTGAAGCTATGTGCATTCCTCAATGCAATATCTCAGAAGGTGATCGATCCAGAAATCGTACCAAGGCTAAGGAGTGATGTGGCGTAATGTCTTGTCAGTTTCGAGATGGTGTTCCCACCATCCTTCTTCAATATCACGACGCATGTCCTAGTTCATCTAGTCAACGCGATTGTCATTCTGGGACCCGTATTTCTACACAATATGTTCCCCTTTGAGAGGTTCATGGGAGTCCTAAAGAAATATGTCCAGAATCGCTTAGGCCGTAAGGAAGCATCTCCATGGGTCATCAAATGAGAGGATGTCATTGGGTTTTGTGTTGACTTCATTCCTGGCCTTAAGAAGATAGGTCTCCCTAAACCGCGGTATGAGGGAGATTGACAGAAAAGGCACGCTTGGAGGGGACTCAATAATATGCGAGGACGGATATTCTTGGTCTCAAGCACACTACATGCTTCTACGTAACTCTACCTTGGTGACCCGTATGTCGATGAACACAAGAATGTCAAGGCTCCAAACACCCGGAGCAAAGGCGACGATCGGATTACATGTGAACACATCGGGACTTTCAGCAGCTTGGTTGGAAACACGCCTCGTGAGGTGACAACACTGCTTCGATGAGCTGCACTTGTTGTCCAGGGGACCATCTTTGACTGTATTGATTTACAAAGGATACGAGATAAATGGGAATACATTTTACACGATTGAACAAGATCAAAAGAGCACCAACCAAAATAGCGGTGTCCGCTTTGATGATGCAAGCGAGAGGGGAAAGGACACATATTATGGTTACATAGTGGACATATGGGAACTTGACTACGGACATGATTTTAAGGTCCCTTTGTTTAAGTGCAAATGGGTCAATCTGTAAAGGTACAAGTAGACCCACAAAGACGGAATGACAACAAAGGATCTGAAAAATCTTGGGTACACCGATTTAACTGTTCGTCTCTAGCCAATGATGTGGCACATGTTATCTATGTGAAGGACATGTCTACCAAACCGAGAAAAAGAAAAGATAAGGAAGCTTAATACATCATACGATGAGCCAAAGCGCCACATAGTTCTTTTCGGGGAAAAAGGGACATCGGGAGTGGAGGGCAAGATGTACATATGAGAAGATTATGAAAAGTTTCATGAAATTCCTCCCTTCAAAGTCAAGGCTGACCCAAGCATCCTGATAAACGATGAAGATTATCCATGGTTACGCGCCAATAAGCAAATGACACAAGCGAAGAAAAAGTGAAGACTTTCTCCGCAACTATTATGATGATACCATGCCAACTTTGTAATGCATTTGAGTATGATACCATTGTCCGCTTTTGTACAAGCACATGCTATGTGGGTGAAATTATGATACCATGCCAACTTTCAACTTTTTCAGAGTTCATTTGAAATGCTTTAATGTCTTATGGTTCGGCCCTCGTAATACCATTAATCCCGGTTAGATCCTTGTCAACTATGTTCTCACCAAGAACACTCAAGAGGGCAGCCACGTGGGCCATTGGTCCCGGTTCTTCTGGACCTTTTGGTCCCGGTTCCGTGCACGAACCGGGACCAATGCGCCTCGCCTCGCCCATGACCATTAGTCCCGGGTTTGTGCCACCAACCATGACTAAAGGGTTGGTCCTCGTTCTGGTCGAGTTTAGTCCCACCTCGGCCAACCAAGGGCGCCACACCGGTTTATAAGCCCTCCCTCTCCGCCTTGTTGAGCTCCTCTGAAAGTGAAAATAGATGCCCTTATACAGAGAATTTGACCTAAATTCATACTGAATTTCTCTGAAATTCATAGAAATTTATTATGAATTTAGGTTGAATTCTCTTTATAGGCGCATCTATGCTCATTTTTTTAGTAAAGTTAATCACAAACTTGTGATTCACACAAATTTCAAAGAATTCAAATTTTAACTATTCAAATTTAAAAACTAATGGCACTAATGTAAAGTTTATAATTTTTCTAAAACTAATGGCACTAACAGAAATTTTATAATTTTCTTGACCTAAAAGCAAAAGAATTAAAAAACAAAGCAAAAACAAAAAACTGGGAAAAATATTTTTATAGTAAAGTTAATCACAAACTTGTGATTCACAAAAATTTCAAAGAATTCAAATTTGAAAACTAATGGCAATAACAGAAAGTTTATTATTTTTCTAAAACTAATGGCACTAACTAAAAGCTTATAATTTTTCTGACCTAAAAGCAAAAAGAATTAAAAAGTAAAGCAAAAAATAAAAGAAAATAAATAATGCAAAAAACAAAAAAATGAAAAAAAAACTATTTTTATAGTAAAGTTAATCACAATCTTGTGATTCGCACAAATTTCAGACTATTCAAATTGTAACTATTCAATTTTGAAAACTAATGGCGATAAGAATAAAGTTTATAATTTTTTCGACCTAAAAGCAAAAAAGAATTAAAAATAAAGCAAAAAACAAAAGAAAATAAATAATGCAAAAACAAAACAAAAAATAGAAAAAATAAAAAAAGCCACCTATTGGGCCACCACGGCACGAATACGACTAGAAACCCAACTCCGGGCCAGATTGAGCCCTCAGAAGGCCCAATAGGCCCATGACAAAGACATAGTGTGACATTAGCCCGTAAGCTTTGCATTTGAGAGGAGCTCGAGAGGACAGCCGCAGTGGGGCTTATAAACCACTCGAGCCCCTCTCAACTAGCGAGGTGGGACTAAACTTTACGTCGGCAGCAAGAAGGCCTTTGGTCCCGATTGGTGGCACCAACCGGTACTAAAGGTGGGCTTTAGTCGGTTGGTGGCACCAACCGGTTCAATGCCCTTTAGTCTCGGTTGAATGCCACCAACCGGGACACAAAATCTCTGTTTCGCTTCGCCTTGGGGCTCTTGAAGAGACATTTGGTCCTGGTTGGTGGCACCAAGCCCGGGGCCGAAAGAGAACATTGGTCCCGTTGATGCCACGAACCGGGACCACGTTTCTCAGATATAAGAAAAGACTTGGCGTTTTGATTCATCTTCGCAGTTGCCCAGCGCCGACGACGCCGCCAGTTGCCCGAAGGCTCGCCCGTCGACGCCTGTTGCCGTCGCCGCTCGCTTGCCGACGGCAATTACCGCCGCCGAAAGCACGCCGCCGCCGCCCGGCTTCGACCGCGGCCAAGGCGCTTGCCTCGACCACGCCGCAGGCGCGCGAGCTCGCCTCGCCCGACCACGCCGGCCCGTGCTTCGAGCTCGCCTCTGCCCGACCACGCTGCCAAGGCTCGAGCTCGCCTCTGCCTCGACCACGCCCGGCCCAGCGAGGCTTGCCACCGCTCGACCACGCCTGGCCGTTTCCGCCTCTGCCCGACCACGCCGCTGTCGCCTCTACCCGACGCAGCCGTGCCTCGCTTCTACCCGACCACACCACACCTCTCCTTTGGTCAGGCTGGCCGGCACCGCCCCCTTCCTCCCTTTTTTTCCACATATATATGATGTTTTTTTCCTGATTATATGTATATGTGTGAGTATATGTATGTGTGTATATCTGTTTATATGTCCTTTTTTTAGATTTTTTGTTTTTTGCATTTTTATAAAAATGTATAAATGTATGTATATGTTCTCTGTGTATATATATCCATTCTAAGGATTCTTGTGGTTCCGGCCGAATCCGATTCTGAGAGAACCAGAACGGGGAGCTCTCCCTTTTTCCGCCTCGACTCTTTGATCTTAAGAATGCTGGTTTTAAGAACGAGTGATTTCCCTTCTCCGACCCTTACTGCCCAACCGGAGAGCGGACGGCTAATGTGTTCCACTTATTGAACAGGGCGTTCATGTATGCAAAAGATAGATTTTTAGAAAAGTTAGGATTTTTTTCTGTTCATAGATTTTTTTGGTGATATTAATTATTGTAGAATATGCAAATGTTTGTATATTCATATGAACAATGCATTAGGCAAAACCTTTACTTTTTTTCTAAATTTTCTATTTGAACATTTTTTTAAAAAAAACAAGCAATACTACTTCATGTATTTTTTCAGAATTTTCTATCGTGCATAGACCGATTTTAGACCATGGGAGCACCCCCCACCCCCTATCGTTGCAAAAGTTGCTAAGTGATATAGAAGGAAGAAGAAGAAAAAGAATGAGAGGAAAAAGAAAAATAAGAAGAGGAAGAAAGGAGAAGAAGAGGAGAGGAAGAAGAGGAGAAATAAATAAGAAGAAGAAAAAAGAAGAAAAAGAAGGAATATAGGAGAAGAAGAGAAAATAGAATTCTATTTTCTCTTCTTCTCCTCTTTTTTTTTCTTCTTTTTTTTTCTTCAATCTTCTCCTCTATTCCTTTATTCTTCTCTTATTTTTATTTCTTTTTAGTCTTCTTATTTTTTTATCGGATATGTCGTTGTCAATATACCCCGTGTCCCGATAACTTCAACACGAGGGGGGGGGGGTTCGACCTACCCCCTCCCTGAGAACATTATTTTCCCATGTATGTATGTCGTCGTTGTCGATATAACCCCCTCCTGGATAACTTCGACCGTGATAACTTATACCACGGGAGCACCCCCAGCCCTCTCACCGACCAAAACTCTCGAGGACACCCAAACCCTAGAAAAAGCGATGTCGGTCTCCTACCCCTCCCATGCGCGCCCCTACCCTTGAAGGCGTTGCGCGAGGCCACCCCAAACCCGAATAAGCTCGGTCTATGTTTGCCACTAATATATCCACCTGTTGTCATGTTTGTGTAATAATTGCCATGTTGTAATATTTGCGAAACAATGGAGCACATCTGAGATGAGGAAGCGAAGAGGTGTTGGGGGACATAATCTTAGTCAGAGGTGACATCTTGTCGTATCTTAACGACAATGATGGTCTGGAAGAACAGGGTGAAGAAGCAGGCTACGGTGATCGAATAATGGAGGAGGAAAGACATGATTATGATGGCTCCGGTGACCCAATGATTTGCGGTGCAAGAAGGAGACCGTGATGACGGCTCGGTGACCGAACCGAGTCGGCCAGGTATATATATTAGTTAAGCTTTGTGACTAGCTAATTGATGCATTCATTGTTTTGGTATATGTACACATATTAATTAACTCTCGTCTTTCTTCTTTTTTCTAGCCCTCCGGATCGAAAGCACAACTTCGGTAAAGAGACGAGGCCAGAAGAAAAAGTTGCGTTCGGATGAAAGGTTTGAGATCACAAAGAAATCGCGCAGAACGGCCAGCCGATTGAACCCATCCGGACAAAGGAAGCATTTGCTGCTTTCGGTCGCGGGGGTTCTTGTTAGGGACAAGATCCCGATCGCATCCACCAATGGTATAAGCCTAAGAATGAAGACCTTGAGGTGTCTTATGTCAATGATATCTTGAAAGATGATCTTTGGACTGAAATGAAGGCAAATTTCACCCTACCGCCAGAGGAGGATCCAGAGAAGCCAGTTAAAGAGCAATTAATCAACTCTCATGCTCTTAAGAAGATGGCAGACCTGTTCAGGAGGTGGAAGAATGAGCTGAAAAGGTTTGTCGACAAAGAAGAGACACCAGAATTCATCGGCAAATATGAGAAGATCAGAGATCACTAGCCCACATTTGTGGCCCACAAGACATCGGAAAAGAGTAAGAAGATGTCGGCGACAAACAAGCAAATGCTACGAAGAAGAAGCTTCACCATCGCATGTGGTCGGTGGCTACCTCAAAGCCCGCCTAAGTGGACCAAGGCTGAGAATGATCTGCTTGATAAAGGGATCGAACGAGAGACAATGAACCGCGGACCGTTTGCCGGACTTGGTTCTTCGGGCTGACGGAACCTTGGACCCTGTATCGTGGAAGTGCCTTTGGATGGACGAGCAAATGAAAATATCACCAAGAGGCTTCAAAGACTATATCGATGCAAATAAGTAGAAGGGACGCTCGTCTGCAGAGAGAACGACGAGCTCACAATGGCCCTCGAATCTGAGCACCCCGGACGGACACGAGGCACGCCAGCTCCGTTCCGTGGAAGGCTCAGTTTCGGACACAGTGCGGTTACAAATGCCGGAGAGGAGGAAGAAAGTGCAGCAGCATCTAACTGCAGCGCCGCACGCAAGGGTACAAGCGATAGAGGAACGAGAAGCAAATCGCAGCAAACGAACTGCCGAAGCTTCCCCGGTTACCCCGCCATCTCGGCGGAGAAGCGGCGTGGCTTTCACCGAGCTGCTTCAGCGAGCATGTCTTGGCGGCTGCTAGCTACCCGTGGATGCTATCACGGAGTCTCAAAATTGCCACCTTATGACGCAATGGCGTAACTTAAAATTCAAGGCGGCTGCCGGTTCTGCTCGACCTCCCCGAACCCGGGCAACTTTTTCACTGTCGTCCGATTCCGGAAGGATATGCTAGGGTGACGGTGGACTAAATAATCGGAGGGATTTGAGGACCTCCGCCTTTGACCACCCTACCGGTGAAGGGAGACTCGGCTGGGTTCTACTCAAGACTCCATGCCTATGGCGGAAGGAGCTCATCAACCTTCCGAACTAGACGCCTCCGCCTCCTCCTCCTCCTCTCCGGCGAGTCAGGCACTCCGCCTCCTCCACCGCCTCCTCCTCCGTGAGTGACGATCAGGGCACTCGGCCTCCTTCTCCGGCGTGGCGGCA
The DNA here is from genome assembly GCA_021605145.1 of Aegilops bicornis. Classification (NCBI taxonomy): domain Eukaryota; kingdom Viridiplantae; phylum Streptophyta; class Magnoliopsida; order Poales; family Poaceae; genus Aegilops; species Aegilops bicornis. The sequence continues at coordinate 750,364,868 of CM038670.1, read as the reverse complement.
CTCCGCCTCCTTCTCCGCTGCTTGGCCAAGGCGACCGAGCAGCCAAGATCCTTCCTTCTCCGCCTTGCCCGGCAAGAGGCGGAAGAGACCAGCTGCCGTCCCGGCTGCTCCGGCGCTGTCGTAGTCCTTCTCTCCGCCTCGTAAGCAAGCACGAAAGAAGACAGCCGCCGCCGCTCCGTACGCTCCGGCGTCTAGCAAGATAGCCAGGCGGAGGCAATTACAGACACGGTCCACCTCTCAAGCCTCTAGAGAAGTTACCGTCTGAGATGACCGTGGAGGAAAACAAGAAGATCGTGCGGATCAAGTGAAGGACTTCTTTGAAGGGTTGAAAGCGCGAGGACATCCACCTCCGGAGGAGAAGGTAGATCCGGTGAAAGCAAAGCGCACTATCGATGCCACGAGGAAACCACCAAAGTCTTCGCCGAAAACCAACTATGAGCGACATCGAAAAGGCATATCTCAAGCGGAGCGGTCGGAAATCTTGTCGGTGATCAAAGGTTAAAGAATGAGCGGTTGGGAAAAAATTGCCCAGCTCGGCCCGAACAAGCAAAGCAATCGTGCCCCCCGCTGAATGTGTCTAGCGACATCGTCGCTAATGCTCCGGGGATGGTGCCCGGTTTTAGCAATCTTGGAGATTACCTGCCCGACGATGTACATTATGATTTCTTGGAGGTGGACGAACACAGATATTTGATGCAGGAAGCCTCTCGTCAAAGATGAAAATCTCTAACAACGATGATCACGAAGATTCCATAATTGGTACATGAAAACCTCGCAGAGAGTCTAGGGGGACGAATACTTTGTATCGATAATTAAAGAGGAGCACGAGCTCGTTGGAACTGATACATTGCATGTTCCATTTGAGGAGTTCTTCCGGTTCTTCAATCAAAAGGCCCTCGATAAATTAACGGTCACTTGCTCATGCATGTAAGTACTACTTCGCTATTAAGTCTCTATATATAGCTCAGCTCTTTCATGCATGTATTTATAATTATCCTCACTATATTATGCAGATTGAAGATCGTCGAGTGCAGAAAAGCAGAAATGTATGATATTGGGTTCATTAACACAAACCTCATAGTTGAATTTCAGGTTAAAAAGAACACCGAAGAGGCCGAGGCCAACTTGCTACAATCGTTGCTCAAAAATCAAAACAAAGATTTAATACTCTTTCCTTACAACTTGGAGTGAGTGTTACTGTCGTGTGCATATTTGGTTTCCCTTATTACTCGAGCAAGGTTATAGTAATGTAATTGATGAGTTATGCATGCGTGCGCAGCTTTCACTATGTTCTTCTGGAGATTAAGCTTGAGCGGGGACTAGTAACCGTCTTAGACTCGAAACGAAAAAATCCTGAAACCTATGCGGACATGTCTAAAATGCTCAACAAATAAGTTCAATCGATCATTATCGCACCATATCGGCAACTTTTTGTTAATTTCCTGATATCTCAAGTAATAATAATTATTTTCTTTGTCTTGCAGGGTTTGGAAACAGTTCACGGCAGAAGCTCGGGACTGCCGAAGGAGCTGCGATATACATACCGAAAGTAAGTACTACTAGCTAGCTAGTTGCGCGCATCTCCGTTGATTCTATAGCTATACTTTCATCAATGCCATTTATAATGCTTCATTATCAGTTTGATTGACCTCTATTTCTCGTAAAGTGCTTGTGGCAGGAACAAGGAAATGATTATCATGGATACTAAGTGTGCGAAGTTCATCTACAACGCGACTTTTGAAAAATAAGCGGGCTACTCGAAAAGACAATATGAAGTGCGTAAGCAATAATATTCACAATTTCATTTTATTACACCATCATTTCTATTGAGTTTCATTCATATATATGTATTAACCCCCTTCTTCAAATTAGACGTGGCAGATGCGGAATGAACTCCTACTGCAAAATCGCATGAAAGCAATTCAAGAGGAATTGGCGGGATACTTTCTTGACCACGTCATCAATAAAGCCGGAGAATACCATGTGGAAGTTGATTTCAAATGCTTGGGGATTGTAAGAGATCTTACATATTGTATATGTATGTAGCCAGTAGCGTTGGATAGATAATATGAAAACTTGTTGTTCGACCAATCTCTCGGAGAAGGAGAGGTCGATCACTTCTCTCGCATGCACGATTTAACTTACGTACATAATGGTTTCCTTCATTTTCTTACTAGCTAGCGTGTCGAGGGCCTTTCTATGTATAGTACGTAGCGTCGACCAAGCACGGACATAAGCGAGGACACTTCTCTTTATTAGTTAGCTAGCTAACACAATATATGAAACACCTAAATTAACCCCAAAACCCCCAACCCCCCTTCAAAAAAAAACAAAACCCAGCCTCGAAATGTCGACGTTGGATGGATGTTTTTGGTCCCGGTTGGTGCCACCAACCCACCAAAGGCCCTCTGCTCGGGCTCGGTGCACCGCCACGTGAGTTTGATCTCCGGGTCTGGTGTAAGAACCGGGACTAAAGGGCTAGGCGTTAATTAATCTTTAGTCCTGCTCAAAAACCGGGACAAAAGGCCCTTTTTCTACTAGTGACGCTAGAAAGACGGTTAAGCAGACTTACTGAGAAATCACGTCTCTCTATTTTAGAGATAGCCAAAGAATCTAAATTGTATTCCTTATTACATAGACACACCAGCTTGATAGATAGCTCATACTCCCTCCGTTCGAAATTACTTATCTCAAAAATGGATGTATCTAGCGTCTTAGAGGGGTCTTCAGTGGTTGCCCTTATGGCGTTAATGACGACCCCATATTCTTGCATATGTATATATATGATACTAAAAGGGGAGGCGCCCCTTCGTCGTGCTGTTCTTCTTCAGGAACTTTCAGCAATTCCAAACTTCCAAAATTTTGAAATTTTCAAATTCCAACCTGGTTATTAAAAAAAATCAAATTACTCAGAGAGTCACGTGAACGGGCCTGCATGAGAGAGAAGGCTGGGACAGAATATCACATGGGTTGACGATGACGAGAGAGAGAGAGGGGGGGGCACACGCAGGAGTGGACGAGTGGACACGATCACCTGGGGAGAGAAAAATCTCGCATACTTTGATTTAAAATTGAGATACTGTAAGATATCGTTAAACTGGAGATATTTTTGATTCTCGTGCGGATTCACCAAACGATCAACGTCTCCAGTGCTCAACGCTGGCGCCGTTTTGATTCTTCTTTTCTCTCGAAGGGGCCGGAAAAATTTACTCACGGCACAGGCGTTGCGCAACGGTGCCGCGCTGAGCTAAGTCAAGCTAATGTTGACCGCAGATTTAGACCCTAGCTAGCGCCATTGTTGTCCGCCTTATTACTCGATCGACGGTGGTCTCCGATTTCAACGAGAGGAGGAGGAAGACGACACGCATCCTTGTGCCATAGGATCAGATTATTCCCCTGCCTGTCCCGATTGCTATCTTCTTGCGTATCCTTTTTCAAGACTTCGGGCTTGCAGGATACAGAGAACTCTTTGCAGATCCTTCCTTCGTGTGACATCGATCGATATGGGCGATGCTGGTGAAATTCATCTTCAGATCGCAGGTCCCTCTCGCCCTCCATTTTGAATTCTTGATGCTGGGAATTTTCTTGTGGTTGCAGGCCGCTGGATCCATTTGCCGGACTAATCGGCCGGCGATGCAGGTACACGAACACGAGGCGAAGAAGAAGCTCAAGGCGTAGCTGACAGTGGCACGTCCCCGGCGACCGCGGCCCCGGCGCCACCGTCGGTGTCGGAGCGCGTACAATGGTGGGCGGTGGTGCTCGTCAACATCGTGTTCGTGCTCGCCGGGCAGAGCGTGGCCAACCTCCTCGGCAGGATCTACTACGACCAGGGCGGCGGCAGCTTGTGGATCGCCACGGTGGTTCAGTCCTGCGGCACGCCGCTCGCCATCCCGCTGCTCCTCTACTTCGGGCGCCGCCCAAAGGCCACCACGGCCGCGGCGACGCGGCCGCCGCTCCTCAAGATCTCGGCCATCTACGCCGGCCTGGGGATCCTCCTCGCCGGCGACAACCTGATGTACTCCTACGCGCTGCTCTACCTGCCGCTGTCGACCTACTCGCTCGTCTGCGCGACGCAGCTCTCCTTCAACGCCGTCTTCTCCTACTTCCTCAACAAGCAGAAGTTCACCGCGCTCATCCTCAACTCCGTCGTGCTGCTCACCTTCTCCGCGGCGCTCGTCGGCGTGAGCCACGGCTCGGACGGGACCAACAGCAGCGTCCCGGCAGGGAAGTTCCCGCTGGGGTTCGTGCTGACGCTGTCGGCGTCGGCACTCTTCTCCTGATCCTGTCCCTGATGCAGCTCACCTTCGACATGGTGCTCAAGAGCGACACCTTCTACGACGTGATGGAGATGCAGTTCTGGAGCAACACCGCCGCGGCCGTCGTGTCGGTGGCCGGGCTGTTCATCTCCGGGGAGTGGACCGCCCTGCACGGCGAGATGGACGGGTACAGGAAGGGCAGGGTGGCCTACGGGATGACGCTGGCCTGGACGGCCATATCGTGGCAGCTGACCACCATGGGCCTGATGGGGCTCGTCGCGTCGGTGTCGTCGCTCTTCACCAACGTGATCAGCACCGTGGGGCTGCCGCTGTCGCCCATCATCGCCGTCATCTTCCTCGGCGACCGGATGGACGGGGTGAAGGTGCTGGCGATGCTCGTTGCCGTCTGGGGCTTCTTGTCCTACATCTACCAGCACTACCTTGATGATGCCAAGGTGAAGAAGATACTAGCTGAGAGATCAGCCGACGATGACCAACACCGGATTGTAAAACTCGCTACAGAGTGAATGGAATTAGCCGAAATTCGAGTTGAGTCTCTGCTCACCATTGTGCTGTCTGGATTTTACTACTAGATCACGTTTTGGAATATAAATGTCCAAAGATTCCATCAACCACGGAGAACAGTACTACACGACAGGACTTCCTATCGGTGGCCACCCTATGATGAGCTTTGCTACAGTATTAACTCATGGGTGACGTGGCATCTTTTGGTTGGTTATGATCGTGGGCTCCACATCGAAATTCAGGGGGCTTGTGTGGGAGATTATGGGGGATTTATGTGTGCATGCTTTATGATACTCTATTTTTAAATAGGCTAGTAAACAAGCTCGTGCGTTGCAACGAAAAAAAATATCATCCAACATATCTCATCTGCAGTTTATTACATCCGTCTTCAGTCTCTGTTATATAGCTCTTTGTCGTACATGCATTTTCTCTGCAACACAAATATTCTTGTTACATCGTTCAATCTTTTGCATATAATTGGACCATAAGTGACAAGAATCGTGAGGAGTTTTGTAAGTGGGTTGAGGCATGAGTTTTATGAGCCGGTAAGAAATGCAGGGGAGTGCTGCTACACACATGACGGATTTTGGACGATTTTCGCATGATTATACACATCAAGTCGTCCATGCGTAGAGCATGTAAGCATTGTGTGTAGCTCGGCCGGTCACTGTCGTCTAACCAGAAGTTCCGAATGCAGGCTAACCAACCTATTGGCGTCTCACCTCCTCGAGAATAAAACTATTTTTTTAAAGGAGAATTGCCTCCGGGCTCTGCATCATATGCAGCCATATTATCAAAAAATAAGTCTGCAAAAATTACAAGTGCGGTACAAAGTCTTGAAAAAGAAATAAAAGATACACAAGGCCACAACCGGCATAAATAAGACTTGATGCTTAGAGCAACTCTAGCAGACCCCGCATCCCGCCCCGACCCGGAAAATAACCGTTAAAATGCGGATTGGGGCCGAAAAACCTGCCCGATCAGACCCGCATCCCGCTCCGGCCTGCAAAAAATTTGAAGTGCGGTAAAATCTCGCCCCAACCAGCGTATTTATGGTTTTCCTCATTGCTGATTGCCACCGCATATAAGCGGAAGCGGTTGGTGGGGGGACATTTCAGCCCGCGCTTCCCCCACCGACCACCTCCCCTCTCCCCCCTCGCGCCGCCGCCACACCGCCGCCCAAGATTCCGGCGAAAGCAGCCGACGGGAGCTCGCCGAAAGGCCGCCGCACGCATGAGGCCTCCCCTCTCGCCCCCCTGCGCCGGCAGGCCGCCGGATTTGCGGATCTGCGGACCTTCATCGCGTGGCGGATGAATTTGGCTTTGCCGGCCGCCGGTGGCTGCGCCAAGCGATGGAATGGTCCGGGAGCATCTCCCGCAGCCCCGGCAAGGGCGCATCACCGCATGCAGGGACAGGTTCGTCCTCCCAGCGCCGCCGATGATTTGCGGGCATCGATTCGTCCGGCCATCCACCGGGCTCGGCGCTCGTGCAACGGCTCTGTGGCTCGCCGTTGCCGCTCATACAGTGCGATGACTGCACGCAGACAGTGCTGCGGCTTACTTCGAACACGCTGAAGCACCCCAGATGGGTGTTCTTCAAATGCAAAAACGACAGGGTACGTGCACTTGCGGTAGCTCGTTTTGATAGCTTATTCTTTGGTTCAATTGCGGATCCTCATTCCGAACATTGGACATTCTTTTATGTAGGAAGATGGATGCTTATTCGCGGAATTTAGGTTTTTTGGGCCAGGAGGAGCTGCGCCAGATCAGACCATAAAGCCGACCCGTAAAAAAGCATATTCGCGGAATATGTTTTTTTACGGGTCGGCTTTTATGGGTCTCGTGATTCATGCGCCGCGGCGCTACCGCAAGAAGGTGTTTTTTCCATGAATCGCAAACACGCTTTGTGTCCGGGCGGATGCAGGGTCTGCTAGAGTTGCTCTTATATACCTACCTATCCTATTGCTGGACCGCCATCCAACCAGTTGTAGGTATCCCGTGCTACCGTCTTCCAATGGTTGCACCCATAAGCCCTATGCTTCTTGGCTTCTGCATGACTGAGTAATGATCACGTACGGATCAAGTAAGTTGCTTTGTAGATGACCTGCAAAAATTTGGTAATGTTATGTCTTTCAAAAATGATGTCGTTTCGGTCCATATTGCCCAAAGTAATATGCACACTCCGTCTCGAATGTGCGCCGCTAGTTTAGGCTCCATACATTAAGCCAAGTCCCAAATAAAGTGTTATGTTATTAGGTGGACTAACATTAAAGGCCACATGCATTGTGTGCCACAGTAATCTGGCCAATGAGCATTGAATGAACAGATGTTGAATCGATTCATTAAGATCGTAAAAACAACACCATTTGCTACCCTCCCAACAATGTTTTGCCAGGTTGTCTGTTGTCAAGATCACTTTCTCGTGAACAAACCTCACAAAAACTTTTATCTTTAGAGGCACCTTAGATTTTCAAATGTGTAGCTATTTGGGATTGGTCCAGCATTTAAATCAATATACATTGACTTTACTGAGAATATTCCTGATTCCGCCAGTCTCCAGCATAGTGTATCTGGCTTATCTGATAGGCTGACCTCCATCAACCTACGCACGAGATGTAGTCATCTATCCCACCATTCACCCACAAGTAATCTTCTGAACTGAATGTTTAAGGGAACTGATTCTAAAATTGTACTCGCGAAAGCCTCTTTCCATTGTACAATATTGTAGAGGGTAAGATATTGAATGGCCAGTGGCTTATCCCCTAGCTATGTGTCCTCCCAAAACCTAGTGGTACTACCCTTCCAAACAATGAATTTGGTCCTATTGAAATAGGCTACTTTTGTACACATAAACCCCTTCCAGAATAGTGAATTGGGCCGTTACTTGCGAGTGTTTTGGAATTTAAGTACTTATTATGCAACAATTGTATCCACACTCCCTCGTTCTTCACTGATAGTCTGTACAACCATTTGCTAAGTAGGCATCTATTCTTTACGTCAAGGTTTTCAATCCCTAGGCCCCCTTGCTCCTTCAGTATATAGAAGTATAGATTATGTCTCATTTAGCCAACCTATATTTAGATTTTTTTTTCCTCGTTTTGCCAGAAAAAACATGATAGATAAAAGTCTAATCTTTTCCGTACCCTAACAGGTGCTTCAAAGAAAGACAAAAGGGACATCGATATACTCGTCAGCATGGAGTTAACAAGAATTAGCTGTCCCATGTAAGGCATAAGATTGCCCTTCCAACAACTTATTTTTTTTCTTAAATTGATCCTCAATGCATTCTCATTCTTTATTACTTAGCTTTTGGTGATGAATTGGTATTTCCAGATATCTAAATGGGAGAGCTCCCAACTCACACCCAAAAACTGTCTGTAATTATCTTGTACTCCCTCTGTCCCAAAATATAAGAACGTTTTTGATACTATCATAGTGTCAAAAACGTTCTTATATTTTGGGACGGAGGGAGTACTTCTTTGGTGCGCCCAAAGCAGAGTAATTTACTCTTGTTGAAAAATATTTTTAAACCAGACAGTTGTTCAAAGACATAAAACCAGCTTCATATTCCTCACCTTCGCCATATCGTGTTACACATATTTGACCTAAAAAAAGAATAAAGCAACATATGCCAATTATTAGGAAGTAAACTCCTCATAAACATTAGTGTACTCCAGATTTTTCTATTTGCAAATATCTAATTGTAAAGTCCATTATCAAGATATATTTGTATAGCACAGACACTTATTAAGAACGACCCACACATACATATATGCTACACCAAAACAAATTCGCAAATAAATCCAAGGAGACATGGAATTTTGTCATTTCTTATTATCAAATTTAAGTTTAATATATTTAAACATGTTTTAAGGTGTATTTTATTGAGAGATTGTATTTTAATTACAAAAAAATGTATAAATTTATCTTAAAATTAGCCATCATTGTAAGTTTGAAAAATGACTTATAAATTAACAAATATTAATTTTAGTATAAATATTGATATTTATTTGATTCGCACTAAGGTTCAATATTTGTTGGACCGGGACTGCCAGCCTGGTTGGCCTGCGCGCGTATGAGGTTGTCGTGCGCGGAGATATTGCAGAAGTGGAAGACGAAGCCGCTGTTCCTGGAGCCATTGATGCGTCCCTAGGCCGTGACGAAGTTCTTCTGGCCCGGGAGCGGGGCGCGGGCCAGGAGGTGACAGTTCTGGAAGATGGCGGCAGCGCCGCCGAACACGAAATCGACGGTGCCGGCGATGCGGCAGTCGCGGTAGAACTGACGGAGCGAGTGCGCGTACATCGTGTCGTGGTGGCCGTCCAAAGCGCAGCGGTAGAAGACGGAAATGTCTAAGCGCATGATACTATTTATTCCAAAAATCTATAATTTTTTTTTCTTTTTACACATATCGCTTTTCAAGATATTTTGTTTTAAATTTTACACACATTCTGACATGGATATCACATCCTTGTGTAGTTGTATAATTTTTTTCAGATTTTATGAAACCAAAAAGTATGAATTTTGAATTTTTTAAAAGAATCGGCCTCCATGGGTGCTCCACAATGTCGTTCTACTGACATGTCTACTTTTTTGAATTTAAGAGACCAAAAACAAAATTTTCTCTTCTTTCATCCATAGTAGATCCTCCGTCTCATAATGTGAGAATGTATTGTCCTTCCCCTCGCCCTGACAGACTCCGTGGAGAGTCGCCTTCCTTCTCCGGCGGCTCTCCCATCGCGAGCGAGCATCCCCTGTCCTGTACTACATAGTACAGTAGTACTCGTTTACATTATCTTGTGCCCTCAAGGACTAGAAATGGACTCCGAAGCGACGATGTAGAATGGTTGTAGAGCACGCATCCTACGGAGCAGAAGCAGGGAGTCGGCGGTGCCAGTGATTCAGTGAACCACGGGCACTGGAGCGCCCCGGCCGCAGGCAGGCGCTCGCCGGGATCGCACTTGAGGAGCCCGTCTAAAACCTCGAGCCTGTCGCGCGACAGGCACTCCTCGAGGCCCAGCTCCTGCAGCCGGCTGCCGCGGTGCTGCCCAGCGCCGCCCAGCACGCCGGAGATTCTGTCCCGGGAACAGAGACTCTCCGGTGAGCAGCTCCGCCATGGCGCAGCCGAGCGACCATGCGTCCACGAGCTCGTCATAGTCCGGACTCCCCAGGGGCATCTCCGGAGCCATGTACCAGCGCGTGCCGGCCCATGGACACGGCCAGCCCGAGGTCGCATATCTTCACCGCGCCCTCGCCGCCGACAAGGACGTTTCCGGGCTTGATGTCCCGGTGGATGGTGCCGCGCTCATGCATCCTACCGGCGCCGCTCACGAGCTGCCGCATGACGCGGCACGTCTCGTCCTCCGTGAACGGCCCGCGGCGACCATGCAGGACGTGGCCGAGGCTCGGGCCGACGTGCTCCAGTCCAGGACGAGGCTGCACTGCCCGGTGCCGGGGTCCCGCGCGATGCCGTGCAAGCCGACGATGGAGGGATGGCCGCGGCACGCCTCGCGCAGCAGGTCGCGGTGGAGCGCGTGTGCACGGTGGCGCTTCCTCTTGCCGCCGCCGTCGTCGGTCGAGCGGATGAGCCACTTGAGGGCGACGTCCTCTCCGGTGGCGCGCCTTGACGACGACGCCGAAGCCGCCCGCCCCGAGAACGCCGACGTCGGTGGTGCTCCCGATGCGCCGTCTCTTGCGGGAGCCGGCGACGTGGTCGTCGATCATGGCGCCATTGGCGGCTTCAGCTGCGGCAGCTCGCGAGATGGTGGCTATGGGGTGCTGCTTACTGGTGCGTGCGCGTTGGAATATGAAGTCACTTACAAGAGGAGGTGCCAGGACCAGATCGGAGCTGGCCGGCATCTCGGCCGTGGAGGGAAGCTTTCGTGGCAAAGCGTCCCCGCACTGCCGGTCGGCCTTGCGGGAGGCGAGGTAGGCCGCAGCGACGTCTTCCGCAGAGGGCAATGGGCTGGGGCAGCGCCGACAGAAGAAGCCAGAGAGGCCGGCGTCAGCGCTCCCGCTCCTGTCCGCGCTCCCTCTTTGGCTGCTCCTGTCGGCGCTCCCGCTCCCTAAGTTAACTTCATTCGAACAACCTTTCTTCCAGGAGAAAAGTATGTTTTTCTCTCAAGTTTACAAAAAGTAGACATTTGATCCTTTATCATTCTTCTCGTTGACATTTCGTCCCTTGTCTTTGAAACCGGGGTATGTTTCATCCAAAACCAGAGATGAAGTGGTATATATATATATATATTAGGCTGACGTGTCCCTGATTTTGACTAAAAAAAATCTAAAGTTGATTGCCGCCTGATCTCTCTCTCATGCAGCAACATCATTTGGCCGAGCAGATTGTGTGCGTTCGACTTCCAAACCGAGCTCAAGGCAGGCCACCTTGCGATGTTGGCCGAACACGCGCAACACCAGCTTGCGGTTGTAGAAGGCGCAGACAGCACACGCGAAGAGGAGCAAGGCCTGGTCGCGGGTCCAGCTCTAGAGCGAGGCATCGCGCTGACAAACTACTCGCTTAGCCGGGAGTCGCCCTTCGTCGGCGCGCATGTCTACACCGTCTAGGTGTCTGCACGCAACTCCAGGCAGTGTGTGGGAGCTTCTGGGACCGGGTCGTGTGCGCCAGCTCGACTTTTTTGTTAGACACCTCTATCTCTATGGTCCTCGCCGTGGGCGGAATTCCGATCGTCCGCACGAACTCGGCTCTATGGCGGATGCCAGCTTCGGTCCTCGCCATGGCCGGAGGCCCACCGCGGCCTCTCGCGATTCAGGCGTGCCGGGTAGTGTCCTAGCAGGCACGCCGCCTCGGTGGTGAGCGAGAGGTAGAGGTTGGTGGCGGGGACAAGGCGTTGGACATCTCATATATCAGGATATCCACCATGACGTCCCCATCCTTTGTGCCGGACTTCTTTGTCTTCTTGGAGGTGGAAGCCGCCATGGAGATTGGAGAACACCTTGTGCAGCAGCGGCTCGGCAACCATGGCCTCGAGAGAGCTCGGCGAGGCAACGCCGGTCATGGATCTGCTACTTCTGCTCGTAGATGGCGAGCAGTGGCGCGGTGGTGCGAGCTAGTGCAGCGCGCGCTTGGCCACCAGCGTGGGGTGGGGTGGCCATCCTCGAGCTCGTTGCGTCGCTGTCGATACGGAGGCCTAATGCACGAGAGGTGGTCGACGAAATGTTGCTCATGCATCCCACACGGAGAAAATTTTTTTTAGGTAACCACACGGAGAGTTAAGATAAGGGGTCATATGTTCGAAAATTGCTACATGAAAGCATAACATGCATGTGTGTAAATTTTCAATAAAAGATACGTAAAAATGTGGGTTGTGCAAAAAGACAAATCTATTACTTGTAACTTGATGTTGGATGCTTGATGTTGGATGCTTAGTGGTATGCTTTATAATATAAAGCGGGGGGAAACCCTTTTTCGTCAAAAAGACAAATCTATGGCTTTTCAACACATGATACCATTCATCCCAAAAGTCCATGAATTTGTTCTTTTTACACATATCATATTTCAAGGTATTTCATTCTGTAATTTTACACACATGCAGATCACATCCTTGTGTACTTTTATAAAAAAAAAATCAGATTTCTTTTAAACCAAAAATTTTGAACTTTGAATTTTTCAAAAAATGCGGCCTCCATTGGAGCTCCAAAATGCCGCTCTCCTCAAATGTCTACTTTTTAAAACTTTCTTTTGTGAGGAAACTTTTTTAAACTTGAGAGACCAAAAACATATTTTTCTCTTCTTCCACCCATAGTACTCCCTCTGTCACATAACGTGAGACGTTTTTTGACACTAGTGAACGTCCCATATTATGGGACCGAGGGAGTACTTGTATATGATGGATAACGACTACTCGGCGCACCTGGGGACCCTCACATGGTAGACAGACTTGTCAGCTGATCGATAAAGACGCGAGCAGTCCAAACGTGAACCCGACGCCCGTGATCGGCAGCCACATGTTACCGGCGATGGACTGCGCCACGGTGAACTTACTGGCCTTGGCCTGGGTCCGTTTGGATTCTTTTTGTGCTCGGCATGTCAATATTGGCGCGCCAAATAATCGGTGAAGGATTCGACTGCCGGTCACTCACAAAAAAAATGGTTAAGAAATCAGCAGGGAAACTGTTAGGGCTTGGTGAACCAAAAAATTGGATGAGGTCCAAACAAAAAAATTTGGACGGGTTGCTCGGGGCATTGAACCAAATAGATCCGATATCTTCGTGCAGAGGGTAAAAGATAAACCATGAGCGTTTGGGGGAGGGCTAATGCTAAATAAATCACATCCAAGCCCCTCATTTTTTTCATAAATTGGTTCAAAACTAGGGGTGGGGGGCATTGGTCCCCTCATCTTAACACACCAACCGCCGTCTAACATAATAAAAAATACCCCTTTTTAAACTTGAGAGTAAACAGACTTCCTCTGGATCTTGGGAATTGTTAGATAGTTCGCAAGTTTGAACCGGAGATAGTTAAATTTGACACTCGCGTGGATTCAACCAAGTGGAATGGATACAGTTGTCGGAGAGAAGCGAATTTCACTATCTTGATTGTTGGTAGTCTCACTCGTCTTCCATTACCTATTTCATGTTGTGTTCTTTTCTCGATTTATTTCTTCTCACGCGTTTAGGATAACATCATGTTTGTCTTGACAGCAAACAAACTTTCTCTAAATCTTGGACGGGCGACGAGCGAGCGTCAAGTGTCCAAAGTCCTAAGTCTAAGTCGCGTCAATATTCGTGAGTGCACCTCGGGACACTCACATTGTTGACAGATTTGTCAAGTGTTTGATAAGCCGTGAGCAGTCCAAACATGAACCCGGTGCCCGTGGTCGGCAGCCACATGTTACCGCCGATGTACTGCACCACAGTAAACTTACTGGCCTCGGCCTGGGTCCGTTTGGATTCTTTCTGTGCTCGACATGTCAATATTGGCGCGCCAAATAATTGGTGGAGGATTCGACTATCAGGCACTCACAAAAAATTGGTTAAGAAACCAGCAGGGGAAGCTGTTAGGGCTTGGTGAATCAAAAAATTGGATGAGATCCAAACAACAAATTTTTGGACGGGTTGCTCGGGGCCTTGAACCAAACAGACCTGATATCTTCGTGCGGAGAGAAAAAGACAAACTATGTGTGTTTGGGGAGGGCTAATGCTAAATAAATCCCATCCAAGCCCCTCATTTTTTTCATAAATTGGTTCAAAGGAGGGGGTGGGGGCATTGGCCCCCTCGTCTTAGCAAATAACTCTGCCTCGGGTAGTATGTTGGTATGTTGTATTTGTGATGTAAAATATATATTTTTATATCAATTGGACCAACCTAACCAAAAATCATGACTACGCCACTGGCATGAACCGTACCGGGCATCACGGAGCTCCGGCAAAGCCGCGTCACGGGCCGCATGAACCGTCGTGTGGTTCACGCTTCTGTCTTGCACCACCACGATGTCAATGTAACATTTCAACGTAGGTATGACTTCTACTTATGTCACAACTTAGATGTGTGATAATATCTCACATCTAGATGTTATGTAGTCAGACCGGTGGCGGGGCCGGTAGGCATGGGCCTCCATCGGATGCACCTGCAGGCGCACATACCTGCATGTTTGGTTCATTCCCAACCGATCAATCTGGGCGACGTCGAGGTCACGTCGTTGCGCTTGCTCGATGGAGGCATGCATGTGATGACGTAGATTATCGCATGTAGCTATTCGGTTAAGGTTGAACCAAAGATTCATTATCGATTCATTATCACATGTGCCTTTTTATTTCCAAACTTCCCATCCAGATCACATGGAGATCCTCATCTCATTTGTGATAGTATGTATCCGAGTCACTTACCTTGAAAAAAAACATGATGATTATGTGTGGTAACAAATTTTATTATCTTAGATGAAAACCTTGCAAGGCTTCTGCTATAGTAATTTGTGAATGTACTCTATGCTTTTATTGTCTGGATGATTACATGTGGTAACAAATTTTATTGTTTGCAAGGCGTTGCCGTAAAATGGAGTTTAATGATTTCGGGTAGCACTAACATGCAAGGAGCTAATGCAATGCAAACTCAATGCTTTTGCTTTCTTTGCTAAGTTAGCGAATTACGATTTCCCTTATGCCTGGCTAACTTTAAACTTATTAGTATACACGCTTTTGTAATTTTGACCCTACTTATCTTGCTTTGTTTGAATCTTCTTGGTAGGGTCAACTATAAGCAATGAATGAAATCATACCTACTCCATCGGAAAGCAAATACTATCACTCAACAATAATAAAGGCATGAAATTATGCTTTTTGTAAGCTTAAACAAGTGATCTCTTGTGATCCAACCTTTTCTCTTGCACATGCCTAGTGTGATTGTCTTTGCTCGTGGTGACGCACCGGCTCTCCATGCAAGGAGGAGAAACAACCTTGCCCGGTTGCCACACCCAAGGGCCAAGGAGGAGGAGGAGTGGCCGCTCCTGGAAGGCGTGGAGCGGGGCAGTGCAAGGGGGCGTGGAGCAGGGCAGCGGATGAAGATCATCAATATCTCCTTGTCACTTGACAACTCCAAGATGCTAGCGCCAATAGGCTGTAAGACACTGTTATGGCAAGCGAGCTGTACCGCAAACCCCGGTACATGCTGAAGCGAAAGCAAAGAATCGAGGAATTCCCTATTCTTAGCGCGCTGCGGCAAGAGATGTCGCTGTTTCGCACAGGCGATCTAGCGATCGTTGGGATTGGCTCGGCCCGCTTAAGCGTTTTCAGCATTCCCTGTTTTGGGAACCTTCTAGAGGTTCCCAGTCGGTTTTTTACGATTTTGGGAAAGAAGGTTCCCGAACCAGATTTTTGGTTGTTCTCTTTCTCTTTCTTTTATTTTTTCTTCATGTTTCTTTTTTTCCTTTTCTCTCCTTTTTCCTTGCTTCTGTCTATTTTCTTTACTTTTTTGGTTTTTTGTTTCTTTTTTTCTTTCCTTTTCTTTCCTTTTCTTTCCTTTTCTTTTTTTTCTTTCTTTTATGCTCATTTTCATTTCTTTTTCTCCAATTTATTTTATTTGTTGAAAAATGTTCTCATTTTACAAATTTTGTTCATTTTTACAAAAAAATGTTCCTGCGTTCAAATTTTGTTCACGAAGTAAAAAAATCAAAATTTGTTCGCTTTGTTTCAGAAAATGTTCGGTAATTCAAAAATTGTTCACCTTTTTAAATTTTGTTCACAAACCAAAACCTGTTTGTTTAAAAAAGGTTATCATTTTTAAAAATTTGTTAACAAATTTAAAAAATGTTCACATGTTTAATTTTTGTTCATACTTTAAAAAGTGTTTGGGATTTCAAAAAAAAAAATGTTCATGTTTCCAACATTTGTTCATAAGTTCAAAAACTTTTTGTAATATTAACAATACTTCCCATTTTGCAAATTTGTTCCCAAATTCAAAAAATAATTTCATTTTCAAAAGTTGTTCACAGATTCAAAAAATGTTCATGTCTCCAAATTTGTTCACAAATTCAAAATATGTTCGCATATTTAATTTTTGTTCACAAATTAAAAATATTTGGGAACTTCAAAAAATGTTCATGCTTTCCAAATTTGTTCACATATTCTAACAAAGCTACAGTTTTCAAAAATTGTTTAGAAAATTTAAAAATGATCACATTTTCGAAAAAAGTCCACCTTTTCAATTTTCTTATTGTTTTTCAAAAACTATTTTGCATTTATGAAAAGTAGTTCATAATTTAAAAAATATTCCTGTCTTCAATATTTTGGTTACTATTTATTTTTGGAGTGTTTTTAGTTCCCAAATAATTTTGTGTTTCGTAAAAATATTCATTTTAAAAAATTACACTTGAAATTTTAAAACAAGTTTTAATCTGCCGCGGATTATATTTCATATAGACTGAACAAAATTGTACGCACTAAAACTCAGTTACTACAATGGCTATGGGCTCGCTTCCCTGGCGGGAGGACTTGAGTTTGATCCCTCACGCACAAGTTATATTTTATGGATTTTGGTGAATTGGTGTTATTTTTACTTCGCTGTCGGCATTTTTTTTAAACTCGTGCTACAAATCTTTTAGAGTAGCGTGCTTGTCGCGGTGGCTAGCGGATCGCGCACATCTAGAGCAGGTCGCAGGTTTGATTCCTATTGATAGCATGCTCTTATTTTTGTGATTTTTCATTCGCGAAGGATAACAAATGGGCCGGCCCAAGTGATCCATCTCCTGTGCGAAACTACAACTCCTTGCTGTTGCCGCAATAAGCGGCATATAGGAGGTCCCATGAATCGATGCAGCGAAATTACCAATCCCAGAAAAGTGTACTTATATGGTCCAAAAGAAGGAAAAGGGAAGCACATCCGAAGCAGGAGAAAGGCACATAAAAATTGGCTGCAAGAAAACCGACCAAGAAAGCAGTACTCCCTCTGTCCGATGAAAATTGTATATATAAAAATTTTAGAACAAATTATGAAGTGGAGTAAAAAATGCATTTGAAAGATGCAAGCCATCATCTCTCTCCTCTTTAAGAAGACCCAATGAGCTAACTGAATGTAGACATTAAAAAGACCATGTGTAGAATGTTATTGGTCATCAACCCGACTGTCCTCAAGTAGATCAACCGCCTCCTCCGCTGCTTCCTCTGGCACGGACGCAAGGGGCATAGCAGCGGTCCTTGCCTCGTCAATTGGCGCGTCTGCCGTCCCGCCATACAGGGTGGCCTTGGCCTGCCGGACTTCCACCTTGCGGGCGTCGTCCTGCGCACCCGGTGGCTATGGCTGCAAAAGACGGACCCATCGCGCCCATGGCAGCATCTGCACATTCCCCACTCCTCTGAGGTTCACGCTATCTTCCGGCCTCTACTGGGCACATTGGCGACGGGCGCACCGCAAGTTCTGGGAGGATCACTAGCTCGATGGCGATCCATCTCCGACATCGCTACCGGCCCGGTCCACGCCAGGGGTCTCCAAGCGGCGCCGCAAGTCTCTTTCCGTCGCGCGATGGGTTGCACGCAGCGCCGCTGGATTGCGGACATCCATGGGGCGCTGGGCATCGAGATGGCCCACGCGAAGACGTCTCCCTGGCGCCGCTTGCGCCTTGTGACGCTTCTCGACGAGCCAGACAGCTCTCTGGTCTTTGGACCAGCTCGGCTCCTACTCCGCGAGCTCTGCTACCAAGCTCATTCTGGATCCATCGAAGACCCGCTGGCGTCTCGCTGGCGTACTGGGCTCGCTGCGCATCAAACTATTCATTTGGCTTGCCACCTTTCGCCGTCAGCCGGACGGCAGATCGCCTCGCTGGCCACGACCGCCACCACGAGCCTCTATGCTCGCTTTCTGCGATCAAGAGCCCGAGATCATGCAGCATTTGCTCGCGGGCTGCTCCTTCTCCCGCCAGGTTTGGCACGAGGTACTCTCCTGGTGTCGATCCACCGCCACGATCCCGAGCCACGACGACGCGTTTGCCGACTGGCTCGCCTCTGCCCTTGCGGACTCTCCGCGTTATCTTCGACGCGGGCTCGCCTCCATCGCCATCCTCACTGCTTGGTGGCTCTGGAAGCACCGCAACGGCTGCACCTTCGACGGCGATCGCCCCTCCGTTTGCCGCGCTGTCAACGCGATCAGAGATGAGGCAAGACTATGGGCACGTGCGGGCGCCACGCACTTGGCGCAGATCATCCCGGAGACGTAGCCTTCGGCTAGCAATGGTGGCCGACGCACCACCTATACTTGCGTCCAGGCTAGCCTACCATGCCATCCCTGTGCACATGTTGGCTAGCCTCACCCCTTGTAATATTTGACAAACATGTATGAACTCTTTCTACCTATCAATGCAATGATACGCAAGCCTTTTGCGTATTCGCGAAAAAAGAATGTTCTTGGTCTTGATTATTGTGTGATGCGAGAAAAGCATTATTTTTGCTTTAAAGTGCATTGAGAAGATAGAAATACACTCTTTTGTGGGGAAATTTTAAAGCCAAACGTGGAATTTTGTCATATAAGACCACCTATGCTTTTGTATTAACAGAAAAGACCATATCCAGACCATATTGACAAAAAAGACCACGTACGTTGTGGCGGCAGGTCCGGCAGCTGACACGTGGCACCTGCCGCCACAGCCGGCGGCGGCCGGACCGGCCGCCACAGGCGACGGCGGCAGCTTGCATGTAACAGGTTTCCTGACTCTGCAGCGATTCGCAACGGAACGGAGATGGCATGTGGGCCGTGCCGCCAAAGAAGGTGGCGGCAGCTCGTTTTACTGCGCTAGCTAGCCGCTCGTTGGTTGTTAATTACCAGGAAAGTAGCGCTAGCTAGCCGCTCGTTGAATGCATGCAGCTCTGCTCGTTTTGTTGATTGGCAAGAGTGCGTTGAACGTGGGCCGAGACTGCATGGTGGAGCAGGGAAAGTGTTAGGTTGTTAGCCTAATTGCGAGATTTTTCAGCGCCGAGTGATTAGTTTAATTCTTGCCGATGAATTTGGAGCTGCCGCCACCCTCTATGGCGGCAGGGCCCACCTGGCCTTTTCCATTCTGTTGTGAATCGACGCAGGGACGTAAAATCTGTTACATAGAAGAGCTGCCGCCGGAGGCTGTGGCGGCAGGTCTAGCCGCCGGCTGCTGTGGCGGCAGGTGCCACATGTCGGCTGCCGGACTTGCCGCCACAGTGTACGTGGTCTGTTTTGTCAATATGGTTCGGGTGTGGTCTTTTCTGGCAATATAAATGCGTAGGTGGTCTTATCGGACAAAAAATCGCCAAACGTACACTCTTCGACGGAGGGAGTACGTGGCAACTATTGAGGCACGAGATCAAACCCCACTAAACAGTCGTGTAATCAACACGAAGGGTCAAAGCAGTAGGGGAAGTCAAAGCGGTGGAGTAAATTGTGGCAAACGAAGGGAACAAAACACCCCATCACACGCGTCACTTCTACAACAACCGTAGAAAAAAGTTTAGAAAACCCAGAAAAAATAGATCGCTTCTGGGCCTAGAGTCTTGTTAGCCTCCATCACACGCATCATTTCTACAGCAACCGTAAGAAAATGTTCAGAAAACCAGAAAAATAGATTGCTTCCAAGCCTAGAGTCTTGTTATATGACGGGTAACTACTAGTCGTCGCACCTCAGGTCCCTCTCATGGTAGACAGACTCATCAACTCATCGATCAAAGACGCGAGCAGTCTAGACATGAACCTGACGCCCATGGCCGGCAGCCAGATGTTGCGGTCGATGAGCTGCGCCACGATGAAATTACTGGCCTCGGCCTGGGTCATATTCATGTTGTAGCCCGGCAACCTCAACTTGCCGCCGGCGCCGACGCTAGGGCCCGTGTTTATGTATTCCCGTAGTAGAGCGTGCCGAGCATGGTTGGTTCTCGTCCCACTTGAGCCACCGGGTTGGCACATAGGCTGAGCAAAAGAGGCGACTCCCCCAGGCCCCAAGAGTGAAGGACCCTGATATAAATTAAACTAGTAAACACTATATAATTATACATTACATCTGAAAGATTGTTAAATGCATAAAATAGATTCTTAATTCGAAGGAGCACAAATACACAACGCATACTAATAGTTAGTTTATACCATTCAGAGGCAAACCAATCTGAGTAGCGAAGTTGAGTTTAAATATGTTAGTTTTCCTTTATGATGAATGTCTTAGTATCATAATGGAATTTATGACAACAAGATTTGAATGTTTAAACCAGTGCACAATTTTCATTTGAGAAACCGGTAGAAAATCTCATTTGCATCAAATCAAGTCAAGTGAATCTAGATGAGCATGTCAGATAGTCAAATCTTGCGCAAAATCAATCAACACGTTTGATTCTTCGATGATTCTATTACTGAACCCAATTTGTATGTCACATTTGTTATACTCTAAAAGTTTCTATGAATATGGTTGCCTAATATATACTAGAAATCACTGTTAAAATATTTGTTTGTATGTATGATTTAGAAATATCTACGATGTTATTCACTACTATTAAAAGATATATGAACAAACACACACACACACACACACACACACACACACACACATACACACACACACACACATATATATATATATATATATATTCAAATATATGTCTATACACTATATAGCTATGCAGTGTTAGAAAATTAATTTGAAGCATTTTTTTAACAAGAAAGAGATTTGGTAAGTCATAAAATTTAAATTTTTTAGAACCAATATTTTTATTCATATACATTACAATTGTGTAATAATCAATATATTATTTGAAGACATTCTTATGGGACTGAATAGTAAAAAATGTATTAATCTTTACTCCTTTAAAAGAGCCAGTTGGTGTTGATGGTCCGTCTGCCCTCTTTGATGAGGTGAGAATAAGATAAGAAAATATACAGCAGCAAGAGGAACCGCCATCCAGCCTGTCCATTACGTGGAGCCACCTCGAACTAAAAAAAAAGAATCCAAATCGAGTACTACTATTCTCCCGAAGCACCTGCCAGCACCGGCCTTTCTCCCCCAAAATCTGTCCGCCTCGTCTCTCCCATCGCCTGCTCTCATGGCCTCCACGATCCCGTATCTCTTGCCGCCTCTCTCCTCCCCCGATCCCGAATCTCTTGCCGCCTCTCTCCTCCAATCCCACTCCCCGTTCTTCAGCTCCCTCCCCTCCCTTCAAAATTCAAACTGCGATGCCGCACCGCCATATTACTCCCGGGGTTCCCCATCCCTTATGCTCGCTATTTTCTTCTCTGCCTCCCGGAATACTCGATTTCGCTGCCACCTTTCGCTCGCCGCCGTCAGATCGCTTGGCCGCCCGCCACCGTCGCCAAACGAGGAAACTGCAACCCCTGCCGGCTTGTTCGCCGCTGCGTTGGGGATTGCGTGGAGGCCGCTTACCTGCAGCGCGCTTCGCCGTCTTCGACCGCTCGAGGTCGACCCCGCGGGCAAGCTCGGTCGGGAACTGGCGCCGCTCACGATCGCGCTGACGATTCGTCTTGGTCTGCGCTGCCTTTTCCCCTTCCATCCGAAAGCACACCGGTCACTTCGGACTCACATGCATGCGTCTCCACAAGGTACACCATGTTGGTTCTGAATCAGATTGTTTATAGCTTAGTAGTAAAAATTGCAGTTTATTGTTGAAACAGAACACATCCGCAAATCTACCGGGCCGGCTTACGACAGGCTCCAGCCACGCCGCTACCACCCTCATCGCCGGCCCCTCCCCGCCTCCTCCTCGTTCCCACCAAAAGAACTTCTGGAGCCAGCATCCGCTGATTTGCAGAGGGCTCACCCGCCGGGGCCAGCGACCAAGGTTGCTAACTTCAGAACTTCTCGTAAACAAAGATTCATTTGCAAAATGCCTTGTCCCAGCCAACAGTCTGCTAAAGGAAAAGAAGGTTCTTACCCTGTCCCTTAACGTTTTTCTTATTAAATATATAAACTAAACATTATAGCTGACATTGCAATATTTGTAACAGTGGTAAATGAACATAACAACACAAAGAGCGCTCCAACAGGCTTGGTAATACATGAGCCATCCAACTCAAGAACCTTGAGTGGAACATCCTCAGATGATGAAGATGTTCTAAACGAGTTAGCTGCAAGTTTTCCTACTCACAGTATCCTCACATCGATCAAAGGATTTGAACAAGGAGAGAGCTCGAAGGGTATTGTAATGTTACTGCATATTTTTACATGTCATGCATGCATGAGTTTATTGCAATATCTTGTGGGATTATTGTAGGGCGGAAGCGTTCTCGTGAATCCGCTCGCTATGCTAACCTTACACCAGAACAAAAGCAAGCAAGGCGTGATCGTGACAGAGCGCGCCGTCAATGTTTAGCGCCCGAGGTTAGGGAAGAGATCAACGCTCGCAGGAGAGCACGTAGGAAAAGTTTAACACTTGAAGAAAGGAATGCTGGCCAACGAGCACGCAGGCAACGTTTGACAGCGGAGCAGAGGGAAGTGATGAATGCATGTACAAGAAAACACAGGCAAAGCATAACACCTGAAGAGAGGCAGGCACTGCTCTCTAAACGTAGGATGAGCTATGCATCTAGGCGGGACACACCATGTGCTGAATCCATTGCAGTGCGCTGCCCCGAGGCATGTGGTGCTTCACCAGCAGAAAACCCGTCCTCATACACGCCCACACTCACCATTGGAACTGAGGGTAAGGTTCCCACCCCTGCTCATCTTTTGCTGCCTCGAGAAGTGTTCCATTAGCTACTGTCTAATCTCAAAATGTTAGGTGAACTACAATCATTCGTCAATAACTTAATGGATGAGGACACCATCCTCGATGAGACGATGGACGAGGAGTACTACATTTTCACGGGTGAAGGTAGTTCTACCAAACGTTTTTCGAATTCTTTTTTTATAGTATTGATGCTTCAATGCACTTGATATGAACACCTGCAGCCGGGCATGTTGACGAGGATGTAGATTCTACTGAAGCAGAAGATGCCTCGGTCGTAGGCTCGAGTGTACTTGATCCATACGAGATAGTATACTCAAACATCCTTAATAGCACACACACTTAAGCCTGTCGCAAACTGCAAGCACTGTGGCGCCAAAAAATTCGAGTATGAGACAAAGTCCTTCTGCTGTCAGAATGGTAAAATCAAGTTAGCAAACCCAGAGCCAATTCCAGAACTAATGAGGCTCTGGTCAAGCGCAGATGCATATGCAAGGCATTTTCGTGATAACATTAGGTTCTTTAACTCACACTTTTCCTTCACCACCCTTGGCGTCAACCTTGACAATAACTACACAAATATGCGATCAGGCGTGTACACGTTTCGTGCGCATGGACAGATTTACCACAATATCCATTCATTTGGGTCGAGGGATTCAGGCCCAGACCATCTGCAGTTGTATTTCTACGATGATGATCCCAGCCTACAACATCGCTTTCGGCACTCCCCAGGACTCGACCAGGAGATCATTAGAAAGCTGGTCAACATCCTTAGGGACAACCCCTATTCTCAGACATTCAGGAGTCTCGGCCAGGTCGAGGAACTAGAGGAGTACCGAATATCCTTAAACACTGACCAGAGGTTGGACCAACGGACATATAATGTGCCAGTGTCATCAGAGGTGGCTGCAGTGTGGGTTGAGGGCAATGACCTAATTAGGAAGTTTGACCGCAGCATCATCTTATATGGGAACAACAACAGCAAGTATGCTATACAGCCATATTACGGTTGCTACGACCCCCTCTCATACCCCCTTTTCTTTCCTAGAGGGGAGCTTGGTTGGCATCCAAAGATCCCAAAGGTCGGCGTATCCTTGGATGAGGTATTACAGTCTAATGAAAATGAAAATGACGGATCAGGTTAGCCTTTTGCTATACTTTTGTGTTTTCCCTTAGATCCATACTTCTGATAGCCTAACTTTTCCTCTTTGCTTTTACGTAGAAATGAGTGCTCGATTGTGCGTCTCTGTTAGACAATACTACTGTTATAGATTACAAACACGCCCTGCGATATTCAACCCAATATTACACGGCAAGCGCCTATTTCAGCAGTTTGCAGTCGACATGTATATCAAGGTCGAGGGCACTAGACTAGACTGGGTTAGGAATCACCAGAAAGAGATACGTGCTGACTTGTATAAAGGTATTGTCGAGAGCATCATTGCTGGGGAGAGCCGTGCGGATGCTGTTGGCAAAAGGACAATACTCCCAGGAACATTTCAAGGGGGTGGTAGAGATATGAAACGGAGGCAAATGGATGCAATGGCCCTTGTGCAAAAGTACGGCAAGCCAGACATCTTTCTAACAATGACTTGCAACCCCAACTGGGATGAGATAGTACAGGAGCTTTTGCCTGGTCAAACCCCACAGGACCGCCCCGATCTTATTGTGCGGGTGTTTAGAGCCAAGCTAGAGGACCTAAAGAAGCAACTATTCAAAAAGCACATCCTTGGAAAGGTGATTGCGTATGTCTACGTAGTTGAATTTCAAAAGAGAGGCCTGCCGCATGCTCACTTTCTATTAATCATGGAGTCCAGATGCAAGCTCACGGATCCGGAGCAGTACGACCGCCTCATCTCAGCCGAGCTACCAGACAAGCATAAGTACCCTGAGTTATACGCCATGGTCGTTAAGCATATGATGCATGGCCCTGTGGTGTCCTCGAACCCCAAGAACGTGTGCATGCAGGGTGGTTCTTGCAAAACCGATACCCACGCCCATTCAACTCGAAAGCACTATCCAAGGAAAGGACTCATACCCCGTTTATCGGAGACGAGATGATGGTCGTCGCGCCCAGGTCCGACGAAGAACTCTTGACAACAGGTGGGTTGTGCCATATAACCCTTACCTCCTACGAAGGTACAAGTGCCACATAAACGTGGAAGTGTGTTCTAGCATCAAGGCTGTCAAGTATTTGTACAAATACATATACAAGGGCCATGATCGGGGTTCATTCTCTCTGGACGAGCCTGACAGTAATGGAAACATCGATGAGATCAAGAGATACTTGGATGCTAGGTGGGTTACCCCACCTGAGGCGCTCTGGAGGATATTCGGCTTCAACCTTATCGAGATCTCGCCATCAGTAATGCAATTGCAGCTTCATCTCCCAAACATGCACATGGTCTCATTTTTCGCAAATCAGGACTTAATTGATGTTATCTCCCGGCTGTGGTATATCGAACAATGCTCACCGTGCATATTTTGAAACTAATAGAACTGTCCCAGAGGCCCGAGGAGTGTTATACAAGGATTTTCCGTAAAGGTTGAGATGGAACCTGTGCACAAAGAAGTGGACAAAAAGGAAGCAACGGTTTCAAGTAGGTAGAATTGTGTCACCCATCCAAATTGAGGGGAACGATACTATCTAAGGGTGTTGCTGAACCATGTGGCAGATGCGACATCCTTTGAAGACCTAAGGACGGTCGATGGTGTTGTTTTTCCGAGCTTTCGGGAAGCAGCCGAAAGAAGGGGTCTTATCGAGGCCGACAACACCCTCGAGGAGTGTCTTACTGAGGCCGAGCTATTCCAGATGCCATCCTCCCTCCGGAGGCTTTTTGCAACTATCTTGGTCTTCTGCGAGCCTAGCAGCGTACGTGAGCTGTGGGACAGGCACCTAGAGGCAATGTCAGATGACTACCGACGTTCTCACACGTGCCCACACATGGTGGAACAAATGGTGTTGTTGGATGTTAGGGACATGTTGCATTAGATGGGGAAAGAGATATCATCATTCCCCCTTCCCAACATCGATGAGTCTCATGACATCATCGGGGGTGAGGCTAGAGAGGTCATTGAGGAGTCTACAGTCGAGGTTGACCCGGATCATTTAGCTATGGTATCCTCTCTCAACCAAGAGCAAAGGTACGCCTACGACGAGATATTGTCCTCCGTTGACAGTGGCAACGGAGGCGTCTTTTTCGTTGACGGCCCGGGAGGAACCGGGAAGACTGTGTTTGGTGTTCGTTGACGGCCCGGGAAAAACCTTAAACACAGGCCGGACATGACGCAACGTGCGTTTGGTGTTCGAATTTGTTTCAAATGGCAAGAGGCTGTTTGGTTTGTGTCCTGAAGCAAACTTGCCTGGCCTAACACTTCCCTGAGATCTGCCTGTACTCTGTTTGGTTCGTGCCTGAATAACCTGAAGCTAGCCTGGCGTGGGAATCCAAAGACATTGTTAGCCTGTTGGGAATATGTGAGCGCCATTAGCCTGGCTCAGGCGACCGAGAAATGACGCCTGGGACGTGCCTGAGGCTACTAATCATGCATTGCAGAACAAAATGACAACTAGTACGATGATGTGACTTGTCTAACCCACCACCAGGCCTGGACACGAACCAAACAGGGCCTGCCTGACTAGGCACGAAACTGCAATGTCCCAGGCGCGAGCCAGGGGCTCAAATTATTCAGGCATGTTGGCTCAGACGGCAACCAAATAGCTCCCAAGTCTCGAAGCACTTTTTTCACCACCACCAAACCGATCCAATTTTTTTTCACACAACAGAAACATAATGGAAAAACATGCATGCCAAGTTTCGTTGGTTTCCGACAATTCATGCATTTTCTACGGTTTTCTCGGTGAGAAAACCCTAAAACACAGGCGAACGTGACACAACGTGCAGTCGGTGTCAGATTTCATTCAAATTTTGCATGGGGGGCTGCCAAGGGCATGCCCACATGCTGGCAAAATTTGGTGTCATTTTATGCATGGCAACAAATATACCATGTTCAATCGGGACCGTTCGGGTCTGCCGGTAGGGCAATTCTCGAAGCATATTTTTTTGCCTCCACCAAACGTACCCAAATTTTTTCCACACAATGGCCAGCATTCATGCCAAGTTTCGTTTATTTCTAGCATTTTATGCATTTTTTACTGTTTTTCTGGTGAAAAATCCCTAAAACATAGGACGGTAATGATGCAACGTGCGTTCAGTGTCCAAATTCGTTCAATTTTTATGTGGGGGGATGCCATGGGCATGCCCCCATATGCTGGCAAAATTTGATATCATTTCATGCATGACAACAAATACACCATGTTCAACCGAGGCCATTGGGGTCTACCGGTAGGACAAGTCTCGAAGCACGTTTTTTCATCTTCACCATACGTACCCAAATTGTGTTCCACAGCATGGCCAACATGCATGCCAAGTTTCGTTCATTTTCGACATTCTATGCATTTTCTATGGTTTTCTCGGTGAAAAACCATAAAACCGAGGCCGAGCCTATTGCAACGTGCTCGGTGTTAAAATTTGTTCATCTTTGTGTGGGAGTGGAGCTGCTCCGGTGTTGCCCCAAGCCCCAATGTCGCGTATCCGTCGGTGGTGATGTGTCAATCCTTCAGTAGCCACGCCGACCATGAAGCGAGCAACCTGAAGTGGCTCAACTCCGCCTGCGGCCACGAGAGTCGACGGCCAAGATCGACTGCCGCTGCTGCCGGATCTGGAGCTCACCATGGAGAAGATAAGGGGCGGCGGGGCTGAGGAGGAGAGGGCGACGTTCGACGGTTGGCGGCCCCCGGCTTTTTATAGACGGAGGCTGAGACGGGAGGAGGTTGGAAGGCGCCACATCAGTATGTATGCGGGGCCAGGCGATGCGACGCGGCGACTTAATGACGGGATGGGCGAGTCGGCATATCCGGTAGCGGAAGTGGCGCGGCAGGCGAGGCATCAGCGGGCCAAGGATGCAGCCGTGATTGTCGTCCGGTAGTGTTGAACCGTCACATATGCTCGCAACACAAATATCAGGGCCCCGGTGCAGACGTAAATCAAAAATAAATCATGACTGCCCCACGATAAAAAAACAAAACACGTAGAGTGTCTCGTTACCTGCATGCCGCCGTAGTGGCTAGCTCACATTTGCTAATGCAACCTGAGCAAGTGGTTGCTGGTTCTCCTCTGCAGGAGCCGTTTTTTTGACTTCTTCAAAAACAAATCGAGGCCGGCGCTCACGTAAAAGAACAAATTGCACCATCCATCCCGGATGAAAAAAAAAACGCCTCACACTGTGGACGTAAAAACACATATATGTAGTGCGGGTCACTTTTACAAATACGATCATCATACCCTTATTATTGAAAGGGTATCGGATAATCTAAACCGTTCATGTATTTAAGGGAATCTACCGAAGCAGAAGTGGATGCTGGAACCAACACAACGGCGAGCTGCAAACCGGCTGCCTCAGGTGATGGAACCAGCGAACTCTGGTGCTGCTACCGGCTTGTCGGATGCTAGAAATAGCACGACGGCAAACTGCAACTGGCGGCAGTGCTGCTACAAGCGTTGGGGCGCACAACTACAAGGAACGAGACGGAATGCTACTAGTGACGAGGTGAAATGTTGGAACCAGCCTGGCGTAATTTTTATTGGAGTTAATTGCATGTTAGTACCACACTTCAGTACCTACTCATGGATTGGTACCACTACTCAAAAGTTTTACAGTTCAGTATCAACTCAGGGTCTAAGTGCTGCAAAACGGTCAAAGTCATGTATAAATAGTGTATTGACGCTGTATCTGACCGGCGGGACCGCTGGCAGGTGCTGATGTGGCATGTTCTTTTGCAAAAAAGACCCTTAGTTTATATTTAATCGCGTATATACCCCTTGTTTGGCGGAAAAAGGTCCGGCCGAAAATAAACAAATATTCACGCGCGCGCACCAGCCGGGATTCGAACCGACGACCAGGCGTACGGCGCGCGGTCGCTACCGCTGTGCTACAACATACACCGTGGTGAATGTACTACGCGTTTGTCTATATTATTGTCATTCAGTTTTTTTATAAAATAACATCTTTTAATTCCACCGCGCGAGCCCGCCGGGATTCTGTAACCCACGCCGATACGTTCGCACCGCGAGCTCTGCCGCCACTGCATCCTGCACGTCTTTTTAGTCCGAGCCGTTCCATTTTTGTGTGTATATGTTTGTTTTCCACATTTCGTTTATCTCTTTTCTGGTCGTGTTTATTCTTCGACCCCTACGTTGTGTGTGTGTCATATATTAAAAAAATATACATATATATACAATGTATATTAAAAACTGTTTAATATATATAGGATGAACTTTTTATAATACAAAAAAAGTTCATAGTATTTAAGAAAATGTTCAATATATATAGTAAACAATGTGATGGACATTTTTTCATATACGATACGCTTTTATACGATGAACTTTTTAATATATTGCAATGAACATATTTTTAAATATGCAATGAGATAAAAATTTTTTAATATCATAAAAATATTTTTAGTGTCGTATAACGTTCAATACAAAATATTTAATATAAACATATTTTAGTATCGCATAAAAAATAGCAATGTTTAAGAATTCACCCGATTAATCAGTTAACGGGCCAGTTAATCGCTACTCACAGCATGGCCGAGTCGAATAACACCTATTCGCCGCATTAACTTGTCAAGCTGATTAATTGGCCAGTTAGACCGTAATCAGTTATTATGGCGATTAATCCCTGCTGGCCCATTAACGAGTGGACAAACAAAGACCAATTTTTTTGCCAGTAACCCCTTCCAGCCCCACCCCGCTCCTTAATAGTTAGAATTAATAATTTTACCTCCTCTCTATGCTTTTCATATGTGTACAACAACATATTTTGGTATACTACATAGCTGGGAGCATAAGAGTATGGAATAATACATAAAAAAAATTCTAGATATATGTTGGCAAGTTCCTATTCAATCTACCGACTAATGGCCGGCCGATTAATCCAGTTAATAGGACGATTCACCGATTAATCCCTACTCCTAAACCGACCGAGCAACTACCAGTTAACGATTTCTTGAACATTGAAAAATGGAATAGCCCAAAGTATAAAAAGTTACACGCGTGCTATATGAAGCAAATTTTGCAGTAGTGCAGCGGCAGGGAGTGCGCGGATTCGAATACGTGTAGTATTTTTTATTTTTTTAGTGCCCTACGAAAAACGGAACTGTCGAAAGTATAAAAAGTCGTACGCGTGCTAGTTGACGCAACCGATCGGCGAGTGTTCGATTAGCTGTGGGCGAGCGCACGTTTAAACTTTTATTTTGTATTTTGTAAAATACAAAAACAAACAAATATATAAAAAGACATACGCGTGCAACTGCACACAATAGGTGTTGTAGCGCAGCGGTACCGAGCGCTCTGTGCGAAAGGCTGGTCGCGGGTTCGAATCCCGGCTGGCGCGCCCGTTCATATTTTTTGTCGGCACGACCCTTGCCTGGCTAAGCAGGGATACGCGATTAAATAAAAACTCAGGGTCTTTTCCGCAAAAAAAATGCCATGTCAGAAGCTGACAGTGGGGCCTGTTGGTCAGATACAGCGTCAATACACTGTTATACACGATTTAGACTGTTTTGCAACAATTAGGCCCTGAGTTAGTACTGAACTGTAAAATTTTTAATAGCGCGTGTTCATATTTTTTGTCGGCACGACCCTTGCCTGGCTAAGCAGGGATACGCGATTAAATAAAAACTCAGGGTCTTTTTTCGCAAAAAATGCCATGTCAGAAGCTGACAGTGGGGCCTGTTGGTCGATACAGCGTCAATACACTGTTATACACGATTTAGACTGTTTTGCAACAATTAGGCCCCGAGTTAGTACTGAAGCTGTAAAATTTTTAATAGCGGCGTGTTCATATTTTTTTGTCGGCACGACCCTTGCCTGGCTAAGCAGGGATACGCGATTAAATAAAAACTCAGGTTCTTTTTCGCAAAAAAAATGCCACGTCAGCACCTGACAGTGGGGCCTGTTGGTCAGATACATCGTCAATACATTGTTATACACGATTTAGACTGTTTTGCAACAATTAGGCCCTGAGTTAGTACTGAACTGTAAATTTTTTAATAGTGGTACCAATCCGTGAGTGAGTAGGTGCTGAAGTGTGGTACCAACGTGCAATTAACTCTTTTTACTGGAACCAAAGAAACTAGTGACAAGGTGAAATGTTGGAATCAGCATGGAGAAATGCTACGACTGGCGTAATTTTTACTGGAACCAAAAAAAGTAGAGGCTTCAACCAGTACTTGAAAAATGGTATGACCGGCAACGACAAAAGACAACTGGGCTTTGAAAAAAGTGACAAGTAGATACGGGTAGCTGGAGGATGGCCACCGCGCAACCGCAAAAGGCTGCAACCGGCAGCGAGAAAGCACAATCGGCTTCTGATAAAGATTCAAACAGAGAACGACTAGCTAACAATGGCGAGCGGCGACGACGGAGCTACGTGGCGGTGCACTGGGTGCTGCGAAGGGCGTGCGGCGAGCTATGATGGCGACTGGTGGCGATGCCGGAACCCGCATATGGTGGTGCTGCAACCCGGGGATGGAAGACACGTCGAGCTGCAAAGGCATGCAGATGGATGGATTTCTTTTCTACAGGCTCAGCGGAACTGCATCCGGTGAGCTACGGCGGCGAGCCGGCGAGTGGCGCCATGGAGCTTCAAGCGCGATGCCGCGGGTGCGAGCAAGCATCGGGATGAAGAAGAGGACGTGCGTAGAGGATGCAACTAGCCAAATCATGCGGTCACGAATCTGTACATGGCGCGGCTGCGCGGCGTCCGGTCTAAATTTGGGCCAGCGCACCTGCGCGATGGAAAGCCCAGTTATTCTCACTAAATATAGTTAGGTCAAGTGGGCTAAAGGTGGGACGCCCATGTGGTGTCCCACTTGCAGTTTGAGTCGGCGGGGATAGCTTTGGAGCTGGCAGCGCGTGTGCTGTTCGTGGTGGGTGATCGCTGCAGCGGGGTATCACCATCTCTGTTATCGGTGCCGACGCTGGATTTTTTGCTGCCCTCCATCTTGATGATTCACCGCTTGCTTCCAGGCTATTCGGCCTCATCACCTCCACCTTGTCCCTGAGAGAGCAACACGACGACGAAGAGGTCGAGATGAAATGGGCAGCCATCGAGCGGCTGCCCACCTGGGACAGGCTCCATACCTCGACCCCTCTCCACGCCAGCGCCAATGCCGACGGCGCTCGTCCACTGGAGCCGGTCGACGCAGGCCGACTAGGGGCGGCGGACTGGCAGGAGCAGGTTACGCCTGCTTCGCCGCCAGCGCCACTGGATGGACATGCGTGCGGCAGTCGATGGTGGAGGTCTTGTGGCGGAACCTGCGCGTCGATGCCGAGTGCCAGGTCGTCGATGGCAAGCCGCTCCTCAACTCCGCCATCTCCAAGCTCTCGGTAAGTAATTTTGTTCTCTTCTGTACTACCACTCACCTCACCACCTGTTCGCTCAAATGCCTCCATTGCCATCTGCAACTGCTCACCACCATGATGGGCTTCAACCATATAACAAAGAAAGGATGAAGGATCCACATCCTCAAAGATGTCACCGACATCCTCAAACCATCCTGATGAGTTTCCTTCCTTCTAGAGTGAGGTAAAAGCTGTTCATGAGGAGACATAGATTAGACTAGGAAATATTCTGGCTTATCTTGTACTTCAAGTAGATCATGTACTCATATATATATATGTCCACGAGGCTCAAGCAATACAATGAACTATTCCACCAAATCCCTCTCTCCCCTCTAGCATGGTATCACTTTCCGGGTTCTAAACCCTAGCCCCCGCCGCTTCCGCACCCGCGCGCCGCCCCCGGGCGGTCGGCCTCCATGACCGCCGTCGGGGGCTGCGCCGCCCGTATCTAGGGTTCGTCCGCCGGTCGTGTTGACCGGCTGCTCTAGAGAGTCTTTTTTCCGAGCCCTTGCTCCGGGTTTCCTCTCTTCCGCCGGTCATCTTGATCGGCATTTACTTTTTGGTTTTCCGATCTAAGATCGGTTTGCGTCGCCGGCCGCCGCCGTCGACCCTACGCGCTTCTACTTCAACTTCGGCATCGACTACATCGGTGTCTTCTCCGACACGCTGGCCTTGCGTGATGCGGCGGCCCGTAATGGCCGTCCGTCGGCGCATCCGTCCATCCTCGTTATGCGCCGTCCGTCATCGCCTTGATCTGATCTGGACTTCTCCACCGAGCCGTATCCATCCTGCTCGGCGCGTCCTGCACCGGTGCAGCGCGTTGGCCCTGGTCTCACGCGGCGTCACCTCATCCGTCACGCGCTAGTGCTGCACTGGTCCAGCGCGGAGCTCCATCGCTCTTGCGGTTGCATGGCATGTGCTGGCCATTGGCACTTGTACACTTGCACCTCGTGCTTGGGTCGTGGCACATGCGCCCACCATCCGTGTGCTGCACGTGTGTTACCCGGTGGCATAGCTTCTGTCACTTCCGGCCGCGCGACCTACTCCAAGCAGCTACCTCGACTTCATTTTTGCGGACGTTTGGACTGATCACCTGAGCGTACGCGATCCGTTTCATCCGTGCCATCCGACTGATCTGGCTCATTAGTTGCGCGCGCCTCCGAAAATCCCATGAAGATTGTTTTGAGTTCAGCGCGCCCCCCACTGATTGAGCAACAGGCTGCCACTGCATCGCCCCATCGGGCCGCAGCGCCGCCGCACCGTGGTTCTTCTTCCGGCTGCACCGACCCGCGTCACCGCTGCGTCGCCCCTCCGACATGGCGTACAGCTCGTGTTGGTCCCTCGTCAACGCATGCCTGGTGCTGGCAACATCGATGTGTGCCTTCGTCCAAGACGTGTCCCCGGGCCTGGCAAGCCTGGTGTGGCGCTTCGTCAACTGCGTCTTCGTCCGTCTACGCATGCCCGGTGCTGGAAACACCGGTGCGTGCCTTCGTCCACGATGTGTCCCCAGGCTTGGCAAACCCGCCGCGACGTGTCGTCAACAACATCTTCTTCCCGGCGCACCACTCGTTCGACACCACTGCGCCCATGCTAACTCGGCGCCACCTTGCGCCCGCGGCTCCTCGGCGACTTCCTCGACACTAGCCACCCCGACTCGACATCGACCACGGCATTCTTCGCACGGCTACCTCGACCACGGCTCCACCACCCACGCTCTCGGCTACATCGACAAATGGCATAAAGGGCTACCGCCTTGCTTGAGCAACCTCGTCGGTTGCCACTCGATACCACGACTCGCGATCGTCATTATTCTGTTGTGGGGGTGTCCGTCGGCTTGCCTTCGGATTCTTCTCCAGTCTCACCATCTGCGTCGCTACCGTTGTGACCGCGGGGATGTCGAGTATAATGTTTATTAGGAAAGACGAGATAGACTAGGATTTGTTCTGACTTGTCTTGTACTTCAAGTAGATCATTGTACTCCTATATATATGCCCATGAGGCTCAAGCAATACAATGAACTATTCCACCAAATCCCTCTCTCCCTTCTAACAAAAGCACCACAGTTCCTAGAACTTGTCTAGCATGTAATTATTTAGTCCTAGAACTTGCAAAAGTGAACTCTTTAGTCCTAGTACTATATATCCATGTACTTGCTGATGACATTCCCTCTTTCCTTCCTTCCTCATCATCACTATGTGTGCACATGCAGGATGACCCTTCTCCTTGGACCCCCAGGCTGTGGCAAAACCACCCTTTTGCTAGCACTTGCTGGAAAGCTAACAAAAATCTAAGGTATCCCCGTACCCATCATCTAATGTTATTCCACTTTTTCCACCACCGCATGTACTTGGTCATTCATATAATGGTCTGAAATTGCACACTAAAAACAGAGAGAATACTGTATGCCGTGTATTTCAATACTACTGTACTTCCTTTACTAACATACCATGTATGTATGTGTGCGTGCGTAGGTAACACGAGAACTTGACTACAATGGTGTCAAGCTGCAAAATTTTGTTCCATAAAAGACAACATCTTACATTGGTCAGTATGATCTTCATATCCCTGAGATGACTGTCACGGAGGCGCTCCACTTCTCTGCAAGATTCCAGGGTATTGGCAGAAGAGCAGGCGATTTTTCTTTTCCGGGTACTTGGATAACTAAAAGTTTTCCAGGGACAATAGGCAACTAACTAATTGAAGCAAATGCCCCAAAGTCATAAAGACCTTGATTTTAGGATATTAATTATCCACTCTATCTACTAAACCAAGTGCTCTCAATTTATTGTGTAGAATAGAAATCATGAAGGAAGTCATTAGATGCTTCGAGTTCGGCTGCTCCTCCTTTGCCGGTCTTTGCCCGGCGACGTATGTGTTTTTGGCCTTTCCTTCTATGGTGATTCACATTGGGTTGGTTCAGTGTTGCTGTGTTGCCGTTGCATTACCCGCGGGCTTTTGTTATGGTAGGATTGTTCGTCTTGGGATACGATGGTGGTTGTGGATCTTGTGTTCCTGATTCTCTCGGTCGGTTTGTTTTGCCTGCAGTGTTGTGACTAGGTGGCGAGGAACAGAGAACCAAACGGGCAGACCATGCAGGAGTGAAGATGATGACCTTTGCTGACCTGCTTACGCCCCAACTGGCATCTCCTTAGTTATCTTTCTCGGTTCCAGTAACCTGCTATCATTTACTTTCCGCCTACGCTTGACTTGCTGAATCCTATTCACTGATTAATGGAACCGGGCGGGCGCTCTGTTTATCTAAAAAATATAGAACCACACTATAGTGTCTAAAATGTTTCCGACAATGAAGAAATTATCATTAAGAACTATTTCTTTGAGCGATGATTATTATCTGCTGCTACTAGGCTTAGTTTGGTTGTATGTTTTGCTTACCTAAACCACACAATTGTATTTGTTTCCTGCAATTTTAATTCCTAATTATGTATCATGACAAATCAGCATGCCAAGCAAAAAGTGGCTCAACTTAGCCACTAAGACATATAACTTTGAGATATCTATAACTTCAGTGCAAACTCCCTTCTGTGTACCTACAAAAGAAAGTGCGGACGAAACTACTTTTGAGCAGAAAGGTGAATTTATATTGGACATGCTCTACTTATTTTAAGCTTTGTGGTGTTGTGAAGGAAATGTAGTAAAGAGGGAATATATCCTTTCCCTGCACCAGCATAGGATAAAAGTGTGCCAGATTTGTGGCATAAGGTAGTGACGAATAGTGAAATCCTCGCTGGGGAGGTAGGATCTTCATTTTTGTGAAAGAATCTCCTCTTCTAACCGCTTTATCAACTCATATTTAGATCCATCTGGATCAGGTAATTTTACATATGGTTTTCTTAGTCAAGCTGATAAAATAGGCTATGTGGAATTGTGGATGGAAGGTTGAAAGATTGTTTGCTTGTGCCATAAATAAGTGTTATGTCACATGATAACTAGATAATTTCTACCTCACCTGTCAATCAATATGCAAGTTTTCTACAAGAATGAGATGACACTTGAAGTACAAGCTATGAAATCTGCTAAGTTGAGATATCAGATACCTACGTTAATAAATTAGGAGATCCTAACTAGCTAATTCATAAATCACCATTCACCGGGCTTGTGACATTGAAGGCCTCCCTGTAGATTATTATATTGAAGTTAGTTTTTCATTTGGTGAAGTTTGTTTGTGGATGCATGCATCGTCCAGATGCAGAGGCTGGAGGTCCTCCTCCTTTTCTAAAAAAATTAAAAAATTGGTGAACATTGCATTTGCAGCGACCTGCAACATTGACACTTATGATAACTAATGAGTTATACAAAGCATTTTACAATTGGGCAGGTCTATGTAGCGGCCGGCTGCTTGCTGGCCTTCGCGAGCGGCCGGTAATTTATAGAAAGTGTTTTGTCCCCTTGTGCTGATTAGGAAAGATTCCTCTAATTCCAACTAGTTAAACAAGAAATAGCCAATGAACATGCGTATTAAATGATCCACATGCATCCGTTGCACCTTCTTTTACTGCATGGGCATGGATGACTTTCTACCATTTAATTTATGATTTACAAAATTAAAAAAACCATAACTTTCAAACCGTGCATCGAAATTAAGATTCGTTTTCACTGTTGGAATCCTCGCGACATGCTCTTCGAAACTAGATCCCGCATGGATATGTTTTGATGAATTTTTTTTTTGTGCAACTTAGTCCCTCATTTTGTGCAACTGACTAGAAGCAATGTGCAACTAGCTGACAGTGGATGTGCAACTTTCCGCCTACCCCGTGGACATGCAGTTTTCACTGATGTCACCTCCACCCCCTCAAACTACCCCTTCCAGTGACATGTGCAACTTCGTCTATTGCTCAGACCAGTTGCCTAGTACTTGATGTGCAACTTTCCCCTGCATGTGGATGTGCTTGCACTGTTTGCTGCATCCACCAACTACCTAGCAGTGGATGTGCAACTCCGAATATTGACACGACCAACTGTCTAACAGGGATGTGCAACTTTTCATCGCACCCCCATGGATGTGTAGTTTTCCCTTCTTGCAACCGGTCCAAATCACCCCTGCTAGTGAGATTTGCAACTTCGACGCCCTGTCTATATGCAACTTTTCACTATCCTCGTGAATGTGGAACACCATCCAACTATCCTTGCATGTGAGATGTGCAACTTCGTATGTTTTTTTAGCCAACTGCATAGCAAGCTATGTGCAACTCCGTTTGTTGCCCCCGCCAACCGAAACTACATATCTACAAGTAGGGAGAGGAAAGAGTTGCACATCGGCAAGTAGATAGTTGGCTTGAACAACATACTAAGTTGCACATATCGCTGGTAGGGGAGGTGGTGCAGGGTGTGCCAACAAATAGGCATCCACAAGTAGGAAGGATGGTTGCACATCTACTACAAGGTGGTTGGTCAAGGTAGTAGACTACTTGCACATCGCAAAAGTCGGTTGTTATGGTTGCTATGTTGTAGCCTCATCGGACGTTGGATCATGCAGCTTTAAAATTGGTTTTAAAAAAAGTTGCACCATGCAGTACTAAAGTTGCACCATGCAATACTAAAGTTGCACCATATAGCCCCAAAGTTGGCATCGAAAAAATTTCGTCGAAATATACCCATGCGGGATCTAGTTTTGAAAGATCTCATCGCGAGGATTCCAATGGTGAAAACGCATTTGAATTCGGACGCGCAGTTTGAAAGATATAGCTTTTTGAATTTTTGAAAACCCGAAATAAATGCAGATGGATTTGTCTTTCTACAACTAAAGGAGCAGTGTGAACGCATTGCCAAGCCTACATGCACTAGCAGACAAATAAATTAACGCATGCACTAGCAGACAAACCCGAAATAAATTAACGTTTGGTTTAAAAAGTGCACGTGCACCATGAAGTAATTAGGTTTACAATTGTCTATCAGTACAACTTCAGGATGATGGCTTCCCAGTAATTCTGAAACTAAATAACTAGGAGCAGGACTGTAGGAAATATACCAGCATTGTGTAGGTTAGATTAGAAAAGTGAAATAGATTCTCTTAGTACTTACTGTCCATTCCTTTTGAATATGAGTTACCAACATGACTTCTTTTTTGCCCGCGCATCCTTTAATTCACTAAGGTCTCTCGGATTGGAGCGCTCCCAGGGTCGATTACATCGATTGATTTCCGTGGTTTATCTCGACTTTGACCAGGTTGTCCGCTGGGTGGGTCCTTTTGATCAGCAGTTTTTTTAGCAACCGATAGGAGCGCTGCCTTATCATTAAGAAGTGGTAAATATGTACATGTTGACATGTTTTTGGAAAGAACGGTTACATTGCCGGAAACCCCACAAATCACACCCTAACACCACATGCGAATTACTCCTGGTTGTGGAATACTCTTGGTCGAAACGCTAATTCCCTCTACCTGATGTCCTCGAAGGTGAGATGAACCACCTCGATGTACGCGTGCCGTTGAAGATGCGGCGGTTTTGTCCCTTCCAGGCATTCCACATGATGTAGATTAGGTAGCCGCTGAGGCGCCTCTTTTGACCATCATCCAAATGTCGCACACATCCCTCCCACCATGCGTCGGCCGAGGGTGAGTTGGATGCCATTACCGAGTGAAAATCTCATGGCGGACCAGCAGTCGGATTACCGAAGTGAATGGGCAGTCCAGACATTGGTGGAGGCAGTCTCCAGGGCCCTAAGGCAGAGCTGACACACGGGGTCGTGCGGAAACCTCGCACCGCCAGGCGGTCGGCCGTGAGGATCTTGTTGTGAAGGACGAGCCAAGAGAAAAGTCTGCACTTTGTCTCAGCATGGCTCGCCAGATCTTGTCAGTCAAGAATGGCAACGTGTAGGCAGAACTAGCCGAATATTCGCCGCTGCTCAGGCCTGCATAATCTAGCCACCGTGGTCAGCAGTGTGGGCGTGCGGGTCGGTGTGTCGTTGGAATGCTGGGCCTCAGCCTTGCGGCGTGGCGGCCGGGAGCCGTGTCGACTGTCGAGCAGCCATGTTTGCCCGACGTGGCAGGCTTGGAGTTGTGCACGTAACCCTTTGTACTTTTTGATTGAACATGTAAAGCTACAGTGTGCAAGTAGCAATCTTGGTTTGTTGGGACCCACCCCACCCCCGCGTCGCCCGCGTCTGGCGACACGGGGGGAAACCCTTGCTCCCCTCCGCCACCAGTACGCCCGCTGCGCCGCCGCCGGAGGGACGGCCGGTGAAGCCGTGCCGCACCCGGGGATGGCGGCGGCGGGCGATTCGTTCTCGCACCGGCACCCCTTGCCGCAGTCCCTCTCCTCCGTCGCGCCTCGCATCGTTGCGGCTGGTCGGCGGCGTGGCGGCTGCCGAGCCTAGGTTGGCTGCGGTGTGTGTGGCGACGCGCTCGCCCCGCCCTTTGCGGCCGAGACCTCCTCCCGCCGACCCCAGATCGATCTGGCGCGTCATGATTCCCTCCCCATCGAGCCGCTTGCACCACGCCCCGCCATCACCTTTCGTGGCGGCGCTGCGCCGCGTGTTCCTCCCGTCGCCTCTGCCACCCTTGGTGCAGCCCCCTTCTTCTTCTTGTCCGTTGGGTTGGGCAAGGCCCTTGGGGAGTTGGTCGGGCTCGGTCCTGCCTTACCGGCAAAGCCACCCTCCTTCCTCGACGGCGTCTCTTCCGAGCTACGGTGGCGACCCTCGCCAGGTGTGGTCACGGCGATCCTCGACCCGATCCGGTGTAGTTTTCACGATGGACCTTTGTCGACACCGCTCGATCTGGCGTCCATGGACTGCGTTCTCCAAAGGTGTCCTTGGTACGCGGCGTCCTTCATCGGTGCGGTTTCGGCCCGGTGCAGACAGGCTGCGCCCTTCGGCCTCGGTTCGACGGAGTTCGGGTGGCTTCGCCTCGGCAAAGACGGATCCGCGTTCTCTTCCGGCTCCGGATTCTTTGGTTGCGGCTGCCTTCCTTCCATCCGCGTCGGCTCTCTACACCGCTGCCTCTCCGATCCCGTCCACCTACGAGTCATGTCGGCTCCAAAGCTTGTGTTTTGGTTGGCGGCAGGTGCAGCCCCACCCCCTTCCTAGATTTCAGTCGATTTGCAGGTTGGCTCCGGCATCTTCGAATCTTGATCTGGTGGCTTTGGGATCGCTCGGACTCAGGCCAGGCGAAATCCATGCTCGGCTTGCCGTCTTTGGCGGCAACGGCAGCTTCGCGGGTGTCGTTTTCCTTCCTGGAGGCGCTGCCAAGGCCTTTATCTGTGCCCCTCTACGAGCATCAGGGGAAACCCTAGGTCCGGTTCACCGGATCGGATGGCGGCGGCGTCACGACGTTGTTCCCCCTTCTTGAAGGCGTCATCTTGCTCGCTCGTGGTGTCCCCGGTGTTGGATTTAAAGATGTTTGACGTCCTGCTGCTTCGGTCTGCTCCTCTAGTTTTAGGCTTGGTGGGTTTAGTTGTGTTCTTTACTCTGTTCGGGCTGAGCACCCTGTCCCTCTATGCTCCGGGCACCATGTTCATGCCTCTTTGCGTTCATGTCATGAGTGTACCCCTTGTTGTACTTATTCTTCTCTTTCTATCAATGAAAAGATACGCAAGCTTTGCGTATTCGCGAAAAAAACCCTTTGTACTTTGGGCATTTCTCCTCGACCAGCTGGCAGATGCTGAGGCCTTCCCGGCCAAAGACGACGTTGACCCAGCAACATCCATGTCTCTGTGAGCGTAGTGCTTCCCTTATCACGTGATCAGACGACGACATGCTTCCTCTTAGGCTCTTATTATCAAATGCTTCAAGCCTTCAATTACTAAGGCCCTCCGTTTTTATTCTGAGTGTGGACAATTTCATGCATTGAGGTGATCTTAGCTCTCCACTCTTAATCTTGGTTTGGACATTTTCATACACACAGGCGATTTTACTTCTCGATGTTACCCATCTTTATGTGATCTCTATCCATTGAGTAATGGAGTAGTTGAAAATAATGGTGCCTAATTGCCTAAGCTGCAACCATTGAGTTCTGAACGAGGCATGCTTCGGTACAACCCCCCCCCCCCCCACAACACACACACACCCCACAAAAAGCAGCGTATAAGGGCAATATGATCATTTCATCAACCCGTATACCCATCTGCATGTGACACATACGAGGCATCGTACCCACTTATTATCGAACTTCAAAAAATAGTGTAGGCGTCCTGAATCAAGCTCATGACCTCTTGATCTAAGCAGAACCACACTAACCAACTAGGACATTCTAATGCTTGTGCCAATTTACTTCTTTTTTTCTTCTACATCGGATCGTGGCTAGCTGGCCCACTTGTTGAACTGGTCCTTTTATCACTATTTCTTTTCCGTTTTTTGCTTATTTCATTTCATTTTTTTTTCCTTTTTTCATTTCTTTTTTATTTTTCAAAAATGCTGAAACATGCTCACATAAAAAAATCAAACACTTTTAAAATTTCTTAGCATCACTTAAATAGAAAATAAAAATGAAAATATATCAATCAGCGACCGGTTTATTGTTTGTTTTTTGTTTCTTTTCCATTCTTGTTGTTTTTGTTTTCTTTTTCTTTTTCAAAAACTGCACACGTGAGTATAATGGACCCATATTTTTTGACGCACTAGCATCACCATGCCAAGATGCATTTTCTAGGGTTATTCCCGGCGAAAAAAAACCCTAAAACACTAGCCGAACGTGACGCAATGTGCGTTCAGTGTCCGAATTCCTTCAAATTTTCCATGATATAATGGACCCAATTTTTCTGACACACTAGTATCACCATGCAAGCATCCATGATAAATTTCGTTGATTT
This sequence comes from Aegilops bicornis, assembly GCA_021605145.1. Lineage (NCBI taxonomy): Eukaryota > Viridiplantae > Streptophyta > Magnoliopsida > Poales > Poaceae > Aegilops > Aegilops bicornis. The sequence continues at coordinate 750,322,728 of CM038670.1, read as the reverse complement.
ATTACATTTTATGCATTTTCTAGGTTTATTCGGTGAAAAAACCCTAAAACACTAGCGAACATGACGTAGCGATGCGTTCGATTGTCTGAATTCCTTCAAATTTTTCATGAAGGCCTGCCATGAGTATGCCCACATGCAGGTGCCATTTCGTACATGGCAAGAAGCATACCATGTTGAATGGTGGTGGTTCGGGTAGGCCGGTTGGGTAAGTCTGGATGCATTTTTTTCGCACAACAATAAAATGGACCCAAATTTTTTCCACACACTAGAATCATCATGTCAAGCATCTATAATAAATTTCATTGAGTTCTGACATTATATGCATTTTCTAGGGTTTCCCCGGTGAAAAAAACCCTAAAACACTAGCCAAATGTGATGCAATGTGCGTTCGGTGTCCGAATTCCTTCAAATTTTGCATGGTGGCCCTCCATGATCATGCCCACATGCTGGCAAAATTTGGTGTCATTTCATGCATGGAAAGAAGCACACCATGTTCAAACGTTGGTGGTTCGGGTAGGCCGGTAGGGCAAGTCTGGATGCACTTTTTCAATAAATAAAATGGACCCAAATTTTTTCCACACACTAGCATTACCATGTCAAGCATTCATGATAAATTTCATTGATTTATGACATTTTTTGCAATTTCTAGGGTTTTTGCGGTGAAAAAACCCCAAAACACTAGCCGAATGTGATGCAACGTGTGTTTGGTGCCCGAATTCCTTCAATTTTTTCATGGAGACCTGCCATGAGCATGCCCACATGCTGGCAAAATTTGTTGTCATTTCGTGCATGTCAAGAAGCACATCATGTTCTAAGGTGATGGTTCGAATAGGCCAGTAGGGCTAGACTTTTGTTATTTGCAATTTCTGTCATTGTCAATCAACATGGATATTTTCTTAATGCGAATTATTTCTTCAAATTTGTCAACAATTTTAGAATTTTAAATTGTGTAAGAAACTTTTATAAACATTAACACATTTTTCCAAAAAAATAATAAATTTCCAAATATTGATGTTGTAGACAAATTTCAAACCACATAATTTCTAGAAAATTATCATGATTTTTAAAACAAAACATTTATCAAATTTATTAACAAAAAAAATTCAAAATAGGAACATTTTTTAAATTCCATTTATTTTTATAATTTGTAAAACATATGTGAAAACAATAACATTTTTTAGTATTAAAAAAATGTTTCTAAATTTAAAATAGGTTTTAAAATGAATAATAAAGTTCAAAATGGAAAAAATGAAAGTAACGAAAAATGAAAAAAACAGAATAGAAAAAAGATACGCTGACGCCTTGCCCAACGGGCCGATGGCATCGTTCCGTCGGGTGCCTGTTGGTCCGGCTCAAACATTCGTCTATTTAAAAATGTTCATCAATTTTGAAAAAGAATTTTTATGAATTTGAACAAAATTACGGGATTTTATAAAACAAGTGTAAATGTTGAAAGAGTTCCTGGATATGGAAAAAAGTTCATGAATTTGAAAACAAAGTTTAGTAATTTAGGAAAATGTTCACGAGTTTAAATGGGAAAAAATTCGGGTAGGGCAGAAGGTTACGTCTCAGAGTACATTTTTTTGATATTGTCCAAATGGACCAAAAAAATTCTAGGGCCTATCACCAATTCACCATTCCAAGGCACCATGCCAAGTTTTTGTGATTTTGACAATTCTGCATTTTCAAATAATGTTAGTGCTTTCAAAATTTATTTGGAATATACTCCCTCCGTCCCGTAATGTAAGACGTTTTTTGATACTATGATAGTGTCAAAAAACATCTTACATTTGGGACGGAGGGAGTAGAAAATAATCATATATTCATTTTTCTACACAAATACAAAAGATGTTCACGGAAATTTAAAATAAGTTGGTTTCAAAATTTTGTTTTTCTGATTTTTTTCTTGAAATTTCAAATTACATAGTGTTTTTCAAAAAATGTTCGGTTCAAAATTTTGTTCTCTATTTTTAAAATATGTTCGTGTTATGGCATTCTGAGCAATTTTGAAAGACACGACCAATTTTTTGACATATCTGTTCAGTTTTTGTAAAATGTGAACATTTGTACATTATAAACAAAATTTTAAAACGCGAACATTTTATTAAATTTCAAACAATATTTTATAAGCTTGAGCATTTTTTGAAAAATAATAGAAAAAACGAAAAATAAATAGTGATAAAAGGACCGACTTAAAAATGGATCGGCCCAGCCGTGAACTGAATTAGAAGAAAACAAAAAAAAAAGTAAATATCCACAAGCATTAGAATGTCCTAGTTGGTTAGTGTGGTCCACCTTTGACCTAGAGGTCCTGATTTTGATTCACGTTTCTTGCACCTCTTTTTTTCTTTTAAAAAGAAAGTGAAACAGTTGATGGCGCCGCGAGAACAAAAAAAGCCGTGTATCTGTGCGGGTGAAAAGACTATCCTTCCCTTTATTATGAAGGGGTATAGAGAGATCTCAGTCGTCAATGTGTTTAGGTGAGGTGTACCCAAGCAAAAGTGATTTTGAATATTTACGATAAAAAGTCCTTTCATGCACTGAATTGTTTGTGCTTTGTGAATTTTCAAGCACTGAATTGAAGTGTGAATATGTAGCAGAATAATATTTAGTGTGCAGTATGAAAATGAGTATTGAATTCCATATACGTGAAATGTAGGATATGAATTGTAGATTGTTCCGCTTTAGATAAACATGGAGAAACTAATACCTTAATATGCAATTGATGGTTTGGTACTTGGAGGATGTTTGTCTGGATATCTTTGGTAACCCATCTACATGATAACAATGCAGGTGTATACTTCAACAGTGGATCAGATAACTCTGTTGAATTTGTTTAACAAGTTATCGTGATGAAATATTTTTGTACAAAGCGGTTAATTGAAGCTATCTTTGAAGATGTACTGCCTTTTCAAGTGGATTCTATGTTGATGAAATGCCTTGAAGGTCCAATAAAAAGCCTTGATTGTTATTCGCGATGCACATCACCTACTACTCACATGGAAGGATTGGTGAAGTGATCTTGTGTATATTTGGTTAGCAGATCAATAGCCTTTTGTTTGTTACTTAAATTTAATTCATTGTATAAACTCTGAAGAAAGAAAAACGGGGACCATGCCAAGATTTTCAAATAAGAACAAGTTCTATTTTGTAGTTCTATTGAGTTCCTCCATGAGGAAAACTAATTCACGTTTCTCCATAGCACTAGCTACGTGCTTAACATGCATGACCTATCAAGTAATAGATGTAAAACGAGCTTCCTCAACAGCGACAACAGAGAACTAAACTCATATTGTTGGGGAACGTAGTAATTTCAAAAAAAATCCTACGCACACACAGGATCATGGTGATGCATAGCAACGAGAGGGGGGAGTGTTGTCCACGTTGTCGGTGTCAAAACCGGAGGATCTCGGGTAGGGGGTCCCGATCTGTGCGTCAAGGCTGATGGTAACAGGAAGCAAGGGACACAGATGTTTACCCAGGTTCGGGCCCTCTCGATGGAGGTAAAACCCTACTTCATGCTTGATTAATATTGATGATATGGGTAGTACAAGAGTAGATCTACCACGAGATCGTAGAGGCTATACCCTAAGAGCTAGCCTATGATGGTATGATTGTAATTGTGACCGGCCTCCTAAGGACCAACCTCTCCAGTTTATATAGACACCGGAGAGGGCTAGGGTTTATATGGAGTCGGTTACAAGGAAGGAAATATAATATCTGGATCGCCAAGCTTGCCTTCCACGCAAAGGAAAGTCCCATCCGGACACGGGCCGAAGTCTTGAGTCTTGTATCTTCACGCTTCAATAGTCCGGACGTTGTACAGTCCGGCTGTCCGGATACCCCTAATCCAGACTCCTCGGTAGCCCCTGAACCAGGCTTCAATGACGATGAGTCCGTGGCCTTGATCTTGTCTTCGGCATTGCAGGACGGGTTCCTCCTTCGAATACTCCAAGGTAATTATCGAACAATTAAACCGTGTCCGGATCCACAAGATGGTCTTCGTATGGCATAAACTTGATCTGCTGGCAGTCTTCGCGCATCGTGGCCTGGTCCAACGCGAACCAGCGTTTCTTACCCCATAACGACTCACATTACGAGGCAGTTTTACTGGCACATCCCATCGGGGCAGGGATCGTATTCCACTTATTACGGGATTTTCCATCAATATGAGCACGCGTGACCCCACGACGGCTGTTGGTATAACCCGTGTGTTTTTAGATAAGCCTCAAACGGTCACACCGGGGACTCTTGATATTCACCCTCTTTATAAAAGGGGTCGAGACCTACGCCTCTTTTTTCATCTTCATCGCGCCTTCTCGCACCTCGAGTTCTAACACCCAAAACCTAAGCTCCACCCCTCCGGAATCCTCCAATATGTCCGGATCTGACCCTCAAGGCGGTGGGTGGCCTCCTCGATTGAAGAGAAGGACATTGCAAAGCTTCAGGGAGGTCGGATACACGACCGCAGATATCCCAAGACAGCTCCCCGCTCCGGTGGCAGGTCATCCCTATGCCGGAGCCCAACGAGTGTGTCGTTTTCGTCCCGCACTTCCTCCATGATGCAGGTTTCACCTCGATCCCTTCGTGAGGGGGCTCATGTTCTATTATGGGTTGGATTTTCACGATCCGCCCCCAACGCTATCCTCCATATCTTGTCGTTTATTATCGGTATGCGAGGCTTTTCTCCATGTCGCCCCACACTTGGCTTATGGCTCAAGACCTTCAATGTGACGCGAAGATGATCGAGGGGAGACATGTGGAGTCTTGAGGGTGCCGTAATAAGCGAGGAACAATGATGCCCGTGGCGGAGGGTTCCTTCCCGAAGTATCCGATGTATGGCGGCGGAGGTGGTTTTATGTCACGGCTCCTAGGGGCACAAAGTGGGTGGCTGCCCCGAGTTTCGTTCGGGCCCTCCGTCACGGTTGGCGTCTTGGATGCACGTAGGCGGAATTGGGGACCGGTGATATACCAAAGATCGCGGAATCGTGATCCGGGAGCTTCTTGCAAGGGACATTAATCTTGTCAAGATAATGCAAGTAATGTTGATCCGGCGGATGTTGCCATGCCAACGTCGGCCTCTCCGGATGTGGGAGTTCAATCCGGAGGGTCGCGGACCGTCAAGCACTTCTTGACTGAAGCCCGAAGAGATGTGCAAATTATTCTTCAGACGGAAAGTAAAGTGTCCGGACACCACCGAGGATGCGGGCCTAAGCTGCAATCGCCTAGATATCCAAGTAAGTAAACTTGATACCGGACACCATGTTTTGTATATGTTATGATTGTTTATTCTAAAAATCATCCGCGTCCAGGAATGGCTCAGCAAGGCCGAGAGAATTAGGTGTCCGGCGCCACTTCCCGAAGGTTCGCCCGCCCCCACCATGGCCAAGATGCTTGACCAAGTACTCAGCAGGATGCCCCCGGGGAAAGACAAGGGGAAGGATGAAGAATCCGAACCCCACACGCTACACATCCGAACCGGGGGAATTGTTACCTCCCCTAAGGAGGATAGTCAGGAAGGGAAGGCTAAGGCCTCCTCCCCGCGCGGGAAGAAGAGGGCCGCCTCCGAATACTCGGAGACGGAGATGCCCAAACCCGGGAAAAGGATAACACTCAGGGGCTCGCCTCTAACGGGCACCCTCACCGCATCGTGCCCACCAACCAGACCCAGCCCTCCACCGAGCTGTAAGTTAATTTTTAATTGAAGGTACTGTGTTCCTCCTAGATTAATAACCAGGATTCATCTTTCGCTTGATCCGGCTAGCAGCCCTTCTCAACAGAGTTCGTCTTCGGGGATCTTCCTCCGGAGATGATGGAGAGCGAGACCCCACCCACCTCTCCGGCTCATGAAGCGGGCGACACCGAGGTGTCACGGAGGAGTCGAGATCTGCCAAGGCGGAAGCCAATCGTCGGCCCCGAGCCCGGAGCATTTGGCTCCACGGAGTGAGAAGCGATGGGAAGGGTCCCAAGATAGCATTCGATGTCCGACCGGACATCTTGTGCCAGACCTCTTTGGAGCGAATCATGCTCTCGGAGGAGCACCGCTCATTAATGAGCGAGGTGCTCAAGAAGATTTAAATCCGCTTCAAGCGGGTTTGAATGAAGCATTTGCAAGTCTGCTCAGAGGCTTTGAGGTATGTAACGAAGAATACATTGTTTTTGGCTGTGAGGCACGTGTTAGGTGTGCTCCATATAGATAGTAGCCCCTGAGACTCTGGTTTCCCGCCCTAGGGGGCAAACGGGGATCATAAATCAATGATTGCACTATAAATTTGTGCAGGTACCTGTGAGTCCGGCCGCCGACCAGTCCGTGGAAGTTTCCGAACTGACGGGCAGATTCGATCGATTGATGCCGATATCACGCCGGTGAGCAAGCGGCTAGACAAGTCACAAGGTATGTGCTCTGTCTTCCTTTGTATAGGAAAATATGGAGGCGGCATGATATTAATGTAATATGTTCGGACTGCAGATGGTGCTTCAGCCGTGGAGGCCTCGAGCAGTAACTTGTTCAAGCCAAGGAACAAGCTCGGGTTAGCAATGCGGCTGCCCTAAAAGGCGACCGAGGCGAGAGCCGAACAAGCGACTTATCGCCCGAATTGAAGAAAAGATGGCAAAATGGCTATTGAGTTAAAAAAATGCCGCTGACGCAGTATGAGCTCCTTGAAAGGGAGCATAAGGATAGCAGCCGAGCTGGACAAGGCACGCAATGCCACCAAGGAAATACGGACCGAGCTCGGTGTGCGCCGGAGGAGCTTCAACAGCCGGTAAAATCGTGGTCGGAGATTCCTACTTGCATGACGAAGTTTTTCGATCCAAGTATGCTCCTGGATGGGCGGCTGGAAGTCCTGCGACGGCGTGTCTGGATTTGGCAAAGAGTACGGCCGACGCTGCCAAGTTCTTCGAGGGTCGGGGTGATAAGGAAGTGGAGAAGCTTTTACGGTCACAATTCAATGCTCCCACCGCCTACCGCTGCCATTAAATGAAAAGATGGCTCATTGTGGCGGAGCTTCTGAGCTGTCCGGTCTTGCAATGCGATGCGTGATAGACCATCTTTGGCCTGAAGGGCTTAAGCCGGACAGTTACTTTGGCTTGGTGCAGCAATTCCTTGGGGCCGTGCCTCGGATCAATGCCATGAGGAGGTCGGCGTGCATAGAGGGTGCACGGATGGCTCTTGCCCGCGTTAAAGCTTATTGGATGGATATGGAAGCCAATATTATAGCGACCCAAGATCCAGCGGGGTCCAATATCCGGCCGAGCACTACTTGGCGCAGGTCACAGAAGGTGCCCGCCTCATAGAGGCGCAATGCTCGAAGAATGTATTATTCGAGTGATAAATCGGGTTATTGTAAGAACAATGTTATTCTGATTATAAGGCTATATTTATACTTTTTGCCCGAAAGTATTGTTGTGTCCCCTGTGCGGCCGTTTACACACACACAGACACACACACACACAGACACACACACACAGACACACACACACACACACACACACACACACACACACACACACATATATATATATATATATATATATATATATATATATATATATGCGTGTAATCCGAAAGATAGCGATCGTTGGCTTTCACCCCACATAAACAATGCGGGGTGTTCGCAAAAAATATGCATAATCACACTTGATCCAACGTCTTGGTCCATGAAGGAGGTGATCGCATCGTCGAACTAGGCAACCGGACTATATAGCTGTAACACTTTCGCTAGCCATGGGAATTAATGTTGGGGCTACTATGTAGCCCTGGTACATTTCAGCGTGCATCCGAATACGCGGCGTGTGTACATGACCGGCAACGGTCCTTCGTTAACGCGGAGGAATCCTAAAGATTCCGATAAGTCTTCGAGTGGTTGAACAGTCTCTACATGTATCATGACGATCAGTTTTGGCTTTCTCTATTGAGGTGCTTGTCCCGAATAACCAGGCACAATCGCAGTAGTTCTCCTTTGGGCACCTTAGCCGATAGTAACGGAACGTAAGGCAGCGAACCCAGGAGCCGGGCAAACCCAACATTTGACCAAAGACATGATTCGGAGCTGCTGCATATAAGGCCAAACTCGTGACGCCGAACGCTCCCGTGGGTATTCGGACTTTATAATAGTCGATGGGCTCAAGAATGCCCATTCGTTATAAACCCTGTTTTTCCAGGTACGTGCATTAATCTGTCGTGGCGAGATGCCAAAAACGGCAGTATCCTCTATGGTATGGAACCCATGGGATGGTTAAACAACAAGGGGCAATAAAAAGGTTTACACAGGGGCTTAATCTAAAAAGAAACCTGTTGAACGGGGCCCTACTGCACGTCTGCGTCTTTGTCTTCTTTGTGCCGTATCCTGGAAGGGTATCGCGCGAACGTTGTCTGTGGAAAAAAAGGAAAACTCGTAGAAGAGTACAACGTGAGTATGAGGTGGATAATAAGAGTGTAGGATGTTGGCCTGTCCATAAGGTTGAGCCAACTGTGGGACTGTGTTAAATATTTATAGCCCCTGGTGTCCACCATGGGATTATATATACGGTGCCCTGGTTCAATTTTATCCGGCGACCGGAGTCGTCTAGCCGAGTTCTGTGGCCTTTAATGACCAGTCATGTTTTCTTATGTTGGAGGTCGCTTATAGTCCGGCCGCGAGGGCCGTCGCGTGTTCTTCACAAGGCGCGAGCGCCTGTTAGTCCGCTTAACGGTGATGACGCCCACGTGGACCGGGCATCTTAAGTGTAAGGTAGCCATAGTGCGGCAATGCGTTGAAGCGGGCGAAGGCCGTTCTTCCGAACCGCGTGATAGTCGCTTTGGAAGGGTGCGATGATGAAGAGTAGTTTTTCCGCTTCGGAGTTGCTGGCGGGCGAATGTTACCTCCAGTGCGACGGAGCCCCTGCTGAGGGCTTCAACGCCTGGTATCACCCCTTCAAAGGTGGTGTTGCTTTGGTTAATTCTGGATGGGTCTATCCCCATCCTGCGGATAGTGTCCTCATATATTAAATTGAGACTGCTGCCGCCGTCCATAAGGACGCGGGTGAGACGGTATCCGTCGATTATCGGGTCAAGCACCAAGGCTTTTGATCCTTCGCGCCGAATACTAGTTCGGTTATCCAAGTTATCGAAAGTGATCGGATAAGGCATCCAGTGGTTAGGCGTGAGGACGATGGGCTCTATGTCGATCGCGTCTCTATGCGCGCGTTCGTGCCTCCTCATGGATGTGTGAGTCGCGTGGATCATGTTCACTGTTTGAACCTCTGGCGGGAATTTTTCTGTCCTTCAGTGTTCGGCTAGCGGGGTTCATCCTCGTCTTCACTTGGTGTTTCCCTTTCCTTGTGTTCGGCATTTAATTTGCCGGCCTGCTTGAAGACCCAGCACTCTCTGTGCGTGTGGTTTGCAGGTTTGTCAGGGGTGCCATGAATTTGGCATAGTCTATCTAGGACTCTATTCAGACCGGAAGGTCCCTCTTTGCTGCCTTTAGATGGCTTGTTTTGCTGATTAGGTCGAGAGCCCCCAAATCCGGCATTAACCGTCGTGTTATCCGGGCTCTCTTCCTTGTTTTGGCGTTTGTTTTTATGACGCCGTGGCTTCCCATTGCCATCCCTTATTTCATATGTGATGGGGTCGCTGGTGCCTTTACTGGGCTAGCTTGACTATCTTCTCCAGCCAAAGCGGGTCATGAGGCTTGTTAGGGCTGCCATTGTCCTTGGTTTTTCTTGGCCAAGGTGTCTGGCGAGCCACTCGTCACGGATGCTGTGTTTGAATGCTGCTAAGGCTTCGGCATCCGGACAGTCAACAATTTGATTCTTTTTAGTGAGGAATCTGTTCCAAAACTTGCGGGCGGATTCTCCGGGCTGTTGGACTATGTGACTTAAGTCGTCAGCATCCGGGGGCTGGACATAGGTCCCTTGAAAGTTGGCCCTGAAAGCGTCCTCGAGTTCCTCCCAGCTCCCAATTGAATTTTCGGGGAGGCCTTTCAACCAGTGACGAGTTGGTCCCTTTAGCTTGAGGGGGAGGTATTTGATGGCGTGAAGGTCATCCCCACGAGCCATATGTATGTGCAGGATAAAGTCCTCGATCCGGACTTCGGTCTGTCGTTCCGTCGTATGCCTCTATGTTCACAGGTTTAAAGCCCTGTGGAAATTCATGGTCCAGTACTTCATTAGTAAAGCACAGGGGGTGAGCAGCCCCTCTGTATCTGAACGTGGTGTGGCATGTCGTCGGCTGTTGTTGTGCCCGGTCTTTATTCCGGACTGGTATTTGATTGGCGTAATCGTTTTGACGACCGTGGTCCTTCGCCGGGGTGCGTCCTATAGATCCATAAATGGACCTGGCCGATCCAGCTTTCTTATTCAGGTGTTCATGTGAATCGGTAGCCGCTTTGTTGCGGTTATGAAGTGGTACAGCTTCGTCGTCAAATTCCGGCAGTAGCTTGCATTTTGGATAGCTCTTTGTATGGCGATCATCGCCGTATCTTTCTTCAGTGTCTAGCACTTTATTCCATCTACGGCTGAGCGTTTCCTGTGCGGCCTTGGGCCGTTGCTTCTGCTTCCTTAGGCTTCTTGCGGTGGCCATGAGCTTTCGGTGGAGGTTATCTTGTTCCACGTGTTTTTTCGGGATTGCATCATTATCCGGACCATTTTCCTGAGCTGGTTCGTTTTGATGACCTCGTCCGTTGGGATCATTGTCCTCAGGCGTCTACTCCGAACTGTGTTCGGGGTGACCTGGTTCGTCATGCTCCATCGCTGGGTCCGTGTGGTCGTTGTTGCCTTCGGAGTTGATTGCAGTGTCGATCCCTCCGGTGCTCTTGTCACTATTTTTATTCTTTGGACTTAGAACGGCGTCTGCGCCGTCGCTTTGGATTTTGTCCGGGGGCTTTATCGTTCGGATTGTCGCCTTTGTCCTCTTTGGTCGTATCCTCCATGTTTATGTCGTGTGACGAGGGGTAAGTCCGGCGCCCCATAGATTTTGAATCTCCTCCGGCATCGTCGTCTATACCGTCGATGTCTTCGGAGTCGAAGTCAGGAATGTCGGTTAAATCATCGATCGTGGCTATGAAGTGGGTGGTGGGTGGCGGCGAATTTCTTCGTCACCGCTTCCCACTCGAACCGGACATAGTTTGGCCTGTAAATTTCTGTCAAAGAGAGAGTCTTCAATGAGTTTAGCATGTCGCCAAAGGGCGAGTGCTGAAAGATGTCCGCGGCGGTGAACTCCATTACCGGAGCCCAACCTGGCTCGGGAGTGCGCGGACCGGACTCAACATCCGGATACGAATCCGGGGGTCCAGAGTCATAGGCCACCGTAAAGGTAAGGCCCGTGTTCGGCTCCATCGCCGATAAGTGTGCGACTGCGGTGGGGTCCAGCCCTCCGCCCCTGTGCAACGCGGCATGGTCCGGATTTAAATCCGAGGCTACTGCGGGGGCGGTACCCCGAGCTTTGTCCGACATCAGGCCTAAGCCGTGCTCGTCGTGACTGTCCGGTGCTCCTGGGAGGAAAGTATCGCCCTGGACAGTGTCTTCAATGATGATTGAAGGGGCCATCGAGCCTGACGGCGATGGCACAAAGGAACTTTCAATGAAAGCACAAATGTCAGTGTCAAAACCGGCGGATCTCGGGTAGGGGGTCCCGATCTGTGCGTCAAGGCTGATGGTAACAGGAAGCAAGGGACACAGATGTTTACCCAGGTTCGGGCCCTCTCGATGTTGGTAAAACCCTACTTCCTGCTTGATTAATATTGATGATATGGGTAGTACAAGAGTAGATCTAGCACGAGATCGTAGAGGCTAAACCCTAAGAGCTAGCCTATGATGGTATGATTGTAATTGTGATCGGCCTCCTAAGGACCAACCTCTCCGGTTTATATAGACACCGGAGAGGGCTAGGGTTTACATGGAGTCGGTTACAAGGAAGGAAATATAATATCCGGATCGCCAGGCTTGCCTTCCACGCGAAGGAAAGTCCCATCCGGACACGGGCCGAAGTCTTGAGTCTTGTATCTTCACGTTTCAATAGTCCGGACATTGTACACAGTCCGGCTGTCTGGATACCCCCTAATCCAGGACTCCCTCACACGTACCCTCGAAGACCGAAAGCGGAAGCATTAACACAACGCGGTTGATGTAGTCATACGTCTTCACAATCCAACCGATCAAGTACCGAACGTACGACACCTCCGAGTTCAGCACACGTTCAGCTCGATGACGTCCCTCGAACTCCGATCCAGCCGAGCTTTGAGGGAGAGTTCTGTCACCACGACGGCGTGGTGATGACGATGATGTTCTACCGACGTAGGGCTTCGCTTAAGCACCGCTACGATATTATCGAGGTGGATTATGGTGGAGGGGGGCACCGCACACGGCTAAGAGATCAATTGTTGTGTCTATGGGGTGCCCCCCTGCCCCCGTATATAAAGGAGCAAGGGAGGGAGAGGCGGCCGGCCAGGAGGAGGCGCGCCAGGAGGAGTCCTACTCCCACCGGGAGTAGGACTCCCTCCCTTCCTAGTTGGAGTAGGAGAAGGGGGAAGGAGGAGGGAGAGAGGAAGGAAAGGGGGCGCCCCCCCCCCTCCTTGTCCAATTCGGACTAGAGGGGGAGGGGGCGCGCGGCCTGCCCTGGCCGCCCCTCCTCTTCTCCACTAAGGCCCATGTAGGCCCATTAAACCCCCAGGTGTTCCGGTAACCCCTTGCATGCTGCGGTATATATCCGAGAACCCCCGGAACCATTCCGGTGTCCGAATATAGTCGTCCAATATATCAATCTTCATGTATCGACCATTTCGAGACTCTTCGTCATGTCTGTGATCACATCCGGGACTCCGAACTAAATTCGGTACATCAAAACACATAAACTCATAATATAACCGTCATCAAACTTTAAGCGTGCGGACCCTACGGGTTCGAGAACTATGTAGACATGACCGAGACACATCTCCGGTCAATAACCAATAGCGGAACCTGGATGCTCATATTGGCTCCCACATATTCTACGAAGATCTTTATCGGTCGAGACCACATAACAACATACGTTGTTCCCTTTGTCATCGGTATGTTACTTGCCCGAGATTCGATCGTCGGGATCTCAATACCTAGTTCAATCTCGTCACCGGCAAGTCTCTTTACTCATTTCATAATACATCATCCCACAACTAACTCATTAGTTGCTATGCTTGCAAGGCTTAAGTGATGTGCATTACTGAGTGGGCCCAGAGATACATCGGAGTGACAAATCCTAATCTCGAAATACGCCAACCCAACAAGTACCTTTGGAGACACCTGTAGAGCACCTTTATAATCACCCAGTTACGTTGTGACTTTTGGTAGCACACAAAGTGTTCCTCCGGTAAACGGGAGTTGCATAATCTCATAGTCATAGGAACATGTATAAGTCATGAAGAAAGCAATAGCAACATACTAAACGATCGAGTGCTAAGCTAACGGAATGGGTCAAGTCAATCACATCATTCTCCTAATGATGTGATCCGTTAATCAAATGACAACTCAAGTCAATAGCTAGGAAACATAACCATCTTTGATCAACGAGCTAGTCAAGTAGAGGCATACTAGTGACACTGCTTGTCTATGTATTCACACAAGTATTATGTTTCCGGTTAATACAATTCTAGCATGAATAATAAACATTTGTCATGATACAAGGAAATAAATAATAACTTTATTATTGCCTCTAGGGCATATTTCCTTGATCTCCCACTTGTACTAGAGTCAATAATCTAGATTACACAAGAATGATTCTAACACCCATGGAGCCTTGGTGCTGATCATGTTTTGCTCGTGGAAGAGGCTTAGTCAATGGGTCTGCAACATTCAGATCCGTATGTATCTTGCAAATTTCTATGTCCCCCACCTGGACTAAATCCCGGATGGAGTTGAAGCGTCTCTTGATGTGCTTGGTTCTCTTCTGAAATCCGGATTCCTTTGCCAAGGCAATTTCACCAGTATTGTCACAAAAGATTTTTATTGGACCCGATGCACTAGGTATGACAACTAGATCGGATATGAACTCCTTCATGCAGACTCCTTCATTTGCTGCTTCCGAAGCAGCTATGTACTCCGCTTCACACGTAGATCCTGCCACGACGCTTTGTTTAGAACTGCACCAACTGACAGCTCCACCGTTCAATGTGTAAACACGTATTCGGTTTGCGATTTAGAATCGTTGCGAATCGGTGTCAAAGCTTGCATCAACGTAACCATTTACGATGAGCTCTTTGTCACCTCCATAAATGAGAAACATATCCTTAGTCCTTTTCGTGTATTTCAGGATGTTCTTGACCGCTGTCCGTGATCCACTCTGGATTACTTTGGTACCTCCTGCTAAACTTATAGCAAGGCACACATCAGTCTGGTACACAGGCGTTGCATACATGATAGAGCCTATGGTTTGAAGCATAGGGAACATCTTTCATCTTCTCTCTATCTTCTGCAGTTGTCGGGCATTGAGTCTTACTCAACTTCACACCTTGTAACACAGGCAAGAACCCTTTCTTTGCTTGATCCATTTTGAACTTCTTCAAAACTTTGTCAAGGTATGTGCTTTGTGAAAGTCCAATTAAGCGCCTTGATCTATCTCTATAGATCTTGATGCCCAATATATAAGCAGCTTCACCGAGGTCCTTCATTGAAAAACTCTTATTCAAGTATCCCTTTATGCTATCCAGAAATTCTATATCATTTCCAATCAGCAATATGTCATCCACATATAATATCGAAATGCTACAGAGCTCCGCTCACTTTCTTGTAAATACAGTGCTTCTCCAAAAGTCTCAGATAAAACCAAATGCTTTGATCACACTATCAAAGCGTTTATTCCAACTCCGAGAGGCTTGCACCAGTCCATAAATGGATCGCTAGAGCTTGCACACTTTGTGAGCTCCCTTTGGATCGACAAAACCTTCCGGCTGCATCATATACAACTCTTCTTCCAGAAATCCATTCAGGAATGCAGTTTTGACATCCATCTGCCAAATTTCATAATCATGAAATGCGGCAATTGCTAACATGATTCGGACAGACTTAAGCATCGCTACGGGTGAGAAAGTCTCATCTTAGTCAATCCCTTGAACTTGTCGAAAACCTTTCGCAACAAGTCGAGCTTTATAGACAGTAACATTACCGTCAGCGTTAGTCTTCTTCTTGAAGATCCATTTATTCTCAATGGCTTGCTGATCATCTGGCAAGTCAACCAAAGTCCACACTTTGTTCTCATACATGGATCCCATCTCAGATTTCATGGCCTCGAGCCATTTTGTGAAATCTGGGTTCACCATCGCTTCTTCATAGTTCGTAGGTTCGTCATGGTCTAGTAACATAACCTCCAGAACAGGATTACCGTACCACTCTGGTGCGGATCTTACTCTGGTTGACCTACGAGGTTCAGTAGCAACTTGATCTGAAGTTTCATGATCATCATCATTAACTTCCTCATTAATTGGTGTAGGTGTCACAGGAACCGGTTTCTGTGATGAACTACTTTCCAATAAGGGAGCAGGTACAGTTACCTCACCAAGTTCTACTTTCCTCCCACTCAGTTCTTTCGAGAGAAACTCCTTCTCTAGAAAGATTCCAAATTTAGCAACAAAAGTCTTGCCTTCGGATCTGTGATAGAAGGTATACCCAACAGTTTCCTTTGGGTATCCTATGAAGACACATTTCTCCGATTTGGGTTCGAGCTTATCAGGTTGAAGCTTTTTCACATAAGCATCGCAGCCCCAAACTTTAAGAAACGACAACTTTGGTTTCTTGCCTAACCATAGTTCATAAGGCGTCATCTCAACGGATTTAGTGTTGGGGAACGTTGCAGAAAATTAAAATTTTCCTACGGTTTCACCAAGATCCATCTATGAGTTCATCTAGCAACGAGTCATGGGAGAGTGGTTGCATCTACATACCACTTGTAGATCGCGTGCGGAAGCGTTCAATGGAACGGGATGATGGAGTCGACTACCGTGATTCCGGATCACCGATGACCTAGTGTCGAACGGACAAAGACCTCCGCTGCTCAACACACGCAGACGGAGCGGATGACGCCTCCTCCTTCTTGATCCAGCAAGGGGAAGGAGAGGTTGATGATGATCCAAGAAGACGACGGGCGTGGTGGTGGATGCAGCAGAACTCCGGCAGGGCTTCGCTAAGCAACTACGGAGGAGGAGGAGGTGTAGCAGGAGGAGGGAGGCGCCAAGGCTTATTGGTGCGGCTTCCCTCCCTCCCTCCCTTTATATAGGTGCAAGAGAGAGGGGAGGCGAGCCTTGCCCCTTCCTCCAAGGAAGGGTGCGGCCAAGGGGGAGGAGTCCATCTCCCCAAGGCACCCCTGAGGTGCCTTCCCCCTTTAGGACTCTCCCCTCTCTTGTCTCTCTTGGCGCATGGGCCTCTAGGGGCTGGTGCCGTTGGCCCATATAGGCCAAGGCGCACCCCCTACAGCCCATGTGGCCCCCCTTGGGGCAGGTGGACCCCTGGTGGAACCCCCGGACCCCTTTCGGCACTCCCTACAATACCGATAACGCCAAACTTTTCCTACACCAAAATAAGACTTCCCATATATAAATCTTTACCTCCGGACCATTCCGAACTCCTCGTGACGTCCGGGATCTCATCCGGACTCGAACAACATTCGGTTTGCTGCATACTCATATTCATACAACCCTAGCGCCACCGAACCTTAAGTGTAGACCCTACGGGTTCGGGAGACATGCGTACATGACCGAGACGGCTCTCGGGCAATAACCAACAACGGGATCCGGATACCCATGTTGGCTCCCACATGCTCCTCGATGATCTCATCGGTTGAACCACGATGTCGAGGATTCAAACAACCTCGTATACAATTCCCTTTATCAATCGGTATTTTACTTGCCCGAGATTCAATCGTTGGTATCCCAATACCTCGTTCAATCTCGCACTCGCAAGTCACTTTACTCGCATCAGTAATGCATGATCCCGTGACCAAACACTTGGTCACTTTGAGCTCATTATGATGATGCACTACCGAGTGGGCCCAGTGATACCTCTCCGCCATACACGGAGTGACAAATCCCAGTCTCGATCCGTGTCAACCCAATGTACACTTTCGGAGATACCTGTAATGCACCTTTATAGTCACCTAGTTATGTTGTGATGTTTGGTACACCCAAAGCACTCCTACGGTATCCGGGAGTTACACGATCTCATGGTCTAAGGAAGAGATACTTGACATTGGAAAAGCTCTAGCAAAACGAACTACACGATCTTGTGCTATGCTTAGGATTGTCTTGTCCATCACATCATTCTCCTAATGATGTGATCCCGTTATCAACGACATCCAATGTCCATAGTCAGGAAACCATGACTATCTGCTGATCAACGAGCTAGTCAACTAGAGGCTCACTAGGGACATATTGTGGTCTATGTATTCACACGTGTATTACGATTTCCGGATAATACAATTATAGCATGAATAAAAGACAATTATCATGAACAAGGAAATATAATGATAATACTTTTATTATTGCCTCTAGGGCATATTTCCAACAGTCTCCCACTTGCACTAGAGTCAATAATCTAGTTACATTGTGATGAATCGAACACCCATAGAGTTCTCGGGTGTTGATCATGTTTTGCCCATGAAGAGAAGAGTTTAGTCAACGGATCTGCGACATTCAGATCCGTATGCACTTTGCAAATTTCTATGTCCCCATCTTGAACATTTTCACGAATGGAGTTGAAGCGACGCTTGATGTGCTCGGTCTTCTTGTGAAACCTGGGCTCCTTGTCAAGTGCAATAGCTCCAAAGTGTTGTCACAGAAGAGTTTGATCGGCTCCGACGCATTGGGTATGACTCCTAGGTCGGTGATGAACTCCTTCACCCAAATTGCTTCATGTGCTGCCTTCGAGGCTGCCATGTACTCCGCTTTCACATGTAGATCCCGCCACGACGCTCGCTTGCAGTTGCACCAGCCATCGCTTCCACCATTCAACATATACACGTATCCGGTTTGTGACTTTGAGTCATCCAGATCTGTGTCGGAAGCTAAGCGCCGACGTAACCCTTCTGACGAGCTCTTCGTCACCTCCATAAACGAGAAACATGTCCTTTTTCCTTTTCATGTACTTAAGGATATTCTTGACAGCTGTACATTGTTCCTTGCCGGGATTACTTTGGTACCTACCTACCAAACTTACGACAAGGTTTACATCAGGTCTGGTACACAGCTTGGCATACAGAATAGATCCTATGGCTGAGGCATAGGGATGACACTCATCTCTTCTTTATCTTTTGTCAGGTCGGGCATTGAGCTGAGCTCAATTTCACACCTTGCAAAACAGGCAAGAACCCTTTCTTGACTGATCAATTTTGAACTTCTTCAAAATCTTATCAAGGTATGTGCTTTGTGAAAGACCTATGAGGCGTCTCGATCTATCCCTATAGATTTTGATGCCTAATATGTAAGCAGCTTCTCCAAGGTCCTTCATTGAGAAACTCTTATTCAAGTAGGCCTTAATGCTGTCCAAAAGTTCTATATCATTTCCCATCAAAAGTATGTCATCTACATATAATATGAGAAATGCTTTCTGAGCTCCCACTCACTTTCTTGTAAACGCAGGCTTCTCCATAAGTCTCAAGATAAACCCAAACGCTTTGATCATCTCATCAAAGCGAATGTTCCAACTCCGAGATGCTTGCACCAGCCCATAAATGGATCGCTTGGAGCTTGCATACCTTGTTAGCATTCTTAGGATCGACAAAACCTTCCGCTGTATCATATACAGCTCTTCCTTAAGATAACCGTTAAGGAATGCCGTTTGACGTCCATCCGCCATATCTCATAATCATAGTATGCGTCAATTGCTAACATGATTCGGACGGACTTAAGCTTCGCTAAGGGAGAGAAAGTCTCATCGTAGTCAATCCCTTGAACTTGTCGATAACCGTTAGCGACAAGTGGAGCTTTATAGATGGTAACATTACCATCCGCGTCCGTCTTCTTCTTAAAGATCCATTTGTTTTCTATCGCTCGCCGATCATCGGGCAAGTCCACAAAGTCCATACTTTGTTTTCATACATGGATCCTATCTCGGATTGCATGGCTTCAAGCCATTTGTTGGAATCTGGCCCGCCATCGCTTATTCATAGTTCAAGGTTCACCGTTGTCTAACAACATGATTTCCAAGACAGGGTTGCCGTACCACTCGTGCGGAACGTGTCCCTAGTGGACCTCACGAAGTTCAAGAGCAACTTGATCCGAAGTACCTTTATCATCATCATTAATTTCCTCTCCTGTCGGTTTAGGCACCACAGTTACATTTTCCTGAGCTGCACTACTTTCGGGTTCAAGAGGTAGTACTTCATCGAAGTTCTACTTTCCTCCCACTTACTCCTTTCGAGAGAAACTCCTTTTCCGTAAAGGATCCGTTCTTGGCAACAAAGATCTTGCCTTCGGATCTAAGGTAGAAGGTATACCCAATGGTTTCCTTTAGGGTATCCTATGAAGACGCATTTTTCCGACTTGGGTTCGAAGCTTTTCAGTTGAAGTTTCTTGACATAAGCATCGCATCCCCAAACTTTTAGAAACGACAGCTTAGGTTTCTTCCCAAACCATAATTCATACGGTGTCGTCTCAACGGATTTAGACGGTGCCCTATTTAAAGTGAATGTAGCTGTCTCTAGAGCGTATCCCCAAAATGATAGCGGTAAATCAAGAAGAGACATCATAGATCGCACCATATCCAATAGAGTGCGACACGACGTTCGGACACACCGTTATTGAGGTGTTCCAGCGGCGTGAGTTGTGAAACGATTCCACATTTCCTTAAGTGTGTACCAAATTCGTGACTTAAATATTCTCCTCCACGATCTGATCAGAAGAATTTTATCTTTCGGTCACGTTGATTCTCTACTTCATTCTGAAATTCCTTGAACTTTTCAAAGGTCTCGGACTTGTGTTTCATCAAGTAGACATACCCATATCTACTCAAGTCATCTGAGAGTGAGAACATAACGATATCCTCCATGAGCCTCAACACTCATTGGACCGCACACATCGGTATGTATGATTTCCAATAAGTTGGTTGCTCGCTCCATTGTTCCGGAGAACGGAGTCTTGGTCATCTTGCCCATGAGGCATGGTTCGCATGTGTCAAATGATTCATAATCGAGAGACTCTAAAAGTCCATCAGCATGGAGCTTCTTCATGCACTTGACACCAATGTGACCAAGGCGGCAGTGCCACAAGTATGTGGGACTATCGTTATCAACTTTACATCTTTTGGTATTCACACTATGAACATGTGTAACAAAGACTTTCGAGATTCATTAAGAATAAACCATTGACCATCGGAGCATGACCATAAAACATTTCTCTCATATAAATAGAACAACCATTATTCTCGGATTTAAATGAGTAGCCATCTCAGATTAAACGAGATCACGATACAATGTTCATGCTCAAACTTGGCACTAAATAACAATTATTGAGGTTTAAAACTAATCCCGTGAGGTAAATGTAGAGGTAGCGTGCCGGCCAGCGATCACATCGACCTTGGAACCATTCCCGACGCGCGCATCGTCACCTCGCCCTTCGCCAGCGATCTCCGTTTATTCCGCAGCTCTGCTGTGAGTTACGATATATGAGCAACAGCACCGGTATCAAATACCTGTGAGTTACTACGACAATCTTGGTAAGGTACACATCAATTACATGTATATCAAATATACCTTTAGTATTGCCGGCCTTCTTATGCGCTAAGTATTTGGGGCAGTTCCACTTCCATGACCCTTCCCTTTGCAATAAAAGCACTCGGTCTCGTGCTTGGGTCCATTCTTTGACTTCTTCCCGGCAATCGGCTTATCGGGCGGCAACATCCTTGCCGTCCTTCTTGAAGTTCTTCTTACACTTGCCCTTCTTGAACTTAGTGGTTTTGTTGACCATCAACACTTGATGTTCATTCTTGATTTCTACCTCTGCTGACTTGACATTGAAAATACTTCAGGAATAGTTTTCACCATCCTCGCATATTGTAGTTCATCACAAAGCTCTTGTAGCTTGGTGGGAGCGATTGAAGGATTCTGTCAATGACCGCCTCGTCCGGGAGGTTAATGTCCAATTTGGGACAAAGCGGTTGTGCAACCCGAGACATTTTGAGTATGTGCTCACCGACAGAACTATTTTCCTCCATCTTACAAGCTGTAGAACTTGTCGGAGACTTCATATCTCTCTCGACCCGGGCATGAGCTTGGAAAACTAGTTTCAGCTCCTCGAACATCTCATATGCTCCGTGTCGCTCAAAACGCTTTTGGAGCCCCGGTTTTAAGGCTGTAAAGCATGCCGCCGAACGAGGGAGTAATCATCAAGACGCGTGATCGCCAAGCCGTTCATAACGTCTTGGTTCTTCGATGGGTGCATCACCTAGCGGTGCTTCTAGGACATATTGTTTCTTGGCAGCTATGAGGATGATCCGAATAGTTGCTGCCATCATCTTTCAGCTTGGTTTTCTCTAGGAACGCGTTGAAGTTCATGGTGACATTAGCGTTGGCCATTTGATCTACAAGACATTTTGCAAAGATTTTAGACTATTGTTCATGATAATAAAGTTCATCTAATCAAATTATTTAATGAACTCCCACTCAGATTTGACATCCCTCTAGTCATGTAAGTGTTACATGATCCGAGTCGACTAGGCCGTGTCCGATCATCACGTGAGACGGACTAGTCATCGTCGGTGAACATCTCCATGTTGATCGTATCTTCCATACGACTCATGTTCGACCTTTTGGTCTCTCGTGTTCCGAGGCCATGTCTGTACATGCTAGGCTCGTCAAGTTAACCTAAGTGTATTGCATGTGTAAAACTGTCTTACACCCGTTGTATGTGAACGTAAGGATCTACCACACCCGATCATCACGTGGTGCTTCGAAACGACGAACTTTAGCAACGGTGCACAGTTAGGGAGAACACTTTCTTGAAATTGTTATGAGGGATCATCTTATTTACTACCGTCGTTCTAAGTAAACAAGATGCATAAACATAATAAACATCACATGCAATTATATAGTAGTGACATGATATGGCCAATATCATATAGCTCCTTTGATCTCCATCTTCGGGCTCCATGATCATCTCGTCACCGGCATGACACCATGATCTCCATCATCATGATCTCCATCATCGTGTCTTCATGAAGTTGTCACGCTAACGACTACTTCTACTTCTATGGCTAACACGCTTAGCAATAAAGTAAAGTAATTTACATGGCGTTCTTCAATGACACGCAGGTCATACAAAAAATAAAGACAACTCCTATGGCTCTCGCCGGTTGTCATACTCATCGACATGCAAGTCGTGATTCCTATTACAAGAACATGATCTCATACATCACATATATCATTCATCATTCATCACAACTTTGGCCATATCATATCACAAAACACTTGCTGCAAAAACAAGTTAGACGCCCTCTAATTGTTGTTGCAAGTTTTACGTGGCTGCAATAGGGTTCTAGCAAGAACGCTTTTCTTACCTACGTGAAAGCCACAACGTGATTTGTCAACTTCTATTTACCCTTCATAAGGACCCTTTTCATCGAATCCGCTCCAACTAAAGTGGGAGAGACAGACACCCGCCACCACCTTATGCAACTAGTGCATGTCGCCGGTGGAACCAGCCTCACGTAAGCGCACGTAAGGTCGGTCCGGGCCGCTTCATCCCACAATACCGCTGAAGATAGATAAGACTAGTAGCGGCAAGAAAGTTGACAACATCTACGCCCACAACAAATTGTGTTCTACTCGTGCAATAGAGAACTACGCATAGACCTAGCTCATGATGCCACTGTTGGGGAACGTTGCGTAAAATTAAAAATTTCCTACGGTTTCACCAAGATCCATCTATGAGTTCATCTAGCAACGATTCATGGGAGAGTGATTGCATCTACATGCCACTTGTAGATCGGCGTATGAAGCGTTCAATGGAACGGGATGATGGAGTCGCACTCGCCGTGATTCAGATCACCGATGACCTAGTCTTTGAACGGACAAGACCTCCGCTGCTCAACACACGTGACGGAGCGGATGACGCCTCCTCCTTCTTGATCCAGCAAGGGGGAAGGAGAGGTTGATGATGATCCAGCAGCACGACGGCGTGGTGGTGGATGCAGCAGAACTCCGGCAGAGCTTCGCTAAGCAACTACGGAAGGAGGAGGAGGTGTAGCAGGGAGGGGAGGCGCCAAGTGCTTATTGGTGCGGCTGCCCCTCCCTGCCCTCCCTTTATATAGGTGCAAGAGAGAGGGGGGGAGGCGCAGCCTTGCCCCTTCCTCCAAGGAAGGGTGCGGCCAAGGGGGAGTCCATCCTCCCCAAGGCACCCTGAGGTGCCTTCCCCTTTAGGACTCTCCCTCTCTTGTCTCTTCAAGATGGGCCTCTAGGGGCTGGTGCCGCTGGCCCATATAGGCCAAGGCGCACCCCTACAGCCCATGTGGCCCCCTTGGGGCAGGTGGACCCTGGTGGAACCCGGACCCCTTTCGGCACTCCCGGTACAATATCGATAACGCGCGAAACTTTTCCGGCGACCAAAATAAGACTTCCCATATATAAATCTTTACCTCCGGACCATTCTGGAACTCCTCGCGACGTCCGAGATATCATCCGGGACTCCGAACAACATTCGGTTTGCTGCATACTCATATTCATACAACCCTAGCGTCACCGAACCTTAAGTGTGTAGACCCTACGGGTTCGGGAGACATGAGACATGACCGAGACGGCTCTCGGGCAATAACCAACAAAGAGGATCTGGATACCTATGTTGGCTCCCACATGCTCCTCGATGATCTCATCGGTTGAACCACGATGCCGAGGATTCAAACAACCCCGTATACAATTCCCTTTGTCAATCGGTATTTTACATGCCCGAGATTTGATCGTTGGTATCCCAATACCTCGTTCAATCTCGTTACCGGCAAGTCACTTTACTCGTACCGTAATGCATGATCCCGTGACCAAACACTTGGTCACTTTGAGCTCATTATGATGATGCACTACCAAGTGGGCCCAGTGATACCTCTCCGTCATACGGAGTGACAAATCCCAGCCTCGATCCGTGTCAACCCAATGACACTTTCGGAGATACCTGTAATGCACCTTTATAGTCACCCGATTACGTTGTGACGCTTTGGTACATCCAAAGCACTCCTACAGATCCGGGAGTTACACGATCTCATGGTCTAAGGAAGAGATACTTGACATTGGAAAAGCTCTAGCAAAACGAACTACACGATCTTGTGCTGTGCTTAGGATTGGTCTTGTCCATCACATCATTCTCCTAATGATGTGATCCCGTTATCAACGACATCCAATGTCCATAGTCGTGAAACCATGACTATCTGTTGATCAACGAGCTAGTCAACTAGAGGCTCACTAGGGACATATTGTGGTCTATGTATTCACACGTGTATTACGATTTCCGGATAATACAATTATAGCATGAATAAAAGACAATTATCATGAACAAGGAAATATAATAATAATACTTTTATTATTGCCTCTAGGGCATATTTCCAACATTTAGATGATTCCCTATTTAACGAGAATGCGGCTGTCTCTAGAGCATAACACCAAAACGATAGCGGTAAATCAGTAAGAGACATCATAGATCGCACCATATCTAGTAAAGTACGATTACAACATTCGGATACACCATTTCGCTGTGGTGTTCCGGGTGGCGTGAGTTGCGAAACTATTCCGTATTGTTTCAAATGAATACCAAACTCGTAACTCAAATATTCTCCTCCACGATCACATCGTAGAAACTTTATTTTCTTGTTACGATGATTTTCAACTTCACTCTGAAATTCTTTGAACTTTTCAAATGTTTCAGACTTATGTTCACTAAGTAGATATACCCATATCTGCTCAAATCATCTGTGAAGGTGAGAAAATAACGATAATTCGCCTCGAGCCTCAACATTCATCGGACCACATACATCTCAGATGTATGATTTCCAATAAATCTGTTGCTCGCTCCATAGTACCGGAGAACGGCGTTTTAGTCATCTTGCCCATGAGGCACGGTTCGCAAGTACCAAGTGATTCATAATCAAGTGGTTCCAAAAGTCCATCAAGATGGAGTTTCTTCATGCGCTTTAGACCGATATGACCTAAACGGCAAAGTGCCACAAATAAGTTGCACTATCATTATCAACTCTGCATCTTTTGGCTTCAATATTATGAATATGTGTATCACTACTATCGAGATTCAACAAAAATAGACCACTCTTCAAGGGTGCATGACCATAAAAGATATTACTCATATTTCAACTTTGTTTTCTCAAGGAACGCATTAAAATTCAACGGAACAACAGCACGGGCCATCTATCTACAATTAACATAGACAAGCAAAATACTATCAGGTACTAAGTTCATGATAAATTAAAGTTCAATTAATCATATTACTTAAGAACTCCCACTTAGATAGACATCCCTCTAATCCTCTAAGTGATCACGTGATCCAAATCAACTAAACCATGTCCAATCATCACGTGAGATGGAGTAGTTTCAACGGTGAACATCACTATGTTGATCATATCTACTATATGATTCACGCTTTCGACCTTTTCGGTCTCAGTGTTCGAGGCTATATCTGTTATATGCTAGGCTCGTCAAGTTTAACCTGAGTATTCCGCGTGTGCAACTATTTTGCACCCGTTGTATTTGAACGTAGAGCCTATCACACCCGATCATCCCGTTGTTTCTCAGCACGATGAACTTTCGCAATGGTGCATACTCAGTGAGAACACTTATACCTTGATAATTTAGTGAGAGATCATCTTATAATGCTACCGTCAATCAACGCAAGATAAGATGCATAAAAGATAAACATCACATGCAATCAATGTAAGTGATATGATATGGCCATCATCATCTTGTGCTTGTGATCTCCATCTTCGAAGCAGCGTCATGATCACCATCGTCACTGGCGTGACACCTTGATCTCCGTCGTAGCATCGTTGTCGTCTCACCAACTTATGCTTCTACGACTATCGCTACTGCTTAGTGATAAAGTAAAGCATTACAGGGCGATTGCATTGCATACAATAAAGCGACAACCATATGGCACATTCAAGTTGCCGAAAACTCGGTTACAAAACATGATCATCTCATACAATAAAATTTAGCATCATGCCTTGACCATATCACATCACAATATGCCCTACAAAAACAAGTTAGACGTCCTCTACTTTGTTGTTGCAAGTTTTATGTGGCTGCTACGGGCTGAGCAAGGACCGTTCTTACCTAGGCATCAAAACCACAATGATAGTTCGTCAAGTTAGTGCTGTTTTAACCTTCTCAAGGACCGGGCGTAGCCACACTTCAGTTCAACTAAAGTTGGAGAAACCGACACCGCCAGCCAATTGTGTGCAAAGCACGCCGGTAGAACCAGGGCCTCGCGTAAGCGACGCTGTAATGTCGGTCCGGACCGCTTCATCCAACAATACCGCCAACCAAAGTATGACATGCTGGTAAGCGGTATGACTTATATCGCCCACAACTCACTTGTGTTCTACTCGTGCATATAACATCTACGCATAAAACCAGGCTCGATGCCACTGTTGGAACATAGTAATTTCAAAAAATCCCACGCATACACAGGATCATGGTGATGCATAGCAACGAGAGGGGAGAGTGTTGTCCACGTACCCTCGTAGACCGAAAGCGGAAGAGTTAGCACAACGCGGTTGATGTAGTCGTACGTCTTCACGATTCGACCGATCAAGTACCGGACGCACAACACCTCCGAGTTCAGCACACGTTCAGCTCGATGACGTCCCTCAAACTCCGATCCAGCCGAGCTTTGAGGGAGAGTTCCACAAGACGACGGCGTGGTGACGATGATGATGTTCTACCGACGCGGGGCTTCGCCTAAGCACCGCTATGATATTATCGAGGTGGATTATCGTGGAGGGGGGCACCGCACACGACTAAGAGATCAAGAGATCAATTGTTGTGTCTATGGGGTGCCCCCTGCCCCCGTATATAAAGGAGCAAGGGGGGAGAGGCGGCCGGCCAGGGGGAGGCGAGCCAGGAGGAGTCGTACTCCCACCGGGAGTAGGACTCCCTCCCTTCCTTGTTGGATTAGGAGAAGGGGGAAGGAGGAGGGAGAGAGGAAGGAAAGGGGGGCGCCGCCTGATGAAGCCACGTACCTAGGGTAGGGTCATGGACCTGTCCAAGGTACCCTCCCCAAGGACGTCTCTAGAAGAAACCACCTATCAGTCGACCTAGAAGCATTCCACTCGACATACTTGAAGATACTCGACTACGAGATCTAAAGTCACTCGACCACCAGGAGATCTAAAGTCAGTGTGCACACAAACGGTCGGTCATTAAGTAGCTTTTATGGTCTTCATAGCACTTTATGTGGGGCGTTACCAGTAACCCCCGACCTTAAATGTACCTTAAACCCCTTGTAACGTAATGGCTGGGGTCTGGCGCACTCTATATAATCCACCCTCCACAGGCACAAGGGTTCGCACCTGTAACTCATACGCATATAATCCAAATCACCGCCTCGGGCTCGAGATGTAGGGCTATTACTTACTCCGAGAAGGGCCTGAACTCGTAAATCTCTTGCGTATACAACTACTCCATAGCTAGGATCTTGCCTCTCCATTCCTACCCCCCTATTCTACTAAAAGACTTAGAACCACGACAGTTGGCGCCCACTCGGGGGCTTAGCTGCGATTCAAGACTCGCCTAAGTATTTGAAAATCCTACCGAGTGGAGAGCAGTCCTCCCACTGGGGCTTAGCTGCGATCCAAGACTCGCCTAAGTTTGAAAAATCCTACCGAGTGAAGAGCAATCCTCTTGCTCGGAGGCTTAGCTGCAGTCCAAGTACTCGCCTAAGTTCGAAACCGCCCCGATCCGCAAGGACAACGAGGTGCAGGTCGACTGCTACCTTCTCCTTCGGAGCTATGCCACAAGTACAACATGCGCTCCGCAAGGACGACGAGGTGCAGGTCGACTGCAACCTTCTCCTTTTGAGCTACGCCACAAATACGATGTGCGCTCTGCAAGGACGATAAGGTCGACTGCAATCTGTGCTTCATCCCTACCTGCAAGAGCGATGAAGTGCAGGTCGACTGGACTTTCCACCTCAGAGCTGCGTCTCAAGCATTAAAGTATATTCCAAGTAAAGAACAAAGTTCACTCGAAGGCAAAAGCGAGCATATTCAACGATAAGCAAAGTTCAGATAACGGATTCGGAAGTGCTCAGGCGTCAAGCCTGTAAAAGTTTATCGGTTACAAAACCACTCGGCATTCCGAGGCAAATTTAAGGTGAGGCATAAAAGTTTTTCTTACTCCTCAGGTGGAGGACTGGAGGGCGCAACAAACTGGTCCAGGTCGATTCCATCAGCAATCCAAGTGGCAACAACAATGAAGGTTTCCATGAAAGATTGGAAGTCATGCTTCTTGGTATTGGCCACTTTGATGGGCCTTGACTTGTCCTCTCGCGTCCTTGCGGTGAACACGGACCAGGGATAGAGCAACGCCAAGACCACACCTGGCGGAAGACTTTTTCCATTCTTGCACTCGGCCCGAACGTCATTCACCGAGTCATTAGAGACTTCGAGGTCATTTTGAAGCGTCTCTCCAGCCGCAGTGTCGTGGTCGATTCGCGACACCGCAACCTTCGGTCGGGCAAGATAGTCAACAACTCCAAAGAACACGAGACTCGGTCGGAACACATTCATAGCGGCCTCGTCCTTCACGGGAGAGTTAATGGGGTCCAAGTTTGTCTCCAATGACCGGGTCTCCTCCTCGAAGTTTTGGCGTAATTCTCAGAAACACAGTTTGAAGTTAAGCCAACAGATCTACGATGAGTCAATAATAACGAGTCAGTCAGATAAAAGAGATTACCTTCAAGCATGAGGAATAACTTCTTGGCGAGTCCTCCCAGATAAGCCTCCAGATCGTTCTTCTTCCCCACCAGTTCGCTAGCCTTGTCGCTTAGAGCTATCTTGTCATTCTTCAGACGACTGACCTCCTTGTTGGCCGCGTCGAGAGCAGCTTTCAGATTGGTATTCTCCTCTTCAAGTTTTCCGATTGAAGCCGACTTTTCTTCCGCAAGCTTCGCCTTGTCCAAAGCTGCCTTCTGCGCCTCAAAGAAGTTCATGGTCCTTCTTCTTGAGCCTCCTCCATTTTATCTGCAAAATGACAATGAGATCAGAATTAGGAATGGGCAGAAAGATAAAGACGGTCGTCAAGTTCTCACCAGCCATACCTTTTGCTTCGTCTCTCGCCTTCTGCAAGTTCTCCTGAGCAAGCTTCAAGTCAAGGTTGAGCTGGATCTGTTTGCTCTCCAATTCAGTATAGCGAGCCACAAGCTCGCAGGATTTCTTGAAGGGTCACGGCGGGCATCAAAGATAGGTTGCTTCCGAAAGTGACTAAGAGAAAAATCGTAACATTTTTAAGACTACAATCAAAATATTCAACAAGAGTCTGGGGACTACACCTGGGTGCACTCAGCGTGCCCCCACTGGTTCTACCGACTCGGTTCGATCAGTCGACCGAAAGAGACAAAAGGTTATGATCCTAAACCATAGCTAACTGCCAGCAGTCAGCCACGGTATCATCACGATCTAAAAAAAACACAGGTTCTTCAGACCTTAATCGACTGCCAGCAGTCGACTATGGTCTCGGGGACTACACCCAGTGGGTGCACTCAGCGTGCCCCCATTGGTTCCAAGATTCCATTCGACATGGTCCGACCAGACCGAGTGAAGAAGTTAGAGTGAACAAACTCAAAATACAAAGACTACAGTCGACTGCCAGCAGTCCACCATAGTCTTGGGGACTACACCCAGTGGGTGCACTCAGCGTGCCCCCACCAATCCAAAAATTCAATCGACACAACCAGTGGGTGTACAATACAAAGATCTTCGGAAAGAGAGTCTTCAGATAGCATATCCTAACAGAACAAGCGGTGACCAACTAACCTGGACGTTGTTACGAAGAGCTGAGCTAGCATCATAGGTCACCGGCTGGCTTCCCGACCACCTTAACCTGCTCCATCATGATCCCCGCTGGCATGATAGCCTCCTTAGCAGCACCCACTTGGTCCTCTCGGGACGTGGTGTGTGGCGAAAAGGGAGGGCGGGTCAAGAATGACGATGAAGGCCGAACGCCGTCGGCGGCACAACAAAGGACACCGAAGTCCGAGTGGTATTGCCACCCTCCTGAACCGTGTCTCGCATACACTAATGCGGTTCGAGTCATCTTGCCACCGGCGCCTTTCTATTCCTCCTCGTTTTCACGGCACCTCATCGTCATCATCAGGAAGATCAATGACATGAGGTGGGGCTACAGGAAAGACCCAAAGTTAAAGACGGAAATCCAATCGACCAAAAGCGAAACTACAGAGATCATACCAAGGTTAGAGGTGGCAGCATCTTCCATTTCCTGGTCTTCGTTCCTGGCTGAGGTCTCGGAGGTAGGAGCACTGCAGATTTCAGAAATCAGTTGATTAGCCAACAAGTCGACCAAAAGTATGTCCATGCTAAACGAGAAGACACAAGTTCCGCTGTTACCCGGAAATGGTGGGAATGGCCATCCTCATCTTGGGTAGGGCCTTCGTCGGCTTTGATGACGTCGCTCGGAGTTGCTTCGACGCTTTTTTAGTCGGCGCCGGAGAGGTCGTCCGAGGGCGTTTCGTCGACTGCCCTATAGGTGCAGTATCCTTGCCACGCTCGACCACGGGGTCATGGGTGAGCTTGGATCGCCTTTCCGTGCGAGGAGGGTCGACTTCCTCCTCCTCTTCCTCCTCCTCCTCTTCACCGGAGCCGTCGTCATCTTCATCCCCCTCACCATCAGATTGCCACTCCTCCTGACTTTCACCTCCGCTCGCCTCCTCCTCGACTGTTCTTGCGCCACGCTGGGCATCGAGTACATCTCAAGAGTAGCCTAGAAGACAACAAACAAGACGAAGTCACCGACTGATTTTAAGCAAAGCAGAATGAAGAAAACGGGATCGCAATCAGAGATGCAGAATTGGACCTTATCTACTTCGTATGATTGGTCGAGTGGAGGAATCCTCCTAGCTCCTCTGGGGTTGTCCTTGTTCCCTGTGATGGCAGTCATCCACCTCTCCAGCGTGGCATCCTCGACCTCCTCCAGTGGATCCGAGTGGTGTCTTGATGCCAGAATACATCCACATCGGATGGTCTCCATATTGAAGAGGCTGGATGCATCGTCGAAGGAAGACCTCCAAGAGATCCATGCCGGTCACCCCGTCACGGATATGCTGGACTACACGCTCGACCAACACCTTAACCTGCACCTTCTCCTCTGGGATCACCTTCAAAGAGGTAGGCTTCCTCACTCGGTCCGTAGAAAAAGGAGGGAGTCGATCGGCTGCCTCAAGGCCGGGCTGGTCTTTCTGATAAAACCAAGTCGACCGCCATCCGCGACCGAGTCGGGAAGGACCATGGCCGGAAAGGCACTTTTCCCCCTCATCTGAACTCCGAGACCCCCACACATCTGAATCACTTGGGTTCTCTCGTCACTCGGATTGGCCTTTTTCACCGTCTGGGAGCGATAGGTGAAAATGTGCTTGAAAAAGACCCCAATGAGGCTGACAGCCCAAGAAATTCTCGCACAAGGACACGAAGCAGCGAGATACACGATAGAGTTGGGTGTGAAGTGGTGGAGTTGTGCCCCAAAGAAGTTTAGAAATCCCGAAAGAAAGGGTGAGGAGGCAAAGAAAACCCATGATCAACATGGGTGGCCAAGAGGACACACTCACCCTCCCGAGGCTGCGGCTCCCGACTCCTTCCCCGGAGCCGCACCACCCATGGGGATCAGTCCTTCATTGGCCAGTCGTCACAAGATCTTTCGACGGATCGTCGAGCGGATCCAGCCGCCTCGATCCAGCCCTGCGCAGCCGCCCTTGACAAAGAATAGCCTGACCGGTCGCCTTCCTTCGCCATCGCTGCCGCCTTCTTCGCCTGCTCCAAAGCCGCCGTCTTCTCCTTCACCATCGTCGCCGGCGAAGCGCGCACAGAGCAGCAGCGCTGAGATGGAGGCGAGCGCGGCGGATAAATCTGAGGAAGAGGGAGAAGAAATGAGAGCGCACTGTTCAAAACCCCCGTCCGGCGCCTTATATGAGGTTGCTTCCGAAAGTGATCGACTTGTAGGCCCGGCGATCTCACAAATCCTGCAAACAAGGCTGCGCGATATGTGGCAAAAAAGGTGGCACGGAGATCGAGGCGTTCTGCCTTATCCCATCCGAGTAGCGGCCTCCTCCGCCTCCAAGGCGCTCCCGAAGTTCAAATCCCGCCAAATCCATGAATCGCAGAGCAACTTGTCAGACGGGAGATTTCCTCCGCTCTGTCGTTCGGAGTTCCCAAGTAAAGAAAATTCACTCGACGGATACAAAGAATGGATCAAGGCAACTGAAAAAGAAGTTGATGTCGTCACCTAAGTTCATTGATCCGAACAAGACATGCCCATCGCACGAAAAGTGGGTGGAAGGGTTCTCAACTCCTTCCCCACTCAAACCTCGATCCATTCGGGGCTAATGATGAAGCCACGTACCTAGGGTAGGGTCATGGACCTGTCCAAGGTACCCTCCCCAAGGACGTCTCTAGAAGAAACCACCTGTCAGTCGACCTAGAAGCATTCCATTCGACGGACTTGAAGATACTCGACTACGAGATTTAAAGTCACTCGACCGCCAGGAGATCTAAAGTCAGTCTGCACACAAACGGTCGGTCATTAAGTAGCTTTTATGGTCTTCATAGCACTTTATGTGGGGTGTTACCAGTAACCCCCGACCTTAAATATACCTTAAACCCCTTGTAATGTGGGCTGGCTGGGGTCCTGGTGCACTCTATATAAGCCACCCCCTCCACAGGCACAAGGGTTCGCACCCCTGTAACTCATACGCATATAATCCAAATCGACCGCCTCGGGCTCCGAGACGAGGGCTATTACTTCCTACGAGAAGGGCCTGAACTCGTAAATCTCTTGCGTATACAACTACTCCATAGCTAGGATCTTGCCTCTCCATTCCTACCCCCCTATTCTACTGTCAGACTTAGAACCACGACACCGCCCCCCCTCCTTGTCCAAATCGTACTAGAGGGGGAGGGGGCGCGCGGCCTGCCCTGGCTGCCCCTCCTCTTCTCCACTAAGGCCCATGTAGGCCCATTAAACCCCCGGGGGGATTCCGGTAACCCCCGGTACTCCGGTACATATCCGATAACCCCCGGAACCATTCCGGTGTCCAAATATAGTCGTCCATTATATCAATCTTCATGTCTCGGCCATTTCGAGACTCCTCGTCATGTCCGTGATCACATTCGGGACTCCAAACTACCTTCGGTACATCAAAACACGTAAACTCATAATATAACCGTCATCAAACTTTAAGCGTGTGGAGCCTACGGGTTCGAGAACTATGTAGACATGACCAAGACACGTCTCCGGTCAATAGCCAATAGCGGAACCTGGATGCTCATATTGGCTCCCACATATTCTACGAAGATGTTTATCGGTCAGACCGCATAACAACATACGTCTCTCCCTTTGTCATCGGTATGTTACTGTTGCCCGAGATTCGATCGTCGGTATCTCAATACCTAGTTCAATCTCGTTACTGGCAAGTCTCTTTACTCGTTCCGTAATACATCATCCCGCAACTAACTCATTAGTTGCTATGCTTGCAAGGCTTAAGTGATGTGCATTACCGAGTGGGCCCAGAGATACCTCTCCGACAATCGGAGTGACAAATCCTAATCTCGAAATACGCCAACCCAACAATTACCTTTGGAGACACATGTAGAGCACCTTTATAATCACCCAGTTACATTGTGACGTTGTAGCACACAAAGTGTTCCTCCGGTAAACGGGAGTTGCATAATCTCATAGTCATAGGAACATGTATAAGTCATGAAGAAAGCAATAGCAACATACTAAACGATCAAGTGCTAAGCTAACGGAATGGGTCGAGTCAATCACATCATTCTCCTAATGATGTGATCCCGTTAATCAAATGACAACTCATGTCAATGGCTAGGAAACATAACCATCTTTGATCAACGAGCTAGTCAAGTAGAGGCATACTAGTGACACTCTGTTTGTCTATATATTCACACAAGTATTATGTTTCCGGTTAATACAATTCTAGCATGAATAATAAACATTTATCATGATACAAGGAAATAAATAATAACTTTATTATTGCCACTAGGGCATATTTCCTTCACATATTTCTATGATAATCTATAAGCCAGTGATTTTAGTTGGAGCAGTAGTAACCAAATACGTCGATGGTTAATCACCATGTGGAGTTCTTCCAAAGTGGTCAAGCAAGCTATTTCATTATCTCTTTTGTTTTGCGTGAAATGAAATCCAGTTTGTGTTGCATAACAATATTATGCTTCGATAATGAAATGTTGTTTGGTAATATACCATAGATTGTATTTTCACGTTGTCAACCCACTGAATTTCTTTCTTAGAGTGGACAACCCACTGAATTTCTTTCTTAAGAGTGATATACAAGGTAACAATTAAAGAAACTTCGTGCACAATGCCAATGGCGGAGCTTGATGAAGATTGTTGAGGGGGCTAATCTGAGTTGAGAGGGGCGAAGAAGATAATTCATACATGAACTCTAAGAAATTTGTATATTCAAGCCTAGTAATTAAAGGTACACTTAAGAGTTTTCCTAGAGTAGAGGGGGCAATGGCCCCCTTTGCCCCCCATGAAGCTTCACCACAGCGCAATGCCAAAGGACCAAACGGCGGAGCAAAGAGCGTCTTTTTCTTCTAGTTAATTATCGTTCCCAACGAGGAGAGAAGGAGGGTATTAATCTGTCTTGTCCCATTCAAGAACAACGGTCGTCCGTAAGTTAACTTCGTTCTAACAAGACCTTTCTCCCATCCATAGTACTTGTATATGACGGGTAACGACTACTCGTCGCACCTCAGGACACTCTCATAGTAAACAGACTTATCAACTGATCAAAATGTGAGAAGCCCAGATGTGAACTTGACGCTCGTGGTCGGCAGCCACATGTTGCACTCGGTGAACTGCGCCACGGTGAACTTACTGGCCTCGGCCTAGCTCATATTTATGTGGTAGCCTGGCCACCTCACCCCGCCGCCACGTTCATGTACTCCCCATAGTAGATGGTGCCAAGTGTGGTCTGGTTGTCGTCCCATGCAAGACACACCTCGGGCCGCACCACGACGCCGATGTAGCACTGCATGAACACCACCACGAGTACGCCTTCCATGGCCGGCCGAGGAAGGTCTACAGGCAAGACAGGTTAATACTCATTGGGAACGATAATTAAGTAGAAGGAAAAGGCACTCGTTGCCCCTCGTTGGTCCTTTGGCATTGTGCAGTTGCGGAGCTTCTGGGGGGGCAATGGGGGCAATTGCCCCCTCTACTCTAGGACAAAGTGTACCTTTAGTTATTAGGCTTGAATATAAAAAAAATTACTCAGTCACATAAGAATGTTTTCAAATAATAGTTTATATGAATACGGTTGTCTAATATATACTAGAAACCACTATTAACATATTTGTTCGTATGTATGATTTAGAAATATCTACCATGTTATTCGATAATATTAAAAGATATATGAACAAATACATAGATATGCAAATATATGTGTATAACTATATAGTTTATGCAATATTAGAAAATTAATTTGAATGATTTTTAAACAAGAGATTTGGTAAATCATACAATTTAAATTTTGTAGAACCAAAAATTTCATTGATATACATTACAATTGTGTAATAATGAATATATTATTTGAAAACATTCTTATGTGATTGAGTAATACAAAATTGTATTAACTAATATTATAAGATGGTGCACTTATTTTAAAATAAGTACAGAAGTTCAGTATGAAATGCCTTTCTCAATGAATTGAGTGCAAACAAATGCGAAAAGGACAGGAAAGTATAGTCATGTAGCAAATGGCTTGAAGCGGCCCCTGCCTCGCACGTAGTCAGCCAAAAATTAGCTACCATCGTATCAGTAAGGCGCCACTGAAAGTTAAGAGCCTCTGAAAACGAACAAGCCGGCTGGAAGGTCCCATGTGATGCTTGTCATCGTCGGGGCTGGCCTGCACAATGTCGTGGGTACGATAGTACAGGACTGTGTTGAGAGTCATTGTGAGATACCGTCGTCGCAACCCCCATCGCCGCGTCACATAATTCCTGACTAGGCATCTTCGAGACTTCAAGCCAGTACCCAACTAGGCAACATGCAAGCTCACCACTAGCCGTACTGTCATACTATGTCAGTCCATCTTTTAGACGGATTACTTGTTTCAAAGTTTTCATCTTTTGAGGCATATATACAAAAAATATTCCCAAAAGATGGAAATAAGAGCATCTACAGCCGGACTTGGCAAATCCGCCATCTATACATCCGCTGGCACGTTCGAACGCGTCCATGACTGCATCGGGCGGCCCTCATATGGGCTGCCGACGTCCCACACACCTAAAATGTGGAGGCTCAAATTCATGCAATTCATGCACATCGATCATATGATACAAAAGTTTCCAATTCAACAGTTCGATATAAAGAAAACAAATCAAAGTTCAACAATCCAGATATGTCAAAATAAAATCAGTGTCCAAGCATGACGGATCACTCACTGGCTGGCCGGATCACTTGCCGGGCGCCATGCATGGCGCTTGCTCCGAGGCCATCCATGTGTCGTGCTGCGCCTGCATCCAGGCCACATGCTCTGCCTGCATCCTTGCTGCATGCTTCGCTGCTGCAATAGCCGCCCTTGCCACCTCGTATTCCCTACGGCCGTTGATCTCCTTCTCCGCAAGCCACTTCTTTGCATGCTCATCCAAGAGGGTTTCGTCCGCCAACAGGATCTTCACATCCTCTGCGTCTTATGCGAGTTGCAACCTCTCCTTCACAAGCTCAATCTCACCAAATGCCTTGGCCTTCTCAAGCTCCATCTGATCACCGCCTCTTGATTCTCCAACTTGATCTTCTCCCTCTCAATTTACAGCTTCTTCTTCATCCTCTTCCGATCCCAATCCATCCTCTCCTTTTGCGCATTCAACATCAGCTAGTACCTCTCCTCTTTCTTGTTCTCCCTCACAGAAAAAATGCTCGTCCATGTAAAGGACATTTTGTAGCCGCAGTGTCACAGGAGGCCCTTGCCTTCTCCCACTTGTTTCCTAAGACTTGCCGGTTATCCTTTGGCACGGTGGCTCTTCCATTCTCCGCTACAACATCTCCGTCTTCGTCGTCCGACCCAATTGATTGGTGGGAGCTTGAGCTATCATTCCTGGCCTTGAGATCGGCAAGAAGTTGTGCCCACTTTGGTTTACCATTCAAGATCACCCAACAATGGCTAAAACCAAATGGCTTCTTTTCTATCTCGTCATACATAGTCGGCACCACTACCGTCCAGCAAACAAGAATATGTATTAGAATGTAACAAAAACAAGTGAATCCAAATCATGACAAGGTGAAATCAAATAGCTTACGTGAGTTGCCACTCCCAACCCTCTTTGAGGCCGGCCAAGCACTTGTGAATAGTAGCCGACATACTTGTTCACTTCCCCTTGAATGATCGCCCATTGATGTTGGAGAGATGCGACACTACGGTTGGTGATGATAGGATGCGGCTCCACATATTGCTTTTGTTCATGATATTCCTTCCAAATCTTCTCCCAATACTTATTCCTCTTTTGCTCTGTGCCGCATATTGGATCCATTGTTGTGGCCAACCAAGCTTTGACCAACAAAATATCCTCAAATGTTGAGAATGCCGAACCTCTAGCCTTTGTCGTCTTTGCCTATGCTCCGACATCTTTGTGGAGAACACTCGCTTCGAGTATTCCTTGACATGAAGTAAGTCTTCCATCTTCCCTTCCATGCTTGATAATTTGTACCATTCAAAGTTATCATTCACAACCATCTTTCACTACAAGAACATAAGCAATTAGCACATAGCAAGCCAAAGTTCTTATGCCACTTTTTGGGCTCGACAAGAAAGTTGTGATGCACAAATTCATTGGCATGAAAATATGCACACTAAAAAACCCTCCACTTATAGTGAACTTTGAGGACAGTTTCAACCAACAAGTAAGCAGCGGAATAAACTCAAACAACATGCACATGTGACATAGGATTTAACGTGGAAAAACCTCCTCAATTTGAGCAGTAAAAACCTCCTTCTCAACAACAACAAGAGGCAGGATTTCAGTAAAGCAGAGTTTACACAACTTTTTCCTCCCTTATGTATTTTGCAGAATGCTCTTAACCACTAAACCAAATAGCACCAAGATTGCCAGACAAGTAAATGCACAAGTTTGGAGACCCCTTAAAATTTTAGCTTAATCGGACACTGCTTCTTCCAAAACTACTCTGTGTTGAAACTGCAGGAACTCGAATTGACAAAACTACTATCAACTCTAATGCTCCAGTGACCCAATCCTCAAACCAGCTCATTAGATCAAAGTACTCAAAAGTAAGAAATGAGCTCACAAAGTGTAGTGCCAATCCAAGCACGTTTGAGTCCAATCACCAGCTTGAACACTATCTAGTCTGGTGCGGCAAAGAATTTCTTCTTCTTCCTCTCTCTCACAGGTTGTGCTTCAATTGTGTGCTCTCTCACTTTCACAATGACAGCCACCCAGCAAGGTGAAGTGGCTAGGTTTTCTCCTTTACTCACTTACCTCGGAAGCAGTCCAGTCTCAGCAGTTGGAGGCAGTCGAGATCGGCGACTCCCATGTGTTAAACTTATGTTGCCTGATGTTGGCTGCAAACACATCTTCATGTGGAGGGACTTGGCCCAACATTTTCTCTTCTAAAGCTCTCACGGATTGTATCTTTCGACATTTATAGGTAATAGTATGCTCTCAGAAAAATATGGGAAAAAATATAGGTAATAGTATTGCAACACGAATAAGTTTTTTTATCGGAGTCAGGATGTACCGGTGCTCAATCCATCGTTCATTCAATTTCATCAAGATTGGTGCAGCTGTTTAGGTATAAACAAGAGAATTCTTTCTAACAAGAATACTTGGGAATACACCTGACCATAGCCTTTTTGCCAGAGGAGAGAGGGAGAGAGTACGTCCTTGGTCTAAGAGTGACCGCCGCATGCATGCATTGTCTCCTCACACAATTCCATGCATTCTATTTCATCCTTATTTTTTGAATGATTGATATGTTTTAAACCCAATGTCCATTTTTGAAACTTTATACATATTTGAATTCATGGTGACTAGACCTTCATAGCAAGATCAATCTTGGATATATTTGAACTACTTTTTATTTTATATATTTCAATTACATTTGAAATCACTTTCATAAAACATAATATTGTTTTGCTATTTCATAAAAGTGTTTTTGACGGTTGTGCTAATTTCAAAATTTATTTCACTCGTTTAAAAAGAACTAATTTCACTTCTCTTACGCATTGATTTCACTGATTCTAAAACAGATATTTCACTAATTTTCAAAAGATGGATTTATGCTCAATCAAAAGTGAAATCAGTTGTGTCAAATGAGTGAAAATTATTTCACTTATTTTAGAAAACTGATTTCACTCATTTGATACAATTGATTTCACTAATTTGACACACTGATTTCAGTCTTTCAACTGAAAGAAAAACATGTTTCATAAAACAATGAAAAGGACGTTTCACACCAAAAAAACATTTCATTTTTTTCAAATAGCTTATTTCACTCATTTCAGAAAACACATTACAATCGGGCAATTGAAATAGTATTATATTTCACTTGTTTCAGAAAACTGATTACACTCATTAAAAATAGATTTCGCTAGTTTCAGAAAAACACATTACAGTCACTCCTTTGGAGAAACAGTTTAACAAGCTGGAATATGAAACTCACAAAGAAAACTATATTCAGAAAAGTGGTTTCAATCATATCAATACCTGATATCAAATTTTCAAAAATTGTAATTTGAAATTAGTGAAATTAATATTTTGATATGATTGAAATAGTAAAAATTAACCCTCAAAAAAAAAGAAATAGTAAAATTTAAACTAGTTTAAATATATTCAAGACTGGTCTTATTCTAAAGATATTATGTTCAGGAATTTGAATATTTGAAATTTTTAAATAGCAGAACATTACTGTAAAAAATATTGGCCTTCTAAAAATGTAAACAAAAATAAAATGCATGGATTTGTTTGAGAGAGAGAGAGGAGAGATGCCTCATGCATGCGTACATCCCACCGCAAAAAGTACTGCATTTCCTGCCATGGGCCTTATTGATCTGAAATAGATTTGACTATATATAAAAGATTACCTGTCATAATACATGATTATACATATGAATGGGGCCTATTAGACACAGATCATAAAGCAGCTGAACGGTGGATGCTATGCCGGTACATCCCGGCTCCGGTAAAAAGGTGTTTGCGTATTGCAACATGATTCAGTAAAATACTAAAATCCACACAGGGATGAACAAAGTTTTACTAAGAACGGGGTGAGCACAGTCTAAGTCTTGCGTATTCTATTCACTCTGTATTGAGTTTAACAGTCTGGTGTTCGTCGTCGTCGGCTAATCGCTCAGCTAGTATCTTCTTAACCTTGGCATCATCAAGGTAGTGCTGGTAGATGTAGGACAAGAACCCCAGACCCCTATGAGCATCGCCAGCACCTTCACCCCGTCCATCTGGTCGCCGAAGAAGATCACGGCGACGATGGGCGACAGCGGCAACCCCACGGTGCTGATCACGTTGGTGAAGAGCGACGACACCGCCGCGACGAGCCCCATCATGCCCACGGTGGCCAGCTGCCACGATATGGCCGTCCACGCCAGCGTCATCCGTAGGCCACCTCGCCCTTCTTGTACTCGTCCATCTCGCCGTCCAGGGAGCTCCACTCGCCGGAGATGAACAGCCCGGCTACTGACACCACGGCCGCGGCGGTGTTGCTCCAGAACTGCATCTCTATCACGTCGTATAAGGTGTCGCTCTTGAGCACCTTGTCGAAGGTGAGCTGCATCAGGGACAGGATGAGCGAGAAGAGCGCCGACGCCGACAGCGTCAGCGCGAACCCCAGAGGGAACTTCCCCTCCGGGACGCTGCTGTTGGTCCCATCCGAGCCGTGGCTCACGCCGACGAGCGCCGCGGAGAAGGTGAGCAGCACGACGGAGTTGAGGATGAGCGCGGTGAACTTCTCCTTGTTGAGGAAGTAGGAGAAGACGGCGTTGAAGGAGAGCTGCGTCGCGCAGATGAGCGAGTAGGTCGACAGCGGCAGGTAGAGGAGCGCGTAGGAGTACATCAGGTTGTCGGCCGCGAGGAGGACCCCCAGGCCGGCATAGATGGCCGAGATCTTGAGGAGCGGCGGCCGCGTCACCGCGGTGGACCTAGGGCGGCGCCGGAAGTAGAGGAGCAGAGGGACGGCGAGCGGCGTGCCGCAGGACTGGACCACCGTGGCCATCCACAAGCTGCCGCCGCCCTGGTCGTAGTAGATCCTGCCGAGGAAGCTCGCGACGCTCTGCCCGCCGAGGAGGAACACGATGTTGACGAGCACCACCGCCCACCATTGTACGCGTTCCGACATCTTCGGCGGCGCCGCGGTCGCCGGGGACGTGCCATTGCCAGCTGCGCCTTCAGCTTCTTCTTCGTCCCCTGTACCTGCATGCATCGCCGGCCGATTAGTCCGGTCAATCGATCCAGCCTGCAATTTGGTCAGCACAAATAGATTCCAGTATCAAGAATTCAAGATGGAGAGCGAGAGGGACCTGCGATCTGCAGAGGAATTTCACCAGCATCGCCCATATCGATCTGCACGAGGATTATGCACAGAGGTCTCCGTATCCTGAATGAAAACCCGAAGCCCTGAAAAGGATACGCAACAAGATGACAATTGGGACCGGGGAACACTATGATCCTATTTCCTATTTGCACACGGATGTGTGCCGCCTTCGTCCACCGTCAATTGAATAAAAATAAGGCAGGCAACAATGGCGCTAGCTAGCTCGGATCTAAATCTGCAGTGACTTAACTCAGCACCGTTGAGCAACGCTTCTGCCATGAGCCCTTGGAGAAAAGGAATCCAAACGGCGCCAGCGTTGAGCACTTGAGCCGTTGATCGTTTGGTGGAGGGCGACCTAGGCGCCGGTCGATCGGCGCAAGCGCCAGATCGGTGGCCTAGCGAGCCGTAGATTCAACAGCGCACAGAGAACGCACAGCCGCATGATGGTCCTTTCGCTCGCCTCGCTCTTACTTCCTCCGTCACGTGTGTTTGTCGGCCCCTTCGTGGGCTTGCAGCACCGCCGCGACCCCCAAGCCGACCTCCGCCAGCAGCGCGCACCTCCTTCCCTGTCGCCATTGTCCGTCGCTAGCATTCATCGGTGGCGGCAGCTTCGGCTATGGCCGCAACCCCGGACCATTGGCTGCTCACAAGAGAATGTGAGAGATGCATGATCTTAAGCACTCCTACATGAAGAATGTGAGAGATGCATGATCTTGCCCGCTCCTACGTGATCTCCCTCCCTCCCTCCCTCTCTCTCTCATCAAATGTCCGTCTCTAAACGTTCGGATCAAACTTCTAGTCATCTAACGCCGATCACCAAATTAGACTAGACTGGCCTGGACATCCGAAATCCCGTATACCCTCCTCAAATTGGGGAGCCTTACGGGAGTCTCGACAGTCTTCACCCGACCTACTATCAGTTGAACCATGTTCGCAGGCACAATGAATGATCCTATCCACCCTCATCGTACCAAAATTATGTGGCACGCTACAGTGGCGGTGCCAGGACCAAAACCTTGTGATGTCAAGATTTACTAATGAATTTTTTTACATCATAAACTGGAAAGAAAAACATCATACTTCATTACAAACAAACATATCTATGCTAGTAGTTTTTGCGATTATGTATATACTTTGATGTGCTATGAGCATCAATAGGAGACTGTTCTTCCCCATTTTCAGGCGATTGTTGTGAGGAATTTGCAACATTTGACATGGACTGCCAGTACATTACAAATTTATACATTTATCAAACCAAAGACCTGACAAAATAAATCTATTGCTAAGAAAAACGAAATGTGTCATTCTTATTCTTAATAAAACAATCTCTTGCTTCCTGAAACCTAATATATACTCCCTCCGTCCGGAAATACTTGTCGGAGAAATGGATGAAAATGAGTGTATCTAGAACTAAATTGTGTCTAGATACATCCATTCTTCCGACAAGTATTTTCGGACGGAAGGAGTATTT
This sequence comes from Aegilops bicornis, assembly GCA_021605145.1. Taxonomy (NCBI): domain Eukaryota; kingdom Viridiplantae; phylum Streptophyta; class Magnoliopsida; order Poales; family Poaceae; genus Aegilops; species Aegilops bicornis. Next base: position 750,279,508 of record CM038670.1, on the reverse strand, counting down.
TTTGAACTTTCCTGAAACCTAATATTGCTAGTGAGAGAAAAGAAAAATGGAAGACAAAGAAGAGTATTGCAGCGTTGGCAGATAAATAAAACTTACAAATAGAAGTGGAGGGCCTCGTCCTGATGTTGGATCGGATACAGAGTGGTGACTAGTACAGCACTATTGATCAATTGATTCTGGCGCACTATGCGTGTGCAGCCGCGGGTGCCTCACGTCCAGAGTCCAGGCCAAAGATCGGAGGCGCCGGGCGATGGACGGAAGACGCTGCGCCACGGCGACTGTCCATGGTCATGCGTTAGTATGGGAAGTTGAAGGAGATCACGTAATTTGGGGATCAACGCAGGTAAGGGATTTTGGGCTTCTATTATGGCCCGGTAGTGGCCCAACCAACTGTTACGTAAGCAGAGAATAACAGGATAGATGGGCCTGTTGTATGCAGACCTGGGGTCAACTAGGTACGAAAATCCTGTGTAGTCAAGCGATTACGCAGCGATAACGTGGCTTCGCCACTGGCACGCTAGTTCTGACTACCCCCTTCCTGAAGAAGGTATCACTGGTGTAATCCTGATTTATTTATTTTTGCTTTTTAGCGAAAAAATCAACAAGCTTTAGTGATTAACAAAAAAGTTTACAGGGATAATTGGAGTTAACTGAAAGCTTCTTAAAAACATGCTAAATGGGATAATTGGCGCCACAAATGCACAATTAGATTTCATCTTCTGCGTGAAACGACATCTCCGGTTACTGAAAACAAACAAACAATCCGTAATTTCCAACGCACAAGGTCACATGTCATGCAGGATATGCGTGTACGCTTGTGCGTGGTCAGATGCAGTCTCAAGCAACCCTTGGCCGCGACACCGGCGTCAGATGACCCAGATGTTTGAATCTTTGAACGATTCTACTGCTCGCTGTTGTCACATAATCTTGTCAAGATACCTACACAATTGGTCGAACGTGCCCAGATGTTTGCGCAAACCACAAGACGCCACCCCTAAATAATGTAGCCGGCGTGATGTGACAATGGTGCGTGCCAGATAACACTTCTGGGGTTGGAACTACACTGACAGGCAGAAACTGTAGCTTACTTTTGGATCTTAGCTGAAATCTAAGGAAGAGTGCTATATATAATGGAGGATATCATGCATGATATGAGCTTCAAACACGAGAGATGTGAACTTGTCAAAGCACCACTTTTCAGTCATGTTTGATTGCTACTCCTAGTACAACGATTTGATGACTTTGATGCACAACATCAGATTAGTCTTAAGCTTTCATTATCATCATCATCATCATGCGAGCGGTAGCCCCACTCATCCCTGCTACTGTTAACCGGGTTTTGACTAATATCCGGAGCGAACTTTAGTATCTCAACCCTATCAGTTCTATATGACCCTCACTAAATTTTATGAGGTGTTTGCCGAACCCGACGGAGGTCCATCAACCATTTCTCCTTGACTCCGGGGAAAGCCGCTCTTGTGGAGTGGGTGGTAGCAATGTTGTGCACCGTTTCCTTCTTGAGGACATAATCTTGGAGTGGATGGAGATAATGGACCGATAGCAGCTTGCTTCCCATGGCTGTGAGGGCGGTTGCTCTCCTTCTAGGGTGTGGTGTTTGATTTGGCAACGACGATTATGGCAAATTGTGCAGGGTCATGACAGGGTTTTGGCAGTCGATAGGTGGTGCACCCTTGTGGGCATTCGTAGCATTTTTCTTCTTCTAATTTTACCAAATTAATTAGGCAATTCTCTTCTTCTGTTTTTTATGGCATGAGACAGATAATTCACCCCCGTTTCAATAAAAAGTCTATCACGTGTGTGCCTTAGTCAAGCTGGAACTATTGCATCTCAATCATGCATCATCTGGACGGCGCATGACAGGTTTGAGTGAGATGTGGGGCCATGACTTCCAAGCATGTAGACCAAAGTTGTTTACCACGTTGGCGTGGGGTCCTCCACCGTGGATAAAAAAAATATCACCCAATCATGGTGGAAATGGATGTGCCCTCACTGGCATCAAACAATTGGAAACAATTCGGTGACCTGGTCAATATATATGCTGCCAAGAGGCCCGGGCTTCCATTGCTCGTGTCACTTAGCAAGGGGCCGGCCGGTGTGACGAAGAGCAGGAGAAGGGCGAGCAGGTACAGACACCATCTCGTTCTGCTCTTGCAGCAACATGTCGAGTCCTCAAGAAATCCAGCTCCAGATCCGAGGTAAATCTTCCTCTACTTATGTGTATTATCAGCGGTTTCGATCAGCCCCGATGGTTGTTTTCTTGATGTTTACCTGGCTGCGCACGTTCCAAGTTCTCGCAGCTGATCAGTTTTTTCTGAAGAAAATGGACCGGCAGAGAAGGGTCGTCATGGAAGTCCAGCATGGCGTGTTCTTGCGCTGGTCGCGGCCCTCAACTAGCTTAGCTAGCAACGCCGTTTCACAGTAATTTACCAACTAACAGCAGGCATCGAGATGTAATTTCTTCATCTTCTTCGAAATATCCGCGGCCTAAACATTTCCGCCAAGAGAAAAAATTGAAAAAGGAGCTGCTTTACTCATTGCATCTGCACATCATGCAACACGGTGCTTACACTACAACTGAATACTGGGTGGCCAGGGCTGCGTGTCTCTGCTCTGCTTCAGTTGCAAAGTTCCAACTACTGAATTTTATTTATTTATTTCGCAAAAAAACTACTGAATTTATTTATTTATTTGTTGTAGTACTAAGAAACAACTTCTGAATCCAATTACATCAAAGATAAGATGACCGGTATGGGTGCTCTGTATTTATTTCCACTCTCCAATGATTTGCTTGTCTCCAATCAAATACTACATGAAAGCTACATGCATGATGCTTGGCTGAGTAGAACGAAAGAGTGAAACAAAATATCTTGGCAAAGCTGTCTCGGACAGCAGCTCTGCACTTCTTCTGCAAAAAAGAAGTGGGCTTTACAGATGCACTTGGTACTAAAGAGATCCACTTACTAAAATTACGTCACCTTTTTCTGTCCACTAATTAAGGTAGCATCCCGGAGCAAGAAGAATCGGGCCATGGCGAGAACGGCGCGGGGCCGAAGGCCGCCGAGCGACGACGGCCGGGGACGGGGACACGCGGAGTCAGGTGGTGGCTGATGGTGCTGCTGGACATGCTCATCGTCCTCTGCGGACAGACCGTGGCCACCCTGCTGGGCCGCTACTACTATAACTCCGGCGGCAACAGCAAGTGGATGGCCACGCTCACGATCTCCGGCGGCTCGCCCCTGCTGGCCATCCTCCTGCTCCTCACGCCGCGCGACCCCGTCGGCGAGCCCCGGCCGGCGGCGGCCAAGATGGTGCCCATCTACCTCGGGCTCGGCACCCTCATCGGCTTCGACAACCTCATGTACTCGTACGCGCTGCAGTACCTGCCGGTGTCCACCTTCGCGCTGGTGGCCGCCACGCAGCTCGCCTTCAACTCCGTCACCTCCCGCCTCATCAACGCGCAGCGCTTCACGGCGCTCATCGCCAACTCCGTGGTGGTGCTCACCTTCTCGGCCGCGCTGCTCGGCGTCGGCTCCTCCTCCGACGGCACCTCCGCCGCCGACCTGCCGCGCGGCAAGTACACGCTGGGCTTCATCCTCACGCTCTCCGCCTCCGCCGTGTTCGCGCTCATCCTGTCCCTCTTCGAGGTCACCTTCGAGAAGGCGGTCCGGGGGAGGACGCTCCGGTGGGTGCTGCGGGTGCAGATGTGCACCAACTTCGTGGCGGCGACGGTGGCCGTGTGCGGGCTGCTGGCGTCGGGGGAGTGGCGGACGATCCCGGGGGAGATGGCGGCGTTCGAGGACGGGCGGGCGAGGTACGTGGCGACGCTGGTGGGGACGGCGGTGTCGTGGCAGGCCATGTCGGTGGCGACGCTGCGGCTGATCACGAGGGTGTCGTCGCTGTTCGCCAACGTGACGGGCACCGTGTCGCTGCCGCTGGTGCCGGTGTTCGCCGTAGTGCTGTTCGGGGACAGGATGACGGGGATCAAGGCCGTCGCCATGCTCATGGCCGTCTGGGGGTTCCTCTCCTACGTCTACCAGCACTACCTCGACGGCCGGCGCGCCGCGGCCAATGGAGATGAAAGCGGAGCGGCAGAGTGCTGCTTCTGCAAGGCGCGAGCGGGCGGCGAGGCCGTTTTGCTCGCTTGACACGTTCGTCCTGCTCCACGTGGCCGCCAAACAAAGCTAAACTCACACTAGTGGTAATAGCACTCTATTTTTTTATTTTTAAAGATCAGATATACGTACTCCAATAGCCTGTTTCGTTGGAGATAATCAGAGAAGAAGTAAAGAGAGAATTCAGTTTAGCTGGAAGTAAATTGGCTGGATTTTAAATTTGGGTTTTCTTTTTTTCTTTTTGCAGGGTCAAATTTGGGTTAGTTGATTTATCGTTTGTGAAGAAAGGTGAAGGCGACTGAAAGTAAGATGCGTGGATTTCAAATTTGGGTTAGTCAATTTCTTTTGTGAAGAAAGATGGAGGCATAGGGAGCACTGAGGTCGCTGATGGCAGGGCTGAGGTGAGCATACGTGAGGCCTGATGATGCCGACAAAGTGTTGATACTAGATTTTGGCATGGTACGAAACGCAATTAAAATTGCCTCAAATGAATAATTGATCTACATGAAAAGGTTTCGTGTTATCGACATGAACATCTTTGAAGTTTGGTCCATCGTCATCCGAACTCATTACGAGGGCCGAAGTTGTGCTCAAATTATTAGGATTTTGTATGTAGAGTATTGTTTGGCCAATTAGGCCTCTAAGACAGCCTCATATGAGAAAAGCTTATACACAGATTGTCTTTGTCGATTCTGATATAAAAATCGTCTCAATCCAAAGTCATATGTAAAAGTTAGAGAAATCGGAGGTCCGCCCTATCACGAGCCAAAAAGTTGCGCGCCCTATTAGACACTTGTATAGCTGATGTCTGATGGGTAGCGTCAGTAATTGTCTGTTTGGCATGAGCTATTCGGCCTTCAAGATGGTCTCGAATCGGAAAACGTTCAACGTGAAAACTGTTTGTCTTGTCGAAACGGTTAAATTTGCTTTTGGACGCATCTTCATCTGAGGTCATTTGTGGTATGTGAGAGCCAAAACCCGAACTGATATCTCAAACTTATCTAAATCCGAGTTCGGTTAATTTTAGAAAGATTTGCATGGGATTGGAGTCATTTTCTTGTACGGGAAGTCCAGCCGCTGCATAAATAGATGAGAGGTGATTGCTGATTGAACAACACACAATCAAACAAATCATCTACCACTTTTTATCTTTTATCTTTTCTCCTTAACCCTAGTCTTCTTCTTCCTCGTTCTTCGTTCGGTCTTCTTGTTGTAGGGCGACGAACCTCGAGGCCCTAGTGACGATCAGGTCGACCTAGGACAGCCCATAGCCGCCGGACACCCTAACGCGGTCTCTCCCGGGCGTGTCGGGTCTACAAAAGCGCCCGCCAGATTGCTTGTGTATCACGCTTCCGGACGAGTCTCCTTCGACGTGAGCTGCGGTGTATCACCCTTGGCGTTGGAGGTACACAGTGATGCGTTCATGTGCGAACACACTTTTTGGCGACTCCACTGGAAGAAGCTTTGAACGGTCTCCAGCTTGTTCTTGCTACAAAGAGATCGTCATCAAGTTGCTAGAATCTATAAAGGTAATATGAATAGCCAATTCCCCTTTGTAGATGCAAATAATCCATATGTTGTTGCGAGATCGCCTAATGAGTATAATGTATCAGCTAGGTCTTGTTTTATCAATCATGCATCTAATTATGTGCAAGGGCCAATGCAAAATAATCTCCATGCTTCAAATTCTTATGATTTTAGCAACATACTCCCTCCGTCCCGAAATAAGTGCCTCAACTTTGTACTAAAGCTAGTACAAAGTTGTACTAAGGTTAAGGCACTTATTTTGGAATGGAGGGAGTACAACATATGTATCCTAACTCCTAACTCTCATGCCTCAGCAACCCCACAAATCCATATACCGATAAACAACATGATGGGTTTGGTTAATCAATTTGAGACACCTCATGTTAAAATTTCCAATAGCATACAAGAAAGTGTTTCACCATTTTATTCATCGGCAACTAATCTGCAATATGTGAATCCAAGCTTGCCGATGGCTGGGAGAATTGGTCATGCTACTACTAGATATTCGGTCAGTTACTCTCAACCACCTGATTTCTGCAAGAACTACGTCGGTATTTTCCCCAAAGAGGAAGGGATGATGCATTATAGCGACGGTAGGTATTTCCTTCAGTGATGAGACCAGGGTTATCGAACCAGTAGGAGAACCTTCTCACACCACGTAAACAGCCCCTGCACACAAATAATAAATACTCACAACCCGACGTGTTAAAGGGGTTGTCAATCCCTTTCGGGTACGGCACCTCAAGATAGGCAAATAACGTGAGATAAAAGTGGTAGATAGGATAAATAGATCGCGGAACAAATAAATTGCAGAAAGTTATTTTTGGTTTAATAGATCTGAAAATAAACGCAAAGGAAAATAGATCGCAAAGGCAAATATGATGAAAAGAGACCCGGGGGTCGTAGGTTTCACTAGTGGCTTCTCTCGAGAAAAATAGCAAACGGTGGGAAAGCAATTACTGTTGGGCAATTGATAGAACTTCAAATAATCATGATGATATTCAGGCAATGATCATTATATAGGCATCACGTCCAAGATTAGTAGACCGACTCTCACCGCATCTACTACTATTACTCCACACATCGACCGCTATCCAGCATGCATCTAGTGTATTAAGTTCATGGAGGAACGGAGTAATGCAATAAGAACGATGACATGATGTAGACAAGATCTATTTATGTAGAAATAGACTCCATCTTGTTATCCTTAATAGCACCGATACATACGTGTCGTTTCCCTTTCTGTCACTGGGATCAAGCACCGTAAGATCGAACCCATGCACATATTCCCATTGCAAGATAAATAGATCAAGTTGTCCAAACAAAACCCAAATGTCGGAGAAGAAATACGAGGCTATAAGCAATCATGCATATAAGAGATCAAATAACTTTCATGGATAAAAACATAGATATAATCATAAACTCAAAGTTCATCAACAAACACACCGCAAAAAGACTTACATCATATGGATCTTCAAGAGACCATTGTATTGATAATCAAGAGAGAGAGAGAGAGAGAGGAAGCCATCTAGCTACTAACTACGGAACCGTAGGTCTACAAAGAACTACTCACGCATCATCGGAGAGGCACCAATGGACATGATGCACCCCTCCGAGATGGTGTCTAGATTGGATCTTGTGTTTCTGGACTCTGCGGTGGCTGGAATTGATTTTCATTGACTCCCCTAGGGTTTCTGCAATATTGGGGTATTTATAGAGCAAAGAGGCTGTTCAAGGGGCACTCGAGGTGGGCACAACCCACCGGGGCGTGCCTGGGCCTCCAGGTGCGCCCTGGTGGGTTGTGCTCCCCCGGGAGCACTCCCCAGGTGCTTTCCTGGCCCACTAGATGTCTTTTGACCAAAAAAAATACTCAAAAAGTTTTGCTGCGTTTGGACTCCGTTTGGTATTGATTTCATGCGATGTAAAATACATGCAAAAAACAGAAATTGGCATTGGGCACTATGTCAATAGGTTAGTACCAAGAAATGATATAAAATAACTATAAAAAGATTGTAAAACATCCAAGAATGATAATATAACAGCATGGAACAATAAAAAATAATAGATACATTGGAGACGTATCAACATCCCCAAGCTTAATTCATGCCCGTCCTCGAGTAGGTAAATGATAAAAACAAAAATTTTGATGTGGAATGCTGCCTAACATGTGCATAACATTTATTCTCTTTATAGCAGGGACATTTGGACTTTTATATGATTCAAAGCAATAGTCTAGTTTTGACATGAAGACTTTAATACTCAAGCATACCAACAAGCAACCATGTCTTTCAAAATATCAATACTAAAGCAAGTTATCCCTAGCCCATTATGCTCAACCATTGATCCATTCATGAAACACACTCGAATATTAGCTACACAAAATGCTCAAATACGATCATAGTGCCCCTTAGTTGGTGCTTTATAAGAGAAGATGGAGACTCAAATTCAAAATAAAAATTGCATAAGTAAAAGAAAGGCCCTTCGCAGAGGGAAGTAGGGATTTGTAGAGGTGCCAGAGCTCAAAGCTTAAATTGAGAGATAAAAACATTTTTGAGAGGCATACTTTTCCCACCAATGAAAATGACTTAGATCTCCCAACACTTTCCATACTAGATACATCATAGGCGGTTCCCAAACAGAAGATAAAGTTTATTCATTTTTCCATCATTACTCTCAATTTCCACGGCTAGCCGAATCCACGGTTGCCCTCCATACCAACACTTTCCAAGGAATTTATTATTTGACAACATAAAGTAAATTCATTTTTCATTTCGGGACTGGGCATCCCTAATACCTTTGTTGTACTCTCATGCAATGACAAGTGAATAAACACTCATCGTGAGAATAACACATCTAGCATGGAAATTTTGGCCACCCCTCACCGCCTCACAAGTGGTAGAGCACACAAAAGAGAAATTTATTTTGAAATTTAGAGATGGCACATGCAAATTTGCTTAGAACGGCATGGAAATACCGCATATTGGTAGGTATAGTGGACTCATATGGCAAAACTGGTTTAAAGGGTTTTGGATGCACAAGTAGTGATCATACTTAGTGCAAAATGAAGGCTAGCAAAAAGATTGAGAAGCGACCAACCAAAAAGCAAAAAATCTCGTACCCAAGCATTAAGCATAAGTAACACCAAATAATGCACCATAAGTAGGATATAAATTTCATTGCATAATTATTGACTTACGTGCTTGCATAGGGAATCACAAACCTTAACATCAATATTCTTACTAAAGCACAATTACTCATCAACATGACTCACATATCATATCGTCATATCTCAAAACCATTACTAAGAATCAAGTTTATTTTGTCCAATGATCTTCATGAAAGTTTTTATTATATCCTCCTTGGATATCTATCACTTTGGGACTAGTTTCATATGTTTCTTTTAATAAGCTCAAACAAATATAAGTGAATTACATGAGCATACACTACAAAAAATACACTTCCGTAATGATACGTGTTTGTCACGATGGGTCACGTTTTTGTCATGCATGTACATCCATGACAATTTTATGAAAGAATCAAGATAGTCATACATGTCTTTGTCAGAGAGAAGTGTTCGATGACATTACCAAAATTATCATCACGGAAGTGTCCACTTCCATGACGATAAATCGCGCGTCACAGAAGTGCTTTCGTCAAGGGTGACCGACACGTGTCATCCACCGTAACGGAACGCCGTTAAGCTATCGGGTCCGGTTTTGGATCCGATAACCCGTTAACAGCCCCGACCAATGGGGATATTCCACATGTAAAATCATCATTGGCTGGAAGAAACACGTGTCGGCTCACCGTTGGGACAGATGTCATCCACTCATTGGACAGAAGGCGCCTATCTATGATACGTCGACACGTGGCACGGCCCAACAGAGGCCCATTCCTGTGAAAAGGCCGGTCTGTTTTACTTGGTTAAAAGGTGGCGGGCCAGCCCATAGAAAGCCTGTTAACGGCATGTTCGCATATAGCCCATTTACAGCCCGCTAACCCAAGGCCCGTTACGCCCTATCCGAATTAGGTCGAGTAGCGTCATCTGGGCCACCCAATATGATTCCAGCCAGTTTTCACTTCTGGCCCATGTATGGCCCATGACGTCTTTCGGCCCATATGAGGCCCTTTGTAACTCTTGGCCCATTAACGACCCGTGGTGAAACTGGCCCGTAATGAACAGTGTATCACTTTATGCCCATTAACGACCCGTGGTGGAACTGGCCCGTAATGAACAGTGTATCACTTTATACCCATCAACGGCCCGTTATTCCGTTGGGCGTTTCCATTATGTTATCTTCGGCCTTCTCAGAGCCCATTTATTCTTGGGCTCATTTCCAGCATTCGTTTACTTACGGCCCGTTACTGTCATTTTCTGCTTGTGGGCTAAATTCAGCCCGAGCTTACAGTCGGCCCGTTTGTGGCCCGTTAATACATTGGGCCATTTTCATAGCGTCATCAAATACGGCTGATTAACGATGGTCCATTATGGTCGGCCCATGAACAGACGATTCCAACTCTAGCCCGTTTACGGCCATAATACGGTCTGTTATTGGCCCATGTTTGGCCAACCGATCATACAACCCGTAGAAGGCCCATTGATGATACGGCCCGTAGACGGCCCATTGTGTCTACAACCCATATAAGGCCCATTGTTTCTACGACCCGTAGAAGGCCCATTGTTTCTACGACCCGTAGGAGGGAAATTGTAACTACAGTAAATATGTAGCCCATGGTTATTATGGCCTAGTTTTAAAGAATAGGTTATTGCGGCCACTAGCAAACTGCGGAAAAAGAACTTCACTAACTACAAGCAAAGAAATAAACAAGACAATAAGGAAATAAATAAGCAAGTAACTTACGCTAGTCTATCACGGCTATTACACATATTACATCCACTGGGCATTAAAGTTCGCCACCAGTGCAAATATAGGGAACACAATGACATATAAACACCGCATGACAAAACAAGTCCGGGGCTGAAACCACTTGAAGAGCTCAAGAAACAATATCCTGGGTACCCATAATGCTGACAAGATCCTTAGCAAGCTTATTAACTTTCTCTTGTTTGGCGCTTAAGTCCTCCGGCACTTGCTGTTGCACCAGAAAGTATGCATCTGAATTCTGCAGGGACTTCCTCAGTCCTTCGGCTTCATGTCGCATAACATCTGATCGATGTCTTTCAACTTGAAGTTGAGACTCAAGAAGCCGAACTGATTCAGGCAACGAGTTCGAAGAGCTGGTGCTAGCGATGAGTAGTGATAAATCGAACACTACATCAAGACAGGACTTTGGGGTTGTCTCGGTGTCTTCAATATAGCTTTTATCGACTTTCTTGGAGACCAACAGGGATGTCTCACTATCTTGAACCTTATTTGCATTACTTCCTTTACCATTGCGTAACAGGTACTCTTCTCCAATATTTTATTCGCGTTCTAAAAGAGAAACAAACAAACACATCACAGGTTTACAATGTAGTATATGAAACTCATTTTGGTAAACCAGTTCAGTATTACCATTCTAGTTTATGTTGCCAAATCAAGATAGATACAGTTTGAATCATATCTATTTAAGACAAAGCAGCATAGACAGAGTATAAGTGTGGGAAACTACACAGCAATAACAACACTTGTAATGTGCATGGCATGAGAACATAACTGTGTATTCAATTGAAAACTGAAATCAACATAGAGCAAGTTACAACAGCAAACACGTTAAAGAAACAGGTTTAAAACATACCTGTTGCGCCATTGGAGTTTCAATTGCATCGTGAAATTAGTTGGTATGAGTAAATATATTGATGCAAGAGCAAAGTAGTATGAACCATAGCTACGGAACCTGACCTGAGAACAATTCTTCTTCTGCTTTAAGCGTTGACTTGGGTTCGGAGTGGTGGTCCTCGTGCTTTGGGCACTGTAGTTGCCTTACTAACTGCTCATGTTTAGGTGCTCTGTGGTGGAGACGATGCTGTGTCAACGGGAACTGGGTTACTATCTGCTGGGGTTGGGGTTAGAAGGGGTGTAGCTGGTTCTCTGTCCAACTGGTTAGGGGTACAATCTGCATGAGTCTGGGTTATGTGTGGTGGGGCTGGTTCTTGGGCAAGTACAACCGTGGTTCTATTTGCATCGACAGGTTGCACGATCTTTTCTGAAGACCGTGTTTTTACTCCTGAGACATCTGCCATGACCCCTCCAATTGAAATGGCTGATAAACAAGAAAAGTAATTGAATGTACAAACATTGTAAGATAGATAGGTGCAATGGATAGTAGGGAAGAAAAGCAGGGCATGAAATAATTCACATTTATGTTGTCTAACCAAAGCAGAATAGTAGGACATAATTTCACATAACCTCGGGGATAGGATGGTCATCGTCTAAGAATACTCCTCACGAGGAGCTATCTGTAACCAACAAGACATGCGCTTTCTCGAGATAGCATTGTTTCCTCAGTAAGACCTTGTTTCCACTCGATTTTTCCATGACCGTGCGAATGGCTTATGCACAGAAGAGTAATTGAATGTACTACAATTGTTGAAAAATTTAACACGTAATAAAAAATGATGGCATGATATAATTCACATATAAGATGACTGGCTAACCAGGGTGGCATTGCAAAATTCACATATATGATGCTGGCTAAACAAGATGGCATTGCATGATTCACATATACGATAAAGAAACTAAATAGATGGCATTGAGACAAAGCATGTCTAAACTAAGCAGATGACATCTTTGATGTATACAGTAAGTAATGCAAGGCACCATATGCATGATATTACCCACATCAGCATGCCAAGTTAGAGCGAAGACCTCATGGGGTAAATAGGAGTGGTATTCTCCTTCTAAATCCCCCTCAGAACAGTTATCTTCCTCTTGATTACGATCCGAAATGGGTGGAGGGGGCTGCCTTTGCGCCCACCATGGAGCGACGTCTGCATGAAATTTTATTGCCACGCAAGGCTCGTCTCTTTTGCTCTACATGATCAGTTCCATTGTGTACAATAACTGGCATGCATGGGAATAAAACATAGTGAGATTATATATGAGTACATGCACAAATCCAGAGTGATGGTAGCAAGCGTGGATAGACCCAAAACCAATGATACTGTGTAGATAATAGCTTTAGTTAAAAATATAGATAATGGCTCCTTTAATGTTTGTTTGCACCCAACATGAAACTCATAGTAGACACCGAGATTAACGGATAGTGAGATGATAGTACTGATTGCTACCCCAATATGTACCCCACAACCATTTAAAAACTCAAGTTTCAGCATTAGTTTGGACTGACTCGAGTCTAATAGGTGAACACGAGGATAATGTAGCATGTCATCATATTAAGCGATGCATAACGTGGCGGAACCACGGAAGAGTGCGACCTCTCTTGCGGACCCGTGTAGTCCTCAAGGTCATCTGCTCAGTTGATGATGGTAATGCACGGTTATCGTGGCTGCGGTAGGGAAGAAGATCCGAGGCGGCGAAAGGCAGTCTGAGAGCGGATCCTAGCTGTGGTGAACCCTTCCGTCGTTGGAACAAGCGAAATGGGTGGAACAGGCGCCGCAGAGCAGGACAAACCACACAAGGTTTTCTTTGACACATATCATGTAACGAAGTAATTGTGTAAGGGCTTGTTTGAATTCGAGGATTCTAACAATGCGAGGGATAGGAAATAGACAGAATATGATAGGAATGCACGTGCAAGCAGAGAATTTAAAACACAGGATTTCTGCCAATCTGGGTGTTTGATTCACAAGAATTGGAAGATCACAGGATGCAGAAAAGCATGGTGAGATTAAGTCAAACCACAAGAAAATGTATGGTTATAATGCTATTATGCTACTATCTCTTAGTCTTGTGCTTGATGAATAGGAATATGAAAAGGAGGACAAGTGGAAATTAGAATTCCTACGGTTTTTGTTTCAAGGAGACACTAAAGAACAAATCCTACAGTTTTCTTTGCTCCATTCCTTTGCACCAAATTCATGAAAAGTAGTACCATAGAAAACTTTCCAATTCCTGTGTTTTTCATTCACTTTTCCTTTCAAGCACCGGGCGATTCTAGTAGGCGAGGCTTGGCAAGGAAAATCCTACACTAAAAAAATGTTTTTGTGCTACTTCTATTACTTTGGACCCAGGCCACTGCCCTACTAGCTCAACTCCCAGGCCCATCGACAAATGCACAGCTCAAATGCACAGAGATAAACAATGATGGCATTCAAGAGAGTCCATCACGGATAGCTAAGTTGCCTGGTACCTCACTGCTTGTCATATAGTAGGATAAAATAATCGTATTTCACGTTACTACGTGTGCTCAGTGGACAATATATATAACATGTGGAGTAAAAAAGAGATGCAACAAGTGTACAACCTCTTTGGCAAAGCCATGTCAATCTCAGCATGATTGGGTTGGCCGGTGAGGATGCTCCGGCTGACTTGGCTGTCGGAGGAGGGGAAGAAAGATCTTAGGCGTCTGGAGATGGAGCTCGAGGTATCGCTTTCATTGTGTGATGGAGGGTTTCGTCGTTGGAGCAGCTCCGGTGAGTTGTACGACACCGAGGCTGAAGCAGGACAAGAGAGACAATGTTAACCTGAGTGGAATTCTAATAGCATCTCCAATAGATGACGTAAAATACATAACCACAAAGTGAATTTAACTGTCGAAACTGAACTTAACTATCGAAGCTGAATTTTGCCGTTGAAACTGAATTTTACTGTCGAAACTGAACGCACTAGCAAGGTGAGGCTACACATCAGTCGACTGACTTTTTCATCTTTGGTCAGTCGATTTTGCAGCCGTTGGATACGAAATCAAGGGCCTGCAGTTCATCTTCAACCTCCACCCCCCTGAGCCGCCACCACCACCACCAAACCAAGCAGCCGCCACCAGCGGGCGGCGGTCGCCGCCCGCCCAAAACACTCCCCACCACCGGTCCACCGCCGCCCGGCCATCCCTCTAGGCCCCCGTGCGAGCTTTTTCTTCGGGCGATCCCCACGCCATCGCCCCACCATCGCCGGCTACCACCGTCCCCACCCTAAACCCTAAGATAGATAGTGGGGTACCTCTTGACAAGCCCCCTCCCGCCCATGGCTGGTTCTTCCTTCACTCTGGTGAGCCCCCCCACCCCTGAAAATCGACTAACCCAAAAGTCGATTTAGTCGACTGGAGTGTAGCTAAATTGGAGCAGCATCGCAAGCAAGAGCAAGAGCGAGAGTAGCAGCGTGATCAAGAGCAATAGCAAGAGTAGACCAGGCAGGGGACCCAGAGCAAGAGCAGAGCAGCAGCACGAGCGAGGGCTAAAGCAGCAGCATCTCCTATTGGTGTGGACGTCACCGCCGAGGGAGCAACGCCGTGGAGGAAGTGGCCGGCGACGCCGCCGTGGATGGAGCCGCGCTGTGTCGGCTTGGGACCGAGCGCCGGCAGCACCCTGAGATCGAATCAAGAAGAAAATGCGGTGATTAGTGTACAACCTCTTTGGTGGCGCCGATTAGGCCGCAGCTTCATCCAAGGAAACAATGATGATGATGCTCTTCCGGTGGTGCAGGTGAAGACGGCGGGGTGGGAAGGGAGGTGGCGTGAAAGGCGAGGGGAACGTCGGGGCAGCTCCTTGGAGGTGGAGGACGGGTGGCTGAACCGTGGGATGACAAGATCGACAGCGGATCCTCATCGGTATGGTGGATGAGGGACGCCGAGGTGTTGCTGTGGACAACATCGTCGGGGAAGAGGCTCCGGCTGGGTGGCGGACGGAGGAGGGTGTTGGGCTTCGTCGCGGGTTTTCGCGGCCTCGGTGTATGAATGGGTGCGCCGATAGAATGGGAGTGGGGAACCATGGCTTTGGGACGCGCTTGTCCGAAATGTGGGGTAAGTTACGAAAGTACGCCCACCGATTTGAGGCGGTTCTTTCAGTTCAGGGGTACCACAGGCATTTCACATGTCGGGATTTCCGAGGAGGTGGAAGTTTTCGCGCGCGTTGTAATTTTGGAATAGCAAGGCGTGGGTTGAGATGGAGGGAGTTGTCGGAGCACAACGAGACAAAGATATATCTTAAATATTTTGGGGTAACAAGGCGCGGGTTGAACAGGCGGGAGTTTCGCAGCACGATAGACAGAGACGCTAGCTTGAAATTTTGGCATAACAAGGCACGGCGTGAAATTTCAGGAGAACGAGCTTAACGTGTACCAAAAAAAGACAATTTGCACCTCAACACACACACAAACACCATTTAGACTAGAGTAAGGTACACGTGCATTGCACGCATGAGATTTGGCAACCAAATTATGAATAAATACCACATTATAATATGTAAGCTTTGAGTCATATATGCATGATGTAGATGTTCGTTTAATTCTTATAGTTCATTTCATTCAAAATCATCTAGTGTTTATAAGAAAGCTAATCTATTTTAAGATTCACGGAATTGTGCGTTGTAAGACATAAAGTAAAAACAAATAATGGCAAATCATGTAGAAAAACATTTGGGCAATTTTGATATGGAAGATTCTAGAACAAAGAGGAAGTGCTTGTGTTATGAGGTTTGTGCATTATGCTTAAGTTCAACCATGGAGTCTTCTAGATTGTACATGTGGCGAAATCTGGTGCAATCTAGATGATATCCAACGACCAGTAGTGCTGAAATTTTCCATTTCTGCACCATCGGATTCGCCCCATCCATCTTTCAAAGTTAAAGTTACCCGCACACAATATAAAAATATAAAATATAAAAAATATATAGGGGTATAGATATAAATATGTGATGCGAAAGCCACCCATCATCTCCAATTAGAATAGTGTGTCCATGCACGGATGCAATGTGGCCAAACGATGTCTGCCATCGGTATCTCAAATTCAAATCAGTCTGGCCTTGTTCAATGTGTATACATTACAACATGCTCGTTTCCAAACCACACCGCCCAGATCTCCGTTATATTCATGCATGCATGGGTTTCAAACATCAGGATCTCTTATTCAAATATTTGAATTCAACTTCACATTGATTATGACCTCACCTAGTCTTTTACACCCACACAGTCGTCTTCTCTTTATAATTGTACCACTAACTTTCTCTCGTGCATGCATGCACACACACAACCAGTCGGCATTACCCGTCGCACACATGCAATATTTTTCTTCATGTCGGTCTCCCATGAAGGCACACACCCACACACATCTCCCTCTCCATCATATCGGGCATTCTTTATCTCTCACGCGTGCATGCGCAACGATCGATGTTCCTCTATATCTGTGTGTATATAGCTAGGTCTTTCATAGTTTTCCACACAAACCGATCAATCGATATATCCAGTGAGGTCTCACCCTCTTTCCCACGTCCACATCGATCAATCTATACCTCTCTATATAGGATTACGGGGTTGTTTGGTTTGAGACTAAGTTTGCCAAAGCTTGCCACACCTAAGGTTAGGCAAATTTGACCAACTTAGGTGTGTGTTTGGTTCAAGCCACATGTTAGGCAAGCCACACTATGGTCCCGCATCACATACACACAACAAGTGTGGCAAGATTCCCTTAGGCTTGCCAACTTGTGGCTCTCATTTTGAAGAACTAACCTTAGGCAAGTTTGGCAACATTGTATGGCAAAGTGTGGCACTCCTAGGCCTAGAACCAAACAACCCCTACATATATATATAGCTAATACACCCACATTAATTATATATCCAACGTCCCCCTCTCATCATCCATGCCTTTCGCCGCATCTCTCAGACACGCGCACAATGGCGAAGACAGGGGGCAGCAAGGGCCCTGCCCCCCCTAACATCACTATATATCGAGGCTAATATGAATGTGATCATTAGACAATTGCTGCTAAAAATGGTTTAAGTTCATGAATTGGCCCTCCTCATAAAGGATTAGCAATGCTTAGCCCCCTAGCTCATTTATTTTTCATGGCTCCGCCACCGTTACCAACAGCTTGCGTTCTCGCCTCTCTCTAAATATCGATCTCAGACTTGTGCACTCCTTCATAGTATCCCTCCACTCGGCCCCTCGCACCATCTTCTAGCCCCCCACCGGATTTTGCCACATGTACAATCTAGCAGACTCCATGGTTGAACTTAAGCATAATGCACAAACCTCAAAACAACAATGGTTCTCCTTTGTTCTAGAATCTTCCGTATCATAACTGCCCAAACTTTTTTCTAGTTGAATTGCCATTATTTGTTTTTACTTTATGCTTTACAACTCACAATTCCATGAATCATAAAATAGATTAAGGGCTTCTTTGATTGAAAGGATTCTCAAAGGAATTTTGGAGGATTCTAATCCTTGGGAATTTTTCCTATCTTGGTTGTTTGATTGTAGGATTGTAAACCATAGGAATTTTTCCATGTGATTCATTTGCACTAGATTTCATAGGAAACATCCCATCCACTCAAACCTCTTTGAAAGAATTCTGCGTTTTTTCTATGCACAATCAAACACTCGTACAATCCTGTAGGATTCAAGACGTCATTCCCCTATAATCCCATGTATTTCCTATTCCCCCTTTTGGAAATCCTACGAATCCAAGAGGCCCTAGATTTTTTTATAAAAACTAATTGATTTTGAATGAGATGAACTATAAGAATTAAATGAAGGTCTACATCAGGCATATATGACTCAGAGCTGACATGCTATAGTGTGGTATTTATTCATAATTTGGTTGCAAAATCTGATGCGTGCAATGCACGTGTACCTTATTAGTACTTCGAGTATGTGCAAAACACGTAAACTAGAATTCCAATGGCATGCTACACAGTGTCTCTCTTACAGTTCATGAAGCCACGTGGCACATGTGGAGGCGTTGTCGTGACCTCCTTGTGTGGATTGATCACAGTGACGTGCTGCTGGTTCCAGAAGAATGTACTTGTCCTCCCTGAGCCATACTGTCGGTACATGCACGAAGCGAAGATGTGCACGCACGCCACGCATGCACTCATTCCCTCGCAAGCACACGCCGGTACATGGGCGGATGCAATTTTGTATCAAGATCCACCCCATGTGATAATTTGACGCGTGTAAAGTCGTTCACTTCATTGATGGTCAATTAATACGGCGCATGCAAATTGAGTGGATGTGAGGGCGGAAGAAAGACATTACTACTCCACTGCGCGCATGCGAGTAGTTAAATCATGGGTTACTAGTAGTACTTCCATTGGTCTCCTTCGTATTTTGTGCCAATTTTTGACAGTAACATAGTAATATTTACGCATTTGAGCAGTGTATCTACTTGAAATTTATGTTCCACTAAACTCATCGGGAGCCCTTTCGGGCCTCGAAACCAAAACCATCAATTAATATTTACCTTGTTCCCATCCCATTTGAAAGCCTGTTCACACCTACTAGTACGTACCAAACCTGAATGTGTTCCCACTATGCAGGTAATATTACTAGTGGTAGTACTTAGGTTATAAAAAGGGGAACTACCTAACCGAAAATTACTCTACCTTTCCTCCTCATAAGTGCTTCTTCTTCGTCCATCCTTGCCATGGTCGGTGAGCAGAGCTCTAGGTCGAGAACTACTCGTAACAAGGGAGAGGCAACCAAGGCTGTAGAAAAAAAAGAGGGCTCGCCGCCACGCAGGGACCTCGAAAGATCTCTCACGGGCAGACGATGCCTCCCAGGAGCGCCCTAGCCACGGAGGCGAACATGCCGAGCCGGCGGCGCTGGAGTCGTTATCCCTTGATGGCATGCCCGATCAGCTCAATAAGCACCTCAATAAGCAGAAGGAGTTCATCCACGGCTTGGTGGAGCCGTTGAAGGAGAGCCTTGACGACATGCCCGCTGAGCTCAATAAGCAGGGGGAGTTGACCGCCGGCTTGGTGATCTTTGAAGAAGAGCATTGCCCGGAGAAGAAAGGCGACGGCGAAATCCTCGCAATCTCGGGAGGACAAGGCGAAGCTCGCCACGAAGTTCGACCCGTTGAAGGAGAAGACCGCCGGTGGAAGAAGCTGCATGAGAATAGTAGTTCCTCGATGAAGATGCTGCAGGCCCTCGTCATGGAATAGAAGGAGGAGTTGGCGAAGCTCCGCATCGAGCACCCGGCTGCTTTGTCAAAAGATGCGTAATGCGGCCATGGAACAGATGATGAAGGCTCGCGTCGAGAAATCCCGCGTCATGGACATAATGAAGAAGATGGCGGAGGAGACGTGCAAGGAGATGGAGGTCGTGGAGGCGATGACGAAGGAGTTACGACTCCGCAGGGAATTAGATCATTTAGGGTGATAATCTTCCTTCTTCTTTTGCTCTTGTGTTTCATCTTTTGCTTCGGGTGTTTCGCCACACGTGTCACGTTCTCTGCGAGGCATGAATAGAACAATGCTAACAATGAGATGACTAGCAAATTAGATCATTTTTATCGCCATATGGCATTGGGCTACCGTGTTTCGTGCTCCTCCATCGTAGTACTACTCCAATGGAAAACTTGAGTATACCTCACGGTTCTTTGCTCCTCCTCAGGTCGTCGGCGCATTTATCTGAAAGCAGTCAAATCACAAAGCCCCGCCTTCCAGCAGTAATGAGTCATTAAATCACAAAGGCCCTCGCCTCTCATGAAACCCGACCAAGCTAGACTGCCCCGCCCTCTAGCCTTTTAAAAATGTATAATTTTGTACAGTAGTAGTATCGACGGATTGC
This sequence comes from Aegilops bicornis, assembly GCA_021605145.1. Lineage (NCBI taxonomy): Eukaryota > Viridiplantae > Streptophyta > Magnoliopsida > Poales > Poaceae > Aegilops > Aegilops bicornis. Next base: position 750,259,223 of record CM038670.1, on the reverse strand, counting down.
GCCATGGAGCAAAACTTGAAATTAAAAAAAGGTGGTACATATAGAGAGCGCTCATCGCCAAATTATGCTTGTTTATTTGCTTGTTTCCCTTCCTGCCTTGTTGCCTCGAACAGACTATGCCAAACTCCCCTACCTACCGCGTAGGAAAAGACCCGTCCTCGCCTTTTTAGTCCAGGTTTGTATCGATGGATCACGCGAAGCAGAAAAAACCAAGCCGTGTCTTGTACTCCGCCGACTAAAAGAGTGGAGACGCTCGCTTTCATGAATTTTGTACTTCCTCTCGCTGACATGTGGGACATATAGCAACCGGGTTGACGCGTCATGCACCCAATAACAGTGCAGAACAGCAGGGAGATGCACCCCAGTCATAGCGCCCTATTAGTAGTAATGAGCAACGAGACGTCAAATCACAATGCCGCACCTTCCCAGACGGACAAAGCAACCATTATTTCACACTTCGCTGAATCTGCTTCGCCATCATCTCCTTCCTTCAAGAAAACCATGTATTGCTTACGCCATTATTACGCCTCAAGAGGGACGCGCAGACGCTTTATGCGTCATGACACGTGGGACTGCATGACAGGCCATGCTCCCCCGCCCACCGCTTGGTAAAATCACCTCATTTTTACTATTTCCCCCGTCCCGGTTTACATGTCATGCACGTTGTTCTAGGTTGAGAATTTAACTAGCTATATAGTGTATCTCGTACTTTACAAAACTGCTCAAATTAAACTCATGCATTAATTTGTTCAATTTCAGTGCATGCATGCTTGCCCACTAGATGAGTAGGAACATTACATGCATTGGTGTGTTCCTTTTTAATTCTTGCACGTAAATATTTAATGCGCCTCGAAAACTAAAAATGTGATGGAGATGAGCCCTTTAAATTGGAAAAAAAGAAAAGTTGAAATAAGCCCTATAAACCGGAAAGGAGGGAGTAGTACTATAAAAAAGGCTAGTCACAATAATGGTGTCCAGCACAACCCACCCCTCAAATAAAACTAAGCACCACGAATTCTTTGACAAAACTAAGCACCTGAAATTCTTTGACAACTAAAGCGCTAGCTATATGATGTTGGCCTATATATTGTATGTATATAAAGTGAAGAAAGCAGTGGTAGTACTATACCAACTAAAAGATGAAATGTAAGAAATACTAGTATGTACGTCTTGAAGAGTTAAAATGCTTGAGAAGAAACATAACATAGTTACGCAGGGGGCTCATCACAACACACCCTCAAATTAAACTAAGCACACCTGAAATTAAACTATGCAACTAATCCCAGTGACACCTTTGCATTAGAACCACCATGAGCAACAACACCTTGTCACCTTACTGAGTCCTCATCCACGTCCCTCGACTTCGTCCTTGTCCCTCTTCCTCTTGGCCGATACTTCTTTGCTTGAACCGCACACTTGCTTGGCTCTTGCTCTTCATCCAACCCTTGTAGATATTGAAACAAAGGTAGCCATCCATTGCAGCATAGTGGATGTGGTCTATATCTAGTAAATTCGCTGCCATGCATGACGATGAAAGCGTGTGATGAGGTTTCTCCGGTTACCGTCTGAAGGATGAACCATGGCTCCTACGAGGTCAATTGACATTGAAGGTGACCCCGGAGGCGGCGATTCTTATGGAGGTCGAAGGGGTTGCCTACAACGAGGCCTATGTGACCCAGGACTCTTTTGTCGTTTGTAAAGTCTACAATAACGAATTTGACTAGGTTGCTCTTGAGGAAGTTCTTAAAATCCAGGCATTCAACGCCGGCATGGCATATGTGGTAGACCAAGCATAAGTCATGCACGCAAACTTGGATCATGGCGGGCTTCTTCCTCTCTTCCTCCTTTAGATCCTTCTCTCGTCCCAAGACTGTGGTGTACTCAACATCTAGCCCAGCGACCCACTCATCATCTGAGTTTTCGAACATGCCTCTGAAGCGAGCAAGGCGTCCTTTCACCGTCGCAGAAGAACGGGTGTAGATGACGTTGAACTCATCACCGGTGATGGTTCTAACCTTGTACTCACCTTCGATCATGGAGATTTGGGACGCCATGGATTTGGGAGGAGGGTTAGGATTAGTGGAACTGCCGTAATGTGAAAGGACGGGACGGCTAGGAGCGAACCGCCATAATATTAAAGGGCGTCGCGAGGGGCAGTAGGAGCGAAGCGCGGCGTCTGACGAGCAGCGAGTGGTAGTGGCTTTCCATTCTCCCATGCGTTAGGCTATCTGATGTTGGCATGTCATCACTTAGTCAGTCATACTACAACAAGGTTAGCTATAAGGTTGGCTATAAGTGTATTTTTTTACTTCTCTCTATCTCTTTCTTCATACTCCCTCCGTCCCATAATATAAGAACATTTTTGACACTAGTGTAGTGCCAAAGACGTTCTTATATTATGGGACAGAGGGAGTAGTATTTATTGCATTTGCCAAGGAGTGACCTCTTCCAATGAAATGGTGCTTTAGATGCGGTGCTAAGGGCATTAAATGGCTTAGCAATGGAGTAGCTTTTTGTTGCTAAGTTTGCTTCATTTAATTAGCTATAGACTCAAAATTGTCTTTTCACCTAGGTACACGCGCTTAGCACCATTTCTTACTTGGGTCACCAAACTAGTCTCTCTCTTCTTAATTAACTTGCCACATCAGACTTTATGACTATGTGGAAAGCTTGGCACCTGTAGGAGCAAGTAAGTACAATAGTGCACTTTACATGGCATTTTTGCATATGTGGAGGAAAGAGAGGCAAGGAAAAAGTGGAGAAGTGGGCTCTCATGCAAGGGCCAGCCTCTACTACATGGTGGAGCATTGGGAGAGGCACCTGTATGGAGGTGGTCGAGAATCGGGAGACTCACATGGTAAATGGCGCCCATGATTAAAATGATAATGGCAAGTCAAATCACAAGGCCCCACCTGTCCAGCACTAACTCGCTGTCAAATCACAACCCTACATTTGCAGCAGCCTACTCCCTCATCTTCTCGCGTCTCCGTCGAACTGACTAGGCGGAACTGCCCCGCCTACCGCACAGGAAAAGCCCCACCCTCGACTTTTAAATAGTACAGTATACTAATTTTGTATCCATGGATTGCACCATGGAGCAAAGCCTCTAGAAAAGCAATGATGCGCATGTCTGATATCTGACTGCGCCCGTCGCATTCGCGTCGCACCCAGGAAAGGTCGATCGGTGCAGCACGCTGCTCTTGAATGGAGCAGCGTCATATTGCATTTGCACACACATGTGGGACCGCAATTGAGAACCGACCATAGGCACACTCCCGGCCCGCAAGTCGGGTGACTTAATAGAAGAGGGAGACGAGCCATAGTACTAGAGAAGTGTTGTACTACGTTGGTGCCTGGACGATCCCTGCAAGACACGGAAGATCTGTTCATCCATGCATGTGACCAGACTCCAGCAGACACGCCTGCATTGGCTATCATCTACATATCGTGCAGGCTGTGTTATGCAGGAAGCGATAGTTACGGTGAGAAATCTAAAAAGGTTTCTTGTCATCTTGCAAAATTAGGTGTCATGTGCCGGATCGCTGCGAGGGTTAAGCAATGACAAGCTGGGTTGGGCTAGTCATTGGGGGCACATGCACGAAGACTACTCGGCTGCCATCTAGGTCAAGCCGGCTATGTTAATTAGGACATCTATCAACGGACCCCTTTTCTATGAGTTTATCTTTAATTTGAGCTTTGTTCCTCGTCTAGTTTGTCCGTCGGGATTCATGTTGTCTCCTTTGGGCAGCGAGGTTATGATTTCTTGTCATGTGGCATTTTTTCGTGTTATATGTTATAATCCGGTGCTTCAGATCAAAATGACGACAACTATGCCGCTGGGCCACGTGCATGAAGACTTCTCGACAGTCATTGACGAGGTCAAGCCGGTTCTAGTAGACAAAAGAAAACTAGTACTCCACTATATAGGCAGGAGCCTCCGCGCTTGCTTGCTAGTGTTGCTCTCTTCACACTATCTCGTCCTCTCCAGATCTAAACAGGACAGCGGTGGCCACACTCTCTCTCTCTACTCACCGCTGGTCACAGATCCAGGTGAACCCTCTCCACCGGGGAAGGTGAGAAGGTGCAACATTCACGCGGTCGTCCTCGGCGACGACACTTACCCACTGCTGGCACGTCTCGATCATCCTGCCTTGCCGTTCTCTCCCAAGCATCGCTGGCGAGGGAGGGCCTCCGACCCCTTCTTCCTCGTTGCCGTAGTGTGGGCAGATCCGGCCTCCCGCCGCCCACCTAGCGACATCCCGGCGACCACCAGGTATAACTTCCTTCGAAACCGGCCTTGCTCTACTTCCCGAGCTCCGGCGTCGCTGCATTTGTATCTTTTACTATTTCTCAGCCCCCTCATAGATAGGATCGATGGTTTAACAAAGAAAACCACCTAATTCATGCACTTTCGAATCTAGTACTACTTGGTTCAAACAAGGAAGAAAGGGGGGGTGGGGTGGGGAAGATTTGTTACCGAATCTAGGACTTGGTTGAAAGAGGAAATAATCTTGAGCGAAAAGTAGCGGTAGCTATCCAACCGGTCTCTAGGTCTAATAGGAAATAAACTAAAGCAGTACAAACTCAATATAAACCCGATCTATTGGTTGAAAAAGGAAAGAAAGTGGGAATGGGGAAAAAGTCAGCGAGTAAGTCGACACTAGATTTTCTAGCCTCACACGATTATAAGGTGGCTATCTTAGAACAAAAAATGGGACCAACCGGATATCATGTTACGATGTTTGTTGCCCGAGCCACTCGTATGTAATGCCCTTTGGTAGAATATAGCGATCGCCTTTGTTAAAAGTAATGAGACACGTTAAACCAATGTTGCTTTCAATGTAATGCCTCGATAATATGAATCAATGGCACTTTTTACATGTCCTCCTAAATTTCCCATTAAGATAAGTTGCTTCTTTTCGTTAGAAATGCAAGCTTTGTCCTGGTCCGCCTACTCTCCCGTGCCCAAAGTAATGTCATATTTAACTTGGTTGTCATAGTTAATCCTAATGCCCACACTAATATCTAGTAATGCCCTTTGCTTTAGAAATTGCTACTATCCTTGTAGGATTGCCATTAGGATAAGGAACATGCTTCTTTTCATTTTGATGCATGTTTCATCACTGATAGTCACCCTCCTTTCCACCTTTTTTGTGCAAAGCGAGATATACATTTCACGCCGATCTTAGTTGAACTGCACAAGTGATATCCAAATTATAGTTGAACATTCCAGGAGCTTCACAACCAACCTTGATGTTGCTCAATTTTATTGCAACTAACGAAGACGAAGCTCTGTGGGTTTCGTTTTCTCATGGAAATGGAACCGGGGCAGGAGCCCTTTTCTTAAAAAAATGAAGAAGCTGCTAGCTCACGGGACATTGCTTATTTTAGGTGAACTGCACCAAAAGGTCCCATGAATTGAATCATCCATGTTGGTGACTGAAAGAGCCAACTTACGCATCCCAGTCTAAGCACCTGGCCTCCATCCTTGCGACATACGATACACCTCATTTGCCACACCTTTCGACCCTAGTGTCCTTGATGAAATGAAGTAATGTCTGATTAAAATAGAGCGAGTGTCCTCTCTATCATTTCATTTACAATGTAGATAAAGAAAGTGCTTCTCTTTGTTAATTTATGTTTCATCAACTAGTCCCATTGTTAATGTTTAAGCGTTTACGCAAATTGGGGTGCTTAATTTTAGTTGATTTATTACAAAATAGAGATTTGAATGTCTCAAAGCGCCTCCTTGTACTACTGCTGTACTGCGATGTTCATCATTGGCAGAAGGTGTATCTGAGGAGACTTGGGACAATTTCGGCGTCTGCGTATGAGGCATCGCGGGCCCATCTCGCCCTCGCAGCATGGCATACTATGATACTATCGCAATATTTTCTTCTATTTATTTTGTGTGTTTCATCAACTAGTGCCGCTATAATGTAATCACGCTTTTTCATTATCTGTGCAAACATGGTTATTCAGGTGCATTTTGGTGGAACCGCACAAATGTACGTACGAAATCGGCATATATGCATAGTGCGAGGTGTGCCAAGTAAAAATTACCGACACCAACCATGCTCCATGCACGAATTGGCATCCACCACCACTAGTGGGATGTGTGGCGCTCTCTGTGGACGGATCTTTCTCGGCAACAAATCCTCTAACCAAATACTAGTAGCTTATATTGGCAGTTTTCTAGGGAGTACTCTTTTGAAAAGAAGCACCATACTATTTTTCTTTATTTGTACCTTTGTGTCACAACTTTGACCCAAAGGTCGGAGCTATTTTAGGGTGATTGGCATAGTACTCGGAGACTGATTGTAAGCATGATTTTCATTAGCTGTCACACTGATTGTAAGCATGAGCAGGTGGAAGATTAGGTTAGTGCATAGCTTACCTTAAACCCTACCGTCGCCGTTGAAACGAGGCGAACATCGAGGGAACCGAGGAGAACGGCGGGGAAGCAACATCGCGCCATCCGACCTCCTCTTGCGGTGGGAGAACGAATACTCCTGTGGCTCCGGCTGGCTCTGCACCCTCACAAATGGCACACCATACTCGATCTATTCGTTATCCTCTAGGTGCTCGACCATCGACCTGTACGCCCACCACCTCCGCCTGACTATCGCCTTGGGCGAATCTGTTTGCTCCATCGCCCAGAGGAGATACTCGATGAACTCGGAGGACTGCGGCGTGAGTGCCGCCGGGGAGTACATGTACATCGCCGCCCTCATCGCCGCCGTCTCGCTCTTTCGCATACATTGCCACATGGCCCTCACCGTCCTCGAAATCTCCCACTCATTGTCAAACCAAGTAAGGATCTCCTTCAGCACAGCTAACTTTGCACAGTACTTGTTGGCGATCTGCTGATCGCTCCTGCATCCTCTCCATAGATGTCCTTACGAGGTGGTCGGTGCTAGCTTTGGAAGATGGGAGGAGAGACAATGGTCTTCTTGAGTAGAGAGAAGAGGGAGGCGAGGCAGTGATTTTGGAATGGAGATGATGGAGAGGAGAGGAGGTGGTTTTGCAATGGAGAAAGATCGAGAAGAGAGAGGCGAGATGGTGGTTTTGGAATGGAGATGATGGAGAGGAGAGGAGGTGGTTTTGCAATGGAGAGAAGAGGGAGAGGAGCGTGCAGCGATTAAGGATTAGACGAGAGGCGGTGGCTGTGGCTGGATCAAAATCAAAATCAATTTACCCTTCAATTAAAGAAAGCGACCCCACATTAACTAGTCTCCCTTTTATTACGGGTCATAATTGACCATGATTTTCCTTTTATAAAATATATGTTGCTCGTTGCCAAAATAATATAATAGTACATTCGAATCTGAACAAAATGATACAATTTTTGGTGACATGCATTCACATTTTGCTTGTCAAATCTGATGCGTGGTCAAACTTTGACCCAAAATACGCAAAACAAAAAAATACTTCCAAGACCAGCGCCGCTCTTCCGCTCTTCTCATCTTAAAACACCGCCGCTCCTCTCCTGTTCCAATCTAAATCCAGCACCGCCCCTCTCCTCTTCCGTTTCAAAACCACCGCCGCTCCTCTCCTGTTTCAGTCCAAAACCAGCGTCGCTCCTCTCCCATTCTAATCCAAAACTAGCCGCCGAGGAATAGGAGGGGATTGCTGAGGGAGTCCTGGATTAGGGGGTATCTGGACAACCGGACTATATACTTTGGCCGGACTGTTGGACTATGAAGATACAAGATTGCAGACTTCGTCCCGTGTCCGGATTGGACTTTCCTTGGCGTGGAAGGCAAGCTTGGCGATTCGGATATTAGACCCCCTTCTCTGTAACCGGCTCTGTGTAACCCTAGCCCCCTCCGGTGTCTATATAAACCGGAGGGTTTAGTCCGTAGGACAAGAACAATCATAATCATAGGCTAGCTTCTAGGGTTTAGCCTCTACGATCTCGTGGTAGATCAACTCTTGTAATACTCATATCATCAAGATCAATCAAGCGAGGAAGTAGGGTATTACCTCCATCGAAAGGGCGAACACAGGTAAACATCGTGTCCCCGACCTCCTGTTACCATTAGCCTTAGGCGCGCGATTCGGGACCCCCTACCCGAGATCCGCCGGTTTTGATACCGACATTGGTTCTTTCATTGAGAGTTCCACTGTGTCGTCGCTGCGAGGCTCGATGGCTCCTTCAAACATCTGCAACGATGCGGTCCAGGGTGAGATTTTTCTCCCCGGACAGATTTTTGTATTCGGCGGCTTCGTACTGCGGGCCAACTCGTGTGGCCATCTGGAGCAGATCGATAGCTACGCCCCTGGCCATCAGGTCAGGTTCGGAAACTTGAACCACACGGCCGACATCCGCGGAGATTTGATCTTCGACGGGATGGAGCCTGCGTCAGGAGCGCCAAACACTCACGACGCGCATGACTTAGATCTACCATCGGATGGTGTTCGAGATACCGCACCCCCAACTGCCCCGGACCTCAATTTGGAGCAGATCGCGCCATCTCAGGATGGGTGGATGGACCCCGCCACAGAGGCCGCACACTCATCGGCATTGGAGCCGAACATAGATTCCACCTTTAAGGAAATCTGTGTCAGCGGACCCCCGGACTCATCTCCAGCCTCAGGGTCCGAACCGCGCACGTCCGTGCCCGTCGAATCTGATTGGGAACCGATCATGGAGTTCACCTCCGCAGATATCTTTCAACACTCACCCTTGGGTGATGTGCTAAATTCGTTAAGGTCTCTCTCTTTAACAGGAGACTCCTGGCCGAACTATGTCCGGCTCGAGTGGGATACGGACGACGAAGAAATTCGCAACCCACCCACCACCCACTTAATAGCCACTGTCGATGACTTAACCGACATGCTTGACTTTGACTCCGAAGACATCGACGGTACGGACATCAATGTGGGGGACGATCTAGAACCACCGCCCATGGGGCGCTGGACAGCCACATCATCATATGATATACACATGGTGGGCACGCCTAAGGAGGACAATGGCGACAAAAAGGATGCAACAGAGGATAATCCCCGGCGAAACCAAAGCTGACAGCCACAGCGCCGCTCTAAGTCCAATCGACCACAAGAAAAATAAGCGATATGACGCCAAGAAAATTTGACACCCAGTCGACTCCAAAAGGCAACAATGACCCCATGGACCGAGGGATGGAGCAGGATGAGCCAGGCACACGAAAATAGCCCGGAGCAGACGCCCGATCACGGCGATCCCGAGGGTAAAACTCATCAACCTGCCTCCGGAGAGGAGGACAGTCCGTATGACGCATTCATCATCCCGAAAACACGTTTGGAATAAGAGAACCTCCACAGAAGGCTTATGGCCCGCATGAGGAAACACGAAGAAGCGAAGCAAAGGCTTAAGGCATGCGGGAGATCGCTCAACCAGCTGATGGAACAAAGTGCTGAACCTTTGAAGAAAAATATGGCGATGATCGCCACAAAAAAGCTACCCAAAGCGCAAGTTGCTGCCCGAATTCGACGACGAGGTCATAGAGCCCATTCCGCCGAAGAATAATACGGCCGATCAGCCCGACCGACCACCTTGTGGCCGCGATAGAGCGACTCTTGATCTTTGCACACAGCTTGACTACGATTTCACGTGAGCTCCTAGACAAAAAGGCTGGTGCGACCAGGTCCATCTATGGATCTAGAGGACGCGCTCCGGTGCAAGATCATAGCCACCAAAACAATCATATTGATTGAATACCAGTTCGGAATCAAGCCCGAACACAACAACCGATGACAACATGCCACGACACATCCAATTACAGGGGTGCAACACATCCGCTGTGCTTCACCGATGAAGTACTGGATCATGAATTTCCACAGGGATTCAAACCTGTGAATATAGAGGCATACGACGGAACGACAGACCCTGGGGTCTAGATTGAGGATTTTATCCTCCATATCCACATGGCTCGTGGAGATGATCTCCACGCCATTAAATACCTACCCCTCAAATTGAAAGGACCAGCTCGGCATTGGTTGAAAAGCCTCCCCGAAAACTCAATAGGAAGCTGGGAGGAACTTGAGGACGCTTTCAGGGCTAATTTTCAAGGGACCTATGTCCGACCTCCAGATGCAGATTATTTAAGTCACATAATACAACAAACCGAAGAGTCAGCCCGTAAGCTTTGGAACAGATTTCTCACTAAGAAGAATCAAATAGTTGATTGTCCGGATGCCGAAGCCTTAGCGGCCTTCAAGCCTGATGTCAAGAGGCGAATGGCTACGCTTGAACACCTCGGCCAAGAAAAGCCGAGGACAATGGCGGCCCTAACAAGCCTTATGACTTGCTTTTGCGCGGGTGAGAACAACTGGTTGGCCCGTAGAGGCACCAGCGACCCAGGCACATCCGAAATTAGGGATGGCAAAGGGAAGCCACGACGCAATAAAAACAAGCGTCGAAACAATGAAGAGAGTCCGGACAACACGGCGGTTAACGCCGGATTCAGGGGTGCTCGACCCGGTCAACGGAAGAATCCATTTAAAGGCAGCAAAGATGGACCATCCAGCCTGAACAAGGTATTGGACAGACTATGTCAAATCCATGGTACTCCCGAAAAACCTACAAATCACACTCACAGAGAATGCTGGGTCTTCAAGCAGGCCGGCAAGCTAAATGCCGAACACAAAGGAAGGGATATACCAAGTGAAGACGAGGATGAGCCTCGCCAGCTGAATACTGGGTGACAGAAAAAATTCCCACCAGAAGTCAAAACAATGAATATGATCTACGCAACTCATATACCGAAGAGAAGGCGCAAATGCGCACTTTTCGGAGCGTATACCTTTGTAGAGAGCCGATGCCCCCAAATTCAACCCCTGGTCGGCCTGTCCGATCACTTTTGATCGCAGGGATCATCCGACTAGTATCAGGCACGGGGGATCGGCTGCCTTGGTGCTCGACCCAATAATTGATGGATACCATCTCACTCGAGTCCTTATGGACGGCGACAGTAGTCTTAATCTGCTATATCAGGACACTGTCCCAAGATGGGGATAGACCCATCGAGAATTAGCCAAAGTAACACTACCTTTAAAGGAGTAATACCAGGCGTGGAGGCCCACTACACGGGCTCCCTCGTATTAGAGGTTATATTCGGTTCTCCCGACAACTTCAGAAGCAAAGAATTATTCTTTGACATCGCTCCATTCCGAAGCAGCTATCACCCACTACTCGGAAGAGCGGCCTTTGCTCGCTTCAACGCAGTACCGCACTACGCCTACCTCAAACTCAAGATGCCCGATCCATGTGGCGTAATCGCAGTTAGTGGAAACACAGAGCGTTCTTTACGTGCGGAAGAATATGTGGCGGCTCTAGCAGCGAACACTAAACGGCCTCTCCATCCAGAATACATGATCGGTCGTCCAGACCACGGACACGGTTAGACGAGTCCGGTGCACCGCCGATGGTAATAGCCTAGATAAACCTGAGCTGGAGTCCACAGATATACCCCCATATGCGGTGCTAAGGGCTGCAAACATGTAACAAAGCCCACAGTTCGGCTTGCCCTATTAATATAACAATATATTGCATTTTCATGTTTCATTGAGAATAAACCAACTTCTCGCACGATTACACCAGACTCTTTTACCTGGGTGTCTTTTCCCTTCTTCTTGGAGATGACAATCGTGCGACACCCTTCCAGGACACGGCACAATGGAGACAAAGGCGCAGACGTGCAGCAGGGCCCCGCACAAAGGTTTCTCTTTAGATTAAGCCCCTGTGTAAACCTTCTTTAATGTCTCTTGTTGCTTGACATCCCACGGGTATTTAATACACCCACGAGGGATACTGGCGTTATTGGCATCTCACCACGATAGATTAATGCATGTACCTGGAAATACGGGGTTCATTATCGAAGGCGTTACTCAGCCCAGTATATGTTATAATGTCCGAACACCTTCGGGAGTGTTCGGTGTCGCGAGTTTGGCCTTATATGCATCAGCTCTGAATCATGTCTTTGGTCAAATGTTGGGTTTGCGGCTCTGGGTTTGCGGCTCCTAGGTTTGCTACCTTATGTTCCGTTTACTTCGGCTAAAGAAGCGGCCAAAGGAGAACTACTACGATTGTGCCTGGTTATTCCGGATGAGCACCTCGATGAAAGCGAAAACTAAGCTTCGTCATGAATCTGGCGAAATGAGATTGTCAACCACTTTCGGTGACTTATCGTAATCTTGAGGATTCCTCCGCATTAACGAAGGACCGTTTCCGGTCATGTACATCTGGCGCGCACCGTATTCGGATGAACGCGGAAGTACCAGGGGCTATATAGTAGCCCCACCGTCAAACTCCTATGTCTAAGTGAAAGTGTTAAAGTTATATAGTCCAGTTGCCTAGTTCGACGTGCGATCACCTCCTTAATGGACCAAGACGTTGGATCGAGTGTGATTATGCGCATTTCACGAACACCCCCACATTATATGCGTGGGGGCTGAAGCCAACGACTGCAAACTTTTAGGTTATATATATATACATAAACGGCCGCACATGAGGCACTACAATACTTTCGGGCAAAAGTATAAACACAGCCTTCATAATTAAAATAGCATTCTCTTTACAATCGAGATATTTGTCACTCGAACATGATACTCTTCGAGCACTGAGCCTCTATTAAACGGGCGCCTTCTAGGACTTTCTCAAAATAGTGCTCGGCCGGGTCTGGGCCTCCTGCCGAACCCTGGGTTGCAATGTCAGTGGCCTCCATATCTGCCCAATATGTTTTAACACGGGCAAGAGCCATCCACGCACCTTCTATGCACGCCGACTTCTTTACAGCGTCGATACGCGACACAGCGCCAAGGAATTGTTGCACTAAACCAAAATAACTATCCGGCCTTGGTCCCTTCGGCCAAAGATGATCTATGACAGGTCTCATTGCAAGTCCGAACAACCTATGGAGCTCGGCCCAAGCGGCCATCCTTTCATTCAACGGCAGCGGACGCGTCAGGGCACTGAACTGCGACCAGAACAACCTTTCCACCTCATGATCTTTATGATCCTTGAAAAACTTGGTCGCATTAGCAGTACTTTTTGCCAGGTCTGCATACGCGTCTGCAGCACTCCATAATTGATCCAGAGAAGCGTACTTTCGATCTTCTAACTTCATCCGCAACAAATAGGAACTCCCAGCCGCGATATTTCTGGCTTGTCGAAGCTCCTCCCGTGCAGCTCTGATTTCAGAGCGCGTTTCCTTGGCTGCATCCAAGGCCTTCTTCAGGTCAGCTGCTTTCGCTTGGCTCTCCTTTTCAAGGAGCTCATATCGGCTGGTGGCATCTTTCAGCTCCATAGCCATCTCGGCTATTTTATCCTCGCTCCAGCGATGAGCAGCCTGTTCGGCTCTCAACTCCTCGGCCGCCTTCAGGGCCGCCGCATTGCTTATCCTGGCTTATTCCTTGGCTAAGGCCAGTTCCGCCCTTAGGGCCTCCACGGGCAACAGCTCCATCTGCAGCCACAGCATATTATATTAGCATCATGCTCCTCTTAATATTTACTAACAATGAGAAAAAGTGCACATACCCTGTGACTCGTCAAGCCGCTTGTTCACAAGCGCGATGTCGGCATCCGCCACATCAAGCTGTCGCCTCAGTTCGGCGAATTCAGTAGTCCGGTCAACTGCCGGACCCTTAGCCATCTGTACATAAATACAGTGCGATCATTACTTGGGAGTGTGATCCTCCGTTTTTCCCGCCTAGGGCTGGCAACCACAGTCTCAGGGGCTATTATCTATACGGAGCACACCTAGCGTGTGCGGTACAGCCGAAAGATTATGTATTTCTTTGCGTACCTCAAAGCCTTTGAGCCGGCTCGTAAAAGCTTCATTCATCCCGCTTTTGGCGGATGAAACCTTCTCAAATACCGTACCCATTAAAGTACAGTGAGCCTCTGAGAGAGCAGCTCGCTCCAGAAGGCCCGTCAGCGTGTCCGGCTGAATGCCGGATGGTCCTGGACTCTCCCTATTGCCCTCCGTGGGAGTCGAGCACTCCGGGCTTCGGGTGGCCGAAGCATTGACTTCTGGCCTTGACGGACCAGGAATACTCCGTAACGACACCTCGGGGTCGCCCGCCCCATGGGGCGGGGAGGCAGGTGGAGTTTCACTCTCCATCATCTTCGGAAGAAGATCCCCCGAAGACGAACTCTGTTGAGAAGGGCTACGAGCCGGACCACAAGAGATAGATCCTGGTTATTGTTCTCAGAGGGAAAGTAGTATATATTTTAAAATACTCTTAATTCACTTATAGCTTGGTGGAGGGCTGGCCCGTTTGCGGGCGTTTTGCGGTGAGGACGCCCTCTAGGGCGGGTCTCCCTGGCGAAGACTTCTTCCCTAGTTTGGACGCCTCCGCTTCCAGGTCTTCGGAGGCAGCCGTTTTCTTCCCGCGGGGGGAGGGAACTTGAGATTCACCTCCCCGATTATCCTCCTTCATGGAGACATTAATTCCCCCGGTTTGGATGTACAATGTATGAAGCCCACTTTCGGCTTCTCTGCTCCTCCCTTCCTCCTTCGGGAAGAGGGGCCGGACACCTGATCCTCTCCGCCTTTCTTAGCCAATCCTGGCCGCGGATAGTTTTCAGAATAAAGTTATGATAAACATGAACTGTGTGTTCGGTTACAAAGTTACTTACTTGGGTATCTGGACGATTGCAGTTCAAGCCCGCATCCTCGATGGTTCCGGACACTTTATTCAAGGTCCGAAGAAGTGCTGAATAGTTCGCGGTCCTTCTGGGTTGAACTCCCACATCCGGAGGGGTCGACGTTTGCACGGCAGGACCCGTTGAACTAGCATTACCTGAATTACTTTGATGAGGCTGACATCCCTCTCAAGAAGATCCCGAATCTTGGCTCGCGTGTCGTTCGTCGTCACTAGAGGCCCCGAACCGATCCCTCATTGACTCAGGACGCCATTTGAGGCGGAGGGCCCGAGCGGAAGGCAGGGGTGGCCGCCCACCTTGTGCCTTGGGGAGCTATGATATAGAACCACCTCCGTTGCCATAAATTGGACACTTCCGGGAAGGAACCTTCTGCCATGGAGCATCGGCACTTTTTCTTATTATAGCGCCTTCGCACTCCGCGCGTCGCCCATCGATCACCTTCGGCTTTACATTGAAGGTCTTGAGCCATAGACTGAAGTGTGGGGTGATGTGGAGGAAGGCTTCGCACACGACGATAAACGACGAGATGTGAAGGATGGAATCCGGAGCAAGATCGTGAAAATCTAGCCCGTAATAGAACATGAGCCCCCTCACAAAGGGACTGTCGGCGTTCTGGGAACGGGGGTCCCCAGACTTGCCTGCCTGCGGCCCACGGCGTGGCTCAGGTGGTGGCCCAATGCGGCCCATCTTCATCGACTCAAGCTCAAGACCCTCGCGAGGGGCCAAGCCTCGCGGGGCCAACGACAGGAAGCTTCCTCAGGAGCGGCCTCGCCAGGAAAGCTCGCGAGGAGGCAGAGAGATCAAGGCAAGGGTGCCTCGCGAGGTTCTCATGACGCAAGCCATGATTTATCGAGGCCAAAGTGGCGCCCGGCCTGTCCAAAGGTCCTTGTTTCCTCTTGGCTTAGGGGCGAGCGCAAAGGCGCCAGCGGAGTACCGAGGCGTCAAGTAAAGGTGGCCATTTCAGTGCAACGAGACCAAGACATGCAGAGCGGCAGGATGTAGGTCACTGTGGAGCCCAAGACGGCGTCATCATCAGAGTCTTTGGCAGTCGAAGACCAACTTTAGTCAGGATAAGTTGTACTAGATGTTCCCCTTCAAAATGGCCGTTGTTGGCGCCATTCCCGCTCAATGTTTGGGAAGAGGACCAGGGCCTCTATATATAGGACTAGCCACCACAGTAGAGGGGGACGGCATCCTTCCTAAGCAGAACACCACCACAAGAACACCCCTCGTGAGGCTGTTCTTCCTCTGTACTGTTCATCACCAGCCCCTGAGGCAATCCACACACCACAAACTAGAGTAGGGTATTACACCGCAACGGTGGCCCGAACTAGTATAAACTATGTGTCCCTTGTGTTGTTCATCTTGCTAGTCTAGATTCTCAGCGAGGCATTGGGACGTGGATCGGTAGGGGAGAGATCTTCGCGCGCACCTCAGAGTTCGAACCTTAAGGGTTTTGCCGGAACCCAACATCTGACATTTGGCGCGCCAGGTAGGGGTGTGCCAGAATCTTTCTTCCACCGCCCCGTGCTCCATCGCTTCGTCGTCTCCATGTCTGGTGACCCGACGGCCAACGCCGATCGCTGGGCGGCGTGGCCCGCCCACGCCGCGCCGCCTGCACCAGGCGACCTCAACCTCATGCCCTGTGCAGCTCGCTCCAGCGGGCGACGCGCTGTGACCAGCGCCGCCTTCCTCACACCACGGCAGTACGAAGCGGCAGCAAGGGCCTCAAACCACGCCCAGCTGACCACGGCGCCCACCCAGCCGAGGGCGGCGAACACGAGGGCCGCGCTCACGGTGGCCCGAGAGCTGCTACGGTGCGAGCTGCAGGAAGCGGCCCTGACGTCTTTGTTGGGCGTGTTGCCGAGCTCCTGGATGTCGCCGCATCGGGAGCACCTCCGTTCTACGTCCAACTACCACCCCAGGCCCTGGGCGGGCCATATGGTGGCCCCATACGTGCCCGTGCAGCTCTGGGCGGATCCCAAGGCCTCGTCAACACCAGCTTGGCCATCAGCGCTGGGCGACAGGCCGTGCCGGCTCCGCCTCTGACAGGCGAGGGAACGCGCACCACTGCCTACAGCCTAGGCGAGCCGTCACACTACCACCCCCAAGACCGCGCGTCGAGCCGGACCGCATGGCGCGTGGGGCACTATGGCGAGGCCTCTCGGGCGCATTTGAGCCCGGAGGCCTATGTGCCCCACATGGTGGATCAAGAGTGCGCACTGGAAGAAGACCATGGCTCGTTCCTCGGGCCAGGCTGGGGGGAAGAGACGCCAGAAGCTGAGCTCTTTCAGGAACCCCAAGGGAGCCTCGACAACCGCGATGGCTGCAGCGGCTATCGGGTACCGCTAATTCCTCAGGAGCAAGCTTATGCTAACCAAGGGTCGCAGGAGGTACAGGTCGCCACAGCAGATGGCTGCCCCAACGCTACAACCTCCTACCCCTCAGGAGGAGGGCACCGGGGGCTGCAGAGAGGGGCCGGGATCCGGGCTCGCCCCCACGGCGCTCGGAGCAAGGTGTTCCCAGGAGGTAGGCCTTCTGCCAGGGAGGTGCCTCACGGCCTGCAGCCGGCAGAGGACCCGTGGTCGTCGGGGGAACCGCTCTCGACCACTCTACCCCATTGGCGTCGTCCTTGGTTTCCAGTCAATGGTGGTAGAGTGTGGCGCAAGGCGGGGCCCTCGTCTGGCGATATGAAGCAAGGTCGGTACCTGTGAAGAAGGCCCAGTGCCTGTGAAGCTCACTGCCCGTGACACTCTCACGTAATAATGAGTTGGGGCTGTACATGCCCCGGAGTCTCCGGAGAGCCGCCATCGGGCCTCAGGGGCTCCCGCCCACGCCCAGTGGCAGCACTTAGCTCCGCGCTGGTGAGAAGACATCGAAGACTAGACTAGGTGCCGGACGCGGCCTTTTGCCTTTTGCCTCTTTCTCTGTTGTCGAGCTTCTTTGCTTTGAATTTAAGTTGGATTTGAGCTTAAGACTTGCGTGTGTTCGGGGAAGGGGCGTTTAGTCTCGTTCGAGCAATTTCTCGTGTTCCAATTTCGACTCTGTGTCCAAAGTTAGCACCAGCTGCCTCCCCCTCGCGAGCCCCTCGCGAGCTGGGCCGAGCCAAGCACGCGAACACTCGAGACCATTGTCACTGCTCACTCTCAGGAGGCTCTCATCGCGAGACCGATGGGTTCCCCCCAGAAGGCACTCATGATACTGCGGCCCCCGCAGGCTTGCCTGAGGCCAGTCGGGGTCAAAGGTAAATCGGGTCAGCAGACCCATCGTGGGGTCAGCAGCCCAGCGTAAGCACACATACGGCGTTATGTCTACAAGCGTACCAGTTACAATCCTTTACAGGAGGGGCTTCCCCTCCCAAAATGCTCTCACAACCTTCAGGGCCGCGCCCGAACTATTTCCGCGCAGGGTAAACACCGGAGGCGGCGTACAATCAATCGGACATGTCACTCACCGCGTCCTCTAGGACCTCAGAAACATTCTTTGGCGTCCTTGTCAGCGCCATCGCCGCTATCATCACCATCGCTGTCATCAGCGCCATGCTCACCGCCATTCACGACGTCGCCTTCATCAGCAGCCACGATCACGCCGTCGTTATCAGAAGCGAAGGCCCTAACAAGAGCATCCACATTGTCTTCTACCCACTGCGCCAGATTGCCCCGGATGGCTATGGGCACCGGCGCAATGCCGGCGTCAAAATCGAAGTGGGGATCTCTGTCCTGAAGATGGCTGAAGACACGGGAGAATGCACGCCCAAGCAGGACTCGGCTCCTCTCCTCGACAAGCCGGCGTGCCCTGTCGGAGCGATTCTCCAGATGCGTCACCACATCTGTGAAGAACCGGAGATTGCCAGCATAGTTGGTCACACGAGGCTCCTCAGCAGCCGCCTCACAGATGTGGCCCAGGGCCGCATTGGCCCTTTCCCTGAGCGTTCAGAGCATGGGGCCATGCTCATGCTCTAGAGTCTGCCGTTGATAGATATCATCCATGTTTCGCCGCGCAACGGCCTCGGCATCATCGACTCTCCATTGGAGAAGAAGCAGCTCGGCGCGGGAGGAGGCCAGCTCAGCCTGCGCCGTGCCTAGAGCGGCTGCGGAGGAATCCGCACGCCGCGTCACTTCAGTCGGCAGCCTAAGAGCGGCGATCCTGCCCGCATGTAGCTTTGGCCAATCGATTCAGCCTCTCTTCATACCTGCGCTCGAGATCCAAACGAGCTTCCGCCACGCGGCGGTCGATCTCCTCTTTGACCCGGGCCTCCCGCGCGCCGACATCGTCCTCGGCCTAGGTCACCAGGCACTCGCTCGTCTCCAACCGCTCAAGATCAAGGTTGCGCTCGGCGGCCTCCAGTGCCAGCGCCTCCTCACGCCTCAGGAGCTCCTCCTCTTCGGCGGGTGCCCCCTTCAGCGATGCAAGGGCAGCCTGGTGCAGTTCCACTTGCTGCCCTAGAGAATTGCTCCAGGCTTGGAGCTCCCACGCGCGCTCCTCTGCAACCTCGCGTCGTCAGTCTGCCTGCTAGGCCTCCTCGACGGCTTGGGAGCAGGCCTTTCGCGATGCTGCCAGCGACGCTTCAGCCTTTGCATTGTCAAGATCATGCTGGTGACGCGCAAGGCTCACGGCCACCTCCAGTCTGCGCCTCTCCTCAGCCAGCCGTAGGCCTTCGGCCTCAAGGCGCGCGTCCTCGCCCGCGAGCTCTACACCGAGCTGGCTCACCGCCTTCTGAAGAAACTCTCGGCGGAGGGCGCTGCGCTCTCGAGCGCGCCTGAGCACGTCGTCCTCATCATCCTCCGCCATCAGCGCAGGCGTAGGGCCCCGAGGCGGCAAGCCCCCTCTCGGCAGGGGGCTGGCGCCCCAGCGATTGCCGGACGGGCCTCGCCAGGGACCCAACCCGGCGCCGGTCCATTCCCTGAAGTGGAGCCCAAGATCGACCTCAGCCATTCGGCATCCACGATCAGGGGAGGAGCGCGGGGCAAGCGGGTTGTGCCCCAGGAGAGCTCGCGAAGGAGGGGCAGCAAACGCGCAGGCTCGAGGTACCCCGCGGGACGGCCCGCCTCTCCAACCAGCCTTGCGTCAAGGGTGGTGCTCGAGCTTGGGGCGCTCAAGGTCAGCGTCGAAGATGAGGCTTGGGGAGGTGGCTCCTCGGCCCTCTCTGCAAACTCGGCAGGAAGGGCCCTGAAAGGCCACAATCAGTTGAAGGAATGGTGAAACAAGAAACTGTGAGAGAAAGGGACTTACTCGTCGATGGCGAAATACTTCCTGCACTTCAACGGGCGGCAAGGGCGATCATTGCCACCCGAAGCCTCCTTCCTCTTGCGGAGGGCCTCGAAGTCTATGCGGAACTGGCCTAAGCTCTTGACGCGAGGGCCGGCACGCAGCATGGGGGAGGCATCAAGGTGACCTGCGCCAAGGGCGCCAGACTAGGAGGCGCCACCAGGCACCGCGTCTTGAAGGCCAGCCGGGGCCTCAGGAGTCCTGTCCTCGGGTGCCGCAGGTCGCAACTCCTCATCAGCCCCCGCTCTAGGATGGACTTCGGGGGATGACGCCTAAGGAACCCTGCGCGGCATCAGCGTCTCGACGTCAGACCCCTCAGCTCCCGGCGGTTCTCGCCTCCCTGCGCCACCACCTGAGGCAGGACCAGCGTGGGCAACAGGAAGAGTGACCACGGCAACTGGATTCTCGCGGGGCCCCACGAGGCCGGCCGGGCGCAGCCCCCATTCGTCGAAGCAGGGCATCTGCCTCACGAAGTCGGCCCTGCCCGAGCAAAGATACAAGAGGGCGGCCCCGTGCCGGATGCTGCCTAGAGAAGGGTCGCTAGTCAAGACCCTCAGCACCGTCCTCAGCCCTTCGGGCGCTAGATCCTCCTCCTAGCGCCTCATGCGGTCCGGACGCCCCGGGAAGGTCCACGTCGGACGGGAGTGGCGCTGGAGAGGAGCAATGCGACGTTGAAGGAACTGCTTCACCACCTGGGGCGCCGTCACACCAAGCGTCCTCAAACTCTCGAAGCGGCACCAGACGAAAGCAAGCCGGGAGCTCGTGAGCTTCTCATGATCCCAGCCTGAGTTGGGGATAGCAGGCAATGTTGGGTGCGCGAGCAGGGGCTGGGCACCCCGACATCCACATACATCCATCGCTCTCGGGACCCGCTCGCAGAAGTAGGAAGGCCAAAATCGATCCCCGAGGCAGCCGTCTCCGGCACGGCATGGAAGCTCACGAACCCCGAGCATTGAGTTGGGTCACTCAGGCGCAAGGAGAAGAAGTGGCGCAGGAGGGCAACGAAGGGAGGAATGCCCACCATGGCCTCACAGACAAAGGCGAAGACAGCAAGGAGAGTAATGGACTGAGGACCGAGGTGCATCATATGGATCTGGTAATGGGAGAGCACCGCATTGAAGAAAGCAGAAAAGGGGGGAACCAGACCCACCCACAGGGCATCGACAAAGAATCGGACCTTTGTGACGACCCTATCGAAGGAGGCGTGGGACGCGGGCCAAGCCGTCGTCCTCCCGCACTCGTTGAAGCTGGAGGCGAGGGCTGAGCGGACCTTGTCTAGGGCTTCTAGATTGAGTATGAGCGACTGGTCGACGGCGGGCGCAGCTGCCGGAGGAGAGCGGGGCGAAGGCGCGGGCTTCTTCCCCTTTTCCTTTTTTGTTGGCGCCATGGCGATGGAAAGGGAGGGCAGAGCTCGAGTTGGATTGGAGGCGGAGGCTGGAGCTTAAGGAAGAAGGAAGGACAGGGAGCGCGCGAACGGCAAAGGGGGAATAACTGTGTGCAACCACGAGTCCGCCTAGCCAGGCGTGTAATGAGGGGCATGGGGAAACGGAGACGCCCACGTCTAATCAACCGCCATGCGGCGCCCAAGGCCGCAGGCTGTTGGGGCCCGCGCGCCGCAAGACTGCCCCTTCGCTTCTCTGCTAAGCCAAGTCCGGGCGCGCCTTGGGCCCGGCTACTGTCGGTGTTCGGGAACGGGGGTCCCTGTGATTACTTCGCCCTTACCACTCCACGGCGTGGCTTCAGGTGGTGGCCCAATGCGCCCATCTTCATCGACTCAAGCTCAAGACCCTCGCGAGGGCCAAGCCTTCTTGAGGGCGACTGACGTGAAGCTTCCTCAGGAGCGGCCTCGCCAGGAAAGCTCGCGAGGAGGCAGAGAGATCAAGGCAAGGGTGCCTCGCGAGGTGCTAATGACGCAAGCCATGACGATCGAGGCCAGGCGAGCGCCGGCCTGTCCAGTGTCCTTGTTTCCTCTTTGGCGCAAAGGGGGCGAGCACAGGCGCGGAGTACCGAGGCGTCAAGTAAAGTTTGCCCTTTCAGTGCAACGAGACCAAGACCAGCAGAGCGGCAGGATGGAGGTCACCGTGGAGCCCAAGACGGCGTCATCATCAGAGCCTTTGGCAGTCGAAGACCAACTTTAGTCAGGATAAGTTGTACTAGATGTTCCCCAAAATGGCCGTTGTTGGCGCCCTTCCCGCTCAATATTTGGGAAGAGGACCAGGGCCTCTATATATAGGACTAGCCACCACAGTAGAGGGGGACGGCATCCTTCCTAAGCAGAACCGCACCACAAGAACACCACTGGCGAGGCTTTTCTTCCTCTGTACTGTTCATCACCAGCCCCTGAGGCAATCCACACACCACAAACTAGAGTAGGGTATTACACCACAACGGTGGCCCGAACTATTATAAACTTCGTGTCCCTTGTGTTGTTCGTCTTGCTAGTCTATATTCTTAGCGAGGCATTGGGACGTGGATCGGTAGGGGAGAGATCTTCGCGCGTACCCCAGAGTTCGAACCTTAAGGGTTTTACCGGAACCCAACATCCAACAGGGATCAAGACTAAAGCCTAAGCCTCGGAGGAAGTGGGAAACGAATACAACGCTCTTGTTGGGTTCGGGAGTAGGGATGACCTGCCCTTGGGCAGGATGCCTGTGCTGGATTGTGATCCGGATACACTGGCCTCCCCGAAGCTTCTTGATGTCCTCCTCTGTGACAGAGGAGGCAATCCAACGACCTTGAAGGTTGGATCCGGACATAATTGAAGGTCCGAAGTGCTTAAACCTGAGCTTTGGGTGTTGGAACTCGAGGTGGGGGAAGGGGCAAGCGTGGGAAGAAAGGGACAGGCCTCGATCCCTCTATAAAGGGGAGAATACCAAGCGTCCTCGGCGTGACCGTTTGGGACTTGCCTAAAAATAAGGAGTCGTACCAACAGGCGTAGTTGGGTTACCCACACCCGTATTGATGAGAATCCCGCGATAAGGGGGACACGATCTCTGCTTCGACAAGACATGCCAATAAAACCGCCTTGCAATACGTGTAGTGGCCGGCTGGGAAAAACGGTTCATGATAAACCGGGCCGCGGCGTGAGGACAAGCTGTGAAAAATTGTCAGCAGATTCGATTCGTGAAAAACTATGCTCTCTACGGTGGTATGTGGAAATTATTTTGCAGGGCCGGACACGATTCTCGTGTTCAAAATCTTCTATGGAGTATTCAGAGATGGAACCCGCCTTGCAATGCCGAAGACAATCTGCGCGCCGGACTCATCATCATTGAAGCTTTGGTTCGAGGGCTCTGAGGAGTCCCGGATTAGGGGTATCCGGACAGCCGGACTATATACTTTGGACGGACTGTTGGACTATGAAGATACAAGATTGAAGACTTCGTCCCGTGTCCGGATTGGACTCTCCTTGGCGTGGAAGGCAAGCTTGGCGATTTGGATATTAGACCCCCTTCTCTCAGAATCTGGCTCTGTGTAACCCCTAGCCCCTCCGGTGTCTATATAAATCAGAGGGTTTAGTCGGAGGACAAGAACAATCATAATCATAGGCTATCTTCTAGGGTTTAGCCGTTACAATCTCATGGTAGATCAACTCTTGTAATACTCATATCATCAAGATCAATCAAGCAGGAAGTAGGGTATTACCTCCATCGAGAGGGCCCGAACCTGGGTAAACATCGTATCCCTAGCCTCTTGTTACCATTAGCCTTACATGCACAGTTCGGGACCCCCTACCAGAGATCTGCCGGTTTTGACACCGACAACTACCTGCCCCCCCCCAAGCCCAATAGTCAGGCAGGTTGTGAATTGTCAGGAGGAGCTTAGGGTTGTCAGTATTTGCAGGTTGTGGATTGTGTTTTGTGTTGTGTATTTCGAGAGTACTTTTAGATATGACCGTCTTTTGAATTTCAGATTTGCAGTATTGAGCATATGAAGTATTTTATGAATTCTAGAGATCTATTTTTAGCACTTAAAAATGTAGTTTCATAGGAGTATAAAAGTGCAAACAATGTGATTCTCAGAGAAGAAAGCGCAAGTTTCGGGCCAGATAGAAACTGCAAGTTCAGTTTTAGATAAGAAACTGCAACTTTTAGAGGCAGAGCATTTATATTAACACGGCCTTTTCAAACAGGGTTGACATCATGTTGGAAGTTTTTTTCATGGTCGAAAATGGAACTACCAGCCAGTTAACATCATGCTGATCAACATTCATGCATAGCACATCTTCATCGATGCGATCAAAAAAGATATGCTATTTTCAAAATGCCCACACAATGTCGATTAATGCGAAACACGAGAGAAAATGAGGGACTAAGTTTTGGAAAGTGTTGGACGTGGTGCTGGCAGACATGGCAATGGGGACCAGAGATGTCAATAAAGGCGAGAGGCAAAAATTTGGAGATATTTTCCTGCACAGGTGGAGATCGAACACAGGCGAACAAATTTGTCGAGTAGTGTCACTTGGCCACTAGGCTAGTTCCGTAGTTTCGTTAATTATAAGGCACTTCCTCGGTGGTGGATCCCCTCCTGCGCCTTTGTCGCGCTCGTCAAATGACGCCGCTATGCTGCGATTGTGAACATGCTGAACAAATGAGAGGAATCTGGAGAGGACTGTACGTGGAGAGGTGGACAGTCGGGACCCACCAGGTCTATGGCCGTACTCAAGCAAGTGCCTCATCGAAAAAATACTTCTTCCTAATGCTATACTGACGTTGGGGCCCAGGGGTTTGTCAACCTAGTTACATTTTTAGGTGCTTCAACGTAGTTATTATAGGAGATAAATTCACGACGAAGCCGGGGAGCTGGCAGGTATCATTTATTATCATTGGGGCAACAAGTATCAGCTGGGTTTTGGGCTGCCCCGTCTAGGCTTTCTTTTTTAACATGTGCAGCCCACGACCTCGGATGGGAGGTCCATAGGCATGTTTGTATTTTCTTGAGGGTCGTCATGTATCGACCAGCCTATGGACCTCCCATCCGAGGTTTTATTTTTCTTAAAACATTAGCAGCCCAATTTATGTATTTTTTTGAAGAAAACGCAGAGGTCTCTTCTATTTTTCTATATAAGAATAGAACGCATGAGTCCAACTTATGTTTCCTTCTAACTATATTATTTATATTTAAATTATTTTATATGTTATTATATATTATTTATATTGTCATCGTATATTTAACAAATACTTACATATATAAGAATAAAATATCCCACATCTTATTAACTTGTAAAAATAATTTCTTAACAATAAAATCCTGGATTGTTTCGGCACAAAAATCCTAGTGATTGTGTACAAAACCTTGGTAAGATTTAAGGACGAATATAATAATATCACTTATTATTTAAATATATTTATAACAAAATGCTCAGCCCCTGTTTATTTTTTGATAACATTGCTGGCCCAACCCAACGTTATAATTAGAATCAGCCCAGCAAAATCGTGTATTTTGAGAAAGTGCAAATGGCCTATAATTTTTTAGGAAACGAAGTAAATGGGCCGTATGGACGCTACATTATTTGTTCACTCAGCCCAGCTAATGGACTGTAATTCAAAAAAAAGATCAAATGGACTGTAAGTTCTACCACGCAAAAAAAAGACTGTAAATTCTGAAAAAATTGGGTTGAATACGTGCCACATTTTTGGAGGCTGAAATGTGGGCCAATAGGTCGAAGCCAACGCAAGTGGTTGTCAACTTAGTCAACAAATGATTGTGACATCGTTAGCCGTTGGATTTACATCCAACGACCGACATCCATCTTAAATCTCTCGCCTTCTTCCTCCAGCACCGTCGGGACCACCTCCCGTCTCCTGCTGCTAGCAGCTCTCCTTAGCACGCTTCGCTGTGAAGCGCTACTCCACCGTTGGTCAGGCCATCCCTCCACCCCTCCACACCTCATGTTTTTCTCAACCACCTGCCGAACCACACCGCACTAGAACCAGTTAACCCTGGTACACCTCTCCATCTGCGACTCTACTCTCGCGTCTTCCCATCTCTGGCTCGTTGTTGTCCGGGGCCTCGCCGTCGTCTGCTACATCTTGAGCTTGCGTTGGTTTTCCTTGAAGAGGAAAGGGTGATGTAGCACAGTAGCGTAAGTATTTTTCTCAGTTTTTGAGAGCCAAGGTATCAATCAAGTAGGAGGCTCCTCACAAGTCCCGCGCACCTACACAAACAAAACAAGAACTCGCAACCAACGCAATAAAGGGGTTGTCAATCCCTTCACGGCCACTTCATGTAAAGTGAGATCTAATAGAGATAATATGATAAGATAAATATATTTTTGGTATTTTATGATATAGATTGGAAAAGTAAAGATGCAAATAAAAGTAGATTGAAAGCTTATATGATAAGAGATAGACCCGGGGGCCGTAGGTTTCACTAGTGGCTTCTCTCAAGATAGCATAATTATTACGGTGGGTGAACAAATTACTGTCGAGCAATTGATAGAAAAGCGAATAATTATGAGATTATCTAGGCATGATCATGTATATAGGCATCACATCCATGACAAGTAGACCGACTCCTGCCTGCATCTACTACTATCACTCCAAACATCGACCGCTATCCAGCATGCATCTAGAGTATTAAGTTCATGAAGAACAGAGTAACGCTTTAAGAAAGATGACATGATGTAGCGGGATAAACTCATGCAATATGATATAAACCCCATCCTTTTATCCTTGATGGCAACAATGTAATACATGCCTTGCTGCCCTAACATGTCACCGGGAAAGGACACCGCAAGATTGAACCCAAAGCTAAGCACTTCTCCCATTGCAAGAAAGATCAATCTAGTAGGTCAAACCAAACCGATAATTCAAAGAGACTTGCAAAGATAACTTAATCACACATAAAAGAATTCAGAGGCGATTCAAATATTTCTCATAGATAAACTTGATCATAAACCCACAATTCATCGGATCTCTAGAAACACACCGCAGAAAGAGTTACATCGAATAGATCTCCAAGAAGAGGAAGGAGAACTTTGTATTGAGAATAAAAGAGAGAGAAAAAGCCATCTAGCTAATAACTATGGACCCGAAGGTCTGTGGTAAACTACTCACAACTCATCGGAGAGGCCTTGGAGTTGATGTAGAGGCCCTCCGTGGTGGATTCCCCCCTCGTGAGCGCCCGTGACAGTTCCAAGATGGGATCTTGCGGATCTGAGAAGGTTACTGATGGTGTAAATAGTTTTTCGTGGTCGCCTCTGATGTTTTCGGGGTACATGGGTATATATAGGAGGAAGGAGTACGTCGGTGGACGATGGAGGGGCCCACGAGGGTGGGGGCGCGCCCACCTGTAGGGGGCGCGTCGGGCACCCTCGTGGCCGCCTCGCTTGTTTCTTGACTTCCACTCCAATTCCTCTGGATCACGTTTGTTCCAAAAAGATCGCTCCCGAAGGTTTCATTCCGTTTGAACTCTGTTTGGTATTCCTTTTCTGCGAAACACTGAAATAGACAAAAAAACAGCAATTCGAGATGGGCCTCCGGTTAGTAGGTTAGTCCCACAAATGATATAAAAGTGTAAAGTAAAGCCCATAAACATCCATAACAGGTAATATAATAGCATGGAACAATCAAAAAATATAGATACGTTGGAGACGTATCAAGCATCCCCAAGCTTAATTCATGATCGTCCTCGAGTAGGTAAATGATAAAAATAGAATTTTTGATGTGGAATGCTACCTAGCATATTTCTCAATGTATTACTCTTTATTGTGGCATGAATGTTCAGATCCAAATGATTCAAAATAAAAGTTTATATTGACACAAGAAATAGTAATACTTCAAGCATACTAATAAAGCAATCATGTCTTCTCAAAATAACATGGCTAAAGAAAGTTTATCCCTACAAAATCATATAGTTAGGCTACGTTTCATTTTCATCACACAAAATACTCCCATCAAGCACATCCCCGGTTTCAGCCAAGCAATTATTTCATACTTTAGCAATCTCAAACTTTTTTCAACTTTCACGCAATACATGAGCGTGAGCCATGGATATAGCACTATGGGTGCAATAGATTATGATGGTGGAGGTTGTGTGGAGAAGAAAAAAAGGGAGAAAGTCTCATATTGACGAGGCTAATCAACGGGCTATGGAGATGCTCATTAATTGATGTCAACATGAGGAGTAGGGATTGCCATGCTACGGATGCACTAGAGCTATAAATGTATGAAAGCTCAACAAAAGAAACTAAGTGGGTGTGCATCCAACTTCCTTGCTCATGAAGACCTAGGGCATTTTGAGGAAGCCCATCGTTGGAATATACAAGCCAAGTTCTATAACGCAAAATTCCCACTAGTATATGAAAGAGACAACAAATGAGACTCTCTATATGAAGAACATGGTGCTACTTTGAAGCACAAGTGTGGAAAAAAGATAGTAACATTGTCCCCTTTATATATATTGCTTGGGCCTTCTTTTTTTATTTGGCCTTTTCTTTATTTTTGGCCTTTCTCTTTTTTTATAAGGGACAATGCTCTAATAATGATGATCATCACACTTCTATTTATTTACAACTCATGAGTTACAACTCAAAACTAGAACAAGATATGACTCTATATGAATGCCTCCGGCGGTGTACCGGAAAGGGCAATGAATCAAGAGTGACATGTATGAAAAATTATGCATGGTGGCTTTGCCAGAAATACGATGTCAACTACGTGATCATGCAAGGCAATATGACAATGATGATGTGTGTCATGATAAACGGAACGGTGGAAAGTTGCATGGCAATATATCTCGGAATGGCTATGGAAATGCCATAACAGGTAGGTATGGTGGCTGTTTTGAGGAAGATATAAGGAGGTTTATGTGTGATAGAGCGTATCATATCACGGGGTTTGGATGCACTTTGGCGAAGTTTGCACCAACTCTCAAGGTGAGAAAGGGCAATGCACGCAGATCGAAGAGGCTAGCAATGATGGAAGGTGAGAGTGCGTATAATCCATGGACTCAACATTAGTCATAAAGAACTCATATACTTATTGCAAAAATCTACAAGTTATCAAAAACCAAGCACTACACACATGCTCCTAGGGGGGAGGTTGGTAGGAGTTAACCATCACGCTCCCCGACCTCCACACAAGGGAAGACAATCAAAAGAGCACCCCATGCAATAAAATTGTTACACAACTTTTACTATACGTGCATGCTATGTGACTTGCCAACTTCAACACAAGTACTCTTTAAATTCACTATTACATCAACTAGCATGACTCTAATATCACCACCTCCATATCTCAAAACAATTATCAAGTATCAAATTGATCATAGCATCAAATTCACTTCTATGATAGTTTTTATTATACCCAACTTGGATGCCCATCATTCTAGGACCAATTTTATAACCATAGAAAATATCATGCTGTTCTAAGAAACTCTCAAAATAATATAAGTGAAGCATGAGAGATTAACAATTTCTCTAAAATTAAGCCACCGCCGTGCTCTAAAAGATATAAGTGAAGCACTAGAGCAAAAATTACCTAGCTCAAAAGATATAAGTGAAGCACATAGAGTATTCTAATAGATTTCAAATCAAGAATTTCTCTCTCAATAGGTGTGTACAGCAAGGATGATTATGGTAAACTAAAAAGCAAAGACTAATATCATACACGACTGTGGGGACCCCGACTCATAAGTCGAGATCACCGAATGCACGTGTACAGTGACCCCAGAGATCAATGCTCACTGAACACACAGAAGCTGAATAACAAGAGTCTTACATCCATACATACTGTCTTACACAAATTATGACCATTATGGTCAAATCTTGAGTATAACATTGCAGCAGAAATCTTCGTCGATAACTTTGACCCATGCCATCCGCCTTAACCCTACAGGCATTCTGACTGGGAAGCGTCCTAGCTCGCATGTTAAATCACCGAAGTATTCTTCATCATATCCTGTTCTTTCATGCACGGCCAATAAAATAACCCGTTGGCAAGCCAATGAGTACTTTGAATGTACTACTTAAGCAACCCATGTTTTGGTTCAAGATACAACAATGCATGATATAGGTAAATTTTTGCAGAAAGCTAGTTTTGAGTGCAATGACATGTTCAACAACTTGTAAGACATGCATTAGGAGAATTCAAGTAACCATGAGGACAGGTTACAGATATCAACATAAATAGAGAGGGCATCAACCCAACTCAACCCTGTCAAGCCCCTTGACTTGACCCAAGAAGTTTTATCAACACACACACACGGTTTGTAAGATTCTGGACGTAGTTTAAGCAGCACCGCCCAACTTTCCTTGACCGTGGACACGGCTATTCGAATAGTTTTACACTCTGCAGAGGTTGCACACTTTACCCACAAGATCCGGGGAACTTCCGTGTCATCCACGACCGTGATACCTCAAGTACCCGGGGTAAGCACCGATCACTATCTTTCCCTAGACGGCGCTAACAAGGAGTCCACTTTCGTTGTTCGTATCCTCCACGATGTACATCATACGAGACTCGCTCAAGATCGTAACATCCAAGAGGACACAACGGTGTGTCGGTGCCCCATAAAAATGTTCTTGAGTCGCCCTACAGCACGACCCGTCCCGAGAGAGAGCACCAACTCTCCCCCATCCCGAGAGAGAGCACCAACTCTCCCCCGTCACTAGATGCGGGCTCCAAGCTAGTATCGACCTAGGTAATCAATAATGCCCTTTCCCATACAAGGGTAGAGTGGTTGCGCATGTAAGGTTGAGACGGTCGACAAATCTTAAATCTAATCCGTTTTCGAAAACAACACACACTTGCCTCGGTACACCACTTCGTCATCAAGTGGTTACCCATCTCATCATCTCCCTCAGGCATAAGTGGCACCCGGCGGGGTTTTCGAAAAGTCTTTTGAAAATACTTTGTTTCCTTCACCATGCATATACCCGTCCCTTTTAGCGTAGCATCTACTTTAGCATCCTATCTACTCCCACCGGCATAACCCTCATAAGAAGGTAGGGTCACGCACAATGCAAGTATCAACGAGGAAGTACGGTGGCAACCATCAAAGTGGTTACCACCCCATCATGATTCCGTTGCAACAACAACATGGTGCTATATGACATGCGTAAAAAGGGTTTCATAGACATGGTCAAAGGGCTGCTTGCCTGGTTCATCAGAGTCTTGAAATCTTCTAGTCCTTCTCCAAGTACTCCGTCTACTGCTTAAATCGACTAACGCTTAAACAATCACAATAAGCAACACAACAAGGCAGAAAATAAAAGTGCTCTAAAAATATTAATTTGACTTTTCTAGGACATCTCTGGTTATATGAAAATTAACCAGAGTGGTTTCATTGGAATTGGGTCAGTGGATATTTCTAAACATTTTGATAGGATGGAATCAAGGGGTTTATGGACATGCAAGAAGTGTACAGAAATATATTTTTGAAAAATGAGCAAAGGCACCCATTTAACAAATCATGATTTTAGAAGCATGTAGGAGTTGGTTTCACTGGATTTGGAGCTCAAATGATTTTCCTATGAATTTGCAAAGTTGGCTATACATGAAGAAATAGACCATTATTTGAGGTGGCACAGAAAGTATTAGTAAAAATGTTCAAAAACTAAGTTTTGAACTTATAAACATCTAGGATTTTTGAATCATGGCATTTGGATCAATTTTGAGCTCTGTGATTTTCTAAAGTTCATCATGTAAATAGGAAAATAGGGTTTTACTAAATATGTGTGAAGAAAAGTTTCACGGAAAAATGTGCAAACAGCACCATGTGATAGATCATGAATTTATGAACTACTACAAATTTGAATCATCCAATTTGGAGTTAATTGAGTGTTTATGGATTTTGAAGTTCACTTTGAAATGAAAAAGGAGAATATTTGGGTTATACCTAAATCAGGCCTTGCAGGTCTTAGCACCGCAGCTCACTGGGCAGCCGGCCTAGTCGGCTCAGTGAGGAAGAGGAGGTGGCGTCGAAGGCGCCTTAGCGAGTCGCCTCCACTTAAGCAGACGGGCCCGCCTGGAGTCAGCTTGACGTGGGCCCCAGCAGAGGTCGTCTTCCACCTCCCTTGGCGCTTTGGTCAGCAGGGAAGGAGGCTCCTGGCCAGTGATTGCGGGAGCTCTGAGGCATCTCCAAGGCGATGCCCATGCCCACGGCGTGCTTTCGAGGAGACCACGACCCATCCATCATGTATGCATGCATGCGAGGATGGTATGGTGGCAATAAGCTTGGGTGGTGGCGGAGGGGCCGCCAGTCATCTTTGATCGTGGCGCTGGCCTTCCCGGGCGAATGGAGGAGATCTTGAGGGCCTTGCGGTGATGGTGGAGGGGTCTAGTGCGGTCTAGAGGGAGGAGGAGGAGGAGGAGTGGTGGGTGCTGATTTTGGCGGAGGCCGCGGCATTACTCCGGCCATGGAGATGCAAGGAGAGCACGAGGGAGGAAGTAGGTTGGTCCAGGGGTGCAGGAGGAGAGAGAGCCAAAGGAGTAGAGAGGGGGCTCGGGGTGGCCTTAAATAGCCGGCAAGTGGCTCACCGTGGGCGTGGCGCCTGGCCCTTGACAGCAACGCTTGGGGAGGCCAGGAGGGAGGGAGAGGGATGTCTCTGGCGTTTGTGGGAGTCGAGTAGAGGCGCCGGGAAGGGAGAGAGAGGGAGCGGGCAAGCTCCGGGTGGAGCCTGAGGCTCGCCTTGCAGCGCATGGCGAACTCAGGCGGCTCTGGGCTCGCGTGGCATGGGCAAGGCAGAGGGGAAAGGAGGGGCCAGCGCGGTGGCGTGTTGCATGACGTCGAGGCACCTCGGCCGCGCGAGGTGTGAGGAGGCACGAGGTGGTCGAGGGACGCGGCGTCATGATCGGGAGCATCTTTGGCGATGCTCAGGCGCATCTTTGGCCTAACATCGCGGCTTTTCCAGGCGTCTCATGGCGATCCACTTGTGTCTGGCGGCTGCATGGGGAGTAAACAATGTGACAATGGCATTGGATGCCTGAGGATCCACCTGGAGTGAGGAGGGAGGTTGAGAGAGAGAGAAATGGTGCTGTCCGGAGAGAGGTAAAAGAGCATTTCACCCCCATCATCATGGCTCCTCGGGCGGGGAAAGATGCATGGGTTAGAGGAGGACGGATGATGCCGTGGGAGAAAGCTTAGCTCATGGAGATTAGTGGAAATGGCCAAAACATGCATTTTAAATTTCTGCTAGAAGGTGTTTGATGGTGGTTTGGGCAAGCAAATGGATTCCAAATGATATGAAGATTAACAGGATCAAGTGTCATGTAGAAATGAGGTTGATCAGCAAGTTGGAGCTCATTTGGAGGAAGTTTACAATGCAACTTAGGTAAACCCTAGAAATCAACAGAAATGGACTTTCCCAGATTTAGCCCTGCAAATCTATTCTCCTTGATGCACCACTTAGTGTAGTGTCATCATTTGAGGTTCTGAACATGTCCACAAAAGTTGAGATCAAAGGAGAAAGTTGCCAATGTAAAGTTGTTCAAATTTGGTTACGGGCGGGGAAGGGTTTTGGGGCACTTGGATCAAGTTAACTTGTTTTCCAACTTGTGCCATTTGGTCTAGATGAATGATTAGACCATTTGAGCATGTTCACAAGGTTTGAGAACATTTGGACATGTTTGGCAATGTAAAGTTGCTCAACCTTCAAAAGGGACAGAAATGGTTTTGACGGGATTTGATGATGTTATATTGTTCTCCAAGACATGATACTTGTCAAGATCATCAAACATGTCATATGTGACCTGCTAGAATTTTCTTGGAATTTTTGGAGAATATTTTCTTTGTAAATATTTCAAAAGCTTGAAATATCCAGAAAGGGTTTTTGAGGGATTTGACCAATATTTTGAACATGACCGTGTGTTGAAACTCTTATATATGGACAATATATGTCCAACGAGTCTCCTAGGTTTTTCCAAATATTATTAAAGAATTAAAATAATTTTAACCTATTAAAGACCATTTAGGCCTTAAGAAAATCTTTTAAATAAGATAGGAAAATAACTTTTAAAATTATATTTTTATGGTTTCTGGGTATCCTATATCTAATAGGAGTCAAATATATTTTTGGAAAGATTTTTACTGCACTTAATTAAGTACTTGCAGTGCAAACCTCAATTTAGGGGTTTTTGGAAAACTAAATTTTAAAAATTCTATTTGGGCAAAATATTTTTGTAAGAAATTATTTTTATGTCCTATACACATGGCATGATCATCGGGAAAGGTTTTTGGATCAAGGATAAGGAGTATAAGAGTTGGAGGATTTATTTGATTTTTAGAGCACTTGCAAATAGCAGACAAAAATCAAATCAAGCAAAGATCAAAACACTCAAAAGTTTTTGTCAAACCACAATTTATCATGATTTATTAGCTTAGTCGTTGTGGTATGAAAATCAGGGTGTGACAGACCTATCCCCCTTACAAGAATCTCGTCCCCGAGATTCCCAGACTAGGCGCGGAAAGGGATCTGAGAAACTTGGATGCAGGGTAGTGTTCAAGTCCTCACGTTATACCTTCCGTGTGGTGCTCCATTGAATCTTGAAGTACCTGGTGTTGTAGCTTCGTGTATGACGCTCTTGGTTGATCCAGGTTGCTAACGGGTAGCTCGCGGTAGGTTAGATTGGGCTAGGGGTCTATGGCTCGGTGGTTAATGCCCTCGTAGAGATCGGGCAAGGATTAGGAAGTTGGAAACACTTAGGGTTGTGATGCCTGGAAAACATTGTGCACATCAGGTAACTCAGGTGGCAACTCCAGCTGGTAACTGTCTTCTCTTCGTCTCATAGTCATCTCAGAGGGGATTGTTAAATCTTGGTGTGGGTCTCCTTGTCATGGAAATGCTTGGTTCCTTAGAGAGGAGTGGTTTGTAGATACGCATGGTCTTCAACGAGGAAGTTCACTTCTTGGTGATGGCGGTTGATATAGTTCTTCCTCCTAGACATGACGATCTTCAGATGTTCCTTGACCAGCTCAACGATTCTTCTTCCGTCTTCGGTGAACAAGTATGTCATCAAAGAAAGATGACAACTAACTTGTCCAAGCACTCCATGAAGTCTATGGGAGTGCGTAAAGTGAAATTTGAGGCATTGGTGATGGTCACGGTTGAGCATTGGCCAAGGTCTTATCGATCTAGAGCCAAAGCCCAAGGTCGAGGATCCAACCATGTTGTGGCTTGGTAGGCGTAAGGGTTTCAAGGATTACGGTGTGCGAGTGAATGTTTGTCATCCCATCCTTGAGCACCGTTCCAGAGATGCCAATTGTTCTATCTAGTCCTCCAAACAGATCACCTTATACCACCAAAAGTACCAACCCGTGTAGGTCAGCTCCAATCATTAATCATGCTATTATTATCCTCGTGACTCTCGAGAGGAGGTCTAACAAAATCATATATGTGTCTACAATCCCCAAACTCATATGCATGTCTACCCCTAAAAATCCATGGTTAGAATATACAAGCTGCTAAGCTTGTACGTGACAATCCAAGTGCTCAGCCCATTCTTCCAAGGTCTAAGATAAAGCATCTCTATCCTAAGGAAACACGTCATAAGCCACTCCAAGATCTTGTTTCCTTCCTATGAATTGACTCCAACAACCCATTAACTACACCAATCACTACATGATCCAGCAGTTCTACAAGTCCAATCTCTAAGGTGTTCCACTAGATCTTCTAATATCCTATAATTCTCAAATACTTGAAAGGGCTACCTTCCTATGGTCAGTCCACCAATTTCCATTATCATGGTCATGTAAACTCCAAGGTCAGGCATATATAGATCCCTAAATCAACTCCGACAACTAATCCAATCTCCTAGTTTATCGTCA
Source organism: Aegilops bicornis (assembly GCA_021605145.1). Classification (NCBI taxonomy): domain Eukaryota; kingdom Viridiplantae; phylum Streptophyta; class Magnoliopsida; order Poales; family Poaceae; genus Aegilops; species Aegilops bicornis. The sequence goes on along the minus strand of CM038670.1, from coordinate 750,223,537 downwards.
ATCGAGAAACATGGTATCATGATCGAGATCATCGGTCTAAATCAATTTACTCCGAACCATGTAGACATACATCATCATCTATATTCAACTAGAATCACCTACTTAAGTCCAAATCTCATGTCCAACGAGAATTTCTTCACTTTCCCCAAGTCATTATCGTAATATCAACTATCTCCTATCAATATCCCCTGGCTAAGTCAAATCCTTATACTTCCAAGAATTTCAGCTTGCGATCATAATTGTCCTATTAAATCCAATTTACTCAGGGGTAATGAAAGCTATGCTACTCGATAATCATGATCCCACCAAGTTCATCTACCAACTTGAAAGCTTCATAATCCACCAAATAGTCTCGGATGATTCCTCAAAGTCATTGATATAAACTCATCAAGTCATTTGTCCTCTATTCCTATATCCTCAAATTGTCCTTCCTTATGGCATCGCCAGTTTTGGTGCTATCTTAGGATGATAATGTGCTCGTTCACTATGTCCACTAGTTCCATAATGAACAAAGTGTTATGCAAGGTTACGAAGGCTTAATTGGTTCTCTTGCAATTCTGCAGGTTAAGCACACGGTTAAGGATTCGAGCTGGGGTATCTTATGAAGTCTTGAAGGGTCTAGGAATGGGTCTCTAATCTTGAGGGGCAACCATAACTTTAAGGGGCTGCACTTGGTCGAGGAGGTTGTAGCAAAAGTCTTCAGTGCTGGTTGGTTGCCAAAGTAGAATCCCTGGTGTATCTTGTCTTGCTAGCCTTCAGTTGAGGAGAGAGATGAGAGGAGGGGTAGCATAGAGGAGGGGAATGCCTAAAGGGGGTTCTATAGTGCAAGTGCAAACAAACATGTGCAACAAGGGCCAAACAAAAGAAACAGGGCAAGGAAGGTGATATAGTCGCGTACTTGTTGCCTAGGGAAAAAGTGTGACCTATATCAAAACACAAACAAATAAAAACAAGCAACTCACAATCATGGTTCTATTCGAACCATCATACGGACTCGACTGCGCATAGGGGTTACACGACTCATCCTACCCTAGGGGTTCTCGGACTCAGTAGTCGTGCCTTGTGCCTCGTGCAGTCTCCTGAGTTTTCCTCAGGTGTTGCTACGTCTCTTGTTTGATGAAACGATCTGGGTTGAGCCTGAAGAATCTTCGACAACTTCTCTCCTGATGAGGTGATGGGGTGATGGTGGCTCCTTGTAACTGGCATTGACTTGGTCTTCTATTGTCTTCTTAACCACGATGATCCCTTTTGTCTTCTAAGCCATCGATGGTACCAGGTAGGTATTCCTTTATGCAATGACATTATCAAGGCATAATAGAGGTCCATCATGTCGATTCGTTGATGACAACATCGACACCAAGAGCGGGGATGGGGAGAACCGTTTCCTGCTCACTATAGTGAGGCGGACCAAATGGCGAGGTTCTCATCCACCGGTGGTTGTCGATACAACAACGGTAAGGACAAGATTGCTCTATTAGCGATGTATATCATGATCTTGCATTTCCTATGCCCTGGTCATCATTATGCTAAGGTTGCAGCATCTTGGTGTAATGTCAAGGTTTCACCATCCTCACGGGTCTTCATGTCCTCATTCTTCAAAGGCGTATCTTACATTGAGTCGTCTTGTTGTGGTGTCGCCAATCTTGGGTTCAGCAGAGGTGGGTGAGTGTTTGGCAAGGTGTACTCCTTCTAGGCTATTCACGAGGATTACAAGGAATCCAGTGGTCAGGGGCATAAGGGTTCTAGTGACCAAAGGTTTTGAAGGGGAAGAGATCAATAAGGAAAGTATACCTTAGTTTTCGAAAAACTGAGCAGGGAAGAGAAGTATAGATAGTTTTAAAAACTAGTAGTAGTTTTGGAAATAGTTTTACCCTAACTAACGACCATGCTAACTAAGGCTTCCTACAAATCGGGATGGCTCGATACCAGCTACTGTGGGGACCCGACTCATAAGTCGAGATCACCGAATGGACGTGTCTGATGATCCCAGATCAATGCTCACCGAACACCACGAAGCTGAATAACAAGGGTCTTACATCCATACATACCGTCTTACACAAATTATGACCATTATGGTCAAATCTTGAGTATAACATTAACGGAAATCTTAAATCCGATAACTTGGACCCATGCCATCCGCCTTAATCCTACGGGCATTACATTTGGGAAGGCGTCCTAGCTTTCGCATGTTCTTCACCAAGTATTCTTCATCATATCACATTCTTTCATGCCTGGCCAATAAAATAACCAGTGGCAAGCCAATGAGTACTTTGAATGTACTTGCAAGCAACCCATGTTTTGGTTCAAGATACAACAATGCATGATATAGGTAAATTTTTGCAGAAAGCTAGTTTTGAGTGCAATGACATGTTCAACAACTTGTAAGACATGCATCAGGAGAATTCAAGTAACCATGAGGACAGGTTACAGATATCAACATAAATAGAGAGGGCATCAACCCAACTCAACCCTGTAAAGCCCCTTGACTTGACCCAAGTAGTTTTATCAACACACACACATGGTTTGTAAGATTCTGGACGTAGTTTAAGCAGCACCGCCCAACTGTCCTTGACCATGGACACGGCTATTCGAATAGTTTTACACTCTGCAGAGGTTGCACAGTTTACCCACAAGATCCGGGAACTTCCGTGTCATCCACGACCAGCGATACCTCAAGTACTCGGGGTAAGCACCCGATCACTATCTTTCCCTAGACGACGCTAACAAGGAGTCCACTCATTGTTCTCAGTATCCTCACGATGTACATCATACGAGACTACGCTTCGAGATCGTAACATCCGAGAGGGACACAAGCAGTGTGTCTGGTGCCCCATAAAAATGTTCTTGGTCGCCCTACCTGGCACGACCCCGTCCCGAGAGAGAGCACCAACTCTCCCCCGTCACTAGTAATGCGGGCTCCAAGCTAGTATCGACCTAGGTAATCAATAATGCCCTTTCCCATACAAGGGTAGAGTGGTTGCGCATGTAAGGTTGGGACAGTCGACAAATCTTAAATCTAATCCGTTTTCGAAAACAACACACACTTGCCTCGGTACACCACTTCGTCATCAAGTGGTTACCCATCTCATCATCTCCCTCGGCATAAGTGGCACCAGCGGGTTTTGAAAAGTCTTTTGAAAATACTTTGTTCCCTTCACCATGCATATACCCGTCCCTTTTAGCGTAGCATCTACTTTAGCATCCTATCTACTCCCACCGGCATAACCCTCATAAGAAGGTAGGGTCACGCACAATGCAAGTATCAACGAGGAAGTACGGTGGCAACCATCAAAGTGGTTACCACCCCATCATGATTCCGTTGCAACAACAACATGGTGCTATATGACATGCGTAAAAAGGGTTTCATAGACATGGTCAAAGGGCTGCTTGCCTGGTTCATCAGAGTCTTGAAATCTTCTAGTCATTCTCCAAGTACTCTAGTCTACTTCCGTCAACTAACGCCTAAACAATCACAATAAGCAACACAACAAGGCAGAAAATAAAAGTGCTCTAAAAATATTAATTTGACTTTTTCTAGGACATCTCTGGTTATATGAAAATTAACGAGTGGTTTCATTGGAATTGGGTGGGTGGATATTTCTAAACATTTTGATAGGATGGAATCAAGGGTTTATGGATTTGCAAGAAGTGTACAGAAATGTATTTTGAAAAATGAGCAAAGGCACCCATTTAACAAATCATGATTTTAGAAGCATGTAGGAGTTGGTTTCACTGGATTTGGAGCTCAAATGATTTTCCTATGAATTTGCAAAGTTGGCTATACATGAAGGAATAGACCATTATTTGAGGTGGCACAGAAAGTATTAGTAAAAATGTTCAAAAACTAAGTTTTGAACTTATAAACATCTAGGATTTTGAATCATGGCATTTGGATCAATTTTGAGCTCTCTGTGATTTTCTAAAGTTCATCACAAAAATAGGAAAATAGGGTTTTACTAAATACGTGTGAAGAAAAGTTTCCTGGAAAAATGTGCAAACAACACCATGTGATAGATCATGAATTTATGAACTACTACAAATTTGAATCATCCAATTTGGAGTTAATTTGAATTGTTTATGGATTTTTGAAGTTCACTGGAAATGAAAAAGGAGAATATTTGGGTTATACCTAAACTGTGCACAGGTGCAGCTTAGCACCGCAGCTCACTGGGCCGGCCCAGCGGCTCGGCTGCGCGGGAAGAGGAGGTGACGTCGAAGGCGCCTTCGCGGAGTACGCCTCCACTTAAACGGACGGGCCCGCCTACCATTGGTCATCGACGCCAGGCCCCAAATGTAGGTCATCTTCCACCTCCGTGGCGCTTTGGCGCTGGGAAGGAGCTGCTCTCGGCGATTGCGGGGCTCTGAGGCATCTCCGTGACGCCCATGCCACCGGCGTGCTTTCGAGGAGACCACGCCGCACTCCACCCATGTGCTGCACGCATGCCGAGGAAGGCTGTAGTGGCGATGGCTTGGGTGGTGGCGGAGGGGCCTGTAACACCCCGGATGTAACTTTCCATATTTGTAACTCCAACTCTTGCCATTTTCGGCTATGTGATATGATATTCCCTCCGTGGTTGGGTTTTCCTTAGTTTTGCATTTTGCCCGTGTCATGCATTTCATACCATGTCATCATGTGCATCGCATTTGCATACGTGTTAAATCTCATGCATCCGAGCATTTTCCCGTTGTCTGCTTTTGCAATCCGGCACTCCTATGTTCGGCGTCCCCTTTTTACATTTTTCCGTGAGCGGGTACTAAACTTTCTCGGAATGGGCCGTGGTTTGCTGCGGCCTTAGTATAGCACCGATGAACCGCTTTGTCAAGTTTGGTCATTTGGAGCTCGTTTGGTACTCCAACGGTTAACCGCTCTCTCGCAAAGGCCTCTTTTGGGTTGCAGCCCAACACCCCTTCAAAATAGCCCAATAACCCATCTAAGTCACTTTCATGTTCTCCGTCGTCGGATCACGATCGTGTGGGTGAAAACCGCACTCCATTTGGAGCTTCCTAGCTCCTTCTACCTATAAATATAGATCCCTTCCCCGAAATCCGGATGAAACCCTAGTCTCCCCGCTCCCTTCGTGCCGCCGGACAAAATCCGGACGTGTCCATCCGCCGCAAGACGGCTAATCGAGGAGCATGCGTGGCGCGCCCGCACGCGCCGCCGCCCGCGAAGTCAGGGCCCAAAGAGGCCCTCGGCTCCAGCGCCCGGTCCGCGCCTCCCCGCCGTCGCCCAGCCTTGCCGCGCCGCCTCGGCCGCACACATGCCATCGGCCACCGCCGCCTCCGACCACTGCCCGCGCCTCTCGCGCCGTCCCGTGCCGCCGCTCGGCCCGGCCCGGCCCTCCTCCGGCCGGCCTCGTCCGGCCTCCTCCCTCCTCTCCGGCGAGCCATCGCCGGCCTCGCCCTCGGTTCGCAAGACCGGATCTCAGATCCACGAGAGGTTGACTTCTCCTCCCCGATTTCCTCTAAGTCAATTTATCTGTGATTATTTTGTTGCATTTTCATCATGCCATAACTTTGCGCCCGGGTCTGCTTTTGGGCGTGTAGCATACCGAAATGTTCGCCTCGATGAGTAGATCAGTCCATTACATCATTTACATTTGAGCTCATCTTGATGCCCGAAATGCTGTTAGAAGAGGGCTATGTGATGTTAGTTTCAGATTCTTATCAGAACATGCACTTTTGTCATTTTTGCCATGATTGATGTGTGCACTCTATGAACTTGAGTCCTACATGTGTTTTGTAATATGCCATGCCATCTTTACAGGGGTGTATGCCATGTATTTTTGTGATCTCTGTGGTGACTAGCACAAGCATGCAAACTAGGCTTCATGATGTTGCTGATTTCAGCCCCTGTTTTGCTGATATTTTTATGCCATGTTAACTTGATGCTACAGAGAGATCCATGCTTATTTTGAGATACTTCAGTACGGATGTTTTGAACATATGGGTTTTCGCTATCCATCCATGCCCTTGTTTGCAAATATGAGTGTCATAGCTTGAGTCAATCGAGCTCTACTTTTGCTATAAAATGTTTCCTGACAGATTGTTTACATGTTATTCAATTTTGCCAAGGTTGTTGTAGTTGATCCGTGTATGCTATGATGTTGTTCTTGCCATGTATAGCTTCTATGCCATCTCTTCTTGATGGATGTATGCTTAGTTTATCATGTAATGCTCGGTAGTGAGTGCATCGAGCTCTTAAACATGCCTACTTGTTATCTGTTTTTACCATGTCCAGTTTTCTGCTAAGTCTGAAATCTGTTAACGAAACTTGCTATGTTTACATGTGTGCCATCATTTCTTCTGATCCTTTTTGGTTCATGGTCATTAAGGGACTTTTGTTCTATGCTTTGAGTAGAATCATGCCATGCCTTGTTTTGCTATTATAAGTTCCCGTAGCATGTTGTTTGCTTACTATGAACATTGCTTGCTGATGCTGATTTTGCCATGTTCAGTATTTTCACTAAGTCTGTGAAGCTGATATCTTTTGCACTTTTTCCATGCTAGTTTGGACCTGTTATGGTGTGAATTAGCCGTATCTCAGTGTCCATCTTTTGTCAAGCATCTTGAGTAGGTCACTGCCATATGCTTTGTTGGTACGTTTGGGTGTAGTAGCTTAATTTCTTGTTGCTTGCTAAGTGGTATCATGCTGTTAATGGCAGATTTGTGCCATTCTTGTTTTGCTTGTCATTTGCAAACCGTGCATCCGATTCCGGTGATCTTTATATCGATTTCAACCGAAATCATCTCATCTTTCCAGCGGCATACTTGGTTTGCCAATTTGTTGCCTTGTTCATCATTTTTCTTCCGGAGCACGCATATGCATTGCATCTCACATCTCGCATATCATGCCATGTATTGCATCATGTTGCTTGTGCATCGCCCGTGATTTATTGTGATTCCTTTGTTTGTGTTCTTGCTTTGGGTAGAGCCGAGACGCAGTACGTGAGCGAGGAACCTGTTGGAGAACGCTTTTACGAGGATCAAGCTTTCGACAACTCTGAGAACTTTGCGTAGCAAGATGACCATACCCTCGAAATCACTTCTATCTTTGCTTGCTAGATGCTCGTTCTTATGCTATGCCCATGCTGCGACACCTACCACTTACTATATCATGTCACCCATATTGCTATGTCAAGCCCCAAACCAACCTTTCCTAGCAAACCGTTGTTTGGCTATGTTACACGCTTTGCTCAAACCCCTATTATAGCGTTGTTGAGTTGCGGTGAAGATGAAGTTTGTTCCTTGTTGGAACATGGAGATGTTGTTCCTTGTTGGAACATGTTTACTTGTTGGGATATCACAATATCTATTGTTTTAATTAATGCATCTATATATTTTGTAAAGGGTGGAAGGCTCTGCCTTATGACTGGTTTTTTGTTCCACTCTTGCCGCCCTAGTTTCCGTCATACAGGTGTTATGTTACTTGATTTCACTTTCCTTACACGGTTGGGTGATTTATGGGACCCCCTTGACAGTTCGCTTTGAATAAGACTCCTCCAAAGAAGGCCCAACTTTGGTTTTACCATTTTGCCACCTAAGCCTTTTTCCCCGGGTTTCGCGAGCCCGAGGGTCATCTTTATTTAACCCCGACCGGTGCTCCCTCGAGTGCTGGCCCAAAACGAAAGCAGATCAAGGGGGCCACCTTGGGGAAACTTGAGGCTTGGTTTTACTCGTAGGATGTCTCATCCCGGATGTGCCACGAGAACGAGATATGTGCAGCTCCTATCGGGATTTGTCGGCACAATCGGGCGGCTTCTTTGGTCTTGTTTTATTGCTGTCGAAATGTCTTGTAGTCCGGGATTCCGAGATCGATCGGGTCTTCCAGTAGAAGGAATATCGCCGTTGACCGTGAGAGCTTATAATGGGCTAAGTTGGGACACCCTGCGAGGGTATTATCTTTCGAAAGCCGTGCGCGGTTATGAGGCGGATGGGAATTTGTTAATGTCGGGTTGTAGAAACCCGAAGTTGACCTTAATTAAAATACATCAACCGCGTGTAACAGTGGATGGTCTCTTCTCGCGGAGTCCGGGAAGTGAACACAGCGTTGGAGTTATGTTTGACGTAAGTAGTTTCAGGATCACTTCTTGATCGCTACTAGCTTCACGACCGTGCCTTGCTTCTCTTCTCGCTCTCTTTTGCGAATGTAGCCACCATATATGCTAGTCGCTTGCTGCAGCTCCACCTCACAACTCTGTCCTTCCTATAAGCTTAAATAGTCTTGATCTCGCGGGTGTGAGATTGCTGAGTCCCCGTGACTCACAGCTTCTACCAAAACAGTTGCAGGTGCCGACGATGCGGTCACGGTGGCGCAACCGAGCTCAAGTGGGAGTTCGACGAGGCGTGAGTCGTTACTATGTGTCTTTTAGGATGATCAGTAGTGGAGCCCAGGTTGGGACGATCGGGGATCTGTGTAGCATTTGGGGTAGTCTTCTTTTATTTTGGTTCCGTAGTCGGACCTTGAGTGTAATCTGGATGATGGATGTTTATTTATGTATTGTGTGAAGTGGCGACTGTAAGCCAACTATGTATCTCTTTCCTTTATGTATTACATGGGTTGTGTGAAGATTACCTCACTTGCGACATTGCTTTCAATGCGGTTATGCCTCTAAGTCGTGCTTCCGACCGTGGGAGATATAGCCGCATCAAGGGCGTTACAAGTTGGTAATCGAGCCATCCCGACTTAGGAGCCCCCGCTGATTGTTTCTTTGGCGTTGTTGAGTCTAGAACAAAATGTTTTGAGTCTTAGGATTATATATATCGGAGAGTAGGATTCTTTTCACTCCCAGGTCCCTTCGTCGCTCTGGTGAGGTCTCCCCGACGTAGAAGTTTTGACTCTCCTCTCCTCAAATTTCACTAAAAAATTTTTAGGATCACGCTGGGTATCTTGGAATCGTTCGATGGTTTTGTGACGAGAACATTGTTCTTGGTGCCTCGACATTTAGGGGTTGTGGCGGTGTCCGGGAGTTGAGCTCCGAGGTGTTGTCGTCACAATTTTATCGCTGCAGTTCCGGAATACACGAGTTTTGGCCGACATCGAAAATCTCTTTGTATGCAGTTGTTGGTGAGATAACCCGATAACCGATCTGAGGCGAGCTCGGGAGTATTGCCATGACTTCGTATAACGGATGCTTTTCGAAGGTCGAGGTACCACGATTTCCGAGGGTTTCTTGGTTATGTGTTGAAGGATGGTTACAATTTGGATGTAGGGATTGTTAGTTTGGGTGAGATATTTTGCTTCCCCTGTATCCCCAACACCTGATTGCATAACCAGAAAGTTTCGGGAGTTTATAAGTGGGAATTCAAGTAGCTCTTAGCATTTCTTCCCGCAGATATTTGGTTTGTGATTGGGTAATCCTTACCAAGTATTTGTTCTTATCCGTACCTTGTTGATTTTATTCCATACCTTTATCTAAGTGGCTTCTCAACTCATGGACGTGTGATGTTAGCTTTGGAATTCATTCGTTCATCTTTGTTCGAATGTTTATTGTGAAGACTATATGTTGCAATTTCTATCCGTTGATTCAACTTGTCTATCTGTCTATCAAGATGTTAACGGATGTCACCCTCTTCAGGATGGCTCCGCCAGCGTCGAATCCGGATCGCAATGATGAGAGTCGGTGAACCCTCCACCTCCATACGCCTCCTGAGGCATGTGGCAAGCTATCATGGCAGCCACCAATGCCAATGCTCAGATGATTTTGCAACTCTAGCAAGAGCGTACCCAAGGGCAAGGAAATCAAGGAAATCAAGGCCAAGGCAACAACCAGCCGCACTTTGCTACCCTCAATCAGTTCCTCGCTAATCAGCCAAAGTCTTTCAGCTTCTGTGTCGAGGCCACACACGCCGACGATTGGGTTGTGGACATCTGCAAACATTTTGAATGTAGCAATGTCAGGCCTGAGGACTACGTCAAGTTCGCTTCTTTTCAGCTCAAGGACCAAGCAGCTGATTGGTTCCAGCAATACAAAGATTCCAGAGGAGGTCGAGTGATTACTTGGACTGACTTCTGTCGGGACTTCAAAGCTCACCACATTCCTACCAGTGTTGTTGAGAGCAAGCGTGAGGAGTTCCGCAATCTCAAGCAAGGCAGCATGTACATGTCACCGAATACAACAAGCAGTTTCAGAAACTTGCTCGCTTCGCTAAACAAGATGTCCCCGATGAAAAGAGTATGATCTATCAATTGAGGTGGCCTCGGAGAGGATCTGCGATTAGCTCTCGTTCTTGTTGAGCCTACTCGGTTGATCAATTCTACAATATGGCCCTCAAGCAAGAAGGTGCTCAGCTCAAGTGTGAGGCTTCTAAGAAGAGAATCAGGGATGCGATTCGGTCTTCTTCTTCTTCTCAAGTGGCGATTAAGCGTGAAGGTTAGTTGCCTCCCCTCCTCCGTTAAATCGGCCTTTATCAGCGAGAAGAACTCAGGTGGTCGTGGATCTTCCCACCCACCCAACCCAAAGCTATCGTAACAAGTCTAATTCTCAAGCTCCAAGGTCAAATGCTCCTTATCACCATCCGCCTCGTAGAGAGGTGACTTGCAACAAATGTCGGCAGAAAGGTCACTACGCGAACAAGTGCTTCAACCAAAGGTGCCTTGGCCTCCTCCTCTGTGAGATCTTCCAAAGAATGCGGTGGTCAAGCATAATCCCAAGTCCGCAAAGGTGAACATGATGAATGCAGCGCAAGCGAGGTTTCTTCTCGATGTGATTATGGGTAATCTTCCGATTAATGATATTCTGCAAAAGTCTTATTTGATACTGGTGCATCACATTCTTTCATGTCATATCCTTTTGCATCGAAGCACAATGTTGACACAGAGATTTTGTCCAAAGTTATGCAAGTTGTTTCTCCGGAAAGCTTATGACTTCTAGTTTGGTTGCTCCCGATGTCTCTCTATCAAGATGGGCGACTATAGATTTCTGGCTAAACCAATTGTCCTTGGTGACTCGGATATTGATCTTATTCTTGGGATGGGTGGCTTTCTCAGACAAAGCTTCGACTTGATTGTGCTGCCAGGAAATTCAATTGACACACTCTTCTAATGATGTGATCATCTATGCCGCTCATGATGAAACCATTCGGTTGTTTTCTCTCAATGAGAAGAGGCGAATTGGATGCTATCTCTCAGATTCCGGGCCAAGCTTTGTGAGTACCAAGATGTCTTTCCAGAAGAGCTTCCGGGTATGCCTCCTCACCGGCCAGTTGAGTTCGTTATTGATCTTGAGCCTGGCACTGAACCCGTTTGCAAGCGTCCATACAAGCTTGGACCTAATGAGCTGAAGGAATTGAAGAAGCAGCTCGATGAACAAGAGCGTCTGGGTTTGATCAGATCGAAGTTCATCTCCTTCGGTTGTGGTGTTCTTTTGTCCGGAAGAAGGATGTCACGGACCGACTTTTGCATCGATTACCGTCCATTGAATAAGAAGACAATCAAGAACAAGTATCCACTTCCCAACATCAATGAGCTTTTCGAAAACTGACTCAAAGGTGCTAAAGTGTTCTCCAAGCTTGACCTTGCCGTATGGGTTATCATCAAATTCGCATTACGTGAACAAGATATCCCCAAGACAGCATTCAGAACAAGCTTTGGTTCTTATGAATATACTGTCATGTCTTTCGGCCTTGTCAATGCTCCTCCAACGTTCTCTCGAATGATGAGCTTCATTTTCAACCCCTACACCAATGAATTCGCTCTAGTGTATCTCGATGATATTTTGGTCTTCTCCAAGAATAAGAAGGATCATGCCAAACATTTGCGATTGGTGCTCGACAAGCTCGTAGAGTATCAATTCTATGCCAAGTTTTCCAAATGTGAGTTCTGGCTTGATGAAGTTCTTTATCTTGGTCACATCATCTCCGCCAAGGGCATTGCTTTTAATCCCGAGAAGGTGTCTGCAATTGTGAATTGGGAACCTCCTCAGAATGTCAAGCAGCTCCGCAATTTTCTTGGTCTTGCAAGCTATTGCCGAAGATTCGTTGAGAACTTCTCTAAGATTGCAAAGCCTCTTTCCAACCTCCTCGAAGCATGTCAAGTATATGCGGGCGCTTTGAGTGTGACGTTGCTTTCAATACTCTCAAAGAGAAACTCGTCACAGACTCTGTCTTGACTCCTCTGATGAATCCAAGCCATTCGAAGTTTTACGTGATGCTTCTCTTCAAGGTCTCAGTCTTTGTGTTAATGCAAGAGAAGAAAGTTGTGGCCTATACCTCTCGTCAGCTGAAGCCCAACGAAAAGAACTACCCCACTCACGATCTTGAGTTGGCGGCAGTTGTCCATGCATTGATAACATGGAGACATCTCTTGTTGGGAAGGAAAGTGGACATTTTCACCGATCACAAGAGCCTCAAATATATCTTCACTCAACCCAACCTCAACCTTAGGCAAACTCGATGGGTCGAGATGATTCAAGAGTACAACCCGAGTATTGAATATACTCCGGGCAAGGCCAATGTGATTGCAGATGCTTTGAGCAGGAAGGCTTATTGCAACAGTTTAATCCTCAAGCCCTTCCAACCGGATCTTTGTGAAGCTTTCCGCAAGCTGAATCTTCAAGTTGTTCCTCAAGGCTTTCTTGCCAACCTCATAGTCTCTCCTACTTTGGAAGACCAAATTGCGTGAGGCTCAACTCACCGGATACCATGGTGAAAAAGGTGAAACGTGGTATCGACAAGGGCATTTCAAGTACAAGTGCTTCCACATTGATGACAAAGATACTCTTTTCTTCGAGGACGGATTGTGGTTCCAAAGGGTGATCTACGTAAAGTCATTATGAATGAGGCACACAATTCCCTTCTATCCATTCATCCCGGAAATACGAAGATGTACCATGACCTCAAGCGATCGTATTGGTGGACTCGAATGAAGCGAGAAATTGCTCAATTCGTGAATGAGTGTGATGTCTGCGGAAGGGTGAAAGCGAACACCAACGACCAGCTGGTCTCCTCCAACCTCTTGCTATTCAGTAATGGAAGTTTCATCATATCGAGATGGACTTCGTGACTGGATTTCCAAAGTCCAAGCGTGGAGATGATGCTATCTTCGTTGTCATTGACAAGTTTACTAAAGTGGCTCATTTTCTTCCTATCAAAGAATCCATCACAGCAGCTCGGTTGGCAGAGCTATACACCTCCGTGGATTGTCTCCTTGCACGGCATTCCACAATTGATCTCTTCTGCATGGCAGCATCTTCACCTCCAAGTTTTGGGATTCTTTTGAGGAAGGCCATGGGCACCAACATTCGTTTCAGCACGACTTTCCATCCTCAAACAAGTGGCCAAGTCGAGCGAGTCAATCAAATCCTTGAAGATATGCTCAGGGCTTGTGTCATTTCCTTGGTATGAAGTGGGAAGATTGTCTTCCTTATGCCGAAGTTCTCCTACAACAACAGCTTCCAAGCGAGTTCGGGCAAGGCCCCATTCGAAATTCTCTATGGCGAGAAAGTGTCGTACTCCTCTCAATTGGTCCGAGGGCAATTGAACGCCAACTTCTTGGCAACGACTTGATCACAGAAGTCGAAGAAATGTGCAAAGTCATTCGTGAGAATCTCAAAGCCGCATAATCGCGCCCGGAAGAGCTATTATGATGACAAGCACCGTGATGTGGCTTTTGAAATCGGAGACCATGTCTACCTCCGCGTCTCTCCAATGAAAGGCACTCGTCGCTTCGGTATCAAAGGGAAGCTTGCCCCTAGATACGTGGGTCCTTTCAAGATCATTGGCAAAACAGGCGATCTCGCCTATCAACTTGAGCTTTCATCCAACTTTGCAAACATGCACGATGTGTTTCACGTGTCACAGCTTACATAAGTGCTTCAAGACTTCGAGCGCACTATCAACTTCAAAGAAATTGACCTCCAAGAGGATCTCTCTTATCATGAGCACCCCGTTGCTATTCTTGAAGAAACCGAGCGCAAGACTCACAACAAGTCAATCAAATTCCTGAAAGTGAAGTGGTCACACCATTCCGACCGAGAAGCCACACAGGAGCGCTGAGGATCACCTCCGTTCCAAATATCCGGAGTTCTTTCAGTCCTAGATCTCGGGACGAGATCCTCTTGTAGTGGTGGAGTGTTGTAACACCCCGGATGTAACTTTCCATATTTGTAACTCCAACTCTTGCCATTTTCGGCTATGTGATATGATATTCCCTCCGTGGTTGGGTTTTCCTTCGTTTTGCATTTTGCCCGTGTCATGCATTTCATACCATGTCATCATGTGCATCGCATTTGCATACGTGTTCGTCTCATGCATCCGAGCATTTTCCCCGTTGTCCGTTTTGCAATCCGGCACTCCTATGTTCCCCGGCGTCCCCTTTTACATTTTTCCGTGAGCGGGTACTAAACTTTCTCGGATTGGGCCGAGGTTTGCCAAGCGGCCTTGGTATAGCACCGGTAGACCGCCTGTCAAGTTTCGGGTCATTCGGAGCTCGTTTGGTACTCCAACGGTTAACCGCTCTCTCGCAAAGGCCTCTTTTGGGTTGCAGCCCAACACCCCTTCAAAATAGCCCAATAACCCATCTAAGTCACTCCATGCTCTCCGTCGTCGGATCACGATCGTGTAGGCGAAAACCGCACTCCATTTGGAGCTTCCTAGCTCCTTCTACCTATAAATATAGATCCCTTCCCCGAAATCCGGATGAAACCCTAGTCTCCCCGCTCCCTTCGCGCCGCCGGACGAAATCCGGATGTGTCCGTCCGCCGCCGCCAATCCGGGGCCGCCACGTGCGCCCAGCCCACGCCGCGCCCGCAGGGTCAGGCGAGCCCTCACCAGCGCCCGCGCGCCTCCTTGTCGCCTCGCCGCCTCGCCCGCCTCGCCCGCTGTGTGGCCACCGCCGCCTCAAACCACCGGCCCGCGCCTCCCCGCCGTCATGCCGTCCCGGCCGCCCGCGCCGGCCCAGCCCTCCTCCGGCCGGCCTCGTCCCGGCCTCTCCTCCCTCCTCTCCGTGAGCCCCTCGCCGGCTTCGCCTCGGTTCACTGTACGGATCTCAGATCCACGAGGGTTGACTTCTCCTCCCCCCGATTTCCTCTAAGTCAATTTATCTGTGATTATTTTGTTGCATTTTCATCATGCCATAACTTTGCGCCCGTGGCTCCGTTTTGGGCGTGTAGCATACCGAAATGTTCGCCTCGATGAGTAGATCAGTCCATTACATCATTTACATTTGAGCTCATCTTGATGCCCGAAATGCTGTTAGAAGAGGGCTATGTGATGTTAGTTTCAGATTCTTATCAGAACATGCACTTTTGTCATTTTTGCCATGATTGATGTGTGCACCCTATGAACTTGAGTCCTACATGTGTTTTGTAATATGCCATGCCATCTTTACAGTGTGTATGCCATGTATTTTTGTGATCTCTGTGGTGACTAGCACAAGCATGCAAACTAGGCTTCATGATGTTGCTGATTTCAGCCCCTGTTTTGCTGATATTTTTATGCCATGTTAACTTGATGCTACAGAGAGATCCATGCTTATTTTGAGATACTTCAGTAAGGATGTTTTGAACATATGGGTTTTCTCTATCCATCCATGCCCTTATTTGCAATTATGGAGTGTCATAGCTTGAGTCAGTCGAGCTCTACTTTTGCTATAAAATCTTTCCTGGCAGATTGTTATACATGTTATTCAATTTTGCCAAGGTTGTTGTAGTTGTTCCTTGTATGCTATGATGTTGTTCTTGCCATTTATAGCTTCTATACCATGTCTTCTTGACGGATGTATGCTTAGTTTATCATGTAATGCTCGGTAGTGAGTGCATCGAGCTCTTAAACATGCCTACTTGTTATCTGTTTTTACCATGTCCAGTTTTCTGCTAAGTCTGAAATCTGTTAACGAAACTTGCTATGTTTACATGGGTGCCATCATTTCTTCTGATCTTTTTTGGCTCATGGTCATTAAGGGACTTTTGTTCTATGCTTTGAGTAGAATCATGCCATGCCTTGTTTTGCTATCATAAGTTCCTGTAGCATGTTGTTTGCTTGCTCTGAACATTGCTTCCTGATGCTGATTTTGCCATGTTCAGTATTTTCAGTCTGTGAAGCTGATATCTTTTGCACTTTTGCGATGCTCGTTTGGACCTGTTAAGATGTGAATTAGCCATAGCTCAGTGTTCATCGTTTGTCAAGAATCTTGAGTAGGTCGCTGCCATATGATTTTTTGGTACGTTTGGGTGCAGTAGCTTAATTTCTTGTTGCTTGCTATGTGGTATCATGCTGTTAATGGCAGATTTGTGCCATTCTTGTTTTGCTTGTCATTTGCAAACCGTGCATCCGATTCCGGTGATCTTTATATCGATTTCAACGAAATCATCTCATCTTTCCAGCAGCATACTTGGTTTGCCAAGTTGATGCCTTGTTCATCATTTTTCTTCCGGAGCACGCATATGCATTGCATCTCACATCTCGCATATCATGCCATGTATTGCATCATGTTGCTTGTGCATCGCCCGTGATTTATTGTGATTCCTTTGTTTGTGTTCTTGCTTTGGGTAGAGCCGGGAGACGAGTACGTGAACGAGGAACCTGTTGAGAACGCTTACGAGGATCAAGCTTTCGACAACTCTGAGAATTTTGCAGGCAAGATGACCATACCCTCGAAATCACTTCTATCTTTGCTTGCTAGATGCTCGTTCTTTTGCTATGCCCATGCTGCGACACCTACCACTTGCTATATCATGCCACCCATATTGCCATGTCAAGCCCCTAACCATCCTTTCCTAGCAAACCGTTGTTTGGCTATGTTACCGCTTTGCTCAGCCCCTATTATAGCGTTGTTAGTTGCAGGTGAAGATGAAGTTTGTTCCTTGTTGGAACATGGAGATGTTGTTCCTTGTTGGAACATGTTTACTTGTTGGGATATCACAATATCTATTGTTTAATTAATGCATCTATATACTTGGTAAAGGGTGGAAGGCTCGGCCTTATGCAGTGTTTTGTTCCACTCTTGCCGCCCTAGTTTCCGTCATACGGTGTTATGTTCCTGGATTTAACGTTCCTTACACGGTTGGGTGATTTATGGGACCCCCTTGACAGTTCGCTTTGAATAAGACTCCTCCAAAGAAGGCCCAACTTTGGTTTTACCATTTGCCACCTGAAGCCTTTTTTCCCCGGGTTTCGCGAGCCCGAGGGTCATCTTTATTTAACCCCCGACCAGTGCTCCCTCGAGTGCTGGCCCGAAACGAGCAGACTGCGGGGACACCTTGGGGAAACTTGAGGCTTGGTTTTACTCGTATGATGTCTCATCCGGATGTGCACTGAGATCGATATATGTGCAGCTCCTATCGGGATTTGTCGGCTGTCGGGCGGCTTTGCTGGTCTTGTTTTATTGCTGTCGAAATGTCTTGTAGTCCGGGATTCCGAGATCGATCGGGTCTTCCCAGAGAAGGAATATCCTTCTTGACCGTGAGAGCTTATAATGGGCTAAGTTGGGACACCCCTGCAGGGTATTATCTTTCAAAGCCGTGCCAGCGGTTATGAGGCAGATGGGAATTTGTTAATGTCCGGTTGTAGAAAACCGAAGTTGACCTTAATTAAAATACATCAACGCGTGTGGTAACCGTGATGGTCTCTTCTCGGTGGAGTCCGGGAAGTGAACACGGCGTTGGAGTTATGTTTGACGTAAGTAGTTTCAGGATCACTTCTTGATCGCTACTAGCTTCACGACCGTGCCTTGCTTCTCTTCTCGCTCTCTTTTGCGAATGTAGCCACCATGTATGCTAGTCGCTTGTCGCAGCTCCACCTCACAACTCTGTCCTTCCTATAAGCTTAAATAGTCTTGATCTCGCGGGTGTGAGATTGTCGAGTCCGTGACTCACAGATTCTACCAAAACAGTTGCAGGTGCCGACGATGCCAGCAGGTGACGAACCGATCTCAAGTGGGAGTTCGACGAGGAACGTGATCGTTACTATGTGTCTTTTCCGGATGATCGAGTAGTGGAGCCAGTTGGGACGATCGGGGATCTGTGTAGCATTTGGGGTAGTCTTCTTTTATTTTGGTTCCGTAGTCGGACCTTGAGTGTAATCTGGATGATGGATGTTTATTTATGTATTGTGTGAAGTGGCTATGCATTGTAAGCCAACTATGTATCTCTTTCCCTTATGTATTACATGGGTTGTGTGAAGATTACCTCACTTGCGACATTGCTTTCAATGCGGTTATGTTTCTAAGTCGTGCTTCCGACACGTGGGAGATATAGCCGCATCGAGGGCGGTCTGAGGCCATCGGTCATCTTTGGCCGTGGCCTTTGGCCTTCCCGAGGCGAATGGAGGAGATGGAGGCCTTTTGGTGATGATGGTGGAGGGCTCTAGTGCGGTCTATAGGGGAGGAGGAGGAGTGGTGGAGTGCAATTTAGGCGGAGGCCGGCGGCTTTGCTCCGGCCTTGGAGATGCAAGGAAGGCACGAGGAGGGAAGTGGGTCGGTCCAGGGGGTGCACGGGAGGGAGAGAGAGCCAAAGGAGTAGAGAGGGGGCTCGGGGGTGGCCTTAAATAGCCGACCCGTGGCTCACCGTGGACGTGGCGCACGGGCGGCCGCGGCAACGGCTTGGGAGGCCAGGAGGGAGGGAGAGGGGATGTCTACGGCGTTTGTGGGAGTCGAGTAGGGTGCCAGGAAGGGAGAGAGGGAGCGGGGCGAGCTCCGGGTGGAGCCATGAGTTCGCACGCGCATTGGCGGGCTCGGGCGGCTCTGGGCTCATGGCAGCATGGGCAAGACAGAGGGGGAAAGGAGGGGGCAGCGCGGTGGCGGCTGCGGACGCCGAGGCACCTCGACCGGGCGCGAGGAGGCTCGAGGTGGTCGGGGACGCGGTGTCAACGGTCGGGAGCACGCTGCACGTGCTCGAGCTGCCTTTGGCCGCATCCGCGGCTTTTCATGCTACTCACAAGGCCCACTTGTGTCTCTGCAGCGGTGCAGGGGAGTAAACAATGTGACAATGACATTGGATGCCCTGGGGATCCACTGTAGTGAGGAGGGAGGTTGAGAGAGAGAGAGAAATGGTGCTGTCCAAAGAGGGAAAAAGAGCTTTTCACCCCCATCATCATGGATCCTCGGGCAGGGAATGATGCAGGGGTTAGAGGAGGACCAGATGATGCTGTTGGACAAAGCTTAGCTCATGGAGATTAGTGGAAATGGACAAAACATGCATTTTAAATTTCTGCCAGAAGGTGTTTGATGGTGGTTTGGGCAAGCAAATGGATTCCAAATGATATGAAGATTAACAGGATCAAGTGTCATATAGAAATGAGGTTGATCAGCAAGTTGGAGCTCATTTGGAGGAAGTTGACAATGCAACTTAGGTAAACCCTAGCAATCAACAGAAATGGACTTTCCCAGATTTAGCCCTGCAAATCTATTCTCCTTGATGCACCACTTAGTGTAGTGTCATCATTTGAGGTTCTGAACATGTCCACAAAAGTTGAGATCAAAAGGAGAAAGTTGCCAATGTAAAGTTCAAATTTGGTTCTGAACAGGAAGGGTTTTGGGGCACTTGGATCAAGTTAACTTGTTTTCCAACTTGTGCCATTTGGTCTAGATGAATGATTAGACCATTTGAGGATGTTCACAAGGTTTGAGAACATTTGGACATGTTTGGCAATGTAAAGTTGCTCAAACTTCAAAAGGGACAGAAATGGTTTTGAGGGGATTTGATGATTTTATATTATTCTCCAAGACATGATACTTGTCAAGATCATCAAACATATCATATGTGACATTCTAGAATTTTCTTGGAATTTTTGGAGAATATTTCCTTTGTAACTATTTCAAAAGCTTGAAATATCCAGAAAGGGTTTTTGAGGGATTTGACCAATATTTTGAACATGACCATGTGTTGAAACTCCTATATATGGACAATATATGTCCACTGAGTCTCCCTAGGTTTTTCCCAAATATTATTAAAGAATTAAAATAATTTTAACCTATATTAAAGACCAGTTCTGGCCTTAAGAAAAAGCTTTTAAATAAAATAGGAAAATAAATGTTAAAATTATGGTTTTGTGGTTTCTGGGTATCCTATATCTAATAGGAGTCAAATATATTTTTGGAAAGATTTTTACTGCCCTTAATTAAGTACTTGCAGTGCAAACCTCAATTCAGGGGTTTTTGGAAAAATGAATTTCAAAAATTCTATTTGGCCAAATTAGTTTTGTAAGAAATTAATTTTATGTCCTATACACATGGCATGATCATTGGGAAAGGTTATTGGATCAAGGATAAGGAGTATAAGAGTTGGAGGATTTATTTGATTTTTAGAGCACTTGCAAATAGCAGACGAAAATCAAATCAAGCAAAGATCAAAACACTCAAAAGTTTTTGTCAAACCACAATTTATCATGATTTATTAGCTTAGGTGTTGTGGTATGAAAATCAGGGTGTGACAACGACGCTCCAAGCAAAACACATATCATGTGGCAAATAAAAATATAGCTCCAAGTAAAGTTACCGATAGATGAAGACGAAAGAGGGGATGCCTTCCGGGGCATCCCCAAGCTTAGGATTTTGGTTATCCTTGAATATCTTGGGGTGCCATGGGCATCCACAAGCTTAGGTTTTTGCCACCCTTTATTCCATAGTCCATCAAATCTTTACCCAAAATTTGAAAACTTCACAACACAAAACTCAACAGGAAATCTCATAAGCTCCGTTAGTGCAAGAAAGAAAAAACACCACATAAGTTACTGTAATGAACTCGTTCTTTATTTATATTGGTGTTAAACCTACTGTATTCCAACTTCTCTATGGTTCATACCCCTACATACTAGCCATAGATGCATCAAAATAAGCAAACAACACACTAAAAGCAGAATCTGTCAAAAACAGAACAGTCTGTAGCAATCTGTAACTTTCGAATACTTTTGGAACTAAAAAAATCCTACCAAAATAGGAAGTCCTAGGAAATTTGTCTATTGATCTACAGAAAAAAGAATCAATGCAAAATCATGTATCTGTGATTTATTAAAATTTTTCTGGTGAGTGCAAAGTTTCTGTTTTTCAGCAGAATCAAATTAACTCATACCATAGGTTATCCTATAGGTTCAACTTGGCACAAACACTAATTAAAGAAAGAAAACACATCTAACCAGAGAGTAGACGCAAAAATTATTAATAATCAGGAACAAAAACAAATAAACTAAAATAAAATTGGGTTGCCTCCCAACTAGCTATTGTTTAACGCCCCAAGCTAGGCATAAAAGCGAGGATAGATCTAACTAGTGCCATCTTTGGCACTTGATTCTTTAATAGTGCACTTGTAATCCTTAGGAAATTCTTTCTTTTTAGTAATGATTAAACTTCTAGGCAAGAAATCAATAAATTTACTTGTAGCAAAAGGTTCCTTAATGATAGTGGAAAAACTGGGGTGAACACTTATGGATTTGAGATCCGCATTTTCCTTACTAGAAGATTCACCCTTATTTTTAGGAACATACATTAATTTGCCAAATTTAATAGGAGGAGATGGAGTATTTTTCATGGATGAAAAGGCAGTCCCTAACTTAGTAATTATATCCTCAAGTTTACCAATTCCTGTAGAATCTTGTTCTATTCTTTCATTAACTATAGGTTCCTTTTCTTTAAGATTTTTCAGAGTAACCCAACCTTAGATCCATATTGAGTAATTTGGTTGTGGATCTTTTTATCCAAATTTTCAATTAACTCGACAGTAGCAACTTTATTTTCAATAATTTCAAGCCTTTGCACCACATGTTCTAAAGTTAAAACACCGTTAACCAAAAGAGGCGGTAGACCGAACAAATCTGTCGTGGTATTGTAAGCATCAAAAGTATGGCTACCCAAAAAATTCCCTCCGGTAATGGTATCAAGAATGTGTCTATTCCAAGGGGTAATGCCTACATAAAAATTGTGAAGAAGAACGGAAGTGGATTGCTTCCTAGTGGATCTATTTTTAGCATTGCAAATTCTATGCCAAGCATCTTTTAGATTTTCTCCCTCCCTTTGTTTAAAATTAAGAACTTCGTGATCGGGAGTATTAATGATGATAGGAGGACTAGCCATGATAACGAGATAAACAACTAACACACAAGCACACGAGAAGGCAAGCGAAAGAGAGAAGAAAGAGATTGGGAAAGAGAGGGCGAATAAAACGGCAAGGGTGAAGTGGGGGAGAGGAAAACGAGAAGCGAATGGCAAATAGTGTAAATGCGATGGAGATGAGTTTGTGATGAGTTTGTGACGGCGCCAGAAATCGTTCTTGCTACGTCTTGAGCTTGTGTTGGTTTTCCTTGAAGAGGAAAGGGTGATGCAGCACAGTAGCGTAAGTACTTCCCTCAGTTTTTGAGAACCAAGGTATCAATCCAGTAGGAGGCTGCTCACAAGTCCCGCGCACCTACACAAACAAAACAAGAACTCGCAACCAACACAATAAAGGGATGTCAATCCCTTCACGGCCACTTGCAAAAGTGAGATATGATAGAGATAATATGATAAGATAAATATATTTTTGGTATTTTATGATATAGATTGGAAAAGTAAAGATGCAAATAAAAGTAGATTGAAAGCTTATATGATAAGAGATAGACCGGGGGGCCATAGGTTTCACTAGTGGCTTCTCTCAAGATAGAATAATTATTACGGTGGGTGAACAAATTACTGTTGACCAATTGATAGAAAAGCGAATAATTATGAGATTATCTAGGCATGATCATGTATATAGGCATCACGTCCATGACAAGTAGACCAACTCCTACCTGCATCTACTACTATTACTCCACACATCGACCGCTATCCAGCATGCATCTAGAGTATTAAGTTCATGAAGAACAGAGTAACGCTTTTAGAAAGATGACATGATGTAGAGGGATAAACTCATGCAATATGATATAAACCCCATCCTTTTATTCTCGATGGCAACAATACAATACATGCCTTGCCGCCCACATCCTTTGGGAAAGGACACCGCAAGATTGAACCCAAAGCTAAGCACTTCTCCCATTGCAAGAAAGATCAATCTAGTAGGCCAAACCAAACCGATAATTCGAAGAGACTTGCAAAGATAACTTAGTCACGCATAAAAGAATTCAGAGGAGATTCAAATATTTCGCATAGATAAACTTGATCATAAACCCACAATTCATCGGGTCTTGACAAACACACCGCAAAAAGAGTTACATCGAATAGATCTCCAAGAAGAGGAAGGAGAACTTTGTATTGAGAATCAAAGAGAGAGAAGAAGCCATCTAGCTAATAATTATGGACCCGAAGGTCTATGGTAAACTACTCACAACTCATCGGAGAGGCCTTGGAGTTGATGTAGAGGCCCTCCGTGGTGGATTCCCCCTCCGGCGGAGCGCCGACGACGACTCCAAGATGGGATCTCATGGACATAAAAGGTTACGGTGGTGGAAATAGTTTTTCGTGGTCGCCTCTGATGTTTTCGGGGTACATGGGTACATATAGGAGGAAGGAGTACGTCGGTGGACGATCACGGGGCCCACGAGGGTGGGGGCGCGCCCATCACGTTTGTTCCAAAAAGATCGCTCCCGAAGGTTTCATTCCGTTTGGACTCCGTTTGATATTCCTTTTCTGCGAAACAGTGAAATGGGCAAAAAAAACAATTCAAATGGGCCTCCGTTAGTAGGTTAGTCCCAAAAATGATATAAAAGTGTAAAGTAAATCCCATAAACATCCAAAACAGGTAATATAATAGCATGGAACAATAAAAAATTATAGATACGTTGCAGACATATCATCGTCCACCACCTTGGATGCGCTCAGCGCGGCGTGGTCAACGTGGTCAATGAACGACACCATCGGAACTAGACCGTGCGTGGAGAGGCTGACAGCTGGGTCCACGGCCGCACACAAGGAAATGCCTCCTTATTACGCGTAAAATAATGATTCCTCCACCTGACATCTGGGACCCACCGGAAGGGCCTCTGTATTTCGCGAAAAAAACGTGCCCTCCGCTGACAGGTCGAACCCACCAGCTATCTTCGCACGCAAGGAAGTGCCTCCTTGTTAAAAAAATGAATACTCCCCCTGCCAGTTGGAACCCAAAGATAGTGGGAGAGGTCGACTTGTGGGCCTACCAAGTTGACGGGGACAGAGGGCTTTGTCAACTTAGTCAATATGAATGATTCTAACTCATGTTATCGTACGATGTTCATCCAACGGCCGTAGTGCTTCTTCAACCTCTGGTCTTCTTGCTCCAGCCGCCCAAACCAGCGTCAGTCGTGCCGCGGGCTCTTGCCTCCCGTGGCTGGCTGTGATGCCGCGGAGGCCTCACCGCCCCCTACTACTCCCACCGCTGGCCAGGCCATCCCTCTACTCACTCACACCCCCTGTTATTCTGCGGCGACGGAAGCCTCACACCGCAGCCGAACCAGTGAACCCTCATACTCCTCTCCTGTGGGCATCCTTGCCGCGTCTTACCCGCTCCGTTGTCCCCTTCTAGGCCTCGCCGTCGTTCACCGCCACGGTGCTCTCGGCGCGGCATGGTCAACGTGGTCAAGATACGACTTCCATCGGACGAGAGGCTGACAGCTGGGTCCACGGCCACAGCAAGGAAGTGTCTCCTTATTACGCGGAAAATAATGATTCCTCCACCATACAGCAAGGACTCCACCGGACGGGCCACCGTATTTCGCGAAAAAACGCTTTCCCGACCTGCTGGGTCCTACCAGCTACATCTTCGCACACAAGGAAGTGCGTCCATATTGCGGGCAAAAAATGATTCGCCCCCTGACTGCTGGGACCCACCAGCTACATATTCCCACGCAAGGAAGTGCGTCCAGGCAAAAAAAAAACGATCCGCCCCCCTGACTGCTGGGATCCACCAGCTGCTCTTCACACGCAAGGAAGTGCACGGCGGTCGGGACCCACTTGGTCAAGCGCACGAAGCGTTGTCATTCGGTCACAACGCAGTAATGCATATATCGGTCGATGTAGAGGCGCCGACGTAGCATGTACGTCGCACGCATAACAGCCCGGTGTGCAAGAAAGAAAATACGACCATGTACGACATACGGGCGGTCTCGAACGCCTACTCGCTGCGACACGCACGCTGTGGCTCGTGTACATGGCTGGGTCGGAACGGAGAAACCGCGGCCGCTGCCGTGTTCATGGGGGAGGCAACGGAATGCGTCGTGTTCATGGGGAGGCAACAGAATGCGTCGTGTTCATGGAGAGGCAACGGAATGCGTCCTGTTCATCGGGAGGCAACGGAACGCGTAGGAGCCAACCGGATTGGACGGAATAGGCAATGGAAACGAGGCATGGCGTACCGTAGAACGGAGGAAACGGCCTTGTGTTCGACTGTCCAAGTTCGAAACGGGATCCTGTTCATCGGGAGGGGTTTGGCATACCGCAAAACGGAGGAAACGACTTGTGTTGGACCTCCTACGGTCGAAACAGGGTCCTGTTGATCGGGAGGGGGTGTGGCGTACCGCAAAACAGAGGAAACGGACTTGTGTTGGAGCGGTACGGTCGAAACGTGGGTCCTGTTCATCAGGAGGGGTGTGGCGCACCGCAAAACGGGACTCCACGGGATAATGTTCATCTCCACCATCGACCTCCTCCAGCCTCCACGGGCTACTGTTCATCCACCGTCTACCTCCTCTAGCCTCCACCTGCGACTCTTCATCCACGGGCTCCTGTTCATCCAGCCTCCACCGTGCGCTACTCCACCGGCCACTGTTCAACCACCCCTCTCCATGGGCTCCTGTTCAACCACCCCTCCACGGGCTACTTTTCATCCATCCCTCCACCATCTTCTGTTTATCCAGCCCTCCAAGGGGTCGTCCTGTTCATCCAGCCCTCCACGGGGTCCTGTTCATCCAGCCCCAACCGGCTCGATCGATCGGGGTCCTGTTCATCCAGAGGCAACAC
The DNA here is from genome assembly GCA_021605145.1 of Aegilops bicornis. Taxonomy (NCBI): domain Eukaryota; kingdom Viridiplantae; phylum Streptophyta; class Magnoliopsida; order Poales; family Poaceae; genus Aegilops; species Aegilops bicornis. The sequence continues at coordinate 750,197,703 of CM038670.1, read as the reverse complement.
CACGGGGTCCTGCTCATCCACCCCCACCACTCACTGTTCATCCAACCCCCCCCCCCCCCACGCAACCCTCACTGTTCATCCAGAGGTAGCATCGATCGGCTTCAGTTAGCAGTAGAATGGCGAATCCGCTCGATCGGGTTCGATTAACGACCATCGATCGATCGCTTGGGTTCAGTAACGCGTAGCCTGCAACGCAATCCCTCAGGTTCAGTTAGAGCCCAACGCCTTGCTCGGGTTCAGTTAGAGCTCAACGCCTCGCACACACGCGCGTACGTGTATGAGAGAAACACGCAAACCTCCGTGCATCGCCGCCTCACCCCGACCACTCCAAGCAGGAACACCTTCAAATTTTCCTCGCCTCGCTTCTACCATGGTTTTTTCCGTCATGGACGGCCCAAAGAATGTCATGCATACAAGGCCTCCGGCCCGCCTGTGACGAAAAGCCAATTTTCTGTCATGATTTTTTGTCATAGAAGTAGGATCCCACCACATCTATGATGATACGGTTTTTGTCACAATTATCGTCATAGAAGTGTCATAAGTATGATGAGAAAAAAAAAATTGCTTGACCCAAAATGTCACAGATGTGTCTTTTTTTTGTAGTGATAATTTTTCTTTCTCTCAAAATAATTTAAGTGAAGCAAGAGAGAATTTCTGAAAATTTTACTAACTCCCAAATAAATCTAAGTTAAGCATGAGAGCAATTCTTCAAAAATAACAAAGCAAACTATGCTCAAAAAGATATAAGTGAAACACTAGAGCAAATCCATGGCTCTAAAAATTTAAGTGAAGCATAGGAGCAATCATAACATAATTTTTGGCTCTCTCAAAAAGGTGTGTTCAGCCAGGATTCAACACTTAGAAATTAGGAAAACCTTAGTAATATGTGACGAATAAAAATATAGCTTCAAGTAAAATACCGATGGTTGTTAGAAGAAAGTGGGGATGCCACTCGGGGGCATCCCCAATCTTAGTTGGTCGCTACTTCTTGAATATTATCTTGGGGTGCCTTGGGCATCCCAAGCTTAGCCTTTTGCTAATCTTTATTCCTTCATCCATCGTAAGATCACCCAAAACTTGTCAACTTCAATCACACAAAACTCACAAAACCTTCGTGAGATCCGTTAGTATAAGAAAGCAAACCACTACTATAAGTATTGTTCCAAACCTATTCATATTTTGTTTTTGCATTACATCTACTATATTCCAACTTTTCTATGGCAAAAACCCATCAAAGAAAACCATAGAATCATCAAGACAAGCACACAACGCAAAGAAAACAGAATCTGCCAAAAACAGAATAATCAGAGTAACTGGATATTTGAATACTCAGAACTCCAAAATCTTTAGAAATTAGGAAAACCTGAGTAATTTGCATATTAATCTTCTGCAAAACGAATCAACTCAAAATCACGTTTGTGTGATTTATGAAAATTATTTTCGTGAGTGCATAAGTTTCTGTTTTTCAGCAAGATCAAATCAACTTTCACCGAGATCAACCCAAAGGCCTTGCTTTGCACAAACACTATTTTAAACCACAAAAAAACATCTAACCAAAGGTATAACTGTGTAATTTATTAAAAAACAGCAAGAAAACCAAAATTTGAAAAGATACAAGTTGGGTTGCCTCCCAACGAGCGCTATCGTTTTACGTCCCTAGCACTACTGGAATCAGCGTCTTTGCCGTCAGCTAGAACTTTGTCATCTGCTAGCTGACGGCAAAGAAGGTCTTTGCCGTCAGCTTAATAGAAGCTGACGGCAATGAAAGGGCTGATGGCAAAGACCATGTTTGCCGTCAGCCAGCTCTTTGCCGTCCGCTAGCGGACGACAAAGAATTAGGGTGGCCCACTATCGAGTACCACCTAGCGGACACTTCCTTTGCCGTCCGCTTGTAGACGGCACAGAAAGTGGCCAAACTAACGTCCGTTAGCTAGGATCTTTGCCGTCTGCTAGCAGCCGGAAAAGAACCGTGCGCCTGCCCGCGCCCCACATCTCTCTGTCCCCTCTCTCTCTCTCTCCGCCTGCGCCCGAGCCGCCGCTGTCGTGGTTCTAAGACTGACAGTAGAAAGGGGGGTAGGTATGGAGAGGCAAGATCTCAGCTATGGTGAAGGTGTACACACGAAGTTTACGAGTTCAGGCCCTTCTCAATGGAAGTACTTACCCTCGTCAAGGGTGCGGGAGGCTGTATTGGATTATGTGTGTGATATTACAGCGGGTGCGAACCCTTGTGCTAGAGGACGGGGGTGGCTTATATAGAGTACGCCAAGACCTACACCGCCCTCCATTACAAGGGACTTAATGTACATAAAGTAGGGGCATTATCGTAACGCCAAATTGACCTTAAGTCTTTAAGCACGACCTTAAAGACTACGGAGTGAACGCCTGTCTGTTGTAACGCTGAGTGACTCCTGGCCTTCGGTAGGTCGAGTGATTCTCTCGATGGTCGAGTGATGGAAGGGAGGAGGGCTCCCGAGTGACGTGACTTTCGAGTGGATTGCACTCGACATCTTCGACTGGGGGTCTCTTGCTGTCTCTTGGACTTCTTATCTTCAAGGGTAGTGACCTTGGGTAGGATGCATAGGTCAGGCCTATGACTCTACCCCAGGTCTGTATCCTCATCAGTAGCCCCCGAATGGATTAAGGTTCGAGTGGAAAGTAGGTTGAAGTTGAACTTGTTCTGAGCTTTGCACCTTCGCGGATGTTTTCTACAAGATTGAAAACTCACGTTGGTACTTCAGCGTTGACTCAGCTGCCTTGATCCATTCAAAGAGTTGTCGACTGAACTTGTGGCATCCTGTGCTGAGTGCTGTATTAGAGTGCGGGATCTTGGGCGCGGTTGACTGCTGTGTATCCTGGATTTCGCGGGATATGAAATTTCGGGGAAGCGCGTGGGACGGAGAGCGCCGAAGCGGGCGGAATGGATAAACAGTGATGCCTCGATTTCCGTGCCGCCTTTTTCGCCACGTGACGTTATGCTGCGGATCGCTATGGATTTGACAGGATCGCCCCACGCTGGCGTCAGTCACTCGAAAGCAACCCTTTATAAGGCGACGGGGCCGAGGTGTCTGCACTGTGCATGCCCATTCTTCCTTCTTTTTCCTCCGCTTCTCCACCGCACCCAGCTCTTCCGCTCTCGGCGCTACTGCTCCGCCGCCATGGTGAAGGATAAGATGGTGGCGCTAGAGCGCGCAAAGAAGGCGACGGGGGCGGCAAAAGGCAAGAAGTAGAACCGCAGGTCGTCATCGCGCGCGGGGCTGCCGCCGGGCTGGATCCAGTGCGATTGGATCCGGTCTTCGATCCGGCAAGAAGATCTGGTAGAGCTGGCGGAGTCCGGGCTAATCGCCAAGGGAGCTGCAAGGCTGCCGGAGGGGGAAATGGAACCGCAACCTCAACCGGGTTAGTGTGCACTGCTCGTCACTCACATCGACCCGGGTTTTTCACTCCCTCCGCATCCTTTCTTTCGGGGATTTCTGAACTTCTTCGGTGCTCAACTCCACCACTTTTCTCCAAACACCATCACGTATCTGGCCGCATTCGTATCGATGTGTGAGAACTTCTTAGGGTGTCGACCGCACTGGGGTCTTTTCAAACATATCTTCACTATCCGCTCCTAGTCGGTCAAGAAGGCAAAGTCGAGTGACTCAAAAACCCATGTCATCCAGATGTGTGGGGGTTTAGGTATCCAAAAGAGGCATAGGAGTGCCTTCCCTGCTATGACTCTCCCTGAATCTGTGAGAGGCTGGCAATCGACCTGGTTCTACTACCAGGACGTCGCGGTCCGAGCCAGTCGACTGGTCTCCCTCACTTCACATTCGACCGTGTCCAGACCCCTGCCCCTCTGAAAGTGACTGCTGCAGAGAGCGTGGAGACGAAGATGTTGGTGGAGAAAGTGGTCCAACTTATTAATGAGGGCGTCACCGGCCTGGACCTGCTGGAAGTGTTCCTCAGTCAACGCAACCAGCCTCTTCAGGCCCGCGATCATCCCATGTGGCTGTACTCCAGACCGGACGACACCGCTCGGGTCCATCCAGAAGAAGTGCCGTCCAAGACCGTGGCTTTGTGGCTGAGTTGCATCACAGGCAATCAGGACAACCCCAGAGGATCCAGGCGAGTCATCCCCTTCGGCGACGATAATCCGCCTGACAAGGTATGCTCTTTGTTCCGACTGCCTCACGCTTACATTTCGACTGTACTTGATGTCGACTGACTTTTACTCGACTGATTTGTCCTGCAGGTTTTCACTAAGATGCATTCGATGCCCAACGGCGAACAAGCTTTAGAGCAGGACCAGGAGGGAGAGGCCAGCACGGAGGAGAGTGGCGACTGGGAGTCTCCGAACGAAGAGGAGGAGGAGCAGAGCGAGGAGTCGGACGATGAGGAAGAATTCGACTCGCCGCCGCACTCCGAGCGTCGATCCAAGCAGCACCATGACCCGTCCGGCGGGCGCGGGAAGAATGTGGCTCTAAATACCAACACTCAGAAGCGCACTCGGACGTCGACCCCGGAGCCGACGGAGAAGGTAGCCAAGCAGCCCAAGGTTGTTCCTCCCAATGCTCGGAAGACTTTGCCGAGGATAAAGATGGATGTTCAAGTCGCCTCTGGGTGAGGATTTGATCTCTCTGCGTTCCTTTCTTCCGATTGGCATTTCTGTTGATTACCGAGTGGATCTTGTATCTTTCCAGCCCCACTTCTGCTGCGACTGATATGGACATTGACAAGGCCCCAGGAGATGAGGAAACCGATGACGCGGCCACCTCCCGAGCTGGTGAGTCTGTTTGGTAAAAACATGTTCCGTCGACTGAGATTGTTGGTCGGATAAATTTCTGATTCTTTTTTCCTTTTTGCCGCAGTACCACGAGACGTTGTCGTGCTTCCTGATGATGAAGAGGAGGAGCTGCCTCTACAGGAGAGGAGGGGGAGAGGTGGAGGCTTGATACGTCTCCAATGTATCTATAATTTATGAAGCATGCATGCTATTTTATTATCTGTTTTGAATGATTACGGGCTTTATTATACACTTTTATATTACTTTTGGGACTAACCTATTAACCGGAGGCCCAGCCCATATTGTTGCTTTTATTGCTGCTTCAAAGATTTCGAAGAAAGAAATATCAAACGGAGTCCAAACGGAATGAAACCTTTGGCAACGTGATTTTTGGAAAGATTATGATCCAGGAGACTTGGAGTGCAAGCCGGGGGGCCATCGAGGAAGCCACAAGACAGGGGGGCACGCCCACCCCGGGCGCCCTACTACACTCTCGTGGGCCCCTCGAGGCTCCCCGACCGAACTTCTTTTCGCCTATATAAGCCTCGTACCCTAAAAACATCGAATATGAAGATAGATCGGGAGTTCCGCCGCAAAGCCTCTGTAGCCACCAAAAACCTCTGGAGCCCTTCTAAGACTCACGGAGGGGGATCCTTCACCGTGGCCATCTTCATCATCCCAGCCAGGAGTAGTTCACCCCTCGAGGCTGAGGGTATGTACCAAAGAGCTATGTGTTTGATATTTCTCTCGTGTTCTCTCTCGTGTTCCCTCTATGGCACGATCTTGATGTATCCCGAGCTTTGCTATTGTAGTTGGATCTTATGATGTTTCTCCCCCTCTACTCTCTTGTGATGAATTGAGTTTTCCTCCTGAAGTTATCTTATCGGATTGAGTCTTTAATGATTTGAGAACACTTGATGTATGTCTTGCCGTGATTATCTGTGGTGACAATGGGATATCATGTTTTGGTTCCACCCATGAACCTATGCATAGGGGTTGGCACACGTTTTCGTCTTGACTCTCCGGTAGAAACTTTAGGGCACTCTTTGAAGTACTTTGTGTTGGTTGAATAGATGAATCTGAGATTGTGTGACACATATCGTATAATCATGCCCACGGATACTTGAGGTGACAATGGAGTATCTAGGTGACATTAGGGTTTTGGTTGATTTGTGTCTTAAGGTGTTATTCTAGTATGAACTCTATGATAGATCGAGCGGAAAGAATAGCTTCATGTTATTTTACTACGAACTCTTGAATAGATAGAACAGAAAGGATAACTTTGAGGTGGTTTCGTACCCTACCATAATCTATTCGTTTGTTCTCCGCTATTAGTGGCTTTGGAGTGACTCTTTGTTGCATGTTGAGGGATTGTTATATGATCTATCTATGTTATTATTGTTGAGAGAACTTGCACTAGGGAAAGTATGAACCTTAGGCCTTGTTTCCTACCATTGCAATACCGTTTATGCTCACTTTTATCATTAGTTACCTTGCTGTTTTTATAATTTCAGATTACAAATACCTTTATCTACCATCCATATTGAACTTGTATCACCATCTCTTCGCCGAACTAGTGCACCTATACAATTTACCATTGTATTGGGTGTGTTGGGGACACAAGAGACTCTTTGTTATTTGGTTGCAGGATTGTTTGAGAGAGTCCATCTTCATCCCACGCCTCCCTACGGACCGATAAAACCTTAGGTCATCCACTTGAGGGAAATTTTCTCTGTCCTACAAACCTGTGCACTTGCAGGGCCTAACAACGTCTACAAGAAGAAGGTTGTGTAGTAGACATCAAGCTCTTTTCCGGCGCCCGTTGCGGGAGGTGAGTGCTTGAAGGTATATCTTTAGATCTTGCAATCGAATATTTTTGTTTCTTGTTTTATCACTAGTTTAGTCTATAAAAGAAAACTACAAAAAAATGGAGTTTAGTTTGTCTCATACGCTTCGTCTTTTAATATCTTTCACGAGAATGATGGTAAGGAAAATTGTGCTCAAGTGCTAGATGAATAAATCGATAAAATGTTTTGCACTAAATCTTTGAATGATGAGCATGATTGCAATGTTGTTAGTATGAACTCTTTGAATATCGATAGTACTAATGATGATTGCACTAGTCATGATGAAAATATCTCTTATGAGCATGTCAACTTCTGTGGAGTGCATGTTTGCATGAACACACCAAATAGAGAAGATATATATATTGCAAGAGGCATAAGCATTTAGAAACTAAGTTGTTGCAAGAATAGTTAAATGGGAGTGCTGAAAATTTACATTTCCTTTGCCGTACTTGTGAACTATGCAATGAACATGGTCATCTACATCTCCTATGCAGATTATTTCATGATCGAATCGTGTCCAAAAATTGTGATGATTTGATTTCCCTTGCACATTATAATGAACTTAGTTTGCTTTTGGGTTATGAAGAATTGAAACGTTTAACTAAGGATCTTCCAGATTTTGCCCTTAAGAAAGTTCTTGATTTTGATCTAGAGAAGATTTATTTGTATTGTGCGGTGAATTGCATTGAAAATCCTTATATTGCCAATTACATAAAGAAAATAAAGCAAATAGAAGATGATGATAATACTAATCAAAGGGAAGATACTTCCCAATCTTCTCCTATTATTTCTTATGATGAATCAGGTAACGAGGAGGATCTTTCTATTCAACCAATCTCATCAATAAGGAGCTCAAAGAAGAGAGTTGAACCCACACACAATGTGAAGAAGAAAAGGAAGAGAAGGAGCAGAAAAGGTAAAAAGGTATCCCTCCCAAATGATGTTGCTCCTACTACTCATTGTGATGATGATAATTGCTATACTATTGGTGCTATCAATACTATTAATGATGAGAATGATTATGCTTATGATATGAAAAGGCCCAAGCTTGGGGAAGCTATGTTTTATGAGGATGAAATATTTGAGAATATATTTGCTGGAATTAATGCTTGTCGCAAGCTTGGGGATGCTACGTTTAATGAAGATGATATTTGTAGCATCCCAAGTTTTGATACGCAAAGTTCTTATGAAGATAGCATGCTTCTTTATGATGATTATATTGATGAAAGTGGGTTTGGAAGAGTGTCAACTTTAGGAAGTAGTGATCCCACTATTTTGGAGGATTTTTAATCTTATTGTGATGAATATGAAAGTGGATTTGGAAGAGTGTCAACTTTATTTAGTGATTCCACTATCTTGGGAGAGGTTTCAATCGATTATGATGAGAACGGGTTGCTACTTATGATGATTATTGTGATGAAACTTATGCTATAAAAAGTAGTGATGATTATATTTATAAAACTTGTCATGATTATGATTACCCTTTTTCTGAACATTACTCTTTTAATGTGGAAACAATTTATAGTATTCAAGTCTCTTATGATACTCCCACTATTCCGAATGAAAGGAATTTTGCTTATGTGGAGAGTAGTAAATTTTCTATGCTTGTAGATCATGAAAAGAATGCTTTAGGTGCTGGTTATATTGTTGAATTCATTTATTATGCTACTGAAAACTATTATGAGGGAGGAACATATGCTTGTTGGAATTGCAATAATATCAAGTTTCCTCTCTATGTGCTTAAAATCTTGAAGTTATGCTTGTTTTACCTTCCTATGCTAGTTAATTATTGTTTCCATAAGTTGTTTTCTCACAAAATCCCTATGCATAGGAAGTGGGTTAGACTTAAATGTGCTAGTCATATTCTTCATGATGCTCCCTTTATGTTTCAATTCTTATCTTTTATGTGAGCATCATTGAAATCATCATGCCTAGCTAGAAAGGCATTAAAGAAAAGCGCTTGTTGGGAGACAATCCAATATTTATCCTTACTGTTTTTGTGTGTTAACATGATTATTATACTGTAGTAATCATGTTTTATAGCTTTTGTTTCAATAAAGTGCCAAGTAGAGCCTTTGGGAAGACTTGGGTGAAGTCTTTATGATCTTGCTGTAAAAAAAAGAAACTTTAGCGCTCACGAGAATAACTGCCATTTTTTACTGGAGAGTGCTTTTAGGTTGATTCTTTTTGCATATGATTAATAGACAAATTCATCAGGTCCACCAAGTTATGTCATAATTTTTGTAGTTCCAGAAGTATATGTTTGATACAGATAACTACAGACTGTTCTGTTTTCAACAGATTCTGTTTTCATTGTGTTGTTTGCTTATTTTGATGAATCTATGAGTAGTATCGGAGGGTATGAACCATATAGAAGTTGGAATACAGTATATATTACACCAATATGAATTTATAATGAGTTAATTACAGTACCTTAAAGTGGTGGTTTGTTTTCTTGTACTAACGGAGCTTACGAGTTTTGTCTTGAGTTTTGTGTTGTGAAGTTTTCAAGTTTTGGTTAAGGATTCGATGGACTATGGAATAAGGAGTGGCAGGAGCCTAATATTGGGGATGCCCAAGTCACCCCAAGGTAATATTCAAGGACAACCAAGAGCCTAAGATTGGGGATGCCCCGGAAGGCATCCCCTCTTTCATCTTCGTTCATTGGTAACTTTACTTGGAGCTATATTTTTATTTACCACATGATATGTGTTTTGCTTGGAGCGTCATTTTCTTTTGTTAGTATTTGCTTTTTGTTATTTAGAATATTGTTTTGCATCTTTATTTTCAATAAAAAATGTCAAGGATAGCCTTTACCATGCTTATTTTGCTAGTATACATGTTGCTGTTTGAAAACAGAAAGTTTACCGCTGTTGCGAAAATTCCCTAGAAAAGTAAGAGAGTGATATATTGTTGAATCTTTTTGCATGCTGAGCTCTGATAAATAATTTACAGGGTAGTATTTTTCTTATAATTTTTGGAGTTAGGGAAGTATGATTAATCTTGCATTCTTTACATTCTATACTATTTTGGCAGATTGCTGTTATGTTTGCATTGTTTGTATATGCTTGCTTGTTTAATGTTTCCATTTGAGGATAGGAGTATTAAATATGCAGAGAAATTTAGTATTCAATGTTGAATAATAAAGTTAGTAATTTGTTACAGTAGAAAATGATAAGGTTTTGCATTGTTTTATACTAACTTATCTCACGAGTTCTTGTTGAGTTTGGTGTGGATGAAGCTTTTGATAAAAAGAGAAACCGTGATATAAAAGGAATTAAGGAGACACAAAAGCTCAAGCTTGGGGATGCCCAAGGCACCCCAAGATAATATTTCAAGAAGTCTCAAGCATCTAAGCTTGGGGATCCCCCGGTAGGCATCCCACCTTTCTTCTTCTTCAACTATCGGTTAGTATCGGTTGAGCCTAAGGTTTTGCTTCTTCACTTGAGTCGTGCTATCCTTGCAATGTCATTTTATTTTGATTTGCTTGCTGTTTGAATAAAATACCAAGATCTGAAATTCTTAAATGGGAGAGAGTCTTCACACAGTTGCATAATTACTAGCTACTCATTGATCTTCACTTATATCTTTTTGGAGTAGTTTTTGATTTACTCGTGTGCTTCACTTATATCCTATTAGTAAATGGTTGAATGAATTGAATGTCATAAATCTGAAATTATATATGTTTCATTTGCTTATCCCATGGGGAGTAATGACTTCACATCTAAGAAGTAGAAATAGTAACTTTATTGACGGTTAGCAAGCATTGTATTGGTCATTTGAACAATTCATGAAAGAATATTAAAGGAAGAGCGATTTCACATATAAATACATTATCATAGACATCTTTTATAATTGTGAGCACTCATTAAGTATGACATGCTAGAGAGTTGATGTTGGACAAGGAAGACAACGTAATGGGTTATGTTTTCTCACATCTCAGTTAAAGTATATTTTCATGGATCATTCAAACATGTTGAGTTTGACTTTCCCCCTCATGCTAGCCAAAATTCCTAGCACCAAGTAGAGATACTACTTGTGCTTCCAAATCTCCTTAAACCCAGTTTTGCCATGAGAGTCCACCATATCTACCTATGGATTGAGTAAGATCCGTCAAGTAAGTTGTCATCGGTGCAAGCAATAAAAATTGCTCTCTAAATATGCCTGACTTATTAGTGCGGAGAAAATAAGCTTTGTACAATCTTGTTATGGAAGCAATAAAAGCGACGGACTGCATAATAAAGGTCCATATACAAGGGCAATATAAAGTGACATTCTTTCGCATTAAGATTTTGTGTATCAAACCCTAACGGTAAGCATGACAACCTCTCGCTTCCCTCTGCCAAGGGCCTATCTTTTACTTTACTTTATGTCTTTTACTTTATGCAAGAGTCAAGGTGATCTTCACCTTTCCCTTTTTCATTTTATCCTTTGGCAAGCACTTTGTGTTGGGGTGGTCACGATATATATATATATATATATATATATATATATATATATATATATATATATATATATATATATATATATATATATATACATGAACTATTATTGTTGACATCACCCAAAGGTGAATACGTTTGGAGGCAACATTATAAGCCCTTATCTTCTCTCAGGTCTCGATTAAAACTCCATAACCACAAGTATTGCGTGAGTGTTAGCAATTGTAGAAAACTATATGATAGTTGAGTATGTGGAGTTTGCTAAATCAAAGCTCTGACATAGACCCTTCCTGAAAATAAGATGAATTGCAATTGTTTGATGACTAAGAATGAAGTTTGCTAGTTTTCAAGAAAGTTTATGGTCTATGCTTTGACATGTGAATAGCTTGTTACTTGATTATGAAAAGTTTTATGAGATGAACTACTGTTATGACATATAAACATGCTAGAAAAGGTGATTCAAATTATTATTGATCAAACTTGTGCACCTCTAGCATTCACACTTCATAAATTATTTCTTTTATCATTTACCTACTCGAGGACGAGCAGGAATTAAGCTTGGGGATGCTGATACGTCTCCAACGTATCTATAATTTATGAAGCATTCATGCTATTATATTATCATTTTTTGAATGATTACGGGCTTTATTATACACTTTTATATTACTTTTGGGACTAACCTATTAACCGGAGGCCCAGCCCATATTGCTATTTTATTGCATGTTTCGGTATTTCGAAGAAAAGGAATATCAAACGGAGTCCAAACGGAATAAAACCTTCGGCAGTGTGATTTTTGGAAAGATTATGATCCAGGAGACTTGGAGTGCAAGCCGGGGGGTCATCGAGGAAGCCACGAGACAGGGGGCGCGCCCACCCCCCTAGGCGCGCCCTACCCTCTCGTGGACTCCTTGAGGCTCCCCCGACCGACTTCTTTCACCTATATAAGCCTACGTACCCTAAAAACATCAAATATGAAGATAGATCGGGAGTTCCGCTGCCGCAAGCCTCTGTAGCCACCAAAAACCTCTCGGGAGCCCTTCCCGGCACCCTGCCGGAGGGGGGATCCTTCACCGGTGGCCATCTTCATCATCCCAGCGCTCTCCATGACGAGGAGGGAGTAGTTCACCCTCGAGGCTGAGGGTATGTACCAGTAGCTATGTGTTTGATATTTCTCTCTCGTGTTCTCTCTCGTGTTCCCTCTATGGCACGATCTTGATGTATCCCGAGCTTTGCTATTGTAGTTGGATCTTATGATGTTTCTCCCCCTCTACTCTCTTGTGATGAATTGAGTTTTCCACTTGAAGTTATTTTACCGGATTGAGTCTTTAATGATTTGAGAACACTTGATGTATGTCTTGCCGTGATATCTGTGGTGACAATGGGATATCATGTGCCACTTGATGTATGTTTTGGTGACCAACTTGCGGGTTCCGCCCATGAACCTATGCATAGGGGTTGGCACACGTTTTCGTATTGACTCTCCGGTAGAAACTTTGGGGCACTCTTTGAAGTACTTTGTGTTGGTTGAATAGATGAATCTGAGATTGTGTGACGTATATCGTATAATCATGCCCACGGATACTTGAGGTGACAATTGAGTATCTAGGTGACATTAGGGTTTTGGTTGATTTGTGTCTTAAGGTGTTATTCTAGTATGAACTCTATGATAGATTGAGCTGAAATAACAGCTTCATGTTATTTTACTACTTAACTCTTGAATAGATAGAACAGAAAAGGATAACTTTGAGGTGGTTTCGTACTCCTACCATAATCTCTTCGTTTGTTCTCCGCTATTAGTGGCTTTGGAGTGACTCTTTGTTGCATGTTGAGGATTGTTATATGATCTATCTATGTTATTATTGTTGAGAGAACTTGCACTAGTGAAAGTATGAACCTTAGGCCTTGTTTCCTACCATTGCAATACCGTTTACGCTCACTTTTATCATTAGTTACCTTGCTGTTTTTATAATTTCAGATTACAAATATCTTTATCTACCATCCATATTGCACTTGTATCACCATCTCTTCGCCGAACTAGTGCACCTATACAATTTAACATTGTATTTGGTGTGTTGGGGACACAAGAGACTCTTTGTTATTTGGTTGCAGGGGTTGTTTGAGAGAGACCATCTTCATCCTACGCCTCCTACGGATTGATAAACCTTAGGTCATCCACTTGAGGGAAATTTGCTACTGTCCTACAAACCTGTGCACTTGCAGGGCCAACAACGTCTACAAGAAGAAGCTTGTGTAGTAGACATCAAGGCTCGAGCAGGAGAAAACTTGAAGTTCAAGTCCCTCAGTCGACGCCGGTGCTTGAGGGGGTGGTCGAACGTTCTGGAGATCCAGTTCGGGCGAACGTCACATTTGCCACCAATGACGATCGATCGTCCGTCAGGTCGATTGCCTCGATTCTTGCCGCCCAGTGCAACTCCACTCGTCGACCGAAGCTGCTCCAACTCCCTTGGAGCCATCACTATTCGCTGCATATCAGACTCCGAACGATTCGCCAAGTGCTGCCAGGGAGGCTCTTCGCCAGGTGAACCTTGTCATGGAGCAGGTGAAGGTGATGCACGAGGCCGGGCCAGGTGGCTTATAACGCCAAGACACCCTGCAGACCAATGTTAAGGTCAGCAAACTCCGATTGAACTTTTTGAATGTTGTTTTATATCCGATCACCCACTGGGGTGTGCCTGTGTTTAGAGTTTTAAGAATCTGTCCACTTCACTCGACTCTTGTTGAGCCTTAGTAATCTGTCCCGGACCCGGTGGGGAGCGCGCCAGTGCACCCACTGAGTCTGATCCCGAGATCATGATCGATTAAGCGGGCGATCATTGAGGTCTTAGAATCTGATTTTCTCTTTTTGACTCATGGGCAGACCCGACCATTTGTTCGACCCGGTGGGGGCACGCTAAGTGCACCCACTGGTGTAGTCCGAGACTACTGTTGAATATTTGATTTTGTAGTCTTAGAGTTACTAATCACCATCTTTATCTCTTATTCCTGTCGACTGACATATCTCTCTTGCCGACTGCAGAGGTCTTGTGATCTTGGAGCTCGACTTTCTGAATTAAAGAAGAAGCATATCAGCGTTGAACTTGATCTTGAACTCGCGAAGAAGAACCTCAAGACCGCTCAAGAAGAGACGGCCATTATGGGAGGTAACCAATCGACTGTCTTGTCCACTTGGTAGCTCACATCTTTTACTGCCTTTTCTCTCAGTCTCTTTGAACCGAATGACTTCACACAAGCAGATGTACGTAGTGAAAAACGTCAACTTCAGGCTCGCCTGAAGAGTGTTGTTTCTTTAGAGAAAATGAAGGAAGCTTTGGAGAAGAAGGACCAGGACCTTGCTGCTGGTCAGAAGGAAGCACGTGAGAAGACAACGCTTGCAGACAAGAAGCTGGCATCAGTCGGCAAGTTGGAAGAGGAGAACGCGAAGTTGAAGACTGCCATCTATGACGCCAATCGAGAAGTGGAGCAGCTGAAGAAAGACAAAGAGAACCTGACCAACGAAGTCGGAAGCCTCAGAGCCAAAACGGGTGAGCTGGAGTCCTATTTGGGACAGCTTGCTGCAAAAATAGTCCTGAAACTTGAAGGTATCGTTGCTAGACCGTCTGATTATTGCCGATTGGAATATCTTGTTATGCCGTCGACTCACTATTTTTCTGATTGTGCAGAATTTTGTCAATACTTTGAGGCCGAGACTGAGCAGGTCGAGACAGGTCTCGACCCCATCAATTGTCCCATGAAAGATGACGTTGCGATGAACCTGCTGCGGTTGGAATCACGCTTGGATGGTGCGGTTGCTTATCTGGCTCGACTGAAGGCGGCGATGACCCGAGTGGACACCGAACTCTGGCCTTAGGCAGAACTTTCTCAAGACCTCGAGTCGCTGATGGCTCGACTCAATCAAATCACTGGCCGAGTGCAAGAGTGGAAGAAGTCATCTGCTCGCTGGGTGCTGATCTCGCCTTTTCATTGGTTCGAGTGCACTGCAAGGAGGCTAAAGAAGAGAAGCTGGCGGCCCTCAAGGTAGCGAATACTAAGAAGCACTCCTTCCAGGACTTCATGGACACCTTCCTGGAGGCAGCCACCCGCAATGCCGACAGCATCGATCTTGACAGCTTCTGCGATCCAGCCAGTCCTTCTCCCTGTCGATTGACAGAAAAACATTATGCCCCACTTTTATTTGCCTCGGAATGCCAAGTCATTTTGTAATCGTTAAAACTTCTTCGGGCCTGACGCCCGAATACTTTTAATCTGCGGTTAGGAACCTTTGGATTTATCTTTGAACATGTTGCGTTTATCTTGGTGAAACCGATTCTTCTCTCGGATCGGTTTACATTGCGTCGATGCAGCTTCTGAAGAAGAATCAGCAGTCGACCCGTTGGGCGAGCCTTGAGCAGCATTGATCAGCTCATCAGTAAGGCACTCAGCAATAGTCTTGATGTTCCTGTCATCAGCAAGGCACCATCCGTTGGATGGGCCTTTGACGGTGTGCACAATCTTGTCCTTTTTCTTGACGGTGCAGCCCCCATTGCGGGGTGGGGGGGGGTGTCGTGGGCGACCCGCACCATTGGACGGGACCGACAGCTCATCAACGGGGCATTCGGCAATGGTCTTGACATTCTTGAAGATGGCTTGCCTTGGCGACACACTCAATCTCGTCCTTCTTCTTGATGGTGCAACTTTGGAGTGGGGGTCGTGGTCGACCCGCACTTTGCTAAGTCCCCGAGCGAGAAGATCAGCTTTCACTTGGGAGGGTTTTCAAAACTTAGGTGAGTACTGGACTGCAGCTAAGCCCCCGAGTGGTAGGATTGCTCGCCAATCGGTAGGATATCTCAAACTTAGGCAAGTACTGGACTGCTGCTAACCCTCGAGTGGGAGGATTGCTCACCACTCGGTAGGATTTTTCAAACTTAGGCAAGTACTGGACTGCAGCTAAGCCCCCGAGTGGGAGGATTGCTCACCACTCGGTAGGATTTTCAAACTTAAGTGAGTCTTGGATCAGTAGCTAAGCCCCGAGTGGGAGGATTGCTCACCACTCGGTGGGACTTTTCAAACTTAGGCTAGTCTTTGGACTGCAGGCTAAGCCTTCGAGGTGGGAGGATTGCTCACCACTCGGTGGGATTTTCAAACTTAGGCTAGTCTTGGATCAGAGCTAAGCCCCGAGTGGGAGGTGATTGCTCACCACTCGGTGAGGATTTTTTCAAACTTAGGCGAGTCTTGGACTGCAGCTAAGCCCTCGGCGGGAAGATTGCTCCCACAATCTCGTCCTTCTTCTTGTGATTGCAGCCCCGGGGGTCATGGCTGACCGTACCGTTTGGTAGGACTCTTTAAACTTAGGCGAGTACTGGACTGCAGCTAAGCCTCCGAGTGATAGGCAGACTCACCACTCGGTTGGATTTTTTATCACTTAGGCGAGTACTGGACTGCAGCTAAGCCTCCGAGTGTGAGGCAGACTCACCACTCAGTAGGATTTTTTATCACTTAGGCGAGTACTGGACTGTAGCTAACCCCTTGAGTGAGAGGCAGACTCACCACTCGGTAGGATTTTTTATCACTTACGCAAGTACTGGTCTGTAGCTAAGCCCCCGAGTGAGAGGCAGACTCACCACTCGGTAGGATTTTTATCACTTAGGCGTAGTCTTGGACTGCAGCTAAGCCCTGAGCGAGAGGCAGACTCACCACTCGGTAGGATTTTTTATCACTTAGGCGAGCACTGGACTGCAGCTAAGCCCCTGAGTGAGAGGCAGACTCACCACTCTGTAGGATTTTTATCACTTAGGCGAGTACTGAACTGCAGCTAAGCCCCCGAGTGAGAGGCAAAATCACCACTCGGTAGGATTTTTATCACTTAGGCGAGTACTGGACTGCAGCTAAGCCCCCGAGCGAGAGGCAGACTCACCACTCGGTAGGATTTTTTATCACTTAGGCGTCTTCTTGGACTACTGCCTAAGCCTCCCGAGTGAGAGGCGGACTCACCACTCGGTGGGATTTTTATCACTTAGGCTAGTCTTGGACTGCAGCTAAGCCCCGAGCGTGAGGCGGACTCACCACCGGTGAGGATTTTTATCACTTAGGCTAGTCTTGGACTGCAGCTAAGCCCCCGAGTGAGAGGTAGACTCACCACTCGGTAGGATTTTTATCACTTAGGCGAGTACTGGACTGCAGCTAAGCCCCCGAGCGAGAGGCAGACTCACCACTCGGTAGGATTTTCTCTTCAACTTAAGCGAAATAGATTCACAGTTAAGGCAATATGTAAAAAATAAACAACAATCATTCGGGAGACTGTAAAATCATGCCTTTTGATAATCAAACTAAAAGGTAGTTCTTATTACATTTCAACAGTCTGAATGCTTAAGAGTAAAAGGGGCGGAGCAGATCAGCGTTCCAGGCGCGTGGCTCATATTTATTGTGGTCAACGTTGAAGAGACGATATGCTCCGTTGTGGAGCACTTTTGTGATGACGAAAGGGCCCTCCGAAGCGGGAGCGAACTAATGTGGTCTCTGCTGGTCCACTCAAAGAACCAAGTCTCCTTCTTGAAATGCTCGGCCCCTTATGTTTCTGGCATGGAATCGACGCAGGTCTTGTTGGTAAATGGTCGACCGGATCAGGGCCATCTCCCTTTCTTCTTCCAGGAGGTCGACTGCATCTTGCCGAGCCTGTTCTGCTTCTGCTTCCGAAAAGAGCTCGACTCGTGGCACATTGCGGAGCAGATCACTCGGGAGGACGGCTTCGGCTCCATAGACTAAGAAGAATGGGGTTCTTCCAGTCGACCGACTGGGAGTTGTTCTTAATCCCCAAAGTACTAATGGAAGTTCATCGACCCAAGCACTTTATGCATGCTTGAGGTCACGCATCAATCGGGGCTTCAATCCTTTGAGAATCAACCCATTTGCTCTTTCAGCTTGTCCATTCGACTGAGGATGGGCGACTGAAGCATAATCGACCCTCATGCCTTGGGAAGCACAAAAATCCCTGAACTAATCAGAATCGAAGTTTGACCCGTTATCCATGATGATGCTATGCGGAACACCGTATCTGAATATCAATTCTCTAATGAAACTCACAGCTGTACTTGCTTCAAGGTTTTTGATGGGCTTGGCCTCGATCCATTTGGTAAATTTGTCGACTGCTACCAGCACATGAGTAAACCCGCTCCTGCCGGCCCTTAGAGGTCCAACCATGTCCAATCCCCAGACATCGAAAGGTCAGACGAGTGGAATAGTCTTCAGGGCTGATGCAGGCTTGTGGGACATGTTGGAGTAAAACTGATAACCTTCACATTTGTCCACTATCTCTTTCGCCATCTCGTTGGCGCGAGACCAGTAAAATCCTGCTCGGTATGCTTTGGCCACGATGGTCCGAGAGGGCGCATGGTGACCACAGGTCCTCGAGTGGATATCATTGAGGATCATTCGACCTTCTTCTGGTGTGATGCATTTCTGGCTAACTGCAGTTATGCTTTCTCTGAACAACTGCCCTCTTATCACTGTAAAGGCTTTGGATCGTCGGACGATCTGTCGAGTCTCTTCTTCATCTTCTGGGAGTTCTTTCCTCAGAATGTATGCAATGTATGGTACCGTCCAGTCGGGCGTGATGACCAAAACCTCCATGATCAAGTCGACCACGGCTGGGACTTCGACTTCAGTCGGATCTGTGGCGCTCTTGGGCTGTGGTGACTATTCAGTGAAAGGATCCTCTTGAACTGAAGGTGAATGAATATGTTCCAAAAACACATTACGGGGAATGGCCTCCCTCTTTGAACCTATCTTTGCCAACCCATCCGCAGCTTGATTCTTCAGTCGGGGTATATGGTGAAGCTCCAATCCTTCAAACTTATTTTCCAGCTTTCTTACTGCATTGCAATAACCAGTCATGGCTGGGCTTCTGACATCCCATTCCTTCATCACTTGGTTAACCACCAAATCCGAGTCGCCGTAGACCATAAGGCGACGGACACCGAGTGAAATGGCCATACGCAACCCGTACAAAAGTGCTTCATATTCGGCTTCATTATTGGAGGAATCAAAATGGATCTGGAGAACATAGCTAAGCTTGTCTCCATGGGGGGATACCAATACTACCCCAGCACCTGAACCATTCAGCATCTTGGAGCCATCAAAGAACATAGTCCAATGCTCCGAGTGAACTTGAGTCGGCAATTGCTGCTCAATCCACTCGGCAAGGAAATCTGCGATTGCTTGGGACTTGATAGCTTTCTTTGCCTCAAACTTGATATCCAATGGAAGGAGTTCAATCGCCCATTTTGCCACTCGACCAGTTGCATCTCTGTTATTCAGAATTTCAGATAGTGGTGCGTCACTGACGACTGTAATGGAGTGATCAGAGAAATAATGTGAAACCTTCTTCATGGTCATGTATATTCCATAGACAAGCTTACATTAATGTGGATATCGTTGCTTGGATGGAGTCAAAACTTGAGAGATAATAAATCGGGCGATGAACCTTGTAAGCTTTTCCTTCTTCTACTCGGCTCGACCGTGAGTCTTGTCTTGACAACTTGTCCGGTGGCTGCAATGTAAAGCAGTAAAGGCTCTTTGTTGATTACGCAAGCGAAAGCACCGGCTGGGTGGACAGCAGGGTTTTGAGCTCTGCAAACGCTGCATCAGCTTCCTCAGTCCACTCGAACTTATCAGATTTCTTCATCAGTCGGTAAAGAGGCAAGGCCTTTTCACCGAAGCGAGAAATGAATCGACTCAAGGCGGCCAAACAACCAGTCAGCTTCTGAACGTCATGCACTCACACAGGGCGTTTCATTCGGAGGATGGTATCAACTTCTTCTAGATTGGCATCGATCCCTCGTTCGGAAACGAGAAAACCGAGTAACTTTCCTCCTGGAACTCTGAATGTGCACTTTGACGGATTAAGCTTGATATCGTACCTTCTTAGGTTGGCAAAGGTTTCTGCGAGGTCGGTCAATAGGTCGGAACCTTTGCGAGACTTGACCACAATGTCATCCATGTATGCTTCCACATTCCGGTGATTTGAGTGAGCAGGCACTTGAATCATTCTCATGAATGTGGCTCCGGTATTTTAAGACCAAATGGCATGGTGACATAGCAAAAGCACCCGAATGGGGTGATGAAAGCTGTTTTTATTTCATCGGGACCATACAGTCGGATATGATGATACCCGGAATATGCATCTAAAAAAGACAAGCGCTCGCACCCCGCGGTTGAGTCAACACCTTGATCAATGCGAGGGAGAGGGAAATGATCTTTCGGGCAGGCCCGATTGATATGCTTGAAATCGATGCACATACGGAGTGAATCATCCTTCTTAGGGACCATGACCACATTGGCAAGCCACTCGGAGTGGTAGATCTCTCGGGTGAACTCTGCTGCAAGGAGCCGAGCCACTTCCTCGCCAATAGCCTTTCTCTTCTGCACGGTGGACCGCCGAAGATGCTCTTTGACGGGTTTTATCTTGGGATCGACACGCAAACGGTGCTTAGCCAGTCCCCTAGGTACACCTGGCATGTCAGAAGGTTTCCATGCGAAGATGTCCCAGTTCTCACGGAAGAACTGGATGAGCGCTTCTTCCTATTTGCTGTCGAGTGTTGTTGATATATGCGTCGGTGCGGCATTGGGATCTGTCGGGTGAATATGAATCCCGTTTCGCGATTCGATTGAAATGCAGAGAATCCGTAGCAGGCTTCTTGGCTCGGAGCAAATCACTCGGATCTGCATTCTTACGATACTCTTGGAATTCAAGCGCTGCCATCTGCGCAGATCGGCAATTTTGGAACCTTTACGGAAGCATTCCTACGCTTTACGCCGATTGCCCGATAGCGTGCTCACACCTTTGGGGCCAGGCATCTTCAACTTGAGATACACATAACATGGTCGAGCCATAAAACGTGCGTAGGCGGGCCTACCCAGAATGGCATGATAAGCACTCTGGAAATCCACGACTTCAAATGTCAACTTTTCCTTACGGTAATGCTTGGAATCGCCAAAAACCACGTCGAGGGCGATCTGGCCGAGTGATTAGGCTTTCTTTCCAAGGATAACACCATGGAAACTCATATTGCTCTCGCTAAGTTTGGACATCGGAATGCCCATCCCCTTCAAGATTTCAGCATAAAGGATGTTCGCATAATCGCCACCGAAATCATCAAAGACTTTAGTCAGTCTAGTGCCTCCAACCACGAGGTCGACCACCAATGCTTGCCTCCCGGGGTGGCTACACGAGCGGGATAGTCAGACTGGTCAAATGTGATGGTTATCTGACACCATTTCAGGTATGTGGTCGTCATCGCCGGAGCGATCATATTCACTTCTCTATTGATAACTTTCAACCGACTCTTGCTCTCAACATCAGCAAAAATCATGAGGGTGGAATTGACTTTGGGATAACCATCGTCTTCTTCCTCATCCTCATCTCTGTCCGACTCCTTTCCTTTTTCACTGTGTTGATCCCCTCGGAACTGCTGGATCAGGAGCCGACATTGTCGAGTGGTGTGTTTAGGGTAAATCAGATTCCCCTCTTCGTCCTTATTCGTGTGAATGTGACAAGGAAAATCCAACACATCATTACCTGCTTGATCCTTTACCTTCTTAGGGGGCCAGGGCCCTTTAGGTTTTCCCTTAAACTTTCCTTGAGCCACTTCAGCAATCTCACCGGGTGCCGCCGGCTCGGCCTTACGCTTCTGTTTCTGATTGGAATTACCTCCACCAGTCTCTTGGCCGACTGGCTTACTCTTTCCGCTACGGAGTCGATCCTCTTCTTCCCCGTTAGCGTACCGGGTGGCTATTTCCATCATCCGAGTTAGAGTCATATCATCAGTCCGACCGAACTTTAGGACCAACTTGTTGGAAATATGACCTAGAGGCAATAATAAAATAATTATTATTGTATTTCCTTGTTCATGATAATTGTCTATTGTTCATGCTATAACTGTATTAACTGGAAACCGTAATACATGTGTGAATACATAGACCACAACATGTCCCTAGTGAGCCTCTAGTTAACTAGCCCATTGATCGATAGATGGTTATGGTTTCCTGACCATGGACATTGGATGTCATTGATAATGGGATCACATCATTAGGAGAATGATGTGATGGACAAGACCCAATCCTAAGCGTAGCACAAGATCGTGTAGTTCGCCTGCTAAAGCTTTTCTAATGTCAAGTATCATTTCCTTAGACCATGAGATTGTGTAACTCCCGGATACCGTAGGAGTGCTTTGGGTGTACAAAACGCCACAACGTAACTGGGTGACTATAAAGTTGCACTCTGGTATCTACGAAAGTGTCTGTTGGGTTGGCACGAATCGAGGCGGGATTTGTCACTCCGTATGACCGAGAGGTATCTGGGCCCACTCGGTAATGCATCATCATAATGAGCTCAATGTGACTAAGTAGTTGGTCACAGGATCATGCATTACGGAAAAAGTAAAGTGACTTGCCGGTAACGAGATTGAATGAGGAATTGGGATGCCGACGATCGAATCTCGGGCAAGTAACGTACCGATTGACAAAGGGAATTGCATACGGGATTGCTTGAATCCCCGACATCGTGGTTCATCCGATGAGACCATCGTGGAGCATGTGGGAGCCAACATGGGTATCCAGATCCTGTTGTTGGTTATTGGCGGAGAGATGCCTCGGTCATTATGTTCATTATTCCGAACCCGTGAGGGTCTACACACTTAAGGTTGGTGATGCTAGAGTTGTTATGGGAAATTGTATGTGGTTACGAAGGTTGTTCGTAGAGTCTCCGGATGAGATCCCGGATGTCACGAGGAGTTCGAAATGGTCCGGAGGTGAAGATTTATATATGGGAAGTCCAGTTTCAGTCACTGGAATAGTTTCGGGGGTTATCGGTATTGTACCGGGACCACCAAAAGGTGTCCGGAGGTCCACCGGGTGGGTCCACCTGCCCCGGAGGACTTAATGGGATGAATATGGGAGGTAACCAGCCCCTAGTGGGCTGGTGCGCCCCTTCCCAAGGGCCCAAGGCGCCTAGGGTTGAAAACCCTAGGGAGGGGCGCCCACCTTGCTTGGGGGGCAAGCCTCCCTCCTGCCCCCCTAGATGTGATCTAGAGGCCGACCCTTCTCCCTTCACCCTATAAATAGAGGGGGGATGGGAGGGCTGCAGCACCCTTGCTTTTGGCGCAGACCCTCCCTCCTCCAACTCTTCCTCCTCCTCCGTAGTGCTTGGCGAAGCCCTGCAGAAATACCACAAGCTCCACCACCACCATGCCGTCGTCTTTGTGGAGTTCTCCCTCAACTTCTCCTCTCCCTTGCTGGATCAAGAAGGAGGAGGCGTGCCCGGGCTGTCACGTGTGTTGAACGCGGAGGCGTCCGTTCGGCTAGATCGGATCTTGGATTTGAATCGCCATGTCTGCATTCCATCAACCGCATTCTTGTAACGCTTCCGCTTAGCAATCGTCAAGGGTATGAAGATGCATCCCTCTCTCTCTCGTTGCTAGAATCTCCATAGATTGATCTTGGTGTTGCGTAGAAAATTTTGAATTTGTGCTACGTTCCCCAACAGTGGCATCATGAGCTAGGTCTATTGCGTAGATTCTATGCACGAGTAGAACACAAGTTGTTGTGGGCATTGATTTTGTTCAATATGCTTACCGTTACTAGTCCTATCTTGTTTCAAGCGGTATTGTGGGATGAAGCGGCCGGACCGACCTTACATGTACACTTACGTGAGACAGGTTCCAATCAATCGACATGCACTTGTTGCATAAGGTGGCTAGCGGGTGCCAGTCTCTCCCACTTTAGTCGGATCGGATTCGATGAAAAGGGTCCTTATGAAGGGTAAATAGAAATTGGCATATCACCGTTGTGGCTTTGCGTAGGTAAGAAACGTTCTTGCTAGAAACCCGTAGCAGCCACGTAAAACATGCAACAACAATTAGAGGACGTCTAACTTGTTTTTGCGAGGGTATGCTATGTGATGTGATATGGCCAAAAGAATGTGATGAATGATATGTGATGTATGAGACTGATCATGTTCTTGTAATAGGAATCACGACTTGCATGTCGATGAGTATGACAACCGGCAGGAGCCATAGGTGTTGTCTTAATTTATTGTATGACCTGCGTGTCATTGAACAACGCCATGTAATTACTTTACTTTATTGCTAATCGTTAGCCGTAGTAGTAGAAGTAATAGTTGGCGAGACAACTTCATGGAGACACGATGATGGAGATCATGATGTTGGAGATCATGGTGTCATGCCGGTGACGAAGGTGATCATGCTGCGCTTCAAAGATGGAGATCAAAGGCGCAAGATGATAATGGCCATATCATGTCACTTTATGATTTGCATGTGATGTTTATCATGTTTACATCTTATTTGCTTGGAATGAAGGTAGCATAAATAAGATGATCCCTCACCAAAATTTCAAGAAAGTGTACCCCCTAACTGTGCACCATTACAAAAGTTCGTTGTTTCGAAGCACCACGCGATGATCGGGTGTGATAGATTCTAACGTTTGCATACAACGGGTGTAAGCCAGATTTACACATGCAAAACACTTAGGTTGACTTGACGCGCCTAGCATGTGCAGACATGGCCTCGGAACACAAGAGACCGAAAGGTCGAACATGAGTCGTATAGTAGAGACGATCAACATGGAGATGTTCACCGATGATGATTAGTCCGTCTCACGTGATGATCGGACACGGCCTAGTTGACTCGGACCATGTATCACTTAGATGACTAGAGGGATGTCTATCTGAGTGGGAGTTCATTAGATGAACTTAATTATCCTGAACATAGTCAAAAGGTCTTTGCAAATTATGTCGTAGCTCGCGTTTCAGTTCTATTGTTTTAGATATGTTCCTAGAGAAAATTTAGTTGAAAGTTCATAGTAGCAATTATGCGGACTGGGTCCGTAAACTGAGGATTGTCCTCATTGCTACGCAGAAGGCTTATGTCCTTAATGCCTCGCCGGTGTCTGAACCTCAAACGTCGTCTGTGGATGTTGCGAACATCTGACATACATGTTTTGATGACTACATGATAGTTCAGTAATGTTAAACGGTTTAGAATTAAGGCGCCGAAGACGATTTTGAAACGTCGCGGAACATATGAGATGTTCCAAGGGCTGAAATTGGGATTTCAAGCTCGTGCCCACGTCAGGAGGTATGAGACCTCCGACGAATTTTTCTAGCCTACAAACTAAGAGAGAAGATCTCAATCGTTGAGCACGTGCTCAGATTGTCTGAGTACTACAATCACTTGAAACGAGTGGGAGTTAATCTTCCAGATGAGATAGTGATGTTTCTCCAAAGTCACTGCCACCAAGCTACTAGAGCTTCGTGATGAACTATAACATATCAAGGATAGATATGATCCTTGAGCTATTCGCAATGTTTGACACCGCGAAAGTAGAAATCAAGAAGGAGCATCAATTGTTGATGGTTAGTGAAACCACTAGTTTCAAGAAGGGCAAGGGCAAGAAGGGATACTTCATGAAACGGCAAAACAGTTGCTGCTCTAGTGAAGAAACCCAAGGTTAAACCCAAACCCGAGACTAAGTGCTTCTGTAATAAGGGGAACGGTCGCTGGAGCAGAAATACCCTAGATACTTGGTAGATAAGAAGGCAGGCAAGGTCGACAGAAGTATATTGGATATACATTATATTAATGTGTACTTTACTGGTACCCCTAGTAGCACCATGGTAATAGATACCGGTTCGGTTGCTAAGTGTTAGTAACTCTAAATAAAAGGCTACGGAATAAACGGAAACTAGCTAAAGGCGAGGTGACGATATGTGTTGGAAATGTTTCCAAGTTTGATGTGATCAAACATCGCACGCTCCCTCTACCATCGGGATCGGTGTTAAACCTAAATAATTGTTATTTGGTGTTTGCGTTGAGCATAGACATGATTGGAATATGTCTTTCACAATACGGTTATTCATTTAAGGAGAATAATGGTTACTCTGTTTATTTGAATAATACCTTCAATGGTCTTGCACCTAAAATGAATAGTTTATTGAATCTCGACCGTAGTGATACACATCTTCATGCCAAAAGATATAAGATAGTAATGATAGTACCACCTACTTGTGGCACTGCCATGTAAGTCATATTGGTATAAAACGCATGAAGAAGCTCCATGTTGATGGATCTTTGGACTCACTCGTTTTTTGAAAAGTTTCAGACATGCGAACCATATCTATTGGTATGCACGCGTGAAGAAACTCCATGCAGATGAATCGTTTGGACTCACTTGATTTTGAATCACTTGAGACATGCAAATCATACCACATGGGCAAGATGACTGAAATGCCTCGTTTTCAGTGAAATGGAACAAGAAAGCAACTTGTTGGAAGTAATAGATTTTGATGTGTGCGATCAAATGAGTGTTGAGGCCTTGATGGATATCGTTATGTTCTTACTTCACAGATGATTTGAGTAGATGCCACGTGTATTTACTTGATGAAACAAAAGTCTGAATTATTGAAAGGTTCAAGTAATTTTGGAGTGAAGTTGAAGATCGTCGTGACAAGAGGATAAAATGTCTATGATATGATCATAGAGATGAATATCTGAGTTGCGAGTTTGGTACACAATTAAGACATTGTGGAAATTGCTTCACAACTAACACCGCCTGGAACACCATAGTGTGATGGTGTGTCCGAACATCATAAATGCACCCTATTGGATATGGGGCATACCATGATATCTCTTATTGAATTACCACTATCGTTTATGGATTAGGCATTAGAGACAACCGCATTCACTTTAATAGGGCACCATGTAATTCCGTTGAGATGACACCGTATGAACTATGTTCAGAAAAACCTAAGCTGTCGTTTCTTGAAAGTTTGGGGCTGCGATGCTTATGTGAAAAAGTTTCATCCTAATAAGCTCGAACCCAAAACGGATAAATGCATCTTCATAGGACACCCAAAATAGTTGGGTATACCTCCTATTTCAGATCCGGAAGCAAAAGTAACTGTTTCTAGAAACGGGTCCTTTCTCTCGAAAGAATTGAGTGGGAGCATGATGGAGACTTGATGAGGTTATTGAACCGTCACTTCAACTAGTGTGTAGCAGGGCACAGGAAGTTGTTCCTGTGGCGCCTACACCAATTGAAGTGGAAGCTGATGATATTGATCATGAAACTTCAGATCAAGTTACAACCAAAACTAGTAGGTTGACAAGGATACGTACTACTTCAGAGTGGTACGTAATCCTGTCTTGGAGGTCATGTTGCTAGACAACAATGAACCTACGAGCTATGGAGAAGCGATGGTGGGCCCGGATTCCGACGAATGGCTCGAGGCCATAAAATCCGAGAGAGGATCCATGTATGAAAACAAAGTGTAGACTTTGGAAGAACTACTTGATGGACGTAAGGCTGTTGGGTACAGATGGATTTTAAAAGGAAGACGGACAATGATGGTAAGTATCACCATTAAGAAAGCTCGACTTGCCGCTAAGATATTTTCCGACAAGTTCAAGGAGTCGACTACGATGAGACTTTCTCACTCGTAGCGATGCTAAGAGTCTGTTGGAATTATATTAGCAGTTACTGCATTATTTATGAAATCTTGCAGATAGGATGTCAAAACATTGTTTCCTCGACAATTTTCTTGAGGAAAGTTAGTATATGATACAACCAGAAGGTTTTGTCAATCCTATAAGACGCTAACAAGTATGCAAAGCTCCAACAATCCTTCTAAGGACAGGAGTAAACATCTCGGAGTTGGAATATATGCTTTGATGAGATGATCATAGATTTTGGGTTTATACAAAGTTTATGAGAAACTTGTATTTCCAAAGAAGTGAGTGGAAGCACTGTAGAATTTCTGATGAGTATATGTTGTTGACATATTGTTGATCAGAAATGATGTAGAATTTCTGGAAAGCATATAGGGTTATTTGAAAAGTGTTTTTCAATGGAAAACCTGGATTAAGCTACTTGAACATTGAGCATCAAGATCTATAAGGATAGATAAAAAATGCTTAATAGTACTTTCAAATAAATACATACCGTGACAAGATTTTGAAGGTGTTCAAAATAGATCTGCAAAGAAGGAGTTCTTGGCTGTGTTATAAGGTGTGAGTATTGAGTAAGACTCAAGACCTGACCATGGCATAAGAGAGAGAAAGGACGAAGGTCGTCCCCTATGCTTTAGACGTAGACTCTACAAGAGTATGCTATCTTTGTGTACCAAGACTCAAGTGTGCCTTACCGTGAGTCAGTCAAGGGGTACAAGAGTGATCCAGGAATGGATCACAAGACAGCGGTAAAAGTTATCCTTAGTAACTAGTGGACTAAGAAATTTTCTCAATTATGGAGGTGGTAAAAAAGTTCGTCGTATAGGGTTACGTCGATGCAAACTTTGACACTAATCTGGATGATTCTGAGTAGTAAACCGGATTCGTATAGTAGAATAGTTATTAGGAATAGCTCCAAATAGAGCGTGGTAGCTGCAACTACAAGATGACACAGATTTGTAAAGCACACACGGATCTGAAAGGTTCAGACTCATTGACTAATAACCTCTCTCACAAGCGAGATATGATCAAACCCCATGGGTGTTGAATTCATTACAATCACATAGTGATGTGAACTAGATTATTGACTCTAGTGCAAGTGGGAGACTATTGG
Organism: Aegilops bicornis; assembly: GCA_021605145.1. Taxonomy (NCBI): domain Eukaryota; kingdom Viridiplantae; phylum Streptophyta; class Magnoliopsida; order Poales; family Poaceae; genus Aegilops; species Aegilops bicornis. The sequence continues at coordinate 750,169,021 of CM038670.1, read as the reverse complement.
AAATAAGCCTAGAGGCAATAATAAAATGGTTATTATTGTATTTACTTGTTCATGATAATTGTCTATTGTTCATGCTATAATTGTATTAACTGGAAACCATAATACATGTGTGAATACATAGACCACAACATGTCCCTAGTGAGCCTCTAGTTAACTAGCTCGTTGATAAATAGATGGTTATGGTTTCCTGACCATGGACATTGGATGTCATTGATAATGGGATCACATCATTAGGAGAATGATGTGATGGACAAGACCCAATCCTAAGCGTAGCACAAGATCGTGTAGTTAAGCACCGCTAAAGCTTTTCTAATGTCAAGTATCATTTCCTTAGACCATGAGATTGTGTAACTCCCGGATACCGTGAGGAGTGCTTTGGTTGTACCAAAGCGTCCTGGCGTAATGGGTGAATATAAAGGTGCACTACAGGTATCTCCGAAAGTGTATGTTGGGTTGGCACGAATCGAGACTGGGATTTGTCACTCCGTATGACCGAGAGGTATCTCTAGGCCCACTCGATAATGCCTCATCATAATGAGCTTAATGTGACTAAGTAGTTGGTCACGGGATCATGCATTACCGAACGAGTAAAGTGACTTGCCGTGCTTGAGATTGAACGAGGTATTGGGATACCGACGATCGAATCTCGGGCAAGTAACGTACCGATTAACAAAGGGAATTGCATACGGGATTGCTTGAATCCCCGGCATCGTGGTTCATCCGATGAGATCATCGTGGAACATGTGGGAGCCAACATGGGTATCCAGATCCCACTGTTGGTTATTGGCCGGAGAGATGTCTCGGTCATGTCTGCATGATTCCCGAACCCGTAAGGTCTACACACTTAAAGTTCGGTGACGCTAGAGTTGTTATGGGAAATTGTATGTGGTTATCGAAGGTTGTTCGGAGTCCCGGATGAGAACCCGGATGTCATGAGGAGTTCCGGAATGGTGCAGAGGTGAAGATTTATATATGGGAAGTCCAGTTTCAGTCACTGGAATAGTTTCGGGGGTTATCGGTATTGTACCGGGACCACCGAAAGGTGTCCGGAGGTCCACCGGGTGGGGCCACCTGCCCCGGGGGACTTAGTGGGCTGAATATGGGAGGTAACCAGCCCCTAGTGGGCTGGTGTGCCCCTCCCCAAGGGCCCAAGGCGCCTAGGGTTAAAAACCCTAGGGGAGGGGGCGCCTCCACCTTGATTGGGGGGCAAGCCTCCCCTCCTGGCCGCCGCCCCCCTCTAGATGGGATCTAGAGGGGCCGGCCCCCTCTCCCGTTCACCCTATAAATAGAGGGGGGGTGGGAGGGCTGCAGCACCCTTGCTTTTGGTGCAGCCCCTCCCTCCTCCAACTCTTTCTCCTCCTCTGTAATGCTTGGCGAAGCCATGCAGAAATACCACGAGCTCCACCACCACCATGCCGTCGTGCTGCCGGAATTCTCCCTCAACTTCTCCTCTCCCCTTGCTGGATCAAGAAGGAGGAGACGTTCCCGGGTTGTACATGTGTTGAACCCGGAGGCGCCGTCCCTTCGGCGCTAGATCGGATCTTCCGCGATATGAATCGCCACGAGTACGACTCTGGTACGTCTCCAACGTATCTATAACTTTTGATTGTTCCATGCTATTATATTTCCTCTTTTGGATGTCTATGGGCTTTATTTTACACATTTATATCATTTTTGGGACTAACCTACTAACCGGAGGCCCAGCCCGTATTGCTGTTTTTTTGCCTATTTCAGTATTTCAAAGAAAATGAATATCAAACGGAGTCCAAACGGAATGAAACCTTCGGGAGCGTGATTTTTGGAACGAATGTGATCCGGAGAGCTTGGAGTGCAAGTCAAGAAGCTTCCGAGGGCCCCGGCGTACTTCTTCCTCCTATATATATACCTACGTACCCCGAAAACATCCAGGGGCACCACGAAACACAATTTCCACCGGCCGTAAATCTTACGTATCCATGAGATCCCATCTTGGAGCCTTTCACCGGCAGCTCACGGGAGGGGGGGGAATCAACCACGGAGGGCTTCTACATCAACATCCTTGCCCCTCCTATGAGTTGTGAGTAGTTTACCACCACAGGACCTACTGGGTCCATAGTTATTAGCTAGATGGCTTCTTCTCTCTTTTTGGATCTCAATACAATGTTCTCCTCTCTTGTGGAGATCTATTCGATGTAATCTCTTTTTGCGGTGTGTTTGTCGAGATCCGATGAATTGTGGGTTTATGATCAGATTTATCTATGGATATTAATTGAATCTTCTCTAAATTCTTTTATGTATGATTGAGTTATCTTTGCAAGTCTCTTCGAATTATCAATTTCGTTTGGCCTACTAGATTGATCTTTCTTGCCATGGGAGAAGTGCTTAGCTTTGGGTTCCATCTTGCGGTGTTCTTACCCGGATGTGAGAAAGGGTTGCAAGACACGTATTGTATTGTTGCCATCGAGGATAACAAGATGGGGTTTATATCATATTGCATGAGTTCATCCCTCTACATCATGTCATCTTGCTTACAGGCGTTACTCTGTTCTTATGAACTTAATACTCTAGATGCGGCAGGAGCTCGGTCGATGTGTGGAGTAATAGTAGTAGATGCGAGTGAGTCGGTCTACTTGTTATGGACGTGATGCCTATATACATGATCATGCCTAGATAATCTTATAACTATGCGATTTTCTATCAATTGCTCGACAGTAATTTGTTCACCCACCGTAATACTTATGCTATCTTGAGAGAAGCCTCTAGTGAAACCTATGGCCCCCGGGTCTATCTCTTATCATATTTGCTTTCAATCTACTTTTATTTGCATCTTTACTTTTTGCATCTATATTATAAAATACCAAAATATATTTATCTTATCATACTATCTCTATCGATCTCACTTTACAAGAAGTGGCCGTGAAGGGATTAACAACCCCTTTATTGTGTTGGTTGCGAGTTCTCAGTTTGTTTGTGTAGGTGCGTGGGACTTTTGAGGAGCTTGTCGTTTTCCTCTCCCCCACTTCACCCTTGCCGTTTTATTCGCCCTCTCTTTCCCAATCTCCTCCTCTCTTTTTGCTTGTCGCTTTTACATTTTGCTTGTGTGTTGGATTACTTGTTGCCATGGCGCAAGATAATACCAAATTGTGTGATTTATCGAATACCAAAAATTATTATTACATAAGTACTCCGATTGCTCCTCTTAATGATATATAGACTTGTGAAATCAATGCTGCTTTCTTGAATCTTGTTATGAAAGATCAATTCGCGGCCTTCCTAGTGAAGATGCCGCTTACTCATCTAAACAATTTTGTTGATTTGTGTGATATGCAAAAGAGGAAAGATACGGATAACAATATTGTCAAATTGAAGTTATTTCCGTTTTCACTTAGATATCGTGCTAAAGTTTGGTCTTTGTCTTTGCTTAAAAATAGTATTGATTCTTGGAACAAGTGCAAAGATGCTTTTATCTCTAAGTATTTTCCTCTCGCTAAGATCATCACTCTTAGGAACGATATTTTGAATTTTAAACAACTTGATCATGAGCATGTTGCCCAATCTTGGGAAAGAATGAAATTGATGCTTCGCAATTGCCCTACTCATGGTTTGAATTTATGGATGATCATACAAATTTTTTATGCCGGTTTGAACTTTGCTTCTAGAAATCTCTTAGATTCGGCCGTGGGAGGCACCTTTACGGAAATCACGTTAGGAGATGCTACAAAACTTCTTGATAATATTATGGCTAATTATTCTCAATGGCACAATCGAAAGATCTTCTAGTAAAAAAGTGCATGCTATAGAAGAAATCAATGTTTTGAGTGGAAAGATGGATGAACTTATGAACATGTTTGCTACTAAAAATACTCCTCTTGATCCTAATGATATGCCTTTGTCTTCCTTGATTGAGAATAATAATGAATCTATGGATGTGAATTTTGTTGGTAGGAATAGTTTTGGAAACAATGCTTATAGAGGAAATTTTAATGCTAGACCGTTCCCTAGTAATTCCTCTAATAATTATGGAAATTCCTACAATATTTCTTATGGTAATTTTAATAAGATGCCCTCTGATTTTGAGAATAGTGTGAAAGAATTTATGATTTCTCAAAAGAATTTTAATGCTTTGCTTGAAGAAAAATTGCTCAAAGTAGATGATTTGGCTTCGAACGTTGATAGAATTTCGCTTGATGTTGATTCTATTAAACTTAGACCTTCTCCTCCTAAGCATGATATCAATGAGTCTCTCAAAGTAATGAGAATTTCCATTGACGAGTGCAAGGAAAGAACCGCTAGATTGCGTGCTAAGAAAGATAGCTTTATAAAAGCGTGTTCTTCTAGTTTCCGTGAAAATAATGATGAGGATCTTAAAGTTATTGATGCGTCTCCAATTAGATCTATGTTTTGAAATATGAATTTTGATGATTATGGGACTGATGATGAATCAAATTTGCCTAGAAGGCGTCCCAAGAATTTGGAGTCTTTAGATCTTAATGCTAAATTTGGTAAAAGTGAGATTGGAGAATCCTCAACTTCTAATAATGTTGAACCCACTATCTCGGATTTCAAGGAATTTGATTATGATAATTTTTATTTAAAAGGTTGTATTTCCTTGTTGCAATCTGTTGTTAATTCTCCTCATGCTTATAGTCAAAATAAAGCTTTTACCAAACATATTGTGTCACGACCGGCTTTTCAATAAAAAGTTTATTGATAAAACCGATCCTTTTTTAACCCAAAGATAGGAAAAGTCATCCTTTCTACGGTAGACAAAAGCTTGATAAATAGAGAACCAAGTAGCATCAAATATATTACAGGTTGAGCCGAGGCCGCTCAACAATTTATTACAAACTCGCCAATATCTTACATATGGGCGGTTATGACCTGAGGGTGTGGTGGCATGCTACTAGCTCGAGGAAAAGTGGTGGTGGATAACTTGACTTCTCTTGGCGATTACATCGAGCGTCGAGGTGAGGTTCGATGAATTTATTGAGTGCGAGCGGATAATACAATGATCAAGACAGGATCGCACGGACCGACCGACTCCTCTAGGCGCCGGACTCGCTATCAAACTCTTCATCCATGAGATCGCCTTCATCAACATCCGCCAAATCAACAAGCCAGGTGAGTACTTGAAAGTACTCGCAAGACAGTTCGGACAAAAGATATAATCAATGAATGCATGAATGCGTCATGAACAAGGATGATGCTCATATAACAACGGTAATATTTCCGGACTTGATAAATATAATAAATAGCTGAAAACCGATCGGGTGTCTGGAGCGACGCCTCGAAAGGTAAATAAATAAAAAGAAAAGGCATGCCGCAGTCGGGCGTCTAAGCGACACCACATAAAGGGCTTTAGAAAGAATTGCCACAGTCGGACGTCTGGGCGACATCACATAAAGGGCTTTAAAGGAAATACCACAGTCGGACGTCTGGGCGACATCACAGAAAGGGCTTTAAAAGAAATGCCACGATCGCCCGGGCGACATCACATAAAGGGCTTAAAAAGAAATGTTACGATCGGACGTCTAGGCGACATCACGAAAAGGGCTATAAACGAAATGCCACAGTCGGACGTCTGAGCGACATCACAGAAAGGTCTTTAAAAGAAATGCCACAGTCGGACGTCTGGGCGACATCACATAAAGGGCTTTAAAAAGAATTGCCACAGTCGGACGTCTGGGCGACATCACATAAAGAGCTTTAAAGGAAATACCACAGTCGGACGTCTGGGCGACCTCACAGAAAGGGCTTTAAAAGAAATGCCACGATCGGACGTCTGGCGACATCACATAAAGGGCTTTAAAAGAAATGTTACGATCGGATGTCCGGCGACATCACGTAAAGGGCTTTAAAAGAAATGCCACAGTCGGACGTCTGAGCGACATTACAGAAAGGGCTTTAAAATGAATGTAAATAACAAGGTTAGTCCATCCACAAGAATAATCTTTTAACCAGATTTACCGCACATAAATCCCACCGGAGTTTTGTCACTGAGGCTGATACCTGACAAGATAAGATGAATATAGTACTTGAACAAAGTACAAGATAATTGAAAGATTTGATACTCTGCAGAGTTTGGATCAACTGACCACGGCCAACGGATTTACGTAGTCACGAAGGACTAGTTCCGTTTACGGTATTTCAGTAGAAACACATTTAGCTAGTACACACCCATTTCACCTCAGGAATCACCCTAGATAACGTCCAAGAAAAACTTTGAGACGGGGAGGCCACAACCTCGAATAGCATGGGATCAAATTTCTATCTGGCGCTCTAAGGGTGCCCCCTCGGTCCCAACGGAAACACCCATGCCCCGACGGGATGGCGGGCTTTAAACCAGGGCCATGGAACCCTCACCCGGCCTCTCTTTTTGGTGTGTACCAGAAAGCGGTTTAAAACTTACTATGCCATATTCCTTTAGGAAAACATGTGATGTAGGAAGGAAGGAATGAATGGAAATGTGATTGGCGTCATGACGACCACGGAGGTCAAATAATCGGCATAAGGCGGCATGTCACAACACTGCCATCTTACCCATCCTCATGCCAACACATGGCTATGCAAATATGTATCCAACAACATAATGCTTTCCGAAACTTACTTTCCGATTATGTGCATGAAATATAACATTCAAAGTGATGTTCATAAACATGCCATGACCATACTAAAATGAACACATGCAACAACACACATCATATCAAGATTTCAAACATGATTTCCTGGTTAGGAGTAGTCGGAGTCTAACTGTGCGAAGTTTGCGGTTCAATCACCTCCTCCGGTATCTACGGTATAAAAAAATACGCACGTAACGTAAACACCGTGAGTGTACAGAAAATACTCCAAATAAATTCTCAAATAAATCTTATAAAAAACTAGACAACAATCTAAGGAGAACAGAAAAAGAATCAACCAAAAATACTTTTCTGTTTAAAAGTTATAAGAGTTTTGGTCCACGCACCCATCTTTAATCAAACAGAATGTTTCCCGGGGGCTCTGCGGAAATGTCCAGAATAACGTTTCTTTTAAAACACACGACCGTGAGGCTGACAGGCGGGCTCCACCTGTCAGGTTTAAAAATTTGAAAGAGGGAGTCGGGGCTCGTCGGCGCCCGAGAGCCGCGGTGGTCGCCGGCGGCGATCCACCATGAGGCGAGTGGAGATCGGTGAGTACCTTCGTGATCGGGCACCGTTCCGCATCTCAGGTGGTGGTAGAGGTCGTCGCCGAGCACCACGCCGACGGCGACTCTTGCTCCCATGGACGGGCGGTTCGGGTGGTCGTGGACCTCGCCGAGAGAGCTATGGATCAAAATTGACGTGGGGTTAACCTCTGGAGGTGGTACGAGGCTACGGGCTAGAGCGAGGCGGCGGAGGAGTTCTCACCGGAGAGAACGCGTACGAGCCCGAGGCGGACGGAGGTGGCCGGAGTTGAGGAAGAAAGGCCCCTCGAGGCCCTTCCAGTGGCTAGGCGGGGTCTGGTCAGGTGGTGGAGCCGTGCGGGGGCGAGAGCAATGCTCGGGGTGCTATATATAGCCGGCCCGAGTCGGTTGCGTCGAAATGAATAAGTCCGGCGAGTTGATTACGGCGCGCTGTGGTTGGACGGTCGGCTTAGGAGCTTGAGCATCGCCTAGGTGGAGCAGCGGTGCCAGTTTGGGGTCCAGCTCAGCAAGGGAGGGAGGTTTACGGCCTGCCCTTGACGGAACGGCCGTACGGCCCGTCGGCGGCAGAGAACGTGCTCTGCGCGTGCCCCGCAGCGGCGGTGCGCGCATCGTCTTGGCAAGCAGAGCTGGCCACAGCGGAGCTACCAGACGCTTAGGCAGCGCCCGAACGGCGTTACGCCGCAGCTTTTGCTCCACTGTCGGCCCGCTACGGTGGTTACTGCCGCCCATAGCACGCCAAGAAAGTGCCGGTGCCACCGACGCCAGAACGCGCCAAGCGTTGCTCGTGGTGAAGCTTCCGGACAAGAGGGATAGGCTGCGAGCAACGTGCCAAGGGCCTTTGTGGACATGTGACTGAAGTTACCGACGGAGAACGACTACGAACTCTGAATTTCATCAATATGAACAAAACAATTGCATGCCAAGTGTTCGACAGAATGATTCTGGCATCTAGGGATTTTTCCTTGAGCTGGTTTTTGGTGGAGGGACCTCTCATTGCATCTGGAGGCTGCCTGAATATTTGTAGAATTTTTGGAGAAGTGTAGACATGAATTTCACCAAATTTGGCAAATCTGGTCCAAACTTGCAGAGAGTAAAATTTGAAATTTTTGAAAAGGAGATGAGTGGATCAAGATGGTTCTGGGTTGTGGGTACAAAGGACTATCCAGGGGTGTTGAGTTGAGGTCAAAAATCAAAAGCATTAGGGTACTTGCTTTGTAATACACCTAGTCTCAAAAGAAAAGACAGAATTATTTTGGGAGGAGAAATAGTTGGAATAAAATCCAAAAAATGGATTTTATTAGTTCGGACAGAATTTTTGGGTTGTACCAAAGTGGGAGGAGGGGTTTTGGGAAAATTTCACCATAGGAGGCATGGAGAAAAAATTAGAAAGGATCAAAACCAAATAAAAGCCCAAAACTAAAAAGGGTTTTCTTTTTAAAAGAAACTAAATCCAAGAAAAAGATTTTTGAGGGGGCAAACTTAGAAGATGGTTTTTAGGAAGGGTCTAAATGACCTTCTTTCAAACCAAGCAAGGTTCTTTCTGAAAACAAAATCACAAAAAAATTTGGAGTGTCACATATTGTTGATGCCTTGATGCAATCTTATGATGAAAAACTTAATTTGGAAGTTTCTATACCTAGAAAACTTAATGACGAGAGGGAACCTACTATAAAAATTAGAATTAACTTATGAGTGTTTTGCTTTGTGTGATTTGGGTGCTAGTGTTTCCACGATTCCGAAAACTTTATGTGATATTCTAGGTTTCCATGATCTTGAAGATTGCTCTTTAAATTTGCACCTTGCGGATTCTGCCATTAAAAAGCCTATAGGAAGGATCAATGATGTTCTTATTGTTGCAAATAGAAATTTGGTGCCCGTAGATTTTATCGTTCTAGATATAGATTGCAATCTTTCTTGCCCTATTATTCTTGGTAGACCTTTCCTTAGAACGATTAGTTCGATTATTCATATGAAGGAAGGGAACATTAGATTCCAATTTCCCTTAAAGAAAGGCATGGAGCACTTTCCAAGAAAGAAAGTCAAATTACCTTATGAATCTATCATGCGTGCTACTTATGAATTTAGTGCCAAAGATGGCACTCGTTAGATCTATCTTCGCTTTTACGCCTAGCTAGGGGCGTTAAACGATAGCGCTAGTTGGGAGGCAACCCAATTTTTCTTTATGTTCTTTGTTTTTGCTCCTGTTTAGTAATAAATTTTGCATCTAGTTTCTGTTTAGATGTGTTTTCATGTTTTATTTAGTGTTTGTGCCAAGTAGAACCTATAGGATAAACTATGATGATAGTTGATTTGATTCTGCTGAAAAACAGAAACTTTGCGCTCACGAGAAAAAATTCAATAAATCACAGAAACGTGCTTTTGCGTTGATTCTTTTTGCTGCTGATCAATAAACAAATTCTCCAGTACGTCCTATTTTGGTAGGAGTTTTAGAGTTCCATAAGTTTGCGTTAGTTACAGATTGCTACAGGCTGTTCTGTTTTTCACAGATTCTGTTTTTCGTGTGTTGTTTGCTTATTTCAATGCATCTATGGCTAGTAAATTAGTTTATAAACCATAAGGAAGTTGGAATACAGTAGGTTTAACACCAAAATAAATAAATAATGAGTTCATTACAGTACCTTATGTGGTGGTTTTGTTTTCTTTCACTAGCTGAGCTTATGAGATTTCCTGTTGAGTTTTGTGTTGTGAAGTTTTCAAGTTTTGGGTAAAGCTTTTATGGGCTATGGAATAAAGGGTGGCAAGATCCTAAGCTTGGGGATGCCCAAGGCACGCCAAGATATTCAAGAATAGCCAAAAGCCTAAGCTTGGGGATGCCCAGGGAAGGCATCCCCTCTTTCGTCTTCGTTCATTGGTAACTTTACTTGGAGCTATATTTTTATTCGCCACATGATATGTGTTTTGCTTGGAGCGTCGTGTATTATATTAGTCTTTGCTTTTTAGTTTACCACAATCATCCTTGCTGTACACACCTTTTGGGAGAAGCTTATTTGATTAAGAATTTGCTAGAATACTCTATGTGCTATGGTTACAAAGTTGGTCCTAGAATGATGAGCATCCAAGTTGGGTATAATAAAAACTATCATAGAAAAAGAATTGGATGCTATGATCAACTTGATGCTTGATAATTGTTTTGAGATATAAAGGTAGTAATGTTAGGGTCATGCTAGTGGATAATTATGAAATTGAGAAATACTTTTGTTGAAGTTGGCAAGTCCGTAGCATGCATGTATGGTAAAAGTTGTGTGAAAAATTTGTTGCATGAGGTGCTCTTTTGAGTGTCTTCCTTATGAGTGGCAGTCGGGGAGACGAGCGATGGAATTTTTTCCTACCAATCTATCCCTCTTGGGGCATGCGTAGTAGTACTTTGCTTCGAGGGCTAAGTAGACTTTTGCAATAAGTATATGAGTTCTTCTTTGACTAATGTGAGTCCATGGACATATGCACACTTATCCTTCCACTTTGCTAGCTTTTCTTATTACCGCGCAACTCTCGCCGGTATTGAACCCTTTATTTACCTTCCTCAAAACAGCCACCATACCTTCCTATTATGGCATTTCCATAGCCATTCCGAGATATATTTCCATGCAACTTTCCACCGTTCCGTTTATTATGACACATTCCATCATTGTCATATTGCTCTTTTGCATGATCATGTAGTTGACATCGTATTTGTGGAAAAGCCACCTTCATAATCTTCATACATGTCGCTCTTGATTCATTGCATATCCCGGTACACCACCGGAGGCATTCACATAGAGTCATATCTTGTTCTAGCTTTGAGTTCTAATTCTTGAGTTGTAAATCCATATAAGTGTGATGATCTTCATTATTAGAGCATTGTCCTAGTGAGGGAAGGATGATGAAGACTATGATTCCCCCAGATGAGGCTTCGGGCTTTATAAAAATAAAAGAGGCCAAAGATGCCCACCAAAAAGAAAAAAAAGAAAAAAAGAAGAAAAAAAAGAAAAGAAAAGAAAAGAAAGAGAAAAAAATAAAAAGAGAGAAAAAGAGAGAAGGGACAATTGCTACTATCTCTTTTTCCACGCTTGTGCTTCAAAAGCACCATGATCTTCATGATAGAGAGTCTCATATGTTGTCACTTTCATATACTAGTGGGAATGTTTCATTATAGAACTTGGCTTGTATATTCCAATGATGAGCTTCCTCAAATGCCCTAGGTCTTCGTGAGCAAGCAAGTTGGATGCACACCCACTTAGTTTCTTTTGTTGAGCTTTCATATATTTATAGCTCTAGTGCATCCGTTGCATGGCAATCCCTACTCACTCACATTGATATCTATTGATGGGCATCTCCATAGCCCGTTGATACGCCTAGTTGATGTGAGACTATCTTCTCTTTTTTTGTCCTCACAACCACCACCATTCACCACCATAGTGCTATGTTCATGGCTTGCGCTCATGTATTGCGTAAGAGTTGAAAAAGCTGAAGCGCGTTAAAAAGTATGAAACAATTGCTCGGCTCGTCATCGGGGTTGTGCATGATGGGAGTATTTTGTGTAATGAAAATGAAGCATGGCCTAACTATATGATTTTGTAGGGATAAGCTTTATTTGGCTATGTTATTTTGATAGGACGTGATTATTTGTTAGTATGCTTTGAAACATTATTATTTTTATGTTTTATAAGCTTTTATCTTGAATCATTTGGATCTGAACATTCATGCCACATTAAAGAAAATTACATTGAGAATTATGCTAGGTAGCATTCCACATCAAAATTTCTTTTTATCATTTACCTACTCGAGGACGAAAGCAGAATTAAGCTTGGGGATGCTTGATACGTCTCCAACGTATCTATAATTTTTATTGTTCCATGCTATTATATTACCCCTTTTGGATGTCTATGGGCTTTATTTTACACATTTATATCATTTTTGGGACTAACCTACTAACCGGAGGCCCGGCCCGTATTGCTGTTTTTTTTTTGCCTATTTCAAGATTTCAAAGAAAAGGAATATCAAAGCGAGTCCAAACGGAATGAAACCTCGGAGGCGTGACTTTTGGAGCGAAACGTGATCCGGAGCTTGGAGTGCAAATCAAGAAGCTTCCGAGGGCCCCACGAGATAGGGGGTCTCGTGGGCCCCTCGGGCGACCACCGACGTACTTCTTGCTCCTATATATACCTACGTACCCCGAAAACATCCAGGGGCACCACGAAACACAATTTCCACCGCCGTAACCTTCTCAGATCCCGAGATCCCATCTTGGAGCCTTCACGTAAGGCTTCACGGAGGGGAATCAACCATGGAGGGCTTCTACATCAACATCCTTGCCCCTCCTATGAGTTGTGAGTAGTTTACCACAGACCTACGGGTCCATAGTTATTAGCTAGATGGCTTGTTCTCTCTTTTTGGATCTCAATACAATGTACTCCCCCTCTCTTGTGGAGATCTATTCGATGTAATCTCTTTTTGCGGTGTGTTTGTCGAGATCCGACGAATTTTGGGTTTATGATCAGGTTTATCTATGGATATTAATTGAATCTTTCTGAATTCTTTTATGTATGATTGAGTTATCTTTGCAAGTCTCTTCGAAGTATCAGTTTGGTTTGGCCTACTAGATTGATCTTTCTTGCCATGGGAGAAGTGCTTAGCTTTGTGTTCAATCTTGCGGTGTTCTTACCAAAGTGATGTAAAGGGTTGCAAGACACGTATTGTATTGTTGCCATCGAGGATAACAAGATGGGGTTTATATGATATTGCATGATTTCATCCCTCTACATCATGTCATCTTACTTAATGCGTTACTCTGTTCTTATGAACTTAATACTCTAGATGCAGGCAGGAGTCGGTCGATGTGTGGAGTAATAGTAGTAGATGCAGGCAGGAGTCGGTCTACTTGTTATGGACGTGATGCCTATATACATGATCATGCGTAGATAATCTCATAACTATGCACTTTTCTATCAATTGCTCGACAATAATTTGTTCACCCACCGTAATACTTATGCTATCTTGAGAGAAGCCTCTAGTGAAACCTATAGCCCCCGGGTCTATCTCTTATCATATTTGCTTTCAATCTACTTTTATTTGCATCTTTACTTTTTGCATCTATATTATAAAATACCAAAAATATATTTATCTTATCATACTATCTCTATCAGATCTCACTTTACTTGAAGTGGCCGTGAAGGGATTGACAACCCCTTTATTGCGTTGGTTGCGAGTTCTCGCTTGTTTGTGTAGTTATGGGACTTTTGAGGAGCCTCCTACTGGATTGATACCTTGGTTCTCAAAACTGAGGGAAACACTTACGCTACACTTGCTGCATCACCCTCTCCTCTTCGGGGAAAACCAACGCTAGCTCAAGACGTAGCAGACTCCATCAACCGCGTTCTTGTGACGCTTCCACTTAGCAATCCTCAAGGGTATGAAGATGCACTCCCTCTCTCTCTCTCGTTGCTAGAATCTCCATAGATTGATCTTGGTGTTGCGTAGAAAATTTTGAGTTTGTGCTACGTTCCCCAACACAACTCTCGGTATTTGACGCCTTCCTTGAAGGCGCACACTGCTTGATGATGTGATACATTTTCAACGGTGTGATGCAAAGTGGTCCACCTCTGAATGAAATCTCTCAAAGTCTCACTCGGCTTCTGCACACAATGTCTGCAACTTCGGTCAATCCTGCTGGTCGTTTGCAAGTGCCCTCGAAGTTTCGACGAACGATCGAGCCAGCTCTTCCCAACTATATATACTGCCCGGAGCTAACTGAGTCAACCATGCTCGGGCCGACCCTTCCAACATCAGAGGAAGATGTTTCATTGCTACTTCATCATTTCCACCGCCAATCTGCACAAACACTCGGTAATCTTCAAGCCAAGTTTCAGGCATGGACTCTCCAGTGAACTTACTGACTCCGGTCGCCAACCTGAAGTTAGGAGGAATCATCGCCAATACGATGGCTCTTTGAAACACTACGGGCGGAAACATGCACTCTGCTGCTACTTGGACGATCTCTGCCGGGGTCTTCTCTATGCGCTCTGTTCCGGTCGACTAGGCCTTGAACGAGGATGGATCTCGCGTCAAAGCCTGGATCTCTTGAGTCGACTGGTGCTCTGCGCCCGCCACTGTGACAGCATCTATCATCGTTCTGCCGAGGCACATATGACGCACTCCTCGGAGGAGGCGTGGGCACTCGACAATGATTGTCGCAGTCGAGTGGATGATCATAATGTCCATGGCCCTCACGCTGCAGGCGTGACCTTGGGCTGTGGGCTAACTGAACTGTATCCGCTACTACGGACCTGCTGTGAATCCTATTCCATGGCGAGACACGCTGAGTTCTCGCTTTCTTGCTTGCCCGCAGAAAAGGCCCGAATCTGCATCGATCCCTTCCGCCCGACCTCCGATCGGGAAGGTTGGATCGACTCTGCTATTCGGGCCGCAGCTGTGAGGTTCTGAATCGGAGTACCGTATACCTTAGGTGGAGGCGGGAAAAGTTGTCGTCGACTGGACTCAGGGATCCGCTCCCGAGCATGCTCATCGAGAGCGCGCTGAAGGTTATCCAGTCGAGTGCGCTCAGCCAAATTAGCTAGGCGCACCTCTTCAAAAGGCCCGAGCCTCGGGGGTTTGTCCAACGATGGGCGTGTGGAGTGCATCCATGTTGCAGCGACGAAGTTCTTCCCTCTGCTGCGAAGAAAGGGGTTCGGGATGGTATTCCTCATGGACGCTGACGGATCGCCGCCACCATCTTCGCATGATCCTCCGGCGGAAGGCAGGCGGACCACGTGGTCCGCCGACCATCAAGACTTGGCGCAGGGGTCGCTGCTATCGCGACTCTGATCACGATCTCAGCGTGAACGGTCGGCAGGTCGAGCGGGCCATGGAGAGTTTCGTCGGGCTCGATTATCGCGACTTGATGGGTGGCGAACGCCGAGCCACCACGTGTTTCACCACCGCTGAAGCCGCGATCGGCCGGACCACTTGCGGCAAGCGTAACAGCGGGGAGGGAAGACACCATCGGAGCCGACCGACATCGAGTCGACGGCTGCGGAGAAGGACGCTTGAACGCACGCGCGGAAGTGCGTCGCCCCTCGGACGGGGAGGGCATCAATGTCCAGGGGAGCTTCTTGAAGCCAAGCGAAGTCGTCGGCGACGAAAACGAGCACGCCGAGACGGATCTGGCGGCCCTCGGCCAATCCGCCGCCGGAAACCATGATGATGATGATCGGTAAAACTTGCAACTTCACCAACAAGTCGCTAAGACACCGGCTGCACGGTGGGCGCCAACTGTCGTGGTTCTAAGACTGACAGTAGAAAGGGGGGTAGGTATGGAGAGGCAAGATATCAGCTATGGTGAAGGTGTACACACGAGGTTTACGAGTTCAGGCCCTTCTCGAAGTAATGCCCCACGCCTCGGTGCCCGGAGGCGGTCGATTGGATTATGTGTGTGATATTACAGGGGGTGCGAACCCTTGTGCCAGAGGAGGGGGGTGGCTTATATAGAGTATGCCAAGACCTCCACCACCCTCCACTACAAGGTACTTAATGTACATAAAGTGGGGGCGTTACTGGTAACGCCAGCCTTAAGTGCTGTTAATGACCTTAAAGACTACGGAGTGAACGCCTGTCCGTTGTAACGCTGAGTGACTCCTGGTCTTCGGTAGGTCGAGTGATTCTCTGGATGGTCGAGTGAAGGAAGGGAGGAGGGCTCCCGAGTGACATGACTGTCGAGTGGATTGCCCTCGACATCTTTGACTGGGGGTCTCCTGCTGTCTCTTAGACTTCTTATCTTCAAGGGTAGTGACCTTGGGTAGGACGCATAGGTCAGGCCTATGACCCTACCCCAGGTCTGTATCCTCATCAGCCGCCGCCCCGTGCCACCCCCGTCGCTGCGCCGCCCCAGCAGCCCCTGTGACCCCCTTCCGTGCCCCGCGCCATCCCAGTTGTCACGCCGCGTCACCCCGGCCCGCCCCGTGCCCAAGCCGCCGCCTCCCTAAAGGAAATATGCCCTAGAGGCAATAATAAAGTTATTATTTATTTCCTTATATCATGATGAATGTCTATTATTCATGCTAGAATTGTAATAACCGGAAACTTAGTACATGTGTGAATACATAGACAAACATAGTGTCACTAGTATGCCTCTACTTGACTAGCTCGTTAAATCAAAGATGGTTAAGTTTCCTAACCATAGACATGAGTTGTCATTTGATTAACGGGATCATATCATTAGGAGAATGATATGATTGACTTGACCCATTCCATTAGCTTAGCACTTGATCGTTTTGTATGTTGCTATTACTTTCTTCATGACTTACACATGTTCCTATGACTATGAGATTATGCAACTCCCGTTTACCGGAGGAACACTTTGTGTGCTACCAAACGTCACAACGTAACTGGGTGATTATAAAGGTGCTCTACGGGTGTCTTCGAAGGTACTTGTTGAGTTGGCGTATTTCTAGATTAGGATTTGTCACTCCAATTGTTGGAGAGGTATCTCTGGGCCCTCTCGCTAATGCACATCACTATAAGCCTTGCAAGCAATGTGACTAATGAGTTAGTTGCGGGATGATGCATTACATAACGAGTAAAGAGACTTGCCGGTAACGAGATTGAACTAGGTATTGAGATACTGACGATCGAATCTCGGGCAAGTAACATACCGATGTGTCGATGTACTGAAGTAGGGGCACTACTTTGTACCCCTTACTAAGTGCACGGGCAGTCAGAGCCACGCCTAAAACCACACTAAGTGAGGCAGAAGGAGGGGTTAAAGCCGCAGAACAGTCAACCCGACGCCAAGACCAGTAGACCAAGAGGACAAGGCGGTTCTCCCCAGCAAGAGCCTTGCCGGGGAAACTTCCGCGGCCCCGGCAAGAGCCTTGCCCGGGCAACTTGCCCAGCCCCACACCAGCGGAACGCGCCACCCTTGAGCCCCAGGTTCCCAACTTCATTGGAACCAGGACTCGGGAGGCACTTACGTGGTGCCATGCAGATCTTTGTGAAGACAAGAGACACTCCAAATCAGAGGAGGAATAGAAGGCAACGAACCTCAGCAAGATCCTTGCCAAGGAAGCACACAAGACCTCTGGCAACATCCTTACCGGGGACGACTACGACGCCACGGCAAGGCCCTTGCCGGGGCCTCGGCAAGGCCCTTGGCGAGGACGTCTGTGACATCTACGGCCAGGCCCGCGCCTGCCACGGTCCCGCCACCACTCCCCATGCAGGTGCCAGCCCACCAGCTAGGCAGGCACCTGCGTGTTAACAGGAGGCTTCTAGGCCAAATCAGTGACGCCTACGTGGTGGCATGCAAATCTTCGTGAATACTTCTCCACCACGCCACCTCAGCTGCCTGCCAGCCTACATGGCGCGACCTCAGCTGCCTGCCAGCCTACATGGCACCACGCGCCCTACTGGCTCGGACACGCGTCGAAGCAGGGTGGAGCAGTGACGGACGGGACGGGGGTTCGCATTTAATGCGCCTTGGACCGATCCAGCCTTTCTCGCCATCAACCTGGTCTTTGAGATTGGCGGCCTCATTTGCTCGGAGCTGCTCCTCCTCCGCCAGGCGCTGGGTCAGGGTCCCCTCCCGGGTTTTGGCCTCCTCGAGCGCCCCCTCAAGGCCTTCCAGTTTGAGCTTCAGGTCCTTGATAGTGTCGTTGGCGGTGGAGAGCTGCTCAGCCCTGCAAAGGATCGCGGATTGTGCCTCGACCAGAGCCTCGATGAGCGTGTTCTTTTCCGAGGACAGCTCTAGGATCTTCTTCGCCAGGCCGTCCCGCTCCGCCTCCAGCTCCTTCACCTTGTTGTCGTGGGCTAGGGCCTGGGCATCGAGCACTTCCTTGTGCTTATGCTCCAGCTCTTGGGTCCGCGCCGCGGTAAGTTTCTCAACCTCCTCATCCTTGCCGCGAAGTTTGGCGGCAAGCGCCGCCTCGCGTGCGGCAAGATCCTCCTCATAGGAGTTCAGTGCGGCCTCGTGTTGGTGCCGGATGGCCTCATCCTTGTCGGCCTGGGCCTTCGCCATCTCCTGGGCCTTCTCGATGTCGGACTGCTTGAAGAAGAGCTCCTGTTTGCGCTCAGCCAGCTGTTCCTGGGCGACCTTCAGCTCCTCATGGGCCTGGCGGAACCAAGCCTGCGCCTCGGTGACATGTCTCTCGAGGTCAGCCTCCGTCTTGTTCACCACCGCCTCCTTGGTCCTCGCCTGGTCCAGACGGGCACGGTGGAGCGCCTGGAGTTTGTTGAAGTTGGCACTTATGACCTGGAGGAGCCGCTCCTCTTGGGAGCCGCCACCAGAGCTCGGCTCGTCAACAACCTCGAGGCCGGCGGCGGCAAGCACCTCGTCATCAAAAATTTCCCCCTCGGCGGGCGCTCCGGTGCTCGCCGTCCCTGGAAGGCGGACGAACAAGTTCTCGCCCACCTTCAGATACCAGCTTGAGCTGGAGGCGGCGGAGGAGGAGGGTTGGTCATCGACCACCTCCTCCTCCGTAGCAGCGCCCCTGCCGGCCTCCCCGGTAGGCCCCTTGTCGGTCTCCTCCTCGGCAGCAGCACCCTTGCCGGTGTCCCCGGCAGGCCTTTTCCGGCCTCCTCCTCGGTGATCTTGCCGGACTCCCCGGCAGACCCCACGACAGCCTCCTCCGCGTCCTTGGCGGCTTCCTCGGTGGCAATCTTGATGGCCTCGGCCTCCGCGTCCTTGGTGATCTCCTCGATGGTGGTGTCGATGGTCCCCTGGTCCCCGAGGGAACGCGTGGATACCAGCATGGAGGATGAGGCAGAGCCAAACCAAGAAGAAGAAAAAGAGAGCAAAAGAAACTAGCAAAAACAGTGGGTGAATGGGCTCACCTATGCCGGCCTGAGGAGAGGTGGCCCTCTCCCCACCAACTTCCGGTGCCGGGATGGACCCTCCAGGACCTAGGTTCCCTTCCTCTTCCCCCGTGTGCATGGGCTCGGTGCTTGGCGCCCTTGTCGGGGACGCCCCACGGGGCGGCGTGGTTGACGGAGGCGGCGTGTTGGGGGTGGCCCCCAGTGGATCCTCCTGATGACGTCCTTCTCCTGCGGCCACGACAAGGTCAGTGCCAAAAAGATCACCCTTCCTAGCGCGCGTTAACAAGGAATAGGCAGTGAACTTACGCCGGGGGCTGAGCCGGGGACTGCGCCGTGGGCTATCGTCCGGGCTGCTTTCCACCACCAGTGGTGCACCTGGAGTGCCTGCCAGGGGCTGGCTGCTTGCCGAGGCCTTGGCCCTCTTCCTCACCCGCTGGGCCAACGTCTCCGTGTCCCTGGCAAGACAAAGACAAGTCAAGATAAGCAACATGGCTGGAAAGGATAGGAATGACGGGGGCAGGATGCTTACTCCTCCTCCGTCTCCTCGTCTGCTGCTTTCCTTTTCCTCCTCGGGATGAGGGACGAGAAGTCAAAGGCGACGTTCGTGTTAGCGCTTGCCGGGGGAGGAGAAGGCGATGGAGTCCGATAGCGTTTGGACGAAGAAGAGGCAGTTTCCGTCTTTTTTGCCACCGTGGCTCTCTTCTTCGCCTCTGTGGCCCGCATCACGTGCGCGGTTCCCGTCGGCGCCACTTGCCGTGGCTCGCCCCTGCCGCATCGGACCGGCTCGCTAGAGCTGGCCCGGCATAGGGTGCGTCGTTTCTTCGCGGCCGAGGGGTCGACAGCCTCGGCCTCCTCCTCGGATGACTCCTCAACCGTGTCCCATGCAAGAGTGGCCTCGACTCTGCCGCCACCCGCCCCTTTGGCGGCCTCCACCCACTGGGCGAGTTCCTTTTCTTCCGCGGCTGCGGCGGCCTCGTTCTCCATGCCGCCAGCATCGCTGGCCAGCCTGGCGAGCTCCGCCTCCGCCGCCCTGTTGGCGATGTAGTCCAGCTCCTCCTGGGTGGTGTCCTGGATGAGCACTGGCTCATCGTGAGCAAGTTCTTCGATGAGGTTGTAGAAGAAATCCTTCACCTGGTGTGCCGGGGGCTCGACCTAGTTTGCGTCAAGACCGTGCGTGTTGAAGATTGGCATCATGGCGAGGATTTCGGCCTGCCGGGTGTTGTTGCTCAGCGGTTCACACCCGGCGGCAGCCCGAACAAGGGCCCTTTAATGACCTTGCCGGACTTCGCCGCCCTGCCGGTCCTCTCCACCTTGCGGTCGGCGAACACATCAGTGGAAGAGCCTCGGCGATGACCAGAGTGCCCCAAAGATCGTGTGAGGTTTTTCTGCAGACCGGTGCGGAGCCTCAAAATGTCGGCTGCGTTCCTGAAGTCCCAGGCCGGCCTCCCCTTTTTGTGCAGCGGACCAATTCGACGGCGGATGAAATCTGTCGCGATCATCTCCAGGGTGAGCCCGGCCTCGGTAAGGCGGCGGATCTGGTGAGTGGCGATCGAGAACTTCTTGTCGTTAGGGGTCGAGTCGCTCCGATGCTCGCGCCACGGAGCAGCGGCCCCCGACGAATTCTCCGGCAGAACTCCGGCGGGTCCTCCTCCATGATCCAGCACCACCGGCCCTGCCATTCTTCCCACCTCTCCTTCGTGGCACCATCTGGGTATGCGCCTCTTTCCTGGACACTCGGGATCCAGCGGCCAGTTCGAAGAAGGCGCCCCAGGCTGGGCGGGGAGAAATAATGGCAGAAAAGCGTCGTGATGGGCACTACTCGTGAAGCCCTCGCGAAGGTGGTGGCACGCCATAAATGCCATAGCGTTCGCGTGAGAGTCGATGGAAATCGAAGCCAAAAGTGTGCATGATATCATTGAAGAAGTCGGAAAAAGAGGGGCAGAGCCCGCAGTAGAAGAAGTCAACAAAGAATGAGTACCGTTCCTAGCTGCCTATGCGCCTTGTCTGCAGGAAGGCGTAGCGTGGCGAGATCTTGCCGCGTGCCCCCCCACAGAGGATTGAAATAGTCCCTGAGCTCGAAGGCATCAACCAACGATGGGACGAAGTAAGCGGACTGCGCCCGCCGCGCCACCGCCTCGCTCTCCGACATCTCCTTCTCCTTCGTGTCCTTGACTGCGCCCTTGCCCTTGCCAGATTTAGGCACCATGGCAGCTGGGGAGGTAGCAAGGGGCCGAGGGCAGTGGGGGGAGCGGCGGCGGCGAGCAGGAGCTTGAGGAAGACAAGACGAGGACGGCGATGCCAAGATTGGGGGAAAAGCAGAGGGTAAATGAGCCATGCGCCCGCGGTTATTCCTTTTACGGGGAAGACGCGGACCGCCTATTTACCATTTATTGCGACGTGACGCATGCCTGCAGCAACCGCTCCGCGCATGCCCCCCACATCACGCACGACTCCCACGTCACGCATTCAACGCGGGTCGTGGGGAAGCGCAGCGGACGAAAAGTTACTGTGGTAAAAACCGCCCCGCCTACCCGCGCACCGTTTTTTTGGGCCTAGCCCAACAACGCGTGGCGCTTATGTGTGGCCCATGCTCGGGGGCTCCTGTCGGTGTACTGAAGTAGGGGCACTACTTTGTACCCCTTACTAAGTGCACGGGCAGTCAGAGCCGCGCCCACAACCACACTAAGCGAGGCAGAAGGAGGGGTTAAAGCCGCAGAACAGTCAACCCAACGCCAAGACCAGAAGACCAAGAGGACAAGGCGGTTCTCCCTGGCAAGAGCCTTGCCGGGGCAACTTCCGCGGCAACTCTTTCCGGGGAAACTTGCCCAGCCCCACGCCAGCGGAACGCGCCACCCTTGATCCCCAGGTTCCCAACTTCATTGGAACCAAGACTCGGGAGGCACTTCTGCAGTGGCATGCAGATCTTTGTGAAGACAAGAGACACCCCAAATCGGAGGAGGAATAGAAGGCAAGGAACCTCGGCAAGATCCTTGCCAAGGAAGCACCACAAGACCTCCGGCAACATCCTTGTTGGGGACGACTACGACGTCGTGACAAGGCCCTTGCCGGGGCCCCGGCAAGGCCCTTGCCGAGGACGTCTGTGACATCTACGGCCAGGCTCGCGCTTGCCACGGTCCCGCCACCACTCCCCATGCAGCTGTCAGCCCACCAGCTAAGCAGGCACCTTCGTGTCAACAGGAGGCTTCTAGGCCAAATAAGCGACGCCTACGTGGTGGCATGCAAATCTTCATGAAGACTTCTCCACCGCACCACCTCAGTTGCCTGCCAACCTACATGGCGCCACCTCAGCTGCCTGCCAGCCTACATGGCGGCGCCACCTCGGTACTGCCAGCCTACATGGCACCACGTGCCCCACTGCTCTGAGCAGCGTCGAAGCGAGGTGGAGAGCGGCGGGAGACGGGGACGGGGTTTGCATTTAAAGCGCCTTGTCTCATATGGTTGACGATAGAAGCAACCACGATACCCGATGCCACCTCCTGTGTGCCACTGTGGCGATCCCCTTGCCTATAAAAGGAGGCCCAAGGCATCCAGGAGAAGGATTCGGACCCTGGGACAAGTTACGCCCATTTTAGCAAGCTCAAGAACAGCAAGAACACTCAAATAGATATTCTAAGCATGAGTAGGGTATTACGCACGTCGCGGCCCGAACCTGGGTAAACGACTCGTGTGCTCTGAATTGGCCCCCGATCCCGCTCTCCTCTCAACCCCGCGCCCCGCAACCGTAGTAGGGATCCCGTTTTGATTCCATAGGTGTCGTTTCCACCGACACGATCACAAAGGGAACAATGTATGTTGTTATGCAGTTTGACCGATAAAGATCTTCGTAGAATATGTGGGAACCAATATGAGCATCCAGGTTCCGCTATTGGTTATTGACCGGAGACGTGTCTCGGTCATGTCTACATAATTCTCGAACCCGTAGGGTCCGCACGCTTAAAGTTCGGTGATGATTTATATTATGAGTTATGTGTTTGATGTACCGAAGGTAGTTCAGAGTCTCAGATGAGATTGAGGACATGACGAGGAGTCTCGAAATGGTCGAGACGTAAAGATCGATATATTGGACGACTATATTCGGACATCGGAAAGGTTCAAGTGATTGGTATTGCAGTCTGCAGGAGAGTTATGAGAATTCGTCGGGGAGTATATGGGCCTTATTGGGCGTTAGGGGAAAGAGAGAGGGGAGGCTGCTCGCCCCCCCCCCCAAGGCCTAGTCCGAATTGGACTAGGGGAGGGCGGCGCCCTCCTTCCTTCTCTTCTCTTTCCTTTCCTTCTCTCCTACTCCAACTACATGGAGGGGGAAACCAACTCCCCGTGGGAGTAGGACTCCTCCGTAGGCGGCGCCATACAGCTAGGCACCTCCCCCTCCTCCACTCCTTTATATCATTGGCGAGGGGCACCCATGAACACAACAATTGATCATTGATCTCTTAGCCGTGTGCGGTGCCCCCCTCCACCATAATCCATCTCGGTCATATCGTAGCGGTGCTTAGACAATGCCCTGTGTCGGTAGCATCATCATCACCGTCATCACGCCGTCGTCTTGACGGACCTCTCCCTCGATGCTCTGCTGGATCGGAGTTCATGGGACGTCATCGAGCTGAACGTGTGCTGAACTCGGAGGTGCCGTGCGTTCGGTACTTGGATCCGGTCAGATTGTGAAGGCGTACGACTACATCAACAGCGTTGTTATAACGCGCTTCGCTTACGGTCTCACGGTGCGTGGGCGACCTCTCCCCTCTCGTTGCTATGCATCACCATGATCTTGCGTGTGGGTAGGAAATTTTTGAAATACTACGTTCCCCAACAGTGGCATCCGAGCCAGGTTTATGCATAGATGTTATATGCACGAGTAGAACACAAGTGAGTTGTGGGCGGTACAAGTCATACTTCTTACCAGCATGTCATACTTTGGTTCGGTGGTATTGTTGGATGAAGCGGCCCGGACCGACATTACGCGTACGCTTACGCGAGACTGGTTCTACCGACGTGCTTTGCACATAGGTGGTTGGCGGGTGTCAATGTTGGAAATATGCCCTAGAGGCAATAATAAATTAGTTATTATTATTATATTTCTTTGTTCATGATAATCGTTTGTTATCCATGCTATAATTGTATTGAAAGGAAACTTCGGATACATGTGTGGATACATAGACAACACCATGTCCCTAGTAAGCCTCTAGTTGACTAGCTCGTTGATCAATAGATGGTTACGGTTTCCTGACCATGGACATTGGATGTCATTGATACCGGGATCACATCATTGGGAGAATGATGTGATGGACAAAGACCAATCCTAAGCCTAGCACAAAGATCGTAGTTAGGTATGCTAGCAAAGCTTTTCTAATGTCAAGTATCATTTCCTTAGACCATGAGATTGTGCAACTCCGGATACCATAGGAATGCTTTGGGTGTACCAAAGCGTCCTGGCGAATCGGGTGGCTATAAAGGTGCATTACAGGTATCTCCGAAAGTGTCTGTTGGGTTGGCGCGAATCGAGGCTGGATTTGTCACTCCGTGTGACGGAGAGGTATCTCTGGGCCCCACTCGGTAGGACATCATCATAATGTGCACAATGTGATCAAGGAGTTGATCACGGGATGATGTGTTACGGAGCGAGTAAAGAGACTTGCCGATAACGAGATTGAACAAGGTATCGGATACCGACGATCGAATGCAGGGCAAGTACAATACCGCTAGACAAAGGGAATTGTATCACGGGATTGATTGAGTCCTTGACATCGTGGTTCATCCGATGAGATCATCGTGGAACATGTGGGAGCCAACATGGGTATCCGGATCCTTTGTTGGTTATTGACCGGAGAACGTCTCGGTCATGTTCGCATGGTTCTCGAACCGTAGGGTCTACACACTTAAGGTTCGATGGCGCTTAGGGGTTATAAAGGAAGTTTGTATGTGGTTACTTGAATGTTGTTCGAGTCCGGATGAGATCCCATACGTCACGAGGAGTTCGGAATGGTCCGGAGGTAAAGAATTATATATGGGAAGTCCTGTTTTGGTCACGGAAAAGTTTCGGGTTTTATCGGTAATGTCTGGGACCACCGGGAGGGTCCGGGGTCCACCAAGTGGGGCCACCATCCTGAGGGGCTGCATGGGCCAAGTGTGGGAGGGACCAGCCCGGTGGGCTGGTGCGCCCCAAGAGGCCCATGTGCCAGAAAGATAAGGGAAAGGGAGAGTCCTAAAGGGGAAGGCACCTCCTAGGTGCCTTAGGGAGATGGACTCCTCCTGGCACCTCCTTCCTTGGAGGAAGGGCCAAGGCTGCGCCTCTCTCTCCTTGCCCCTATATATAGTGGAGGGGAGGAGGGCAGCCGCACTGAGTCCTCGGCACCTCCCTCCCTCCCGTGACACCTCCTCCTCTCCCGCAGGTGCTTGGCGAAGCCCTGCGGGATTGCCACGCTCCTCCACCACCACCACGCTGCCGTTGTGCTTTGCTGGATGGAGTCTTCCTCAACCTCTCCCTCTCTCCTTGCTGGATCAAGGCATGGGAGACGTCACCGGGTTGTACGTGTGTTGAACGCGGAGGTGCCGTCCGTTCGGCACTAGGATCATCGGTGATTTGAATCACGACGAGTACGACTCCATCAACCCCGTTCACTTGAACGCTTCCGCTTAGCGAACTACATGGGTATGTAGATGCACTCTCCTTCCCCTCGTTGCTGGTTTCTCCATAGATAGATCTTGGTGACACGTAGGAAATTTTGAATTTCGCCACGTTCCCCAACAGTGGCATCATGAGCTAGGTCTATGCGTAGTTTCTATGCATGAGTAGAACACAACTTGTTGTGGGCGTTGATTTTGTTCAATATGCTTGCCGTTACTAGTCCAATCTTGTTTCAACAGTATTGTGGGATGAAGCGGCCCGGACCGACCTTACACGTACACTTACGTGAGACAGGTTCCACTGACTGACATGCACCTAGTGCATAAGGTGGCTAGCGGGTGCCAGTCTCTCCCACTTTAGTCGGAACGGATTCGATGAAAAGGGTCCTTATGAAGGGTAAATAGCAATTGGCATATCACGTTGTGGTTTTGCGTAGGTAAGCAACGTTCTTGCTAGAAACCCATAGCAGCCACGTAAAACATGCAAACAACAATTAGAGGACGTCTAACTTGTTTTTGCGAGGGTATGCTATGTGATGTGATATGGCCAAGAAGAATGTGATGAATGATATGTGATGTATGAGATTGATCATGTTCTTGTAATAGGAATCACGACTTGCATGTCGATGAGTATGACAACCCGTGAGGAGCCATAGGAGATGTCTTTATTTATTGTATGACCTGCGTGTCATTGAACAACGCCATGTAATTACTTTACTTTATTGCTAACGGTAGCCATAGTAGTAGAAGTAATAAGTTGGCGAGACAACTTCATGGAGACACGATGATGGAGATCATGATGATGGAGATCATGGTGTCATGCTTAACGATGATGATCATGGAGCCCGAAGATGGAGATCAAAAGGAGCAAAATGATATTGGCCATATCATGTCACTATTTGATTGCATGTGATGTTTATCATGTTTATGCATCTTATTTGCTTAGAACGACGGTAGTAAATAAGATGATCCCTCATTAAAATTTCAAGAAAGTGTTCCCCCTAAGCTGTGCACCCGTATGCGAAAGTTCGTCGTTTCGAAGCACCACGTGATGATCGGGTGTGATAGATTCTTACGTTCACATACAACGGGTGTAAGCCAGATTTACACACGCAATACACTTAGGTTGACTTGACGAGCCTAGCATGTACAGACATGGCCTCGGAACACAAGAGACCGAAAGGTCGAGCATGAGTCGTATGGTAGATACGATCAACATGAAGATGTTCACAGATGATGACTAGCTGTTGGGGAACGTTGCAGAAAATTAAAAAAATTCCTACGTGTCACCAAGATCCATCTATGAGTTCATCTAGTAATGAGTCATGGGAGAGTGATTGCATCTACATACCACTTGTAGATCGCGTGCGGAAGCGTTCAAGAGAACGGGGTTGAAGGAGTCGTACTCGTCGTGATCCAATTCACCGGAGATCCTAGTGCCGAACGGACGGCACCTCCGCGTTCAACACACGTACAGCCCGGTGACATCTCCCACGCCTTGCTCCAGCAAGGGAGAGGAAGGTTGAGGAAGACTCCGGCCCAGCAGCAGACAACGGCGTGGTGGTGATGGAGGAGCGTGGCAATCTGCAGAGGCTTCGCCCAAGCTTAAGGGAGAGGAGAAGGGAGAGAGGTAGGGCTGCGCCAGGGAGAGGTGAAACTCATGTCTTGGGCAGCCCCTAGACCTCAAGTATATATAGGGGAAGGGGAGGGGGCTGCGCCCCCTCTAGGGTTCCCTCCTAGGGGGCGGCGGGCAGCCCAGATCCCCTCTGGTGGGGCGGCTAAGGGGGGAGGAAACTTGCCCCCAAGCTGGGTGGGCGCCTCCCCAAACCCTAGGCGCTTTGGGCCCTTGTGGGGGCGCACCAGCCCACCTGGGGCTGGCCCTCCCACACTTGGCCCATGTAGCCCTCCGGGGCAGTGGCCCCACTTGGTTGTAACGCCCGGATTCGATGCGCCAGGTGTCCGCCAGTTATTCGTCGTTGTTGCCATGTCATTTGCTTGCGTGTTGCATTTTACCATGTCATTTGCTTGCGTGTTGCATTTTGCCATGTCATCATGTGCATCGCATTTGCATACGTGTTCGTCTCATGCATCCGAGCATTTTCCCGTTGTCCGCTTTTGCAATCCGGCGCTCCTATGTCTCCGGCCCCCTTTTGTCTCTTTTAGGTATGCGGGTGTTAAACGGTCTCGGAATGGACCGAGGTTTGTCAAGCAGCCTTGGTATAGCACCGGTAGACCGCCTGTCAAGTTTCGGATCATTTGGAGGTCGTTTGATACTCCAACGGTTAGCCGGGTAACCGCAAAAGCCTCTTTTGTTTGCAGCCCAACACCCTTCTAAGTTGCCCAAAGCCAGCAAATTCCCTCCATGTTCTCGGTCATTCGATCTCGATCGCGTGGCCGAAAACCGCACTTACCTCATTTGGAGTCTCCTAGCTCCTCTACCTATATATAGGCCCTCCTCCCAAAAATTCAGCGGATGAACCCTAGCCTTTCCTCTTCCTCCTGCCCGGGCCACGCGTCCCGCGCATGGGACACGTCATCGCGCCGCCGAGCCATTCCCACGCCGCCACGTGGCACGCCGCCTCCCGCCTCCGCCGTAGCCCGCCCGAAACCCATCGCGAGCCAGCGTGCCGCCGACTTCGACGCGCCCGCTTCGCCCCCGACCGGCCGCGCCGTGCCGCCCGTCCAGGGCGCTTCGCGTCGCCGCCCATGGGACCTCGGCCCCGCGCCTCTGCCGCTCCACTTGGCCTTGCGCCGGCCACCTCCCTCGACCTTGGCGCCCGGAACGCCCGCCCCGCCAGCCTGGGTCACCTCGCCAGCTCCGCTCCCTTCTCTCGCCGCCCGGCCATGGGAGCTTCGAGCTCGCATGGCCCAGGCTCGCCCGGCCGCCCGCCTCCTCCTACGCCCGGCGATCGGCGAGATCCGGCCGGATCCAGTCGCCCGACCATCTCCCTCCTCTCCGGCTTCTTCTCCGGCGAGCCGCTTTCATCCTCGATCCGCGTGCCTCGGTTGACCTCTTCCCCCCCTGTTTTTCTCACCAAGTCCCGATTCTGTTAATATTTTATTGCATTTGCGTCGCATCATATCTCTGCATATATTGCTCTGTTTTGCGTGTATAATATGTCAAAATGTTCGTGTCGAAGAGTAGATCATTTCATCTCATTGCATCATTTTCATTTGAGCTCATCTTGATGCCCGAAATGCTGTTAGAAGAGTGCTACGTGATGTTAGTTTCTGTTTCTTAACAGAACATGCACTTTTGTCATTTTTTCCATGATTGACGTGTGCACCCTATGAACTTGAGTCCTACATGTGTTTTGTAATATGCCATGCCATCTTTACAGGGGTGTATGCCATGTATTTTTTTGATCAATTTGGTGACTAGCACAAGCATGCAAACTAGGTGTCTTGATGTTGCTGATTTCAGCCCTGTTTTGCTGATATTTTGTTGCCATGTTAACCTGATGCTACAGAGAGATCCATGCATATTTTGAGATACTTCAGTAAGGATGTTTTGTTCTACATGTCTTGCTCTATCCATCCATGCCCTTTTTGCAATTATGGAGTGCCATAGCTTTGAGAGTCAATCGAGCTCTACTTTTGCTATAAAATGTTTCCTGGCAGGTTGTTTACATGTTATTCAATTTTGCCATGGTTGTTGTGGTTGATCTGTGTATGCTATGATGTTGTTCTTGCCATGTATATCTTCTATGACATGCCTTATTGCTATTGAGTGCCTTGCCATGCCATGTATTGCTCTGTGGTGAGTGGTTCAAGCTCACCAACATGCCTACTTATTGTTGTTCCTGCCATGTATGAATCTGTAATATAACTTGCCATCTTTACATGGGTGCCATCATATTTTCTGATCCTTTTTTGGCTCATGGTCAGTAAGAGACTTTTGTTATATGCTTTGAGTAGATTCATGACATGCCTTTGTTTGCCATGATAAGTTCCTGTAACATGTTGTTTCATAGCTCTAAACATGTTAACCTGATGTTATTTCTGCCATGTCCTGTGAATTCTGCCAAGTCCTGTGAACCTGTTATTAATTGCAATCTTGCCATGTCTTTTTGAGCATGTTCTAGTGATTTCTGGAGATAGCTCAGTGTTCATGTTTTGTAATGCTTTACCTGTACATCATTCCCATGCCTTTTGTTATTACGTTGAGATGCTGTAGCATGTTGTTTTGATGCTTGCAATATGCCTACTTGCTGTTTTGGACAGATTGTTGTCATATCTTGTATAGAGTGTATGTGTTGAACCGTTGCTCCGTTTTGAGTGTGCTCTATATGAAACTTGCTTGATTTTGCATGTAGTTTCATATTACCATGTTGAATCCTTGTTTCGAGGTGTTTGCTTGATGTTTGTATGCATTTTGCATCAATGCCATGTTCAACTTGTTTTGCTCATATCTTCTAGCCCGTAGCTCAAGAATCTAATGAACTTTATATGTAACTTGACTAGAATTTACGTGTAGATCATCGTGGTGCATCTTAACTTGCTGTTTAACAACTTGAACATAAGGTTTATTCAGATCTGGACCAATTTCGAAATTTGCATATGAGGACTTCTAGGAATTGTTATATGTTGTTCCCGGCCTCATTTAAACTTGCTTTGATGTGTTGCTCTTGTTTGCATCATCTCTTGCCATGAGTAGCTTCATATAGAGTTGTCATGCATCATGCTTGTTGTGCATCATGTCGTGTTCATGTGTGGTGTGTTTACCTATGTTGTGTGCTTTTCTTGTTAGTTCTGTTTACGTTTGCGATCGTGAGGATTCGTTCGTCTACGCTTGGTTCCGGCTTCATCCGTTCATCTTCTTCATGGACTCGTTCTTCTTGTTCCTTGCGGGATTTCAGGCAAGATGACCGCTACCCTGGATCTCACTACTATCATTGCTATGCTAGTTGCTTCGTTCTATCGCTTTGCTGCGCTACCTATTACCTGTTTATCAAGCCATCCCAAATTGCCATGTCGGCCTCTAACCTTTTGCACCTTTCCTAGCAAACCATTGTTTGGCTATGTTACCGCTTTATCAGCCCCTCTTATAGCGTTGTTAGTTGCAGGTGAAGATGAAGTTTGTTCCTTGTTGGAAAATGGAGATGTTGTTCCTTGTTGGAACATGTTTACTTGTTGGGATATCACAATATATCTTATTTAATTAATGCATCTATATACTTGGTAAAGGGTGGAAGGCTCGACCTTATGCAGTGTTTTGTTCCACTCTTGCCGCCCTAGTTTCCGTCATATATCGGTATTATGTTCCCGGATTTTGCATCCCTAGCAGCGGTCGGGTGATTTATGGGACCCCTTGACGGTTCGCTTTGAATAAGACTCCTCCGGCCAAGGCCCAACATTGGTTTTACCATTTGCCTCACCACCACCTATATTTCCCTTGGGAGTAATTAACCCAAGGGTCATCTTTATTCAGCCCCGGGGCGGTGCTTCTCTAAGTGCTGGCTCGAACTCGAAAACTACTGAGGCCACCTTGAGGCAACCCGAGGTTTGGTTTTACTCGTAGCTAGTC
The DNA here is from genome assembly GCA_021605145.1 of Aegilops bicornis. NCBI lineage: Eukaryota > Viridiplantae > Streptophyta > Magnoliopsida > Poales > Poaceae > Aegilops > Aegilops bicornis. The sequence continues at coordinate 750,137,906 of CM038670.1, read as the reverse complement.
TCATCCGGTGTTGCCACGAGAACGAGATATGTGCAGCTCCTATCGGGATTGTCGGTAGCATCGGGCGGCTTCTGCTGGTCTTGTTTTATTCTTTGTCGAAATGTCTTGTAGCAGGATTAGAGGCGGTCGGGTCTTCCGGGAGAAGGAATATCCTTCGTTGATCGCGAGAGCTTATCATGGGCTAAGTTAGGACACCCTGCAGGTTTGAACTTTTCGAAAGCCATGCCCGCGGTTATGTGGCGGATGGAATTTGTTAATGTCCGGTTGTAGAAAACCCGAAGTTGATCTTAATTAAAATACACCAACCGTAATGCGTAACCATGAGTGTCTCTTTTAGGGGTTGATCGAGAGGAGAACACGGTTTACGGGTTATGTTTGGCGTAAGTAGGAGTTCAGGATCACTTCTTGATCATTACTAGTTGACGACCGTTCCTTTGTTTCTCTTCTACGCTCTCATTTGGCGTATGTTAGCCACCATACATGCTTAGTCGGCTGCCGCAACCTCACCACTTTACCCCCTTCCTTTCCCATTAAGCTTTGCTAGTCTTGATACCCATGGTAATGGGATTCTTTGAGTCCTCGTGGCTCACAGATTACTACACCACCGATTCTTGAGTTCAGGTTTGCGATGATCATGGCGTGAGAGCGGTGTTTGCTTGTTTTGGAGTTCTCCTACGCTTCTTCTTGATCGGGGATAGGTTCCGAATCGGCAGCCCGGGCTAAAGGTGGTGGATGTCGTTTGAGCTTACTGTTTATGTTTCATCCGTAGTGGGATGTTGATCTTGTATATGATGTTGATGTATTCTTGTGGCATTTGTGCCTTATGTATGTATCCCCATCTATTATGTAATGTTGATGTAATGATATCCACCTTGCAAAAGCGTTTCAATATGCGGGTCTATCCTTGGTGGGACCTTGAGTTCCTTTTGGATAGGGTCGCATATTAGGCGTGTTCAAGTTAGTATCGAGAGCCTCGACCGACCCTAGGAGCCCCTTGATTGATCGTGTAGTTTGGCAGCGATTGAGTCTAGAATAAAACTATTTTACGAGGTCTAGTTATATCGGAGAGTAGGAATTCTTTTTACTCCTCTGCCTTCTGCCAGCTTCTGGTGAGGAATCTTGGCGTAGGTGTTTTGAGTTATTTCTCTTCCCTTCAAATTTTTCTTTAGGAGCACGTAGTTGGTTTTTCCGATCGTTGGTTCTCAGCTCTTTTATCCGTTGCATTTCTCGTCAAGCCGACCTCGAGTCTCTTCATCTTTGCCAAGTTCAATCCTCAGTTCTTCCTCCGGCGTCGTTGTTATTCCTTGTCCGAAGTTGTCCTTGTTTTTCCCACCGCCCTCCTTCTTCCTCTCTCGGAACGGAGTCCGCTATTGAGTATCCTTCTACTGCGTATGTAAGTCTTGCTTTCTCTCCTTAATGATTTCAACAGGTGTTTTCTCTTCAAGATATTAGTGATTTCCCCTTCCAAGTTGCCTTTGTTTTCCGCCCTCCACCCTTCTTCTTCCCGGAGTTTGAGTCTGTTTCGACCATCAATTTCATTCGTGTGGAGCCTCTTCGGTCTTCCCTCAATTATTTCAATCCGGTGAATTCTCGTCTTGTTCGTCATTCTTCATCCCTTTCTTTTTTCCGGTGCACACAATTCAAGTTTTCTTCGTTGTCGATCATATTCTTTACCTCAGCTCAAATATTTCCCTTTTGCTTGTTAGCCTCTCGCTTGATTTATCCTTCCGGAGTGCTCAAGTCATATCGGAGATTAAATACGTGTTCCAATTAATTCGAGGTTGTCACCTCGGTCAAATATTTCAGTTCTTTAGGTGCATCATCTATCTGTTCGTCATCCTTTTCCAGCGGTGTTTTCTTTTTAGTGGGCCTAACCCACAGGTCTTTTCGAGGATCTTACACGACTCTTCTAATTATCGGAGCTATTCTCTAATTCTTTTCGGAGTTTGGCGTAAGAATGAATTTCATCGATCGACGCCTTCCCAAGATCTCTTTCAAATTCTTTTCATTATTGGCTCAACCTCTTCGCTTTTCATTCTGCGGAGTATCTCAACAATTTTGGTGGTGTTTCTTGTCGTCATTTGAAGACCGAAGAAGAGTTTTCCTCTAAATCTTGTCCGTTTCTCCGAAGATTCGCGGTGCTAGCTCGCTGTTATCCTATCGAAGTGTTTTCAATCGTGCAAATTTTTTTTCATCCATCCGGAGTAGTTCACGAGTTGTTTTCCGTCTCGATCATCCGGAGGTCATCTTTTCGAATATTTCTTCGTTCCAAGTTTTCAGCTTCGTTCATCTCAATATTCTTCCGATTGCTTCGTTCAAGTGTTCTTTATTCAGCTCATGATCTCTTCGTCCTTTGCATCTAATTCCCCTCTAGCCTTTGGTTCTTCTAATTCTTCCGGTGATTCATTCTCTTTCCTTGATCTCTTTCGAATTCTTACGGTGGTTCATTCAGATTCTTTTTCCTTGATTATCATTTTAATCCATTCGTTCTTTCGAATCCTACCGGTGGTTCATGAAGACTTTCGCAAGTTTTGCGCCATGTTTCCCCTTAATCCTTTTCAACGAGAATAAGTAGTTTGCAAAATCCATTGCTTGTCATCAATTTAATTTGATGAAGGATAAGCATACAATAAATCTTATTCTTATTTCATCCAAGTGCGTAATCCCTTCCTTCGGAGTTTGTTCTTGATGAATAAATTCTAGCTCGAAGTGTTTTCATCTTTTCTTTTCCGGAGTTTAAATTTTCCCTCGTCCATTTCGTCGGAACCTCCATCTAAATCATCGCAATGCTCATCTTATTCTTTCTTCCTTCATTCTATCTCATCATCCTTTTAGATTCGGGAGTTCTTCATGGTGGTTCTTCATGATTTAATTCATTCTTCAAGAGTTCATCAAGATTCTAATCGAAGGAGTTCAAGTATCTTTTTCTTCTCGCGTCTCGAAGTGAAATTAATTCTCCGTATTCTTGTGAAGTGGAGTTTTGCATTTCTTCGTTCTTCTCAGCTATCCAATTATTTCCGTTTGTGGCCGGTTATCATCTTATGATCTTCAGATGTTACATATAAGCCCACAACAAGCTTATTTCTTTTCATTGTTGATTTTTCTCGACAAATCCACTCAATCCTTCCTTCTAAGTTCTTTTCATTCTATTTCAATTCTTTCCGGAGGTTTTGTCTCATGTCTTCATCAAGTATCATTCCATCCTCTCAAGTTCATGCTCTATTCCTCCATGTTTTAGTCAGAGTGCTGCCTAAATCGTTTCAGTCTTATCCTTTTTTTTCCATTCTAACCATTCCGGTTAGAACGAGTTGTTTCACAGTCTATCTGATTCAGTGAGCTTTCGATTCTCGTCATTCTCGTCGTTCGTCTCTTCTTCTCGAGTGCTCTCGATTCTTTGCTTCTTATCTTGAGTTCTTGTTTCACCTCACCCTTTTTCCCTTCCGTCTCGGTCCCTAAGATCTCGGACGAGATCTCTTGTTAGTGGAGGAGTGTTGTAACGCCTTGGGATTCGATCGCCAGTGTGTCCGCCTTGATTATTCGTCGTTGTTGCCATGTCATTTGCTTGCGTGTTGCATTTTACCATGTCATTTGCTTGCGTGTTGCATTTTGCCATGTCATCATGTGCATCGCATTTGCATACGTGTTCGTCTCATGCATCCGAGCATTTTCCCCGTTGTCCGTTTTGCAATCCGGCGCTCCTATGTCTCCCGGCGCCCCCTTTTGTCCTTTTTCGTGTGCGGGTGTTAAACTTTCTCGGAATGGACCGAGGTTTGTCAAGCGGCCTTGGTATACCACCGGTGAACCGCTTTGTCAAGTTTCGGATCATTTGGAGGTCGTTTGATACTCCAGCGGTTAGCCGGTAACCGCAAAAGCCTCTTTGTTTGCAGCCCAACACCTTTCTAAGTTGCCCAAAAGCAGCAAATTCCCCTCCATGTTCTCGGTCATTCGATCTCGATCGCGTGGCCGAAAACCGCACCTCATTTGGAGTCTCCTAGCTCCCTCTACCTATATATAGGCCCTCCTCCCAAAAATTCGCGGATGAACCCTGGCCTTTCCTCTTCCTCCCGCAGCCGGACGTGTCCGCCCGCACCGGACACGTCATCGCGCCGCCGCCCCGAGCCATTCCCACGCCGCCCGTGGCACGCCGCCACCGCGCCTCCGCGCTGGCCGCTTGAGCCGTCGCTTGAGCCAGCGTACGCCGACTCGGCCCGCGCCGCTTTCGCCCGGCCGACCGCGCCCGCAGCTTCGCCGCCCGTCCGCGGGCGCTTCGCGGTCGCCGCCGCGGACCTCGGCCCCGCCGCCCTACTGCCGCTCCCAGCCGGCGACCGCGCCAAGCCACCTCCCTGACGCCCGGCGCCCGGAGCCGCCCGCTTCGGCCCGGCCCCGCCAGTTCGCACCTCGGCGCCAGCGCTCACTTCTCCTCGCCGCCCGGCCATGAGCTTCGAGCTCGCCGCGGCCCCAAGGCTTCGCCGGCCGCCGCCTCCTCTCGCCCGGCGGATCCGGCGAGATCCGGCCCGGATCCGGTCGCCCCGACCATCTCCCTCCTCTCCGGCTTCTTCTCCGGCGAGAGCCGGCCATCCTCGATCCGCGTGCCTCGGTTGACCTCTTCCCCCCCTGTTTTTCTCACCAAGTCCCGATTCTGTTAATATTTTATTGCATTTGCGTCGCATCATATCTCTGCATATATTGCTCTGTTTTGCGTGTATAATATGTCAAAATGTTCGTGTCGAAGAGTAGATCATTTCATCTCATTGCATCATTTTCATTTGAGCTCATCTTGATGCCCGAAATGCTGTTAGAAGAGTGCTACGTGATGTTAGTTTCTGTTTCTTAACAGAACATGCACTTTGTCATTTTTTCCATGATTGACGTGTGCACCCTATGAACTTGGAGTCCTACATGTGTTTTGTAATATGCCATGCCATCTTTACAGGGGTGTATGCCATGTATTTTTTGATCAATTTGGTGACTAGCACAAGCATGCAAACTAGGTGTCTTGATGTTGCTGATTTCAGCCCTGTTTTGCTGATATTTTGTTGCCATGTTAACCTGATGCTACAGAGAGATCCATGCATATTTTGAGATACTTCAGTAAGGATGTTTTGTTCTACATGTCTTGGTCTATCCATCCATGTCCTTTTTTGCAATTATGGAGTGCCATAGCTTGAGTCAATCGAGCTCTACTTTTGCTATAAAATGTTTCCTGGCAGGTTGTTTACATGTTATTCAATTTTGCCATGGTTGTTGTGGTTGATCTGTGTATGCTATGATGTTGTTCTTGCCATGTATATCTTCTATGACATGCCTTATTGCTATTGAGTGCCTTGCCATGCCATGTATTGCTCTGTGGTGAGTGGTTCAAGCTCACCAACATGCCTACTTATTATTGTTCCTGCCATGTATGAATCTGTAATATAACTTGCCATCTTTACATGGGTGCCATCATATTTTTCTGATCCTTTTGGCTCATGGTCAGTAAGAGACTTTTGTTATATGCTTTGAGTAGATTCATGACATGCCTTTGTTTGCCATGATAAGTTCCTGTAACATGTTGTTTCATAGCTCTAAACATGTTAACCTGATGTTATTTCTGCCATGTCCTGTGAATTCTGCCAAGTCTGTGAACCTGTTATTAATTGCAATCTTGCCATGTCTTTTGAGCATGTTCTAGTGATTTCTGGAGATAGCTCAGTGTTCATGTTTTGTAATGCTTTACCTGTACATCATTCCCATGCCTTTTTGTTATTACGTTGAGATGCTGTAGCATGTTGTTTTGATGCTTGCAATATGCCTACTTGCTGTTTTGGACAGATTGTTTGTCATATCTTGTATAGAGTGTATGTGTTGAACCGTTGCTCCGTTTTGAGTGTGCTCTATATGAAACTTGCTTGATTTTGCATGTAGTTTCATATTACCATGTTGAATCCTTGTTTCGAGGTGTTTGCTTGATGTTTGTATGCATTTTGCATCAATGCCATGTTCAACTTGTTTTGCTCATATCTTCTAGCCCGTAGCTCCGAATCTAATGAACTTTATATGTAACTTGACTAGAATTTCGTGTAGATCATCGTGGTGCATCTTAACTTGCTGTTTAACAACTTGAACATAAGGTTTATTCAGATCTGGACCAATTTCGAAATTTGCATATGAGGACTTCTAGGAATTGTTATATGTTGTTCCGGCCTCATTTAAACTTGCTTTGATGTGTTGCTCTTGTTTGCATCATCTCTTGCCATGAGTAGCTTCATATAGAGTTGTCATGCATCATGCTTGTTGTGCATCATGTCGTGTTCATGTGTGGTGTGTTTACCTATGTTGTGTGCTTTTCTTGTTAGTTCCTGTTTCGTTGCGATCGTGAGGATTCGTTCGTCTACGCTTGGTTCGGCTTCATCCGTTCATCTTCTTCATGGACTCGTTCTTGTTCCTTGCGGGATTTCAGGCAAGATGACCGCTACCCTGGATCTCACTACTATCATTGCTATGCTAGTTGCTTCGTTCTATCGCTTTGCTGCGCTACCTATTACCTGTTTATCAAGCCATCCCAAATTGCCATGTCAGCCTCTAACCTTTTGCACCTTTCCTAGCAAACCATTGTTTGGCTATGTTACCGCTTTGCTCAGCCCCTCTTATAGCGTTGTTAGTTGCAGGTGAAGATGAAGTTTGTTCCTTGTTGGAACATGGAGATGTTGTTCCTTGTTGGAACATGTTTTACTTGTTGGGATATCACAATATATCTTATTTAATTAATGCATCTATATACTTGGTAAAGGTTGGAAGGCTCGGCCTTATGCATGGTGTTTTGTTCCACTCTTGCCTCCCTAGATTCCGTCATATCGGTATTATGTTCCCGGATTTTGCATCCCTAACGCGGTCGGGTGATTTATGGGACCCCTTGATGATTCGCTTTGAATAAGACTCCTCGGCAAGGCCCAACATTGGTTTTACCATTTGCCTCACCACCACCTATATTTCCCTTGGGAGTAATTAACCCAAGGGTCATCTTTATTCAGCCCCGGGGCCGGTGCTTCTCTAAGTCTTGGCTCGAACCGAAACTTCTGCTGGGCCACCTTGAGGCAACCCGAGGTTTGGTTTTACTCGTAGCTAGTCTCATCCGGTGTTGCCACGAGAACGAGATATGTGCAGCTCCTATCGGGATTGTCGGGCGCATCCAGGCGGCTTTCTGGTCTTGTTTTATTGCTTTGTCGAAAATGTCTTGTGGCAGGATTCCGAGACTGATCGGGTCTTCCGGGAGAAGGAATATCCTTCGTTGATCGCGAGAGCTTATCATGGGCTAAGTTGGGACACCCCTGCAGGGGTTTGAACTTTCGAAAGCCATGCAGCGGTTATGTGGCGAGATGGGAATTTGTTAATGTCCGGTTGTAGAAAACCGAAGTTGATCTTAATTAAAATACACCAACCGTGTGCGTAACCATGAGTGTCTCTTTTCGGGGTTGATCGAGAGAGGAGAACACGGTTTTACAGGTTATGTTTGGCGTAAGTAGGAGTTCAGGATCACTTCTTGATCATTACTAGTTGACGACCGTTCCTTTGTTTCTCTTCTCGCTCTCATTTGCGTATGTTAGCCACCATACATGCTTAGTCATTGCAACCTCACCACTTTACCCCTTCCTTTCCCATTTCAGCTGTGCTAGTCTTGATACCCATGGTATTGGGATTGCTGAGTCCTCGTGGCTCACAGATTACTACACCACCAGTTGCAGGTTCAGGTTTTGCTATGATCATGACGTGAGAGTGTTGTTTGCTTGTTTTGGAGTTCTCATACGCTTCTTCTTGATCGGGGGATAGGTTCGGTCGGCAGCACAGGCTAGCGAGTGGATGTCGTTTGAGCTTACATGTTTATGTTTCATCCGTAGTCGGATGTTGATCTTGTATATGATGTTGATGTATTCTTGTGGCATTTGTGCCTTATGTATGTATCCCCATCTATTATGTAATGTTGATGTAATGATATCCACCTTGCAAAGCGTTTCAATATGCGGGTCTATCCTTGGTGGGACCTTGAGTTCCTTTTGGATAGGGTCGCATATTAGGCGTGACAAGTTGGTATCAGAGCCTCGACCGACCCTAGGAGCCCCCTTGATTGATCGTGTAGTTTGGCCGCAGTTGAGTCTAGAATAAAACTATTTTCTGAGTCTAGTTATATCGGAGAGTAGGAATTCTTTTTACTCCTCTGCCCCTTCGTCGCTCTGGTGAGGAATCTTGACGTAGGTGTTTTGAGTTATTTCTCTTCCCCTTCAAATTTTTCTTTAGGAGCACGTAGTTGGTTTTTCCGATCGTTGGTTCTCAGCTCTTTTATCCGGTGCATTTCTCGTCAAGCCGACTCGAGTCTCTTCATCTTTGCCAAGTTCAATCCTCAGTTCTTCCTCCGACGTCGTTGTTATTCCTTGTCCGAAGTTGTCCTTGTTTTTCCCACCCGCCCTCCCTTCTTCCTCTCGGAACCGAGTCCGCTATTGAGTATCCTTCTACTGCATGCGAAGTCTTTGCTTTCTCTCCTTAATGATTTCAACGGTGTTTTCTCTTCAAGATATTCGTCGATTTCCCCTTCCAAGTTGCCTTTGTTTTTCCCGCCCTCCCACCCTTCTTCTTCCCGGAGTTTGAGTCTGTTTCGACCATCAATTTCATTCGTGTGGAGCCTCTTCGGTCTTCCCTCAATTATTTCAAACCGGTGAATTCTCGTCTTGTTCGTCATTCTTCATCCCTTTCTTTTTTCCGGTGCACACAATTCAAGTTTTCTTCGTTGTCGATCATATTCTTTCCCTCAGCTCAAATATTTCCCTTTTGCTTGTTAGCCTCTCGCTTGATTTATCCTTCGAGTGCTCAAGTCATATCGGGAGATTGATACGTGTTCCAATTAATTCGAGGTTGTCACCTCGGTCAAATATTTCAGTTCTTCGGTGCATCATCTATCTGTTCGTCATCCTTTTCCAACGGTGTTTTCTTTTTAGTGGGCCCTAACCCACGTCTTTTCGAGGATCTTACCTGACTCTTCTAATTATCCGGAGCTATTCTCTAATTCTTTTCGGAGTTTGACGTAAGAATGAATTTCATCAGTCAGACGCCTTCCCAAGATCTCTTTCAAATTCTTTTCATTATTGGCTCAACCTCTTCGCTTTTCATTCTACCGGAGTATCTCAACAATTTTGGTGGTGTTTCTTGTCGTCATTTGAAGACCGAAGAAGAGTTTTTCCTCTAAATCTTGTCCGTTCTCCCGAAGATTCGCGGTGCTAGCTCGATGTTATCCTATCGAATTGTTTTCAATCGTGCAAATTTTTTTTCATCCATCCGGAGTATTTCACGAGTTGTTTTCCGTCTCGATCATCCGGAGGTCATCTTTTCGGAATATTTCTTCGTTCCAAGTTTTCAGCTTCGTTCATCTCAATATTCTTCCGGTGCTTCGTTCAAGTGTTCTTTATTCAGCTCATGATCTCTTCGTCCTTTTGCATCTAATTCCCCTCTAGCCTTTGGTTCTTCTAATTCTTCCCGGTGATTCATTCTCTTTCATCGGTCTCTTCGAATTCTTACGGTGGTTCATTGATTCTTTTTCCTTGATTATCATTTTAATCCATTCGTTCTTTGAATCCTACCGGTGGTTCATGAAGACTTTACAAGTTTTTGCGCCATGTTTCCCCTTAATCCTTTTCAGCGAGAATAAGTAGTTTGCAAAATCCATTGCTTGTCATCAATTTAATTTGATGAAGGATAAGCATACAATAAATCTTATTCTTATTTCATCCAAGTGCGTAATCCTTCCTTGAGTTTGTTCTTGATGAATAAATTCTAGCTCAAAGTGTTTTCATCTTTTCTTTTCGGAGTTTAAATTTTCCCTCGTCCATTTCATTGAACCTCCATCTAAATCATCGCAATGCTCATCTTATTCTTTCTTCCTTCATTCTATCTCATCATCCTTTTCGTTACGGAGTTCTTCATGGTGGTTCTTCATGATTTAATTCATTCTTCAAGAGTTCATCAAGATTCTAATCGAAGGAGTTCAAGTATCTTTTCTTCTCGGCGTCTCAAAGTGAAATTAATTCTCCGTATTCTTGTGAAGTGGAGTTTTGCATTTCTTCGTTCTTCTCAGCTATCCAATTATTTCCGTTTGTGGCGGTTATCATCTTATGATCTTCGGATGTTACATATAAGCCCACAACAAGCTTATTTCTTTTCATTGTTGATTTTTCTCGACAAATCCACTCAATCCTTCCTTCTAAGTTCTTTTCATTCTATTTCAATTCTTTAGGAGGTTTTGTCTCATGTCTTCATCAAGTATCATTCCATCCTCTCAAGTTCATGCTCTATTCCTCCATGTTTTAGTCAGAGTGCTGCCTAAATCGTTTCAGTCTTATCCTTTTTTTTCCATTCTAACCATTCCGGTTAGAACGAGTTGTTTCTGATCTATCTCGATTCGGTGAGCTTTCGATTCTCGTCATTCTCGTCGTTCGTCTCTTCTTCTCGAGTGCTCTCGATTCTTTGCTTCTTATCTTGAGTTCTTGTTTCACCTCACCCTTTTTCCCTTCCGTCTCGGTCCTAAGATCTCGGGACGAGATCTCTTGTTAGTGGAGGAGTGTTGTAACGCCCCGGATTCGATGCGCCAGGTGTCCGCCAGTTATTCGTCGTTGTTGCCATGTCATTTGCTTGCGTGTTGCATTTTGCCATGTCATTTGCTTGCGTGTTGCATTTTGCCATGTCATCATGTGCATCGCATTTGCATACGTGTTCGTCTCATGCATCCGAGCATTTTCCCCGTTGTCCGTTTTGCAATCCGGCGCTCCTATGTCTCCCGGCGCCCCCTTTTGTCTCTTTTCGTGTGCGGGTGTTAAACGGTCTCGGAATGGACCGAGGTTTGTCAAGCAGCCTTGGTATAGCACCGGTAGACCGCCTGTCAAGTTTCGGATCATTTGGAGGTCGTTTGATACTCCAACGGTTAGCCGGGTAACCGCAAAAGCCTCTTTTGTTTGCAGCCCAACACCCCTTTCTAAGTTGCCCAAAAGCCAGCAAATTCCCCTCCATGTTCTCGGTCATTCGATCTCGATCGCGTGGCCGAAAACCGCACCTCATTTGGAGTCTCCTAGCTCCCTCTACCTATATATAGGCCCTCCTCCCAAAAATTCGCGGATGAACCCTAGCCTTTCCTCTTCCTCCACTTGGCCGGACGCGTCACTTGCCAAGACCGTCATCGCGCCCGCCGCCATCGAGCCATTCCCACGCCGCCACGTGGCACGCCGCCACCCGCCTCCGCGCGGCCCGCCGAAACCCATCGCAGCCAGCGTGCCGCCGACTCCGGCCGCGCCCGCTTTCGCCCGACAGCCGCGCCCAGCAGCTTCGCCGCCCGTCCGCCGGGCGCTTCGCCGTCGCCGCCCGCCGGACCTCGGCCCCGCCGCCCTCTGCCGCTCCCAGCGCCGCCCGCGCAAGCCACCTCGGCGGCGCCCGGAGCCGCCGCTTCGGCCAGCCCCGCCAGTCGCACCTCGCCAGCGCTCCGCTCCCTTCTCGCCGCCCGTGGAGCTTCGAGCTTCGCCGCCCCGAGCTCGCCCGGCTCGCCCGCCTCCTCCTCGCCCGGCGGATCCGGCGAGATCCGGCCCGGATCCGTCGCCCGACCATCTCCCTCCTCTCCGGCTTCTTCTCCGTGAGCCGCCATCCTCGATCCAGCGTGCCTCGGTTGACCTCTTCCCCCCCTGTTTTTCTCACCAAGTCCCGATTCTGTTAATATTTTATTGCATTTGCGTCGCATCATATCTCTGCATATATTGCTCTGTTTTGCGTGTATAATATGTCAAAATGTTCGTGTCGAAGAGTAGATCATTTCATCTCATTGCATCATTTTCATTTGAGCTCATCTTGATGCCCGAAATGCTGTTAGAAGAGTGCTACGTGATGTTAGTTTCTGTTTCTTAACAGAACATGCACTTTTGTCATTTTTTCCATGATTGACGTGTGCACCCTATGAACTTGAGTCCTACATGTGTTTTGTAATATGCCATGCCATCTTTACAGGGGTGTATGCCATGTATTTTTTGATCAATTTGGTGACTAGCACAAGCATGCAAACTAGGTGTCTTGATGTTGCTGATTTCAGCCCTGTTTTGCTGATATTTTGTTGCCATGTTAACCTGATGCTACAGAGAGATCCATGCATATTTTGAGATACTTCAGTAAGGATGTTTTGTTCTACATGTCTTGCTCTATCCATCCATGCCCTTTTTTGCAATTATGGAGTGCCATAGCTTGAGTCAATCGAGCTCTACTTTTGCTATAAAATGTTTCCTGGCAGGTTGTTTACATGTTATTCAATTTTGCCATGGTTGTTGTGGTTGATCTGTGTATGCTATGATGTTGTTCTTGCCATGTATATCTTCTATGACATGCCTTATTGCTATTGAGTGCCTTGCCATGCCATGTATTGCTCTGTGGTGAGTGGTTCAAGCTCACCAACATGCCTACTTATTGTTGTTCCTGCCATGTATGAATCTGTAATATAACTTGCCATCTTTACATGGGTGCCATCATATTTTCTGATCCTTTTTGGCTCATGGTCAGTAAGAGACTTTTGTTATATGCTTTGAGTAGATTCATGACATGCCTTTGTTTGCCATGATAAGTTCCTGTAACATGTTGTTTCATAGCTCTAAACATGTTAACCTGATGTTATTTCTGCCATGTCCTGTGAATTCTGCCAAGTCTGTGAACCTGTTATTAATTGCAATCTTGCCATGTCTTTTTGAGCATGTTCTAGTGATTTCTGGAGATAGCTCAGTGTTCATGTTTTGTAATGCTTTACCTGTACATCATTCCCATGCCTTTTGTTATTACGTTGAGATGCTGTAGCATGTTGTTTTGATGCTTGCAATATGCCTACTTGCTGTTTTGGACAGATTGTTTGTCATATCTTGTATAGAGTGTATGTGTTGAACCGTTGCTCCGTTTTGAGTGTGCTCTATATGAAACTTGCTTGATTTTGCATGTAGTTTCATATTACCATGTTGAATCCTTGTTTGAGGTGTTTGCTTGATGTTTGTATGCATTTTGCATCAATGCCATGTTCAACTTGTTTTGCTCATATCTTCTAGCCCGTAGCTCGAATCTAATGAACTTTATATGTAACTTGACTAGAATTTCGTGTAGATCATCGTGGTGCATCTTAACTTGCTGTTTAACAACTTGAACATAAGGTTTATTCAGATCTGGACCAATTTCGAAATTTGCATATGAGGACTTACCGGAATTGTTATATGTTGTTCCCGGCCTCATTTAAACTTGCTTTGATGTGTTGCTCTTGTTTGCATCATCTCTTGCCATGAGTAGCTTCATATAGAGTTGTCATGCATCATGCTTGTTGTGCATCATGTCGTGTTCATGTGTGGTGTGTTTACCTATGTTGTGTGCTTTTCTTGTTAGTTCTGTTTCGTTGCGATCGTGAGGATTCGTTCGTCTCACGCTTGGTTCGGCTTCATCCGTTCATCTTCTTCATGGACTCGTTCTTTCTCCTTGCGGGATTTCAGGTAAGATGACCGCTACCCTGGATCTCACTACTATCATTGCTATGCTAGTTGCTTCGTTCTATCGCTTTGCTGCGCTACCTATAACCTGTTTATCAAGCCATCCCAAACTGCCATGTCAGCCTCTAACCTTTTGCACCTTTCCTAGCAAACCATTGTTTGGCTATGTTACCGCTTTGCTCAGCCCCTCTTATAGCGTTGTTAGTTGCAGGTGAAGATGAAGTTTGTTCCTTGTTGGAAAATGGAGATGTTGTTCCTTGTTGGAACATGTTTACTTGTTGGGATATCACAATATATCTTATTTAATTAATGCATCTATATACTTGGTAAAGGGTGGAAGGCTCGGCCTTATGCACAGTGTTTTGTTCCACTCTTGCCGCCCTAGTTTCCGTCATATCGGTATTATGTTCCCGGATTTTGCATCCCTAACGGTCGGGTGATTTATGGGACCCCTCGACAGTTCGCTTTGAATAAGACTCCTCCAAAGAAGGCCCAACCTTGGTTTTTACCATTTGCCTCACCACCACCTACATTTCCCTTGGGAGTAATTAACCCAAGGGTCATCTTTATTCAGCCCCCCCGGGCTAGTGCTTCTCTAAGTGCTGGCCTGAAACGAGCTGCCTGCAGGGCCACCTTGAGGCAACCCGAGGTTTGGTTTTACTCGTAGCTAGTCTCATCCGGTGTTGCCCTGAGAACGAGATATGTGCAGCTCCTATCGGGATTGTCGGTAGCATCGGTGGCTTTGCTGGTCTTGTTTTATTCTTGTCGAAATGTCTTGTAGCCGGGATTCGAGACTGATCGGGTCTTCCGGGGAGAAGGAATATCCTTCGTTGATCGCGAGAGCTTATCATGGGCTAAGTTGGGACACCCTGCAGGGTTTGAACTTTCGAAAGCCATGCCCGCGGTTATGTGGCGAGATGGGAATTTGTTAATGTCCGGTTGTAGAAAACCCGAAGTTGATCTTAATTAAAATACACCAACCGTGTGCGTAACCATGAGTGTCTCTTTTGGGGTTGATCGAGAGGAGAACATGGTTTCGGGTTATGTTTGGCGTAAGTAGGAGTTCAGGATCACTTCTTGATCATTACTAGTTGACGACCGTTCCTTTGTTTCTCTTCTCGCTCTCATTTATGCGTATGTTAGCCACCATACATGCTTAGTCGCTCTTGCAACCTCACCACTTTACCCCTTCCTTTCCCATTAAGCTTTGCTAGTCTTGATACCCATGGTAATGGGATTCTTTGAGTCCTCGTGGCTCATGATTACTACACCACCGATTGCGAGTTCAGGTTTGCGATGATCATGGCGTGAGAGCGGTGTTTGCTTGTTTTGGAGTTCTCCTTCGCTTCTTCTTGATCAGGGATAGGTTCCGGTCGGCAGCCTGGCTAGCGAGGTGGATGTCGTTTGAGCTTGTTTATGTTTCATCCGTAGTCGGATGTTGATCTTGTATATGATGTTGATGTATTCTTGTGGCATTTGTGCCTTATGTATGTATCCCCATCTATTATGTAATGTTGATGTAATGATATCCACCTTGCAAAAGCGTTTCAATATGCGGGTCTATCCTTGGAGGGACCTTCGAGTTCCTTTTGGATAGGGTCGCATATTGGGCGTGACATTGGTGGACCCCCGGGACCCTCCCGGTGGTCCCGGTACGTTACCGATAAAACCCGAAACTTTTCCGGTGACCAAAACAGGACTTCCCATATATAAATCTTTACCTCCGGATCATTCCGGAACTCCTCGTGACGTCCGGGATCTCATCCGGGACTCCGAACATCATTCGCTAACCACATATAAACTTCCTTTATAACCCTAGCATCATCGAACCTTAAGTGTGTAGACCCTACGGGTTCGGGAACCATGCAGACATGACCGAGACGTTCTCCGGTCAATAACCAACAGGGGGATCTGGATACCCATGTTGGCTCCCACATGTTCCACGATGATCTCATCGGATGAACCACGATGTCAAAGACTCAATCAATCCCGTATTCAATTCCCTTTGTCTAAGCGGTATTGTACTTGCGAGATTCGATCGTCGGTATCCCGATACCTTGTTCAATCGCGTTATCGGCAAGTCTCTTTACTCGTTCCGTAACACATCATCCGTGATCAACCCCTTGGTCACATTGTGCACATTATGATGATGTCCCATCGAGTGGGCCCAGAGATACCTCTCCGTTTACGGAGTGACAAATCGATCTCGATTCGTACAACCCAATGAGACACTTTCGGAGATACACAGAGTGCACCTTTATAGCCACCCGATTACGTTGTGACGTTTGGTACACCCAAAGCATTCCTACGGTATCCGGGAGTTACACAATCTCATGGTCTAAGGAAAAGATACTTGACATTAGAAAAGCTTTAGCATCTGAACTACGATCTTTGTGCTAGGCTTAGGATTGGGTCTTGTCCATCACATCATTCTCCTAATGATGTGATCCGTTATCAACGACATCCAATGTCCATGGTCGTGAAACCGTAACCATCTATTGATCAACGAACTAGTCTACTAGAGGCTTACTAGGGACATGGTGTTGTTTATGTACCCACACATGTATCTGAGTTTCCTATCAATACAATTATAGCATGGGTAATAAACGATTATCATGAACAAGGAAATATAATAATAACTAATTTATTATTGCCTCTAGGGCATATTTCCAACAGTCTCCCACTTGCACTAGAGTCAATAATCTAGTTCACATCGCCATGTGGTTAACACTCACAGGTCACATCGCCATGTGACCAACATCCAAGAGTTTACTAGAATCAATAGTCTAGTTCACATCACTATTTGATTAACACTCAATGAGTTCTGGGTTTGATCATGTTTATGCTTGTGAGAGAGGTTGTAGTCAACAGGTCTGCAATATTCAGATCCCTATGTATTTCGCAAATCTCTATGTCATATTGTAAATGCTGCTTCCACGTTCCATTTGAAGCTATTCGAAATGGTTGCTCCACTATACGTATCCGGTTTGCTACTCAGAGTCATTCGGATAGGTGTTAAAGCTTGCATCGTCGTAACCCTTTACGCCGAACTCTTTATCACCTCCATAATCGAAATAAATCCTTATTACTCCAAGGACAATTTTGACCGCTATCCGGTGATCCACTCCTTGATCATCTTTGTACCCTCTTGCCGGACATGTGACAAGGCACACATCAAAGTGCGGTACATAGCATAGCATACTGAGAGCCTACGTCTAAAGCATAGGGGCGACCTTCGTCCTTTCTCTCTTTCTGCCGTGGTCGAGCTTTAAGTCTTAACTTCATACCTTACAACTCAGCCAAGAACTCCTTTGATCGATCCATCTTGAACACCTTCAAGATCATGTCAAGGTATATGCTCATTTGAAAGTATCATTAAGCGGTTTTTGATCTATCCTCATAGATCTTGATGCTCAATGTTCAAGTAGCTTAATCCAGGTTTTCACTTGAAAAACACTTTTCAAATAACCCTATATGCTTTCGAAATTCTACATCATTTACGATCAACAATATGTCAACAACATATACTCATCGAGAAATTCTATAGTGCTCCCACTCACTTCTTTGGAAATACAAGTTTCTCATAAACTTTATATAAACCCAAAATCTTTGATCATCTCATCAAAGCGTACATTCCAACTCCGAGATGCTTACTCCGGTCCTTAGAAGGATCATTGGCCGGAGCCAAAGCATACCTTTTAGCATCCTTAGGATCGACAAAAACTTTCTGATTGTATCACATACAACCTTTCCTTACGAAGACTGGTAAGGAAACTCGTTTTGACATCCATCTGCCAGATTTCATAAATGCAGCTAATGCTAACATGATTCCGACGGACTTAAGCATCGCTATGGGTGAGAAAATCTCACCGTAGTCAACTCCTTGAACTTGTGAAAAACTCTTCGCCACAAGTCGAGCTTCATAGACGGTAACATTACCGTCCACGTCCGTCTTTTTCTTAAAGATCCATTTATCTCAATGGCTTGCCTATCATCGGGCAAGTCCACCAAAGTCCATGCTTTGTTATGATACATGGATCCTATCTCGGATTTCATGGCTTCTAACCATTTGTCGGAATCCGGGCCCACCATCGCTTCTCCATAGCTCGTAGGTTCATTGTTGTCTAGCAACATGACCTTCAAGACAAGATTACCGTACCACTCCGAAGCAGTACGCGTCCTTGTCATCCTACGAGCTACGGTAGTCACATGATCCGAAACTTCAAGATCACTATCATAAGCTTCTACTTCAATTAGTGTAGGCGCCATAGGAACAACTTCACGTGCCTCGCTACACACTAGTTGAAGTGATGGTTCAATAACCTCATCAAGTCTCCACCATCCTCCCACTCAATTTTTAGACGAACTTTTCCTCGAGAAAGGACCCGATTCAAGAAACAATCCCTATTGCTTCGGATCTGAATTAGGAGGTATACCCAACTGTTTTGGGTGTCATATGAAGATGCATTTTATCCGCTTTGGGTTCGAGCTTATCAACCTGAAACTTTTCACATAAGCGTCGCAGCCCCAAACCTTTAAGAAACGACAACTTAGGTTTCTCCAAACCATAGTTCAAACGGTGTCGTCTCAACGGAATTACGTGGTGCCCTATTAAAGTGAGTGTGGTTGTCTCTAATGTCCAACCCATGAACGATAGTGGTAATTCGATAAGAGACATCATGGTACACACCATATCCAATATGGTGAAACTATGATGTTCGGGACACCATCACACTATGGTGTTCCAGGCGGTATTTATTGTGAAACAATTTCCACAATGTCTTAATTGCGAGCCAAAGCTCGTAACTCAGATACTCATCTCTATGATCATATCATAGATATTTTATCCTCTTGTCACGATGATCTTCAACTTCACTCTGAAATTACTTGAACCATTCAATAATTCAGACTTGAGTTTCATCAAGGAAATACACTCGATATCTACTTAAATCATCCGTGAAGTAAGAACATAACGATATTCACTTTGCATGCCTCAAAGCACTCATTGGACTGCACACATCAAAATGTGTTACTTCAACAAGTTGCTATCTTGTTCCATCTTCTTGAAAACGAGGCTTTCGGTCATCTTGCCCATGTGGTATGATTTGCATGTCTCAAGTGATTCAAAATCAAGTGAGTCCAAACGGTCCATCTGCATGGAGTTTCTTCATGCGTATACACCAATAGACATGGTTCGCATGTCTCAAACTTTTCAAAAACGAGTGAGTCCAAAGATCCATCGACATGGAACTTCTTCATGCGTTTTATACCAATATGACTCACATGGCGATTGCCACAAGTAAGTGGTACTATCATTACTATCTTATATCTTTTGGCATGAAAATGTGTATCACTACGATCGAGATTCAATAAACCATTCCTTTAGGTGCAAGACCATTGAAGGTATTATTCAAATAAATAGAGTAACCATTATTCTCCTCAAATGAATAACCAGTATTGCGATAGACATAATCCAATCATGTCTATGCTCAACGCATAAACACCAAATGCAATTATTTAGGTTTAACACCAATCTCGTTGGTAGAGGAGGCGTGCGATGCTTGATCACATCAAGCTTGGATAAACTTCCAACACATATCGTCGACTCACCTTTAGCTAGTCTCCGTTTATTCCGTAGCTTTTATTTCGAGTTACTAACACTTAGCAACCGAACGGTATCTTAATACCCTGGTGCTACTAGGAGTCCTAGTAAAGTACACATTAACATAATGCATATCCAATATACTTCTACCGACCTTGCCTGCCTTCTCATCTACCAAGTATCTAGGGTAAATCTGCTCCAATGGTTGTTCCCCTTATTACAGAAGCACTTAGTCTCGGGTTTGGGATTCAACCTCGGGTTTCTTCATTAAAGCAGCAGCTGATTTGCTGTTTCACGAAGTATCCCTTCTTGCCCTTGCCCTTCTTGAAACTAGTGGTTTCACCAACCATCAACAATTGATGCTCCTTCTTGATTTCTACTTTTCGCGGTGTCAAACATCACGAATACCTCAAGGATCATCATATCTACCCACGATATGTTATAGTTCATCCACGAGGCTCTAGCAGCTTGGTGGTAATGACTTTGGAGAAACATCACTATCTCATCCGGAAGATTAACTCCCACTCGATTCAAGTGATTGTTGCACTCGGACAATCTGAGCACAAGCTCAACGATTGAGCTTTTCTCCACGAGTTTGCAGGCTAAGAAAATCGTCGGAGGTCTTACACCTCTTGACGTGAGCACGAGCCTGAAATCCCAATTTCAGCCCTTGAAACATCTCATATGTTCATGACGTTTGAAAAACGTTTTGGTGCCTCAACTCTAAACCGTTTAACCGAACTATCACGTAGTTATCAAACGTGTATGTCCGATGTTCGCAAACATCCACAAGCGATGTTTGGGGTTGACACCGAGCGGTGCATTAAGGACATAAGCTTTCTCTGTCCGCATAATCGCTACTTTCAACTTTCAACTATATTTTCTCTAGGAACATATCTAAGCAGTGGAACTAAAGCGCGAGCTTCTGACATAATTTGCAAAGATCTTTTGACTATGTTGGGATAATTAAGTTCATCTTATGAACTCCCACTCGAGATAGACATCCCTCTGGTCATCTAAGTGATTACATGATCCGAGTCAACTAGGCCGTGTCCGATCATCACGTGAGACGGACTAGTCATCATCGGTGAACATCTTCATGTTGATCATTATCTACTATACGACTCATGCTCGACCTTTCGGTCTCGTGTTCCGAGGCCATGTGCATACATGCTAGGCTCGTCAAGTTAACCCTAAGTGTTTCGTGTGTAAATCTGTCTTACACCCGTTGTATGTGAACGTAAGAATCCATCACACCCGATCATCACGTGGTGCTTAGAAGCTGACGAACTTTAGCAACGGTGCGCAGTTAGGGAGAACACTTCTTGAAATTGTTGTAAGGGATCATCTTATTTACTACCGTCGTTCTAAGTAAACAAGATGCATAAACATGATAAACATCACATGCAATTATATAGCAGTGACATGATATGGCCAATATCATATAGCTCCATTGATCTCCATCTTCGGGGCTCCATGATCATCATCGTCACCGGCATGACACCATGATCTCCATCATCGTGTCTTCATGAAGTTGTCTCGCCAACTATTACTTCTACTACTATGGCTACCGGTTAGCAATAAAGTAAAGTAATTACATGGCGTTGTTTAATGACACTTGAGTCATACAATAAATAAAGACAACTCCTATGGCTCCTGCCGGTTGTCATACTCATCGACATGCAAGTCGTGAATCCTATTACAAGAACATGATCAATCTCATACATCACATATCATTCATCACAGTCTTCTTGGCCATATCACATCACATAGCATACCCTGCAAAAACAAGTTAGACGTCCTCTAATTGTTGTTTGCATGTTTCTGATAGCTGCTATGGGTTTCTAGCAAGAACGTTTCTTACCTACGCATAAAACCACAACGTGATATGCCAATTGCTATTTACCCTTCATAAGGACCCTTTTCATCGAATCCGTTCCGACTAAAGTGGGAGGCGGCACCCGCTAGCCACCTTATGCACCAAGTGCATGTCAGTCAGTGGAACCTGTCTCACGTAAGTGTACATGTAAGGTCGCTCCGGGCCGCTTCATCCCACAATACCGTCGAAACAAGATTGGACTAGTAATGGTAAGCATATTGAACATCATCAATGCCCACAACTACTTTGTGTTCTACTCGTGCAAAGAATCTACGCAATAGACCTAGCTCATGATGCCACTGTTGGGGAACGTTGCAGAAAATTAAAATTTTTCCTACGGTTTCACCAAGATCCATCTATGAGTTCATCTAGCAACGAGTCATGGGAGAGTGATTGCATCTACATACCACTTGTAGATCGCGTGCGGAAGCGTTCATGAGAACGGGGTTGAAGGAGTCGTACTCGTCGTGATCCAAATCACCGGAGATCCTAGTGCCGAACGGACGGCACCTCCGCGTTCAACACACGTACAGCCCGGTGACGTCTCCCACGCCTTGATCCAGCAAGGGGAGAGGGAGAGGTTGAGGAAGACTCCGTCCAGCAGTAGCACAACGGCGTGGTGGTGATGGAGGAGCGTGGCAATCCTGCAGGGCTTCGCCAAGCACCGCGGGAGAGGAGAAGGGAGAGAGGTAGGGCTGCGCCAGGGAGAGGTGACACTCATGTCTTGGGCAGCCCCTAGACCTCAAGTATATATAGGGGGAGGGGAGGGGGCTGCGCCCCCTCTAGGGTTCCCTCCTAGGGGGCGGCGGCCAGCCCAGATCCCATCTGGTGGGGGCCAAGGGGAGAGGGAAACTTGCCCCCAAGCTGGGTGGGCGCCCTCCCCAAACCCTAAGCGCCTTGGGCCCTTGTGGGGCGCACCAGCCCACAGGGCTGGCCCCTCCCACACTTGGCCCATGCAGCCCTCCGTGGCAGTGGCCCCACTTGGTGGATCCGGGACCCTCCCGGTGGTCCCGGTACGTTACCGATAAAACCCGAAACTTTTCCGGTGACCAAAACAGGACTTCCCATATATAAATCTTTACCTCCGGACCATTCCGGAACTCCTCGTGATGTCTGGGATCTCATCCAGGACTCCGAACATCATTTGGTAACCACATATAAACTTCCTTTATAACCCTAGCGTCATCGAACCTTAAGTGTGTAGACCCTACGGGTTCGGGAACCATGCAGACATGACCGAGACGTTCTCCGGTCAATAACCAACAGCGGGATCTAGATACCCATGTTGGCTCCCACATGTTCCACGATGATCTCATCGGATGAACCACGATGTCAAGGACTCAATCAATCCCGTGATACAATTCCCTTTGTCTAGCGGTATTGTACTTGCCCGAGATTCGATCGTCGGTATCCCGATACCTTGTTCAATCTCGTTACCGGCAAGTCTCTTTACTCGTTCCGTAACACATCATCCCGTGATCAACCCCTTGGTCACATTGTGCACATTATGATGATGTCCCATCGAGTGGGCCCAGAGATACCTCTCCGTTTACGGAGTGACAAATCCCAGTCTCGATTCGTGCCAACCCAATGCAGACACTTTCGGAGATACATGTAGTGCACCTTTATAGCCACCCGATTACGTTGTGGACGTTTGGTACACCCAAAGCATTCCTACGGTATCCGGGAGTTACACAATCTCATGGTCTAAGGAAAAGATACTTGACATTAGAAAAGCTTTAGCATACGAACTACGATCTTTGTGCTAGGCTTAGGATTGGGTCTTGTCCATCACATCATTCTCCTAATGATGTGATCCCGTTATCAACGACATCCAATGTCTATGGTCGAAACCGTAACCATCTATTGATCAACGAGCTAGTCTACTAGAGGCTTACTAGGGACATGGTGTTGTTTATGTACCCACACATGTATCTGAGTTTCCTATCAATACAATTATAGCATGGGTAATAAACGATTATCATGAACAAGGAAATATAATAATAACTAATTTATTATTGCCTCTAGGGCATATTTCCAACATTTACTAGTACTCCTAGTAGCACCAGGGTATTAAGATACCGTTCGGTTGCTAAGTGTTAGTAACTCGAAATAAAAGAGCTACGGAATAAACGGAGACTAGCTAAAGGTGAGCTGTCGATATGTGTTGGAAGTGTTTCCAAGGTTGATGTGATCAAGCATCGCACGCTCCCTCTACCATCGAAATTGGTGCTAAACCTGAATATTGTTATTTGGTGTTTGCATAGACATGATTGGATTATGTCTATTGCAATGCGGTTATTCATTTAAGGAGAATAATGGTTACTCTAATTATTTGAATAATACCTTCAATGGTCTTACACCTAATAGAATGGTTTATTGAATCTCGATCGTAGTGATACACATTTTCATGCCAAAAGATATAAGATAGTAATGATAGTACCACTTACTTGTGGCACTGCCATGTTAGTCATATTGGTGTAAAACGCGTGAAGAAGCTTCATGTTGATGGATCTTTGGACTCACTCGTTTTTGAAAAGTTTGAGACATGCGAACCATTTCTATTGGTGTATACGCATGAAGAAACTCCATGCAGATGGATCGTTTGGACTCACTTGATTTTGAATCACTTGAGATATGCAAAACATTCCACATGGGCAAGATGACTGAAAAGCCTCGTTTTCAGTAAGATGGAACAAGATAGCAATTTGTTGGAAGTAACACATTTTGATGTGTGCAATCCAATGAGTCTTTGAGGCATCTGATGAATATCGTTATGTTCTTACTTCACAGATGATTCGAGTAGATGTTGAGTATATTTACTTGATGAAACACAAATCTGAATTATTGAATGGTTCAAGTAATTTCAGAGTGAAGTTAAAGATCATCGTGACAAGAGGATAAAATGTCTATGATATGATCATAGAGATGAGCATCTGAGTTACGAGCTTTGGCACGCAATTAAGACATTGTGGAAATTGTTTCACAATAAATACCGCCTGGAACACCATAGTGTGATGGTGTGTCCGAACATCATAGTTGCACCCTATTGAATATGGTGCGTACCATGATGTCTCTTATCAAATTACCACTATCGTTCATGAGTTAGGCATTAGAGACAACCGCACTCACTTCAATAGGGCACCACGTAATTCCGTTCAGACGACACCGTTTGAACTATGGTTTGGACAAACCTAAGTTGTCATTTCTTAAAAGTTTGGGGCTGCGACGCTTATGTGAAAAAGTTTCAGGATGATAAGCTCGAACCCAAAGCGGATAAAATGCATCTTCATAGGACACCCAAAAACAGTTGGGTATAACTCCTATCTCAGATCCGGAAGCAAAAGTAATTGTTTCTAGAAACGGTCCTTTCTCGAGGAAAAGTTTCTCTCGGAAGAATTGAGTGGGAGGATGGTGGAGACTTGATGAGGTTATTGAACCATCACTTCAACTAGTGTGTAGCAGGGCACAGGAAGTTGTTCCTGTGGCACCTACATCAATTGAAGTAGAAGCTTATGATAGTGATCATGATGCTTCGGATCAAGTCACTACCGGACCTCGTAGGTCGACAAGGACACGTACTACTTCAGAGTGGTACGCAATCCTGTCTTAGAGGTCATGTTGCTAGACAACAATGAACCTACGAGCTATGGAGAAGCAATGGTGGGCCCGGATTCCGACGAATGGCTCGAGGCCATAAAATCCGAGAAAGGATCCATGACTTTGGAAGAAATACTTGATGGTCGTAAGGCCGTTGGGTATAGATGGATTTTAAAGAAAGACAGACAATGATGGTAAGTATCACCATTAAGAAAGCTCGACTTGTCGATAAGATGTTTTCCGACAAGTTCAAGGAGTTGACTACGATGAGACTTTCTCACTCGTAGTGATGCTAAGAGTCTGTTGGGATTATATTAGCGATTCTTGCATGATTTATGAAATCTTGCGTATAGGATGTCAAAACATTGTTTCCTCGATGATATCCTTGAGGAAAGGTTGTATGTGATACAACGGAAGGTTTTGTCAATCACGAAAAACGCTAACAAATATGCAAAGCTCCGACAATCCTTCTAAGGACTGGAGTAAGCATCTCGGAGTTGGAATGTACTCTTTGATGAGATGATCAAAGATTTTGCGTTTATACAAAGTTTATGAGAAACTTGTATTTCCAAAGAAGTGAGTGGGAGCACTATAGAATTTCTGATGAGTATATGTTGTTGACATATTGTTGATCGGAAATGACGTAGAATTTCTGGAAAGCGTATAGGGTTATTTGAAAAGTGTTTTCAATAGAAAACCTGAATTGTTGCTTGAACATTGAGCGTCAAGATCTATGAGGATAGATCAAAACGCTTAAATGGTACTTTCAAATGAGCACATACCTTGACATGATCTTGAAGGTGTTCAAGATGGATCGATCAAAGAAGGAGTTCTTGCACGATTGTAAGGTATGAAGTTAAGAGTTAAAGCTCGACCACGGCAGAAGAGAGAGAAAGGACGAAGGTCGTCCCTATGCTTGACGTAGGCTCTATAGTATGCTATCTTTGTGTACCGTGCGGAAGTGTGCCTTGCCATGAGTCGATCAAGGGTACAAGAATGATCGAGAATGGATCATTGGACAATGATCAAAATTGTCCTTGGAGTAAATAAGGACATGTTTCTCGATTATGGAGGTGATAAAGAGTTGGCGTAAAGGGTTACGTCGATGCAAGCTTTAACACCTATCCGAATGACTCTGAATAGCAAACCGGATACGTATAGTGGAGCAACCATTTGGAATAGTTTCAAATGGAGCGTGGAAGCAACATTTACAATATGACATAGAGATTTATGAAATACATACGGATCTGAATGTTGCGGAACCCGTTGACTAAAACCTCTCTCACAAGCAAAACATGATCAAACCCCAGAACTCATTGAGTCTTAATCACATGGTGATGTGAACAAGTTCAGTGACACTAGTAAACTCTTTGGATGTTAGTCACATGGCGATGTGACCTATCAGTGTTAATCACATGGCGATGTGAACTAGATTATTGACTCTAGTGCAAGTGGGAGACTGTTGGAAATATGCCCTAGAGGCAATAATAAATTAGTTATATTATTATATTTCTTTGTTCATGATAATCGTTTGTTATCCATGCTATAATTGTATTGAAAGGAAACTCAGATACATGTGTGGATACATAGACAACACCATGTCCCTAGTAAGCCTCTAGATGACTAGCTCGTTGATCAATAGAATGTTACAGTTTCATGAACATGGACATTGGATGTCATTGATAACGGGATCACATCATTGGGAGAATGATGTGATGGACAAGACCCAATCCTAAGCCTAGCACAAAGATGCGTAGTTCGTATGCTAAAGCTTTTCTAATGTCAAGTATCATTTCCTTAGACCATGAGATTGTGCAACTCCGGATACCATAGGAATGCTTTGGGTGTACCAAAGCGTCCTGGCGTAATCGGGTGGCTATAAAGGTGCATTACGGTATCTCTGAAAGTGTACATTGGGTTGGCACGAATCGAGGCGGGATTTGTCACTCCGTGTGACGGAGAGGTATCTCTGGGCCCACTCGGTAGGACATCATCATAATGTGCACAATGTGATCAAGGAGTTGATCACGGGATGATGTGTTACAAAGCGAGTAAAGAGACTTGCCGTAACGAGATTGAACAAGGTATCGGATCGACGATCGAATCTCGGGCAAGTACAATACCGCTAGACAAAGGGAATTGTATCACGGGATTGATTGAGTCCTTGACATCGTGGTTCATCCGATGAGATCATCGTGGAACATGTGGGAGCCAACATGGGTATCCAGATCCCGCTGTTGGTTATTGACCGAGAACGTCTCGGTCATGTATGCATGGTTCCCGAACCCGTAGGGTCTACACACTTAAGGTTCGATGGCGCTAGGGTTATAAAGGAAGTTTGTATGTGGTTACGAATGTTGCTCGGAGTCCGGATGAGATCCGGACGTCACGAGGAGTTCCGGAATGGTCCAGAGGTAAAGAATTATATATGGGAAGTCCTGTTTTGGTCACGGAAAAGTTTGGGTTTTATCGGTAATGTCTTGGGACCACCGGAGGGTCGGGGTCCACCAAGTGGGGCCACCATCCTCGGAGGGCTGCATGGGCCAAGTGTGGGAGGGGACCAGCCCTGTGTGGGCTGGTGCGCCCCAAGAGGCCCATGTGCCAAGAGATAAGGGAAAGGAGAGTCCTAAAGGGGAAGGCACCTCCTAGGTGCCTTAGGGAGGATGGACTCCTCCTGGCCGCACCCTTCCTTGGAGGAAGGGCCAAGGCTGCGCCTCCCCTTCTCCCTTGCCCCTATATATAGTGGAGGGAGGGAGGGCAGCCGCACTGAGTCCCCTGGCACCTCCCTCCCTCCCGTGACACCTCCTCCTCTCCCTTGAGGTGCTTGGCGAAGCCTGCGGGATTGCCACGCTCCTCCACCACCACCACGCCCGTTGTGCTGCTTTCTTTGGATGGAGTCTTCCTCAACCTCTCCTCTCTCCTTGCTGGATCAAGGCATGGGAGACGCCACCGGGCTGTACGTGTGTTGAACGCGGAGGTGCCGTCCGTTCGGCACTAGGATCATCGGTGATTTGAATCACGGCAGTACGACTCCATCAACCCCGTTCACTTGAACGCTTCCGCTTAGCGATCTACAAGGGTATGTAGATGCACTCTCCTTCCCTCGTTGCTGGTTTCTCCATAGATAGATCTTGGTGGCACGTAGGAAAGTTTTGAATTTCTGCTACGTTCCCCAACGATCAATTTCCCCAACTTTAGTTGAATCGAGTGTAGCTACGCCCGGTCATTGTTGAAGGTTAAAACAGCACTAACTTGATGAAATATCGTTGTGGTTTTGATGCGTAGGTAAGAACGGTTCTTGCTCAGCCCGTAGCAGCCACGTAAAACTTGCAACAACAAAGTAGAGGACGTCTAACTTGTTTTTGCAGGGCATGTTGTGATGTGATATGGTCAAGACATGATGCTAAATTTTATTGTATGAGATGATCATGTTTTGTAACAAAGTTATCGACAATGGCGAGAGCCATATGGTTCTCACTTTATTGTATGAAATGCAATCGCTATGTAATTGCTTTACTTTATCACTAAGCGGTAGCGATAGTCGAGAAGCAATAGTTGGCGAGGCGACAACGATGCTACGATGGAGATCAAGGTGTCGCGGGTGGCGATGGTGATCATGGCGGTCTTTGTGGAGATGGAGATCAAAGGCACAAGATGATGATGGCCATATCATATCACTTATAATGATTGCATGTGATGTTTATTTTTTATGCATCTTATTTTGCTTAGATCGACGGTAGCATTATAAGATGATGTCTCACTAAATTTCAAGGTATAAGTGTTCTCCCTGAGTATGCACCGTTGCGAAAGTTCTTCGTGCCGAGACACCACGTGATGATCGAGTGTGATAAGCTCTACATTCAAATACAACAGGTGTAAGACAGTTTTGCACACGCAGAATACTCAGGTTAAACTTGACGAGCCTAGCATATGCAGATATGGCCTCGGAACACTGAGACCGAAAGATCGAGCGTGAAGCATATAGTAGATATGATCAACATAGTGATGTTCACCATTGAAAACTACTCCATCTTACATGATGGTCGAACATGGTTTAGTTGATTTGGATCACGTGATCACTTAGATGATTAGAGGGATGTCTATCTAAGTGGGAGTTCTTAAGTAATATGATTAATTGAGCTTTAATTTATCATGAACTTAGTCCTGGTAGTATTTTGCAAATAATGTTGCAGATCAATAGCTCGCATTGTTGCTTCCCTATGTTTTTATATGTTCCTAGAGAAAACTAAGTTGAAAGATGATAGTAGCAATGATGCGGACTGAGTCTGTGATCTGAGGTTTATCCTCATTGCGCGTAAGAATTATGTCCTTGATGCACCGCTAGGTGACAAAACTATTGCGGGAAGCAGTATGAGATGTTATGAATGTTTGGCTAGCTTAATATGATGACTACTTGATAGTTTAGTGCACCATGCTTAACGGCTTAGAATCGGGACTTCAAAGACGTTTTGAGCGTCATGGACCATATGAGATGTTCCAGGAGTTGAAGTTAATATTTCAAGCAAATACCCGAGTTCAGAGATATTAAGTCTCCAACGAGTTCTATAGCTAAAAGATGGAGGAGAATAGCTCAAGCAGTGAGCATGTGCTCAGCTTGTCTGGGTACTACAATCGCTTGAATCAAGTGGGAGTTAATCTTCTAGATAAGATAGTGATTGACAGAATTCTCTAGTCACCATCACCAAAGTTACTGGAACTTCGTGATGAACTATAGTATGCAAGGGATGATGAAAACGATTCCCGAGCTCTTCGTGATGCTGAAATCGACGAAGGTAGAAATCAAGAAAGAGCATCAAGTTTTGATGATTGACAAGACCACTAGTTTCAAGAAAAGGGCAAAGGAAAAGAAAAGGAACTTCATGTAGAATGGCAAGCAAGTTGTCACTCCCATGAAGAAGCCCAAAACTGGACCAAAGCCTGAAACTGAGTGCTTCTACTGCAAAGGAAATGGTCACTGGAAGTGGAAATGCCCTGAAAATTTGGTGGATAAGAAGAATGGCAAAGTGAACAAGGGTATATTTGATATACAGGTTATTGATGTGTACCTTACTAGTGTTTATTTTGATACTTGTTCGGTTGCTAAGATTAGTAACTCGAAACAGGAGTTACAGAATAAACAAAGACTAGTTGAGGGTGAAGTGACGATGTGTGTTGGAAGTGGTTCCAAGATAGATATGATCATCATCTCACACTCCCTATACTTTCGAGATTAGTGTTAAACCTAAATAAATGTTATTTGGCGCTTGCGTTGAGCATGAATATGATTTGATCATGTTTATTGCAATACGGTTATTCATTTAAAGTCAGAGAATAATTGTTGTTCTGTTTACATGAATAAAACCTTTGATGGTCATACACCCAATGGAAATAGTTTGTTGGATCTCGATCTTAGTGATACACATATTCATATTGTTGATGCCAAAAGATGCAAAATTGATAATGATAGTGCAACTTATTTGTGGCACTGCCGTTTGGGTCATATCGGTGTAAAGCGCATGAAGAAACTCCATAAAGATGGATTTTTGGAATCACTTGGTTATGAATCATTTGATGCTTGCAAACCGTACCTTTTGGGCAAGATGACTAAAACTCCGCTCTCCACAACAATGGAACGAGCTACTGACTTATTGGAAATAATACATACTGATGTATGCGATCCAATGAGTGTTGATGCTCGTGGCGAGTATCGTTATTTTCTGACCTTCACAGATGATTTGAGCAGATATGGGTATATCTACTTAATGAAACACAAGTCTAAAACATTTGAGAAGTTCAAAGAAATTCAGACTGAAGTGAAGAATCATCATAACAAGAAAATGAAGTTTCTACGATCTGATCGTGGAGAAGAATATTTGAGTTACGAGTTTGGCCTTCATATAAAACAATGTGGAATAGTTTCACAGCTCACGCCACATGGAACACCACAGCGTTATGGTTTGTCCAAACGTCATAACCGCACTTTATTGGATATGGTGCGATCTATGATGTCTCTTATCGGTTTACCACTATCGTTTTGGGGTTATGCATTAGAGACAGTTGCATTCACTTTAAAAGGGCACCATCAAAATCTGTTAAGACGACGCCTTATGAACTATGGTTTGATAAGAAACCAAAGTTGTCGTTTTTAAAAAGTTTGGAGCTGCGATGCTTATGTGAAAAAGTTTCAACCTGATAAGCTCGAACCCAAATCGGAGAAGTGCATCTTCATAGGATACCCAAAATGAAACTATTGGGTACACCTTCTATCACAGATCCGAAGGCAAAATATTCGTTGCTAATAATGGATCCTTTCTAGAGAAGGAGTTTCTCTCGAAAGAAGTGAGTGGGAGGAAAGTAGAACTTGATGAGGTAATTGTACCTTCTCCCAAATTGGAAAGTAGTTCATCACGTAAATCAGTTCCGATGATTCCTACACTAATTAGTGAGGAAGCTAATGATGATGATCATGAAACTTCATATCAAGTTACTACCGAATCCTCGTGACGTCCAACCGAGTAAGATCCGCACTAGAGTGGTACGGTAATCCTATTCTGGAGGTCATGTTACTTGACCATGACAAACCTACGAACTATGAGGAAGCGATGATGAGCCCAGATTCCGCGAAATGGCTTGAGGCCATGAAATCTTAGATAGGATCCATGTATGAGAACAAAGTATGGAATTTTGTTCACTTGCCCGATGATCGGCAAGCCATCGAGATTAAATGGATCTTCAAGAACAAGACTGACGCTGACGGTAATGTTACTGTCTACAAAGCTCGACTTGTTGCGAAAGGTTTTCAACAAGTTCAAGGAGTTGACTACGATGAGACTTTCTCACCCGTAGCGATGCTTAAGTTC
Organism: Aegilops bicornis; assembly: GCA_021605145.1. Classification (NCBI taxonomy): domain Eukaryota; kingdom Viridiplantae; phylum Streptophyta; class Magnoliopsida; order Poales; family Poaceae; genus Aegilops; species Aegilops bicornis. Next base: position 750,106,454 of record CM038670.1, on the reverse strand, counting down.
GTCCAAATCATGTTAGCAATTGCTGCATTTTATGATTATGAAATTTGGCAAATGGATGTAAAGACTGCATTCCTGAATGGATTTCTGGAAGAAGAGTTGTATATGATGCAACCTGAAGGTTTTATCGATCCAAAGGATGCTAACAAAGTGTGCAAGCTCCAGTAATCCATCTTTGGACTGGTGCAAGCATCTCGGAATTGGAATAAACGTTTTGATAGTGTGATCAAAGCATATAGTTCTATACAGACTTGCGGTGAAGCCTGTATTTACAAGAAAGTGAGTGGGAGCTCTATAGCATTTCTGATAAGTATATGTGAATGACATATTGTTGATCAGAAATAATGTAGAATTTTCTGGAAAGCATAAAGGAGTGTTTGAAAGGAGTTTTTCAAAGAAAGACCTCGGTAAAGTTGCTTACACATTGAGCATCAAGATCTATAGACATAGATCAAGACACTTGATAAGATTTTTCAACGAGTACATACCTTGATAAGATTTTGAAATAGTTCAAAATGGAACAGTCAAAAAGGAGTTATTGCCTGTGTTGCAAGGTGTGAAGTTGAGTAAGACTCGAAACCCGACCATGGCATAAAATAGAAAGAGAATAAAAAGTCATTCCATATGCCTCAGTCATAGGTTCTATAAAGTATGATGTGATGTGTACCAATCCTATTGTGTACCTTGCCATAAGTATGGCAAGGGGGTACAATAGCGATCTAAGAGTAGATCAATGGACAGCGGTCAAAATTATGCTTAGTGAGGACTAAAGAAATGTTTCTCGGTGATGGGGGTGATAAAAGAGTTCGTCATTAAGAGTTACGTCGATGCAAGCTTTTACACCAATCCAGATGACTCTAAGTCTCAATCTGGATACATATTGAAAGTGGGAGCAATTAGCTAGAGTAGCACCGTGTAGAGCATTGAAGACATAGAATATTTGCAAAATACATACGACTCTGTATGTGACAGACCCATTGACTAAACTTCTCTCACGAGCAAAACATGATCATACCTTAGTACTCTTTGGGTGTTAATCACGTAGCGATGTGAAATAGATTATTGACTCTAGTAAACCCTTGGTGTTGGTCACATGACGATGTGAACTATGGGTGTTAAACACATACAGATGTGGATATTGGTGTTAAATCACATGGTGATGTGAACTAGATTATTGACTCTAGTGCAAGTGGGAGACTGAAGGAAATATGCCCTAGAGGCAAAAATAAAGTTATTATTTATTTCCTTATATCATGATAAATGTTTATTATTCATGCTAGAATTGTATTAACCAGAAAATTAGTACATGTGTGAATACATAGACAAACATAGTGTCACTAGTATGCCTCTACTTGACTAGCTCGTTAAATCAAAGATGGTTAAGTTTCCTAACCATAGACATGAGTTGTCATTTGATTAACGGGATCATATCATTAGGAGAATGATATGATTGACTTGACCCATTCCGTTAGCTTAACACTTGATCGTTTAGTATGTTGCTATTGCTTTCTTCATGACTTATACATGTTCCTACGACTATGAGATTATGCAACTCCCATTTACCGGAGGAACACTTTGTGTGCTACCAAACGTCACAACGTAACTGGATGATTATAAAGGTGCTCTACAGGTGTCTCCGAAGGTACTTGTTGAGTTGGAGTATTTCGAGATTAGGATTTGTCACTCCGATTGTCGGAGAGGTATCTCCGGGCCCTCTCGGTAATGCACATCACTATAAGCCTTGCAAGCAATGTGACTAATGAGTTAGTTGCGGGATGATGCATTACATAACGAGTAAAGAGACTTGCTGGTAACGAGATTGAACTAGGTATTGAGATACCGACGATCGAATCTCGGGCAAATAGCATACTGATGACAAAGGGAACAACGTGTGTTGTTATGCGGTTTGACCGATAAAGATCCTCGTAGAATATGTAGGAACCAATATGATCATCCAGGTTCCGCTATTGGTTATTGATCGGAGACGTGTCTCGGTCATTTCTACATAGTTCTCGAACCCGTAGGGTCCGCACGCTTAAAGTTCGGTGACGATTTATATTATGAGTTATGTGTTTTGATGTACCGAAGGTAGTTCGGAGTCTCGGATGAGATCGGGAACATGACGAGGAGTCTCGAAATGGTTGAGATGTAAAGATCGATATATTGGACGACTATATTCGGACATCAAAAAGGTTCCGAGTGATTCGGGTATTTATCGGAGTACCGGAGAGTTACGGCAATTCGCCGGGGAGTATATGGGCCTTATTGGGCTTTAGGGGAAAGACAGAGGGGAGGCTGCGCGTCCCCCAAGGCCTAGTCCGAATTGGACTAGGGGAGGGGCGGCGCCCACTCCTTCCTTCTCTTCTCTTTTCCCTTTCCTTCTCTCCTACTCCTACTACATGGAAGGGGGGAATCCTACTCCCGGTGGGAATAGGACTCCTCCAGGGCGCGCCATAGCTAGGCCGGCCCTCCCCCCTCCTCCACTCCTTTATATAGGTGGCCAGGGGGCACCCCATAGACACAACAATTGATCATTGATCTCTTAGCTGTGTGCGGTGCCCCCCTCCACCATAATCCACCTCGGTCATATCGTAGAGGTGCTTAGGCGAAGCCCTGCGTCGGTAGTATCATCATCACCGTCATCATGCCGTCGTGTTGACGGAACTCTCCCTCGAAGCTCTGCTGGATTGGAGTTCATGGGACATCATCGAGCTGAACGTGTGCTGAACTCGGAGGTGCCGTGCGTTCGGTACTTGGATCCGTCGGATCATGAAGACGTACGACTACATCAACCGCGTTGTTATAACGCTTCTACTTACGGTCTACGAGGGTACGTGGACGACACTCTCCCCTCTCGTTGCTATGCATCACCATGATCTTGCGTGTGCGTAGGAAATTTTTGAAATACTACATTCCCCAACACGCCCCATGCCACCCACGTCACCGCGGCACCCCCTCCTCCACCCCGGCGGCCCCGGCGCCCCTCTGCTCCACCACCACGGCCGCCCCGCCGCTCCGGCACCCCCTCCTCCACCCGGCGCCCCAGCGCCCCTCTGCTCCACCACCGCGGCCACCTCACGCTCCGCGCCTCTCCTCCACTGGCGCCTCTGCTCCACCACCACGACCGCCCGCCGTGGCGCCCTCCTCCACCCGGCCGCCCCGGCACCCCTCTCCTCCACCACCGCGGCCGCCCCACCCCTTCGGCGCCCCCTCCTCCTCCCGGTGAGACCTCTTGTATTTTTTTCTACTTTTGTTTCTGTATTTTAAGTTTAGTTTAGGTTTACTTTAGGTTTGGTTTAGTTTAGGTTTACTTTAGTTTAGGTTTACTTTAGGTTTGGTTTAGTTTAGGTTTACTGTATTTTATGTTACTTTAGGTTTGGTTTAGTTTAGGTTTACTTTAGTTTAGTTTAGTTCAATGTGATTTTAGGAAAATATACCCTTAGTTTCTGATTTGAGGTATGTTTGTTTGCTTGGTGTGTGGCACCTAGAGCCACCTAAAATATGGTGCAATTATGCTTGGTGCGTGGCACCTAGAGCCACCTAAAATGAGGTGCAACTTTAGGTTTAGTTTTGGTTAAGAAGAAAGAAGAAAGATGAAAAAAAAATAAGAAAAAGAAGATAATTAAAGAGGAGGACGAAGAAGTGTATTTTTCCCTATTTTTAGTTTACTATGCTCTTTTTTTCAACATTTTCAGTTTTCTTTCACGTCTAAAGAAATCCCTAGTTTTGAAGGGTGCCAATTGCCATTGCCAACTAACCTACCAAATTAATTAAGTGTTGTTGATGTTGTTGAGCACAAGTGCATTGCTTTTTTTTCTCAGTTTTCTTTCATGTCTAGAAACTTGGCTCTATGTTTATAGATATGCTTCTAGATACTAATTGGTCTCTTCTGTTGCTTATTAGAGATGGGAGGAGGCCGTCACATGAGGCTCTGCTCTGCCACACCGAGTATCTGAGTTGGATGCTTTCGAGTTCTTCAGTATCATACTTGGGACTTCCTCCAAGAGGCAGGTATATAAAAGGAGAGACCTCCCCTTCACCCATCTCATTATGATACCTCTGCTGTTTGCTACATCACTCCTTGTCCCAAACTGAAGAGGCTGCTGACACTTTTATGACGATCTTTGGGCGGCCATCGGCCAAAGAATGTGAAGTTGCGACAGGCTGCCGGCCAGGCTTCACAGGCTTTGGGACGTGGAGTTGGTGATCGTGCGGCCACATGTACCGTGTCGTGGCTGGGAGCAGTTCTCATGCCTCGACCTACGCACGGGTACTTCCTTCTCTTCAGTGCTGACGGCGCCATGCTCACCGTGAAGGTGTTCAACACGACTATGTGTCGCATGCGCTACCAGGACGATGATGATGCCAGTACGTTCTGCCTCTTCTTCCTCTACATTTTGCTTTGTCTCACATCGATTGTTAACGATCATTGTTGCATTTGGTCAGGCAATGGGAGCAGCAGCCGCGACTCTGGTTGCAGCAAAAGCAACAGCGAGGATGATCCGGAATGGAGTGGGGAAGAAGAGCAGCAGAGTGGGGATGAGGAGGTGCAGGCTAACGATGGGCAACAGATGGTGGTGGCTGAGGATGACGTAGCGATGGTGGTGGCTGACGATGGGCAAGAGATGGTGGTGGCTGAGGATGACCTAGCGATGGTGCTGCCTGAAGATGGCCTCGCGATGGTGGTGGTGCTCCGACAATGACCTCGCGATGGTGGTGGCGCCCGGCGATCCCACAGCGGGCGACATGACCATGCCAATTGTGGTAGAAGACTACATCCCATCGCCTCCACCGCCTCGCTGCTCTTGGCGCATCGGGATGAGGAAGGAGAAGGAGAAGAAGAATGAGGAGTGAACTATGTCGTATGTCGGATCTCGAGAATGATCTATATATACTTAGCTTTGTTTCCTCGAAATGACATAAGTTAGCTCTAATATGCTAAGTTATCTCTAATATGCTTAGTTTCCTAGGTTTGCTCAATAATGACATACACTTGGCTTACTTGTGTAAAAATGGCATAATTATGCTTAGTTAACTCACAAATGGCATAATTAGTTAGCTCCAAAATGACCCATTTAACCTAGGTTAGCTCCAATATGATCCATTTTACCTAGGTTAGCTCCAAAATGACCAAGTTTACCTAGGTTAGCTCCAAAATGACCAAGTTTACCTAGGTTAGCTCCAATATGATCCATTTTAGCTAGGTTAGCTCCAAAATGACCAAGTTTACCTAGGTTAGCTCCAATATGATCCATTTTAGCTAGGTTAGCTCCAAAATGACCTAGTTTACCTAGGTTAGCTCCAAAATGACCAAGTTTACCTAGGTTAGCTCCAAAATGACCAAGTTTACCTAGGTTAGCTCCAAAATGACCAAGTTTACCTAGGTTAGCTCCAATATGATCCATTTTAGCTAGGTTAGCTCCAAAATGACCAAGTTTACCTAGGTTAGCTCCAATATGATCCATTTTAGCTAGGTTAGCTCCAAAATGACCTAGTTTACCTAGGTTAGCTCCAAAATGACCAAGTTTACCTAGGTTAGCTCCAATATGATCCATTTTAGCTAGGTTAGCTCCAAAATGACCTAGTTTACCTAGGCTAGCTCCAAAATGACCAAGTTTACCAAGGTTAGCTCCAAAATGACATAGTTTACCTAGGTTAGCTCCAAAATGACCAAGATGGCATAATATGCTTAGTTCACTCAAAGATGGCATAATTAGCTAGGTTAGCCCCTGTTTTTCTTCTTCTTCTTCTTCTTCATTTTCTTCTTCTTCATGTACTTCTTCTTCTTCTAACTTTCTTGTTTCCCATTTTGTAGATCTCATTTAATTCACAGAAGCTTGCATGGATGGAGTGCTTCTTTTCCCTTCTGCTTTTATTTTGTATCGATGAACTTGCATGGATGGAACTTGTTATATGGATGGATGGATAACGGTGTTGGATGAACAATGTGAAACTTTTTTAATATGTATTGATGGAACTATGTGTTGGTTATGTATGTATATATATGATGAAACTTGTCTGTTTGTTATAATGTCTTTTGTGAAATTTGTGTGTTCAAATTGAATGAATTTAAGAAAAAACAGGAAAAACAGGGCTATCTGAGATTTTTGCCGTCCATCGTGACGGCAAAGAAATTTGTCATCGGCCGCCAGACGGCAAAGATGCCATGTGGCAGCTCCCTGCACAACCTGGGGGTTGTCCTATTTGGTTACTTTGCCGTCAGCCAGCTGACGGCAAAGCTCACTGTTAGCCCCCTAACGGCCAGATGTTGTCACATGTGCCATCCAGGACCTTTGCCGTCAGCCGGCTGACGGCAAAGACTGTTTCACCGTTGTCGTCCACCAGCTGACGGCAAAGAAGCCTTTGTCGTAGCCTATTCAGCCGGACCTGTTGTCGTCCGCTGATGGACGGCAAAGGTCTTTGTCGTCCTCCTTGTATGCCTTTGCGGTCCGCCATGGCTGACGGCAAAGAAGCTGATTCCAGTAGTGTAGCTAGGCATAGCACGTAGGATCTAAGTTTTGTCATCTTTATCCTCCAATTCTTTGATCGAACACTTAAGATTTTCAAAGGATTTTGCATATAAATTTTTAGTGGCAACACTTCTAGGCATGAGATTGAAAAACTTATTTTTGCAAAAAGGGTCTCTTATGACTTCAATAAAATTGGGATGGATAGTAATCATCTCAATATCTCCTTTATCATTGCTAGAAGTTGCACCTTTATTTTTAGTGACTTGAGTAGTCTTACTAATTTTCACGGGAGTTTTAGCGGAAGCAAAAGCCGCACCTAGATTAGAAAAAAATGCTGCTAGTTTATCAATCCTAGACGGGCTCTCTTCAATTCTTTCATGAATTATAGTTCCCTTTTCTTTTAACAACTTAAAAACGTCTCCCACTTTTGACCCAATTTTAGTAGCATAACTTTGCATTTTTCTATTCAAGTATTCAACATGTTCTACGGTAAGCATTTTCTTTTCAATAGCATCAAGTCTTTCCACAACATGCTCGAGAGTCAAAATTATTTCATTGATCATGAGTGGCATTGAACCCACTAAATTTCCCAAAGCATTAAAAGCATCAAGAGAAGGACACATCAAGAAATTCCCACCGGTAATTGTATCAAGGACGATCTATACAAGGTGGTGATGCCCACATAAAAACAACGAAGAAGAACAATGGTAGATTGCTTACGGATAGATCTATTATGAGCATTGCAAATCCTATACCAAGCATCTTTTAAGTTCTCCCCTCCCCATTGTTTAAAGTTAAGAACCTCGTTCTCGGGGGTGTACACAATAGAGGAAGAACTATCCATAACGACAAAAAGTGGTAGACAAGATTGCACACAAAAATAGATCTAACGAGAAAATGGCGAACGAAAAGAGGGCGAATAAAATGACAATTTTTTGTGAAGTGTGGGAGAGGAAAACGAGAGGCAAATGGCAAATAATGTAAATTGCGAGGAGATGAGATTTGTGATTAGGAACCTGGTTGATGTTGAAGATTCTCCCTGGCAACGGCGCCAGAAATTCCTTTTGATGTCTGCTAGAACTACGTCGGTATTTCCCCAAAGAGGAAGGGATGATGCAGTACAACGACGGTAGGTATTTCCCTCAGTGATGAGGCTAAGGTTATCGAACCAGTAGGAGAACCTCCTCACACCACGTAAACAACCCCTGCACACAAATAGCAAATACTCGCAACCCAACGTGTTAAAGGGCTTGTCAATCCCTTTCGGGTACGACGCCTCAAGATAGGCAAATAACATGAGATAAAAGTGGTAGATAGGATAAATAGATCGCGGAACAAATAAATTGTAGCAAGGTATTTTTGTATTTTTGGTTTAATAGATCTGAAAATAAATGCAAAGGAAAATAGATCACAACGGCAAATATGATGAAAAGAGACTCAGGGGCCGTAGGTTTCACTAGTGGCTTCTCTCGAGAAAAATAGCAAACGGTGGGAAAGCAATTACTGTTGGGCAATTGATAGAACTTCAAATAATCATGACGATATCCAGGGAATGATCTATATAGGCATCATGTCCAAAATTAGTAGACCGACTCCGGCCTGCATCTACTACTATTACTCCACACATCGATCGCTATCCAGCATGCATCTAGTGTATTAAGTTCATGGAGAAACGGAGTAATGCAATAAGAACGATGACTATAGACAAGATCTATTTATGTAGAAATAGGCCCCATCTTGTTATCCTTAATAGCAATGATACATACGTGTTGTTTCCCTTTCTATCACTGGGATCAAGCACCGTAAGATCAAAGCCATCACAAAGCACCTCTTCCCATTGCAAGATAAATAGATCAAGTTGGCCAAACAAAACCCAAATATTGGAGAAGAAATAAGAGGCTATAAGCAATCATTTATATAATATATCAAAGAAGACTCAGATAACTTTCATGGATAAAAACATAGATCTGATCATAAACTCAAAGTTCACCGGATCGCAACAAACACACCGCAAAAAGACTTACATCATATGGATCTCCAAGAGACCATTGTATTTATAATCAAGAGAGAGAGAGAGCAAGCCATCTAGCTACTAACTACGGACCCGTAGGTCTACAAAGAACTACTCACGCATCATCGGAGAGACACCAATGGACATGATGCACCCCTAGAGATGGTGTCTAGATTGGATCTTGTGTTTTACGGAATCTGCTGACATTTGGAATTGGTTTTAAATCGACTCTAGGGTTTCTAGAATATTGGGGTATTTATAGAGCAAAGAGGCAGTTCTGGGGGCACCCGAGGTGGGCACAACCCACCAAGGCACGCTTGGGCCTCGAGGCGCGCCTGGTGGGTCGTGCTCCCTGGAGGACCCCCGTGTGCTTTCTGGCCCATTTGGATGTCTTCGGCCCAAAAATCCTCAAAAAGTTTCATTTGTGTTTGGACTCCGTTTGGTATTGATTTCCTCTGATGTAAAAAACATGCAGAAAACAACAACTGGCACTGGGCACTATGTCAATAGGTTAGTACCAAAAAATGATATAAAATAACTATAAAAAGATTGTAAAACAACCAAGAATGATAATATAACAGCATGGAACAATAAAAAATTATAGATACGTTGGAGACGTATCACCACCATATGCTACACCTCTTGTTAGTAATTTTTCAGCATCGTACGCAACTGTAGATGTTCATAATTCGGCCCCGCACCTTCATTGTCATAGCCGAATAAGTGAAAACTTTGCAGGAACACGCGTGTCATCATCTAATACTGTAGCATATAATACATGATCTACGTAATTCGAGAATTTTGACAACACTCATGAATCGTTGCCGAAAGAATATGAACTAGATGATCAAGCTTAGTACTAAGGGTTTTTATCTGTTTCAAAACACAAAAGGCATCAACCTTTTGTTCCAAAGCATCAAATCTCCTATTTGTGAAACCACATAAATATGCCTCCAAAATTGGACTCCATACTAGACTTAGTTTCTTTTATCATCTCTGTTTGACGAAAACTTACTAGAATGGTGAGCTCAATTGTTTCTATCTTTGGTTGCCCAAATATGCTTTTCATATTTTCATAAGTGCCAAAGGCATTATTTCCAAGAAAATCATTTTCAAAACATGGAATCCAGAATATGTCTGTAAACAAGAGGTAAACCAACATAAAAACTTCTTAAGAGCAATCTATTATGACTCTGAGGCCTAGATCTCATTTGTATTTCCAGTAATCTATCCCAAGCTTATTTTAAAGATTCATCACTCGAATACTTAAATTTTAAAATTCCAGAACCTTCTCCTAAGTAAGAAGGGAACGGCAAGTGGGAGAAGAACTAGTCATAATGACAAAGCAAACAGGTAAACAAGCAAACAAAAAGGCAAACAAAAAAATATTTTTGTAAAAAAAATTAGAAGTGGGGGATATGAAAACGGGAGGCAAAGTCAAATAAAGTAAATGCAAGGAGACAAAATTTTATGTGTAGGTACTTGATAGATGTTGATGATGTCTCCTCGGCAACGGCGCCAAAAATTCTTCCTGCTACTTGTGAACTGCGTTGGGATTTTCCCGAAGAGAAGAGGATGATGCATTACATTAGATATAAGTATCTCCCTCAGTTAAGAACCTAGGTTATCAATCCAGTAGGAGAACCAAGCAACACCTCATTAGCAGCACCTGCACACAAACAACAAATCCTTGCAACCCAATGCGAACAAGGGTTTGTCAATCCCTTGACGGTTACGAGCAAGATTAAATTGTATGGGATTTGATAGATATATCGAACAAAAATATAAAATAAAATAAATAAAGTAAAAATGCAGCAAGGTATTTTTGGTTTTAATATATGATAAAAGGTAGGCCTCGGGGCCATATTTTTCACTAAAGGCTTCTCTCGAGAAAATAGCATACGGTGGGTACGCAAATCACTGTTGGGAAATTGATAGAAAAGCAAATAATTATGACGATATCCAAGGCAATAGGCATCATGTCCGAGACAAGTAGACCGAAACGATTCTGCATCTACTACCATTACTCCACAGATCGACCGCTATCCAGCATGCATCTAGAGTATTAAGTTCATAAAGAACGGAGTAACGCCTTAAGTAAGATGACATGATGTAGACAAGATAAACTCACGTATGAATAAACCCTATCTTTTACCCTTGATAGCAATGATACATATGTGCCATGTCCCCTTCTGTCACTGGGATTGAGCAAAGAGAAAACCCATTATAAAGCATCTCTTCCAATGGCAAGATAAATTAATCTAGTTGGCCAAACCAAATCAATAGATCACAGAAGAAATACGAAGCTATATTAATCATGCATAAAAGAGTTCAAAGAAAACTCAAATAATATTCATGGATAGATCTGATCATAAACTCACAATTCATCGGATCCCAACAAATACACCGCAAAAAGTGATTACATTGAATATAACTCCAAGAACATCAAGGAGAGCATTGTATTGAAGAACATCAAGAGAGAATAAGCCATCTAGCTACTAACTATGGATCTGTAGGTCTATGGTAAACTACTCACGCATCGTCGGAAGGGCAGCAAGGATGATGTATATCCCCTCCATGATCGAATCCCCTTATGGAAGAGTGCAGGAAAAGGCCCCCAGATGGGATCTCTCAAGAACATGAACTTGCGGTGGCGGAAAAAGTATTCCGTGGACTCCCTTGTTGATTTCTCAATTTTAGAGAAATTATAGAGGCGGAGTTAGGTCAAACGGAGCCACATGGGCCCCACGAGCCACCAAAGGCGCCGCCTGTGCCCAAATACAAGCGTGCCACAGTGCCTCATGGGCCACTGCTCCATCTTCTCGTCCCCTCCCAAAGCTTTCAAGGTCTCTTATGTGCAGAAAACAATCACCAAAAAGTTTTGTGGCATTTGGACTTTGTTTGGTACTAATATTCTACAAAACCATAAACAAGAAAAAAAACTGGCACTAGCACTAAGTATAGGTTAGTCCCAAAAAATTATATATTGTTGCTTGAAATTGTATAGAAAACATCCAAGATTGATACCATAATAGCATGGAACAATCAAAATTATAGATACATTGGAGACGTATCATAGGCTTGCCGGACGGTGATGGGTTGGATGAGATTTATCATGCAATCGGGTTAGTTTTGTTAGGGCTTGATCCCTAGTATCTACTATGTTCTGAGATTGATGTTGCTATGACTTTGCTATGTTGAATGCTTGTCACTAGGGCCCGAGTGCCATGATTTCAGATCTGGTCCCTTTATGTTTTGATGAGTATATTTGTGGTCTTGATCCTATCTTGCAAGTTATACGCACCTATTACGTGTTATGATCCGCATAGCTCAAAGTGACAGAAGTTGGGATTCTTTCCGATTATTACCGTAGTTTGAGGAGTTCATGTATTCACTATGTGCTAATGCTTTGTTCCGGTTCTCTATTGAAAGGAGGACTTAATATCCATTACCTTCCTTATGGACCCCGCTGCCACGGGGGAGTAGGACAAAAGATGGCATGCAAGTTCTTATCACAAGCACGTATGGCTATATATGGAATACATGCCTATATTACATTGATGAACTGGAGCTAGTTCTATGTCGCCCTAGGTTATAACTTTTACATGATGAATGTCATCCGACATAATCATCCATCACTGATCCAATGCCTACAAGCCTTTCGCATATTGATCTTTGCTAAGTTATTACTATTTGTTGTTGATGTTGCTGCTGTTACAGTCATTATAAGACTATTATTGCTACTGTTATTGTCACCATTGCTATCATTGTTACCGCTACTATCAAACTATCATACTACTGTGCTACAGATCACTCTGCTACAGATATTTAGTTCTCCATGTGTGGTTGAATTGACAACTCAACTGCTAATACTTGCAAATATTCTTTGGGTCCCCTTGTGTTGAATTAATAAATTTGGGTTGAATACCCTACCCTCGAAAGCTGTTGTGATCCCCTATACCTGTGGGTTATCACTTATCTCTAAGCATGACATCCTTGCAAATTAGATACGCTAATATGCTTTTAGTTGTTTGTATTTTGCTGACATATCATGTAATTGCTCACCAAACGCCCAAACATAATACCAGGCAATTTGAAATAACTATGAAGTTTCATGGTATCATAATAAAAAGTACATTCAAGTTACAATAGGTGTCTAATTGTGGACTATGATAACAAGTACTCCCTTTGTCTTGTGTCAAAAGAACTTCTTACATTTTGAGACAGAGGGAGTACTTAATATAGACATTTTCACCTATGTGCTGCAGAGAGAGGCCAATAGTTATCTCTGTGCACTGCTGATAGTTTTTCTTTCCAGAGAACATTGAATTGTTATTAAAGAAGTGTGGTATCTCACTACCTTCTCCCAACTATAGCTTTATCTTATATTCTCTAATAAATTTTAATGTTGGTTTCAGAATCATCTTTCCATGTTTGAGATTGCTAGCTTTTAAAGTTAAAACCTTCGGTAAAAACTTTGTATATGCATTGAACTGGGCTATCGCACCAACCATCGAGCAAGAGCAAGTGGAAATGTTGTTTTCTTGAATTGGTCTTTCCCTTGTTCCTAGGTGACGTTGTATTGTGCCTATCTTGTTACTGTTCTTCAGTTCTGCTTTCCTATCATTGATTTTCATGATTCCATTCAAAGTTTGTTTTTGTATTTAAAGAAGCGGAAAATATAAACATGATCAATGATATTGCTAGCATGCATAGTTAGTTTTTTTTAATTGGATCTTCAAGGACATTTCTGTGTCCATAGGAAGCAGACAGAGGTGATGCAAATTCGCTCGGCAATATTCTGCACCTTCTAGTTTCATTTGCATCTTCGGTGTTGATCAGGTTTGCCTTAGCATATGAAATAAAGCTTGTCAGCAATCTAGATCTTGTATGTTGACCAGCAGAGTTATGTGAATATGATGTGTGCCATTTGATCCACGTCAAGATCAGACGGGAAGAAATTATGTTCATTTTCGCCTCAGGATATGCTCATTTAGGAAGTGGACCAGTGCATGACATTCAAGCTGATCAACATGGGTATATCCTTCATTCATACTTTCTCTATTTGAGTAAACACTCTGCTAGCTAGCTTGAATTTAATTTTCATAAGGGTGTATTTGGTTGGTGGAATCTTCTGAGAATTATTGTGAATCCTTACCCTTTGTTTGTTGAAACCAGTGTAGCCTTCTACAAATCATTGGATGCAAAATCTTTTTGCGATATGGTTTTTAATGTCATTCTGAAACAAATGATAGCTCATTCAAGGCACCAAAACAATTAACCCTTGCGGTAAAAGGAAATTTCGCCCTCACTCATATGTGACTAAGAAATTTAACTTCCACTTGTAGATACTACAGTTCTTCAATTAACATGAATTTGATACTTGCTTTGTGCATTGATCCATTTTCACTAACAAGATGAACGCAGTTAAAACACAAAAGCCTTGAATAAAAATAGCATATGTTTCTTGTTTGTCATGCATAGATGCAATATTAAACCTATTAAGCTACGCATGAAGGGCGGCCAACCAGTTATGCCACATGGCGCAAGCTAGTTGGCCGCGGTGAGAAATCTTTTGGATTTTTTAGATGAAGGTGTTTATTTTTTTTTAAATGCACCTTTTCTTTTTTGATGGATGTGAGGACCTCTGATATTTTTAAATGAAGGTTATGCAAAGTGATACTCGCTTGTAGGCTGCGGTGGTAATTTTTTACTTTTTCCCATTTACTTCTTTTTTTAGGTGAAGGTGAGAATTTTTTCTAAGATGTTTTTTAGACAAAGATAAGGACTCTGTATTTTTTTGTAAATAAAAACGTGTGCACAACTTCCTCTTAAGCGGTGCCACAGGGTGGCGCCCCAACCACTATTATGCCTAAAAGAGCAATGTGTTGACGGAAAATGCCATTGGTGGCCGCGCTACATGTAGGCCGGAATCTCGGCCGTTGCACCACCACGGGGATTTGCGCTGCCAGAGTATATGCTATGTATTTGATTTATTTTTGGTCCGTATTGAGCCTGGGTGGTCCCACCCACATGAAAAGGCATCTAGGCTTCAGATGTGTACCTGACATGTACGCCCAGCATGGCTAGCTGGAGACCTCTGTACGTCCTGGTGCGGAGAGCCTTGTAGGCCTGTACGCATGCATGGCGTGGAGCATCGTTGGCCAGCGGAGCCCACAAGTTGTTCAGGTGCGGACGTGGAGCATTGGCGGCCAGCGAACAAGCAAGTTTGACTAAGCAAGTATAGTTTGCTTTATGTTAATGCGACTGTCCGTCTTGACCAACAAATGCAGCACAGTTACACTTTCTTTGTGTTTAAAAACCATTACTACTAACCTGGGAATTGATTTTTATCAGTTTTACACGCTAGAAAATCGGAATAGCTTAGGCACATGCGTGTACTAATGATTCATGTGATAGACCAAACAGTTTAGTTTTGACTAATCACGCTACAGCGGCAAGTTCATGCCTAATGGATGTTTTGCATTAGCGAGTTCACTTTTCTCTGGTGCCACAGCTTTGCGCCGCGCACTGTTGTCCACTCTTGTCACGTCTGCAAATTGCCTTCCACCTTTTTTTAATGCCGAATTCAGCTAACGAGGTCCCACCACGAGCTACCCAATCTAGGCTTGGAACACTGCCTAACAAGACGTACACTGGCAGAGCTTGCTGCATGTCCATCTACAGTACCTCGCCATGCATTGCTGGCCACCGGTCCTATGGCTGCACACATTGAGTAATGCTGCCAAGCGATACGTAAGTTTGCTTTGCTTATAAGTAATTGACAGGTGATCAAATCACTAGTTTGCCCTTGATGGCAGTTCATCCAGATGATTTCAATCTTTGCGGCTCTACAAAACAAATACTGCCACGTTAAGATGGCTGTCTGAAATGTTGATGTTTTATTTGTTAAGAAAACCCTGCTGCATATAACTGAACTTAGCAGGTTAGAGGGTAAACAATGATTTACACAGCGTCATTTTGGACGTAAAGTGTGCCAGCAGCAGGCCCATGCTTACACTGTTTAACAGCCATTGATTAACATGTTTGGAAGGTTCCACAAACAAATCTCCGTAATCTACTAGCTGGAATTGTACATCATCTAATTGAACATGTGTCTGACACATAATGCTTTGTCATTACAGCTGACATAAAAAAATCATTATACATGTATGCCAGAAAAGGTAATTTGTAGCAAGATTAGATGCGAAAAATGCATTTGGTGGCCGTGCTACAGGCAGGCCGCTATCCCTGCCGTCTGGCCACCATTGGGATTCTTGCTGTCAGTGTATAAGGCTTGTATTCGATTTATTTTTGTCTTGTATCCAGCCAGCCCTGACCCACCCACGTGCCAAAGCACCTAGGGCTCTTATACCCAACTGACATGTACGCACAACGTTGGGCTTTTTAGTACAGATGCTCAGCGCCTGATATGTACGCAAACATTAAATCGCTGTACAACTACTGGCCCTTCCGCGTGGAGACCTGTACCGCTGTACGACCGCGTGCATGCTTGCCGTGGACGATTGATGACCAGCGGAGACCACTAGTACGTCAAGTGCGGACGTGGATCATTTGCGGCCAGCGAACGCCCATGATCCATCACCATTAGCTCTCCACTAATATCCTAAAAAAACAGCTCTCCATTAAGTAAGCAAGTTTACTTGGGTCATGTTAATCCGGCTGTCTGTTTTGACCAGCAAATGCAACACTGTTTCCACCGTCGTCGTGTTTAACCCCCATTACCATTAAGCTTGGACTTATGTTTTATCTTTTTTCGCATGCTAGAAAATCGAAACAGATTAGGTTGGGGTGCGATTTAACCTTTGAACGCGATAAATCAACTTGTCGTATTAGTGATTAATCATGCCACGTCATGTATAATGGGCGGTTTGCGTTAGTGGTTCAGTTTTAGGAGAGACGCCCCGCTCGTGTTCTACAGCTATGCGCCGCGCATTGTGCTTCATTTTCTTCAGTCTTGTCACGTCTGTGAATTTACTAGGCCCTCACATCAAGTCATCAACCATCCCCGCTTATCATCTACTCCCTCTGTTCCGAATTATTTGTCTTAGATTTTTCTAGATACGGATGTGTCTGAAAATAGTCTGATACATCCGTATACAAATCTGAACAGTAATTGAACGGAAAAGTACTCTCCACCAACACACTGATCGCCAGGTCTCTCTATTCTTCGCCGCCGTAGGAGCTGCCCCGCGTGCCGCGGCGAAAAAGCAGCATCATAACTGTAAGGAAAAAGTTCTTGGGAGCTGTGCTTCCATCAGTTGTCACTTCGCACCACCGTAGCATGTGTTCGTTGAGCACGTACTGCACACGCAGAAGGGACGAGCAAACAAATAATGCTTTGTGTTAGCATCCTCATATAGTAACACGAACTAGTTAATGGCATAGATTACACATGGCATTTGCTAATTTATTCGGTTGCATCTCATAAAATTTCTAGTTTTTTTCCACTGCTTATAATGACATTTGTGAAGAAGTAACAGCGAACCCAGTCAACCAACGCCCAGGCATGCGTAGTACGTATACATGGAGCTCAGCAACAATCACGTGCTCAACCCGGGCACAATGCAAACAATACATTGCCTTGTCATTTCATCAGCACTCACCGCACGGCCCTGGTTTTAAAATGAATCTAGTTGACACGGCACGGCGTCAGCACTGAAGTGGGCCTTTAGGGTTGCTGGTAAACAAGGACACGGCATGACTACCTGTTAGCATAGCTAAGCATAACAAACGAGTTAATCAGCAGCCATTGTTTTTTACTTTTAAACTCACACGCGCCCCCACTCTGCCTGTGGGTACAAGATATGCTTTGCCGATGACATACAAATAATGTCAAGTTTCCAGTCTCCAAAACTGTCCAGTTTGGTTTCAACAATACACATCAGGAACTAGCACAAAGATCTGCATTTAAAAGTACAGACCACACAAGCACACACAGTCTCTTGCATGCATCTCTACTGCTGAACATTCAATCTACTTTTTGCTAGAAACCACATTCCCATGAGTCAAGGTTGTAGAATTCATAACCCTCATCTAACAAGTCAAAACTTGTGCCAATTGTAGGATTGACACCATGGCCATTCTGTTTTTCTACATAAGCGCGTACAGACAATTCAAGTGATGTCTTCGTATCCGGGTGTACTTCCCTCTCATCCGGTGCTTTCCCAATCCAAACCATGAAATGGTGTCTAACAAGAACACAAAAAGCAAAATAAGTTAGCCCGGTTTGTATAGTGAACAATCGGAATATGGACTAAATTATTCGATGTACAATTTACACGATTAAATGCAAAATAGTTGTCCATACACAGTCATCACAGCTAAATATATATATACCATCTGACGAGACCAACAACCTAACACAACCAGCTTGTGCTTAAGGAAACAAACAGGACTACATTGCTGAACATTTTGTCCCAAGCAAACCATCAGCCAAAATTTAATACAAAAGTGTCACCCCCAAATAATCCAGTGCCTTCTGGTACAATAGAAAATCGGTGCATCCACAAACATGGCAAACTACATTCAAATTTCCAGTACACCCACATACTGAATCCAACATCCTGAACATTTTGTCCCAAACGAACCACCAGCGAAAAATTACTAGAAAATGAGTCACCTAACAATCCAAAACCAATGCTATGTCTTCCGCTGAATTTTCCTTAAGCACAAGACCGTTACTCATTTGCACTCTCAAACGGCCCACCTAAGAATCAAAAAGCACGCACGCGCCTTCCAGTGAATTGAAGCTCATCACAAACAAAAAACAATACTACTTATTCACACCTACTTAAAACTCATGCGAATCCCATTTAGTTAGGCGAATCCAATTTGGTCATGTACTGAATAACACTTTGGCCATGTTCTAAGAATCCTAAATACTAAATCAGAGATCAAGCTCACCCCCATTTGGTCATGTCCCACAACGTACATACACTGACAAATCCAATTTAGCACCGAAAACCTATAACCATGTGCCCGAAAAAGTATGTGATCCGAGAACCCCATTAGCATTGAAACTAAAACCAATAAATATATGCTCTGACAATCCAGTTAACACTGCCATCCCACCAAATTTGCACCCTAAATTCACTGAAAACTAAAATCATGTGTGGTGAAACATTCAGCTTCAGATTACCTTGTATGCTAACTAGCCAAAAGCGAACTATCACCCATAGCTAAGATGCAACAAGTGTAAAAACAATAGGAGATCTGATGTTCCCTCACTGTTTTCAGTGAATTTACCACTGAGGTAACCCATATTTTTGCAACACACAAATCTGAAACGAGTAATCTGAACATGTTGTCCTTGTTTACCAGCACCCCTACCGGCCCACTTCAGTGAACGAGAAGTTAGACAGAAAATCGGCAAGCCACTCCAATCATATGCACTTGTATCGTAATCCACCTAGCGTAGAGAATGAAAGATTACCTAACATCAATCAAACTAATATTATGCTTAATCTTCGGCACCTCCAAAAATACGTAGCCAGAGCAGCACACATCCTAACCTGAACTATCCCTATTGATCTTCACACACACCTATCAGTTTGATGTACACGCATCATGGGAGAAGCAGTTCTAAGCTTATCAGCTGCGAATCAAGCATGAGAGGAAACAGAAAATCTTACCTCCTTGTCCATTCGCTAGTAGCTTCAGAGCACACCTCGTATCTCTGCCCATCTCCAGCTTCCTGAGCTTCGCCGGCCTTCTCCGTCTATAGAGCTGGCGCACTCATGGAATCCTGGGATTCCACTCGGAACACAGTACAATTCCATCCGGTGATGTGTGCTCCCCCCGTCCTACAATCAGATCTAGCAAGACCAGTAAAGGCATTCCCAAAACACAAAACGCCGTCGAATCAGATGGGGCAAAGATTGAGGTAGGAGACCATTGAAGCAGCATGAACATACCCGTCGAGCTCGAGGCCGTCGTTCGACATCTCGGCCCGGTGAGGAATCGCCGCTGCGCTTTATACGAAATAACAGAGCAGCCGCCGCGCCGAGCTTGTGTGGAAGAGAGGCGAATGCCGAGCCAACCTGGTCGCGTGGCTCTATCTGCTCCACGGAGGTCACCAGGCCCACTTTATATGTGCTGATTCGAAACATCAATCCTGTCCCAAACAGCTGGTCCAACAGCAGTCATCCCATGGGCGGAGGAACATCTGTGTTGGTGGGCCGAACACCAATACGCCTATGCGCGCGTAGGTGTATCAAAGGGCCGTATTTCACCCACTAGCCCTGCCACGCTGCTGCAATGAAATGACAGATCAACAATCCCAAAGCCCATATTGACG
Organism: Aegilops bicornis; assembly: GCA_021605145.1. Taxonomy (NCBI): domain Eukaryota; kingdom Viridiplantae; phylum Streptophyta; class Magnoliopsida; order Poales; family Poaceae; genus Aegilops; species Aegilops bicornis. The sequence goes on along the minus strand of CM038670.1, from coordinate 750,086,656 downwards.
GACCAGATTGCGGCCTGCCTGTAGCCCGGCCACCAAAAGCCCTCACTACAACTGCTAGAAGAGGAAAAGAGAAAGCTTCCTAACGGCCCGCAGAACTCGATTCTGCCTTCTCTATCTCCTCCATGATGCATGTCTTTAGTTTTAAACTTGGCGCAAATCATTCAGATTGTCAGACATCATGGGGTGTGTGATTTATTTATTTTACGACAGTGAATCAAGTTAGAATCTCGTATATATTGATTTGGCGTGTACTATTTAGCTTAGCAATATGTGCCACGTGGTTCCCTAGTTAGCCTCATTGAACAAAGTTGACATGTATTAATTTAGAGTCAGTCATCGTGCATAGGCATACATGAGATCCATCGACCTGGTACATTTAATTAGTGGTACTCCATTACACATGAGGTAGTTGGCGACTAACTTATCACTCTACCACTTCTATATTTGATTTCCTTCCATTCGTTATTTGATTAGCTATAATTAATGACACACATGAGGTCGGTCGTGCAAGGAGCTAGTGACTAATTAATTACTTTGCTATTTTGTTGCCTGGTTAGCTATAAATTCTGAGCTAGCTCACCCCCAGCAAATCAGATAAATCCACCTGCTATCACGGTTTTATAATGCATCTACTTTCAATGCGAGTTAATTTTACTTTCCCCTTATTGTGATTTTGTATATGCTCAGTGTTGATTCTTGTATTTGTCCCGCTTTGACTACAATATTGCCTACTTACCTATTTAGATGACTAATCATGGTTTATTTAGATGGCTAATCACAGTTCAACAACCTCAAACTGAATCTAAATTATTGACGGCTAGTTACAACTTATTTGATTTCCAGAGCTCCATAAAACTTGTGTTTGAATGTTCTTGGGAACATTAAATGTATCAATCCATTCTTCAGACCGGATGCATTATTTACATTTTCACAACCTTTTTATCTATGCTTTTGTTTGATGATAAGGAATTCAGGATGAGGCAAGATTGTTTTTGCCAGTTCAGCTTACGTTGGTTGAAAATTCAATTTAACCACTTGAGCCACTGGTTACTTGGTGCACACCTTCAATTTAAAGTAAAGTTGGTGCGCCTCTCGTTGAGATTGTCAAGATTATAAATTGGTTTTCGCTTGTGAGTGCGCACCACACGGTTCCCTAGCTGGCCTCAAACGAGCAAAGTTGCCATTATGTGTAATTTAGAGTTGATCATCGTGCACGCACGCATAGGCATACATGGGATCCATCGACATGGTACAATTAATGCATAGGCATACATGAGGTCTCCGTCGACATAGTACAATGCAGGTATAGATGATGGTATCCTGTGAGCTAGCTGTCGTATAGTATTCTTCTTGTACTTTTTTTTTTTTGAACAGAAGGATTTCATTAATATGGCATCAAGCACACTTTACAAATAGCAGCTCGAGTGGCTGAGCACTCATTGCTGATAGCTCATTACAGGTAGGACATTGTTCCAAATTAGTACCTAAACTTTGATCTGAATGTAGGCAAGTAGAGCTAAAAGGTTTATCTGAATTATTTTTTCAATGATCGTGAATCAGGTTAAAAATTGGTCTTGGCTCGAGAATGTGCACCGCGCGGTACCCTAATTAGTCTCGGACGAACAAAGTCGACATATATATTTAATTTTAAGAGTTGTTCCGCCATCATGCACGCACACATAGGCATACATGGGACGCTTCGACATAGTACAAATAATGCATAGGCATACATTGGGATCAATATAGTACTCGGTTGCACATGAGGTCGATCGATCGATCGATCGTGCTAAACGAGCTATTGATTAACTAATCTCTTTGCTATTTGATCCCCGCACGTTGCCTGACTAGCTATAAATACGTCCAGGCGAGCTCATCCCCAGCCAAGCCTCATCCCAAATCAGTCAGCTCCACCTACTACTATCTAAGCAGCAGCGAGCGAGCGATTAGATTACCTATTGTTCTTGAAGCAAGCAAAAGCAATGGCCACCGGTGCAGGTCCAACGCTCAAGAAGATGGCGGTGGCGGCCATCATCTGCATGGTGGTGGTCTTGTTCGCTGGACAGCCGGTAATGGCCGCGCCAGAGGAGGAGGCGGGACCAACAGGCCGCCGGCTCCTGCAATTTGATACGGTAGTGACCCCGGTACTGGGCCCTATCGTGTTTCCGTGTGCTCCGGTCCCGGAACCCAAGTGCGCGGCCTGCGTTGCTCGCTGTAAAGAGAAGGTGGACTGCAGCACGGCGAGTAAGTGTGCCATCACCCGAGCTTGCATATTTCGATGTTTAGGCAGGGAGGACGTCCTGCTGCCCTGCATATCCGCTTGTGGAGAAAATTTTAATTGCGAATTGGGATGCTTAATACGAGGGAAGGACGACCTATCCTGTCCTATCGATCCCAGCCCCAGCACGTGTGAGGTCTGCCAGTCTCGTTGCCGGGAAGGACGTGGTATGACTGTCGAGGACTGCAAGAACTTATGCGCGTTCGGGAGCGTGCCCTTCCAGGGGTGTTTCATTGATGCCAAGTGTGAGGCCTGCATTGATGTTTGTTGCGATGGTCGTTGTGGACCAAATTTTCCTACATGTTCGGCAAAATGCAGGAACGGGAGGGCAGCCGAGAAGCGCCAGTTCTGCCCTACTGACCTCGAGTGTGAGGCCTGCGTGGATGCTTGCCCTGCCTGCGACACCGGCCCTGATTGCATGAATGAATGCAAGAAGAAATGCGCGCGTCTTGACTGACTGCTGCATTTTTGCGTGTCTGGTTTGGTTTGATTTGATTTCACCTTCCCTGATCTGATTTGTACGGCCGGCTGTTGTACGCTCGTGCCAGCCGGCCGGGCAGTGTGGTTTTTTTCTTCTTCTTTAGGTTTCCCTTCTCTTCTTCTCTTTGTATGCTTATTAAATTTAAGGATGGCTCGCGTCTCTCATTTGTGGTTGTGGAGTGGATGTACTCTTATACGTATGTAATGTATTCTGTAAGCACCATCATCAAATCAATATATGATACTACTATCACTTTTGGTTATCGTGCATGCACAAGGATATGGAAGCCCGCCATTCAACCGCATCTAGTGTCAACTATCTTAGACATTTTCAACAAGCGCGCTATCTTAACCGCGCGTTAAAAAAACAGCTTTATTGCGCGTGCGGGACCGAAACAGGCGCGCTATCTTAACCGCGCGCTGAAAAACCCGCTTTATTGCGCACGCGGGGCCGTAACAGGCGCTCCGGCAGCCGCGCAATAATCGCACGCGTGGTAAACTTGATTCAGCGCGCGGAGGAAAATGGCATCGCGCGCTGCTTATTTCGTGCACCCGCTCCCGCGCCCTGAAGAGTGATGATTCGCGCGCGAGCAACCAACTGCCGCCCTAAACCTCTCCGGCCGCCCCACCTTCACCCCGCCCCGTGCCGCCGCCGACAAAATTCCACAGATGGAAGGCCGCGCCGACATCCCCCAACCCCTCCCTACACCCCGCGACCCCTCCGCCGCTGCCGCCGTCGTCGCCGGAAACCCTAGCGTGGGGTTGAGCTTCGGCTTCGCCATCGGCGCCCCTCCTCCTCCAACCACCGGTCTCGCGCACGGCCTTCTCATGGCGCCACGGATGACCTCGCAGGTGGCGTTGTGCCACGGCCCTCTGTCTCCAAGTGACTGAGTGTGGCAGCGGTGTCTCGAAAGAAGAAGAAAGTAGACGGCGCTTCTAGGCGGCCGAAGAAGAATGACGCAGTGCGTCCGGCCGCGCCTCCGCCGACCGAAGCGCCGGATAGCTTGCAAATTGTTGCACTGGCGGCCGATGCGCACAAGGTGTTTGATGAAATGCCCACAATGTATGATTTTGCCCCCCCCCCCTTGTTGTTGTTGTTGTGTTGTTGTTGTTGTTAGATAAATGTATACATATGAATAGCTTGATTTAGTTTTTATTTTATCATACTTTGTAGTTTCAATGATGACACATATATGTCAACTATGGGTGTTGGCTCCAACACTTCTCATTGGCCTCAAACCAATGAAGTGCATGAAGATGATCATGAGTATGAAGTGGATGAGGATGGTGAGGGTTTCGTCGATGCATCGAAAGGAAGGGCATGCAACTACACCATTGAGGAAGACTTCTTGCTATGCAATACATGGTTGACCGTGTCTATGGATGCCAACACCGGAGGGGACCAATAATCTAGAGATACATATTGGTTTTGGATGAAGGAGTTCTTTGATACACACAACAATAGTGGAATTGAGCGCACCGGTAGATCTTTTCGCTCCCGGTGGTCGATGATCAACAAAGATTGTCAAAAGTGGGAGGCGGCAATGAAGTCGGTTGACACGATGAACCCAAGTGGCACTAATGATAGAGATAGGGTAAGTGTCATTTCTTTATGTTCCATGTTCATGCTTCATTTTTTGTGTTTCAAGTAGTGACTTGTTCTTTTGTTTGTAGCTCAATATTGCACAAAACTTGTTTCCCGGAGAAGAGAAGAAGACCAATAAAGGAAAGGTCAAGAAAGGGAGAGCATTTGTGTTGCCCCATTGCTATGAAGTGTTGAAGGATGAAGAGAAATGGAAGCCCCATGATGTCCTAGAGGAGAGCAAGAAACGCAAGGGGACTATATATTGATTTGGATGATGATGAGGAAGAGGAGGCATCAAGTGATGACGGCAAAAGGAGCCCTACACGAAACTTGGTTGCCTACTCCAAGCCAAAAAGACCAAATGGAGATAAGAAAGAAGCAAGAAGAGAGGATTGATGAGTTAAAGAATGCTACGGAAGCTATTGTGAAGGCAAGAAAGGAAGCAAACGAGGTGAGATGATGGCCAGGAGCTAAGATGCTGCGGCCGAGGAGAGGAGGTTGGCGGCCGAGGAGAGGAGGTTGGCATTGGAGGAGAAGAAATTGGCCATGGAGGAGCAGGCTAGATTATTGGAATGGGAGAAGTACTTATTCTTCATGGACATATCTACCTTCGATGATAGGCAAAAGAAGTTCATCAATCTTTCCCGTCATGAAGTCTTGGTCCAAAAAAGATTGATGGCCATGGGAGGCATGGGAGCTACCATGGGAGGAACAAGCATGGGAGGCTTCGGATGCATGGGAGCACCTACGGGAGGCATGGGTGGCCTCGAAGCTACCATGGGAGGCATGGGGCATGGGTAGCTTCGGAGCTACCATGGGAGGTGTAGGACCTTGAGAAGAGGTGTCTAGAGGGGGGGTGATTAGACACTAAGTACCAAAGTTGCAGTTTTTAGCCTTTTTAAAGTTTAAGTGGAGTTTAGGCACAAGTTTAACATTCACAACACATAGCAAGCAAGCATGCAAAGAGTATATGAGCAGCGGAAAGTAAATCATGCAACTTGCAAGAATGTAAAGGGAAGGGTTTTGGAGGAATCAAAGCGCAATTGGAACCACGGATGTTTTTGGCGTGGTTCCGATAGGTGGTGCTATCGTACATCCACGTTGATGGAGACTTCAACCCACGAAGGAGTAGCAGTTGCCTGTGAGTCCACGGAGGGCTCCACCCACGAAGGGTCCACGAAGAAGCAACCTTGTCTATCCCATCATGGTGGTAAGCCCACGAAGGACTTGCCTCACTAGCGGTAGATCTTCACAGTAAGCGATCTCCTTGCCCTTACAAACTCCTTGGTTCAACTCCACAATCTTGTCGGAGGCTCCCAAGTGACACCTAGCCAATCTAGGAGACACCACTCTCCAAGAAGTAACAAATGGTGTGTTGATGATGAACTCCTTGCTCTTGTGCTTCAAATGATAGTCTCCAACACTCAACTCTCTCTCATAGGATTTGGATCTGGTGAAAAGAGGATTTGAGTGGAAAGCAACTTGGGGAAGGCTAGAGATCAAGATTCATATAGTAGGAATGGAATATCTTGGCCTCAACACATGAGTAGGTAGTTCTCTCTCAGAAATAGGATGCTGGAAGTGTAGGTTTAGTCTGATGGCTCTCTCCACGAATGAAGAGGGAGGTGGAGGGGTATATATAGCCTCCACACAAAATCTAACCGTTACACACAATTTACCAAACTTCGGTGGGACCGAATTGAGAAACTTCGGTCGGACCGATTTAGCAAATTTAGTGACCGTTAGGATTTTCGGTGGGACGAAATGCAACTTCGGTAGGACCCGATATGGTTAGGGTTAGGGCATAACGTAATCTCGGTGAGACCGATTACACAAACTCGGCGGGACGATTTTGGTAATTAGCTAACGGAGAGTTGGTCGAGGCAAACTTGGTTGAACCGATTATCAAACTTCGGTAGGACCGATTTTGGTAATAAGTTAACGAGAAAGTTTGCATTGTAATCTCGGTAGTACCGATTGCTCAAACTTCGGTGAGACCGATTTTGATAATGGACATACGGAGAGATTACAATCCCATCTCGGTGAGACCGAGATCCCTATCAGTGAGACCGGTTTTGCTTAGGGTTTGTGGCGGTGGCTAAGACATCAAAACTTCGGTGGCGCCGGATAGAAAGAAAGAATCGGTGGGGCGAGTTGGACTTTAGGTTTAGGACATATGTGGATGTGAGGAAGTGGTTGAGGGTTTTTGGAGCATATCACTAAGCACATGAAGCAAGAGGCTCATTAAGCAACACCTCATCCCTCCTTGATAGTATTGGCTTTTCCTATAGACTCAATGTGATCTTGGATCACCGAAATGTATAAAATGAAGAGTCTTGAGCTTGAAGCTTGAGCCAATCCTTTGTCCTTAGCATCTTGAAGGAGTTCCCACATCCTTTAGTCCATGCCACTCCAATGTTGAACTTATCTGAAATATACTAGATAAAAGTGTTAGTCCAACAAGAGATATGTTGACATTAATTACCAAAACCACCTAGGGAGAACTTGTGCTTTCAATCTCCCCCTTTTTGGTAATTGATGACAACATACATCAAAGCTTTAGATAAGGATATAAAGAGTAGCAAGTAAAGCTTTGGAAAGACATGTAACAAGCATAGGCTCCCCCTACATGTATGCAATCATGTGAATATGAAATATAGAAGCATGTGAGAGCATAACCATGATAGAACAGGCAATGTGTTACATGTATGTTGGTCATATGCATCAGAGCAAGAAAAAAATATTAAAGGAAATACCCTCATGCCTATGAGTCCTTCTTGCAAACAGTATGTACATCAGCAAGAATTCCTCATACACATGATAGTGATACTTACCTTGTAGTCTTGAGTAGGCTTAGGATGGAATGAACCTGTGTAAACAAGGTTAGATAACACAGATACATCTACTAGCGAGAGCAAAGTAAGAAACCACAAGAATACCAAGACTGGGATGACATGTAGAGAGTGAGTACTAGGTACCACAGTTGATTAGACATGTCCCCAAGAGTAAAGATATGCAATCAATTTCAATGATTTCTTTCCCTTAGATGTCTTGCTCCCCCTAAATCTAGCATGGGATCTTTGGGAGAAGATAGGGAACAGAAAATCAGAGCTGAACGATATAAATAAACAGAGCTAATGCAAACAAATGCAAGTAAGCACATATGAACATGCCTTTCCCCTCAAGAAGACATGTGGCATCTCTCCTCTTGAACACCAAGCATCTGGGATCCTTGAGAAATACTTTCTACTAGTATTCTCTTCCCACGGAGATCTCTCTTTCTCCCCACAGAAGGATCTCTCTCTCTCTCTACGAGATGTGATCTCTCTCCAAATGATAAGCTTTGATGTGATCTCTCTCTCCCCTTTGACATCAATTTCCAAGAAGGGCTTGATAAAGATGTAATCTCTCTCTCTCCCTACGGAATTTGGCGTGAATGGGTTTTGATCCTTGAGTCACAACATAAAGCAATGATAAAAATGTGGATGCTTGTAGAGGACAAGATTCATTGAGTGGAGGCTGGATCAAAGGAAACACAAAATAAGTGGCAAACTATTTTTCTGTTGTGAAATCGGTGGCACCGAGTGGTATGCTTGGTGGTACCGAGTTTTTCAGTTGAACCGAAATAACAGATCGGTGTAACGAGTTCATCATGAGGAAAACACTTGTCACCTCAGCTCACTAGATTAATAAGATCTCACAAAGATTTGCAAGGAATTGGATGCATAAAATGCGTAAGCAGAAGAAAGAAATCTAGATGAAGTTTTTTGAAAGGGGAAACAAATATGCATGAGACAAATGCAAAAACAGAAGAAAACACAAGGGAACTTCATCTAGAGATGGTGGTGACTAAGTCACCTATGTTAAATATATTGACTTAGGAGTCAAGTGAGATCACTTGATCATAGGTCATACTCATCGTTTAAGCTCAAAATGGGGTTACCATTTTTCGTTTAAGCATCTTGATGTATTCACATCTTGTCGAGTTGCTTTAGCTCATGACTTGGAGTAAAGCTTCTCTAAGATGGAATAACATACCTTGGTTGGTGGTGTTGTCCATGTAGTTGAACTTGTGTGAGTTGCTTTCGAGGTTGATGTAGTTCATCAAGAATTTGGAGCACCACTTGGAATTTGAGTCCATCTACCTACATGGGTTAGGTCTTGCAAGGAAGAGCACTTGTGTATCCAAAAATTACAATCATGAAGCTCAACATAGAATTTGTCAAAGGATATGTTCGAAAGGTTTCGTGCTTCCTTGTCTTCAACCACCTTTGTATAGAGACTTGGTGATGTAGAGATTGCTCAAGATGTGAGTAGGTTACAATCTCATGAAATTTGATTCAACCAAAGTACCTACATGGGTTAGATAGCATGCAAGATACAAATATATCCAAGACATAAGATTTTCATCATAAGAGAAATATCAGGGATTAGTCATAAGCTCGTGTCTTGCATGTATCCAATGGAGTTTCTACTCCAAGTTTGAAGCATCAATGATGCGAACATGCTTTTCGGTGCGAACATGCTTAAGATCAATGTCACCTTTAGCAACATGATCTCGAATGAAATGATGACGAACTTCAATATGCTTAGTTCGAGAATGTTGCACAGGATTATGACCAATTTTGATAGCACTTTCATTGTCACACAGCAATGGAACATGTTTCACATATATCCCATAATCTTTAAGAGTTTGGGTCATCCAAAGTAATTGAGCACAACATGAACCAGGCAGACAATATATTCCACTTGGTGGGTGGATAAGGATCTTGAGTTTTGTTTCTTGGAGGACCAAGACACAAGAGATCTACCAAGAAATTAACAAGTACCGAAGTGGACTTTCTATCAACCTTGTCTCGGCATAGTCCTAGTCGGAGTAGCCAACAAGATCGAAAGAGGCCCTCTTAGGATACCAAATGCCAAAATTTGGTGTATGGATTAAGTATCTCACTATCCTTTTCACAGCCTTTAAGATGACATTCTTTAGGAGCCTTGATATCTTGCACACATGCACACACTTAGCATAATATCGGGACGTGAAGCACATAGGTATAACAATGAACCAATCATAGAGCGATAAACCTTTTGATCAACGGTTCACCATCTTTGGTCAAATCAAGATGTCCACTAGTAGGCATGGGTGTAGACATACCTTTGCATTGTTGCATATTGAACTTCTTGAATAAGTCCTTAGTGTACTTCGTTTGAGAGACAAAAGTACCTTCCTTAGTTTGCTTGATTTGCAACCTAAGAAAGAATTTGAGTTCACTCATCATTGACATCTCAAACTTCTCCGACATTAGCTTCCCAAACTTTTCACTAAAATGAGGGTTAGTTGAACCAAATATAATATCATCAACATAGATTTGGCACACAAATAGTTCACCATTAACCCTTTTTGTAAAGAGTGTGGAATCAATTTTCCCAATTTCAAAGCCTTTTCAATGAGGAACTTGGTCAAGACATTTATACCATGCTCTAGGAGCTTGTTTAAGACCATAAAGAGCTTTGTGAAGTTTGTAAACATGATTGGGTTTCTTAGGATTGACAAAGCCGGGAGGTTGCTTAACATAAACTTCCTTCTCTATTTCACCATTTAGAAAAGCACTTTTAATGTCCATTTGGTACAATGTGATATCATGATGATTAGCATAGGCAAGTAAGATGCGAATAGACTCAAGTCTAGCAACGGGAGCATAAGTCTCACCATAGTCCATACCTTCGACTTGTGTGTAGCCTTGGGCGACGAGGCGTGCTTTATTGCGAACTACTTGTCGATCTTGATCTTGCTTGTTGCGAAACTCCGATTTGGTACCGATGATGTTGTGGTTGTTGTCGGTCTTCTCAACCAATGTCCAAACTTGGTTTCTCTCAAAGTTGTGTAGCTCTTCATGCATAGCATTTATCCAATCCGGATCTTCAAATGCTTCTTCGACCTTCATAGGTTCAATGCTAGAGATGAAAGAATAGTTTTCACAAAAGTTAGCTAGACGAGGTTTTAGAGCGAGTGATTCTCCGGTTTGAATATCATTGTAGATCTGCTTCGTGGGATGGTCTTTAGCAATTCTTGCTCGAACTTCGTGAAAGATTTTGCTTGGATCTTCGTTGAACATCTTCTTCATCTTGTTCTTCTTCTTGGCCTTCTTCATTGTTGGCGTTGTCGTTCTCTTGTCGTGGTGGAGAAGGAGGTTGTTGACGTTCATCTTGATGCACTTCCTCGTTTCCTTCATCTTGGTGTGTCCCACTTGTGGATGCTTCCGTGTCAATCTTGGTTCACCTTGTCGTGAAGTAGAAGCTTCCACTTGGACAGACGAGGTATTCTCCTTCACCTCCGTTGGACGTACCTTGCCAATAGACAAGTCTTGGATTGCTTCCGAAGGATCTTTGTCTCCTACATCAATTGGCAATTGCTCTACTTGCGAGCCGTTAGATTCATCAAACTTTACATCTACCGTCTCTTCAACCTTTCGGGTGAAATTTTTGTAGACACGGTATGTGTGAGAGTTTGAGCCATAACCTAGTAGCAAATTTAGAACGACGATGCTTATCAAGAATGTAGCACTTTGAGCCAAATACTCGAAAGTATCCAACTTGGGGTTTGTTACCGGTGAGGAGCTCGTATGCCGTCTTGCCGAGTAGCTTGTGAAGATACAAGCGATTTGTTGCATGACAAGCTGTCTCAACCGCTTACGCCTAAAAGTGCTTGACGTCTTGTACTCATCAAGCATCGTTCTCGCCATTTTGATGAGCATCCGGTTCTTCCTTTCAACAACTCCATTTTGTTGAGGTGTGTACGTAGCCGAGAACTCGTGTGAAATCCCCTCTTCGTCAAGAAAGGTGTCCACATTTGCGTTCTTGAACTCCATTCCATTGTCGCTGCGAACCTTCTTGATCTTCACTTCAAATTGATTTTGGGCCTTCCTAGCGAAGTTTTTAAAGATCTTCTGAACCTGCGATTTATCATCGAGAAAGAACACCCATGTAAATCTAGAAAAATCATCAACTATAATTAGACCAAAAGAATTTCCACCGAGACTCTTGTAAGAGTTGGGACCAAAGAGATCCATGTGAAGTAGCTCGAGTGGTCTCTTTGTGGTCATGATGTTCTTCACGGGATGCCTTCCTCCAACCTGTTTACCGCTTGACAAGCACCGCAAAGTCTATCCTTATCAAATATGACATCATTAACTCCAAGGATATGATTTCCCTTAATAAGCTTGCCAAGGTTTCTCATGCCAACGTGACCTAGTCGTCTATGCCATAACCAACCTTTTGAGGATTTAGCAATGAAGCAAGTTTTAGGTTGAGCCTTTTTAGTGAAATCAACAATGTAAAGATCACCTCTACATTACCGGTAAAGACCATTTTATGATTGTCTCGACGAAACACTTGGCAATCAACTTGATAAATAAGACATTGAAACCAAAATTGACCAAGTCTGAATATCGAAAGTAAGTTGTATCCAAGAGATTCAACGAGCATGACATTTTGTATGGAGCTATCATGTGAGATGGCCACCTTACCGAGGGCCAACCACCTTACCCTTTGAGTTGTCACCGAAAGTGACATACTTTCGAGGACTATCATTATCAAGAAGCTCATGAAACATGTCTTTATCTCCGGTCATGTGATCGGTACATCCTTTATCAAGAACCCATTCCTTTCCTCTTGACACATATCCCTGAAGATTTGCCATAAGACCAAAATGTCTCATTGCATCATCAAGATCGAAGTCACTATCATCATCCTCATCATAGTATCCATGTTCAACATCGTCATGTGGTGGATCAAGTCCTAGAGAGGGTAATTCGTTAGAGTGAGTTCGACAATGATCTTGCTTATGAATTCTTATAGCTTGAAATAATATCACTAATGATTCCAACATCTCCTTTGGCACGCGTGAGGTCGGTGAGTTCAAATAGACGATCACCAGAGATAGGATCACTAGTATTCATCTTACTCAAGGGAATAGTCTTATGGAGAATATCATCTAGATTTTTCAGGGAATAACTGGAAAGCGTTCCTCAAGAAATTTCCATATAGTGTAGGCACACTCAAAAAGTAGGCAAGATTCTAATCAAGTTTCTAGGCAAGCCTCTAGTGATAAGATCAACAGTTCTAAGATTTCTAGTCATGTCAATAGATTCATCAAGGGTAGGATGCATAGGATCAACATGAGGTGCACAAGGACTAGCAATGTACTTGTTCAAATGATATTGATTGAAAATTGCAAGCATCTCATTTTTCCACTCATGAAAATACTCTCCATCAAGAATAGGCACTCTATGTCTAAGACTCCCAAAGTAGACTCATCCATCTTCCTCCAATGGTGATTAAACCAAAGCAATGGAGACCAATGCTCTGATACCACTTGTAGGACCTTGAGAAGAGGTGTCTAGAGGGGGGTGATTAGTCACTAAGTACCAAAGTTGCAGTTTTAGCCTTTTTAAAGTTTAAGTGGAGTTTAGGCACAAGTTTAACATTCACAACACATAGCAAGCAAGCATGCAAAGAGTATATGAGCAGCGAAAAGTAAAGCATGCAACTTGCAAGAATGTAAAGGAAAGGGTTTTGGAGGAATCAAACGCAATTGGAGACACGGATGTTTTTGGCTGCTCGCGCGCGCTGGATTTTGCAGCGCCTACTGGAGCTATAGCGGCGCGCCATATTTTGCAGCGTCAGCTGGAGCAAGCGTCTTCCTGCATGCTAAAAAAAATTATGTTTCGGCTCTGAAAAAATAATTTAGTGCGCCCAGCATAACCACATGAGCTGTTGAAGATGCTCTTAGGCATCTCGAAAAGGCGTACCCCAAATCAGACACACTGAACGCAGTGTCTAGGATATGGAAGCCGGCCATTCAACCGCATGCAGCAAACAGCCGGCCCAGCCATTAACTTCTCAAACCTCTCGTCTTTCTTTTCCTCCTTCGCGTCATTGCCCCATCAAAAACAAAAACAAAAAACTAGCGCCGGCCCAGTTCACACGCTGAATCTGCTATTATCGAAGATCAGGTTTACGTACTCCTGCTGCCTGTTCTGTTGGAGGCTTGGAGGTGATTAGAGAACAGGAATGAGAATTCAGGCCATGTCTTAGGTACAAAGTATACTTAAAACCAAATTATCCGAAACCACAGTAGTATAGTACGCAGGAACGAAATGCCACAGCAAACATCTTCTCCAAATATCACTCTTACCAACAGATCCAAGCGCAAAACACCGTGAGATCATCGTATCGATCGTTTTACCAAAGTTTCGATCATTTGCTTGCAACTACATCAGGCACAAGACAAGTTGAAACACACAGGCAGAAGGATACGAGCAAGAACGAAATCAAGTTGTTTACATAAATTAACACATGCTTTGATTGTCATACAATAACTACCACATGATAGTGCAAAATTCAGTGCTTGGCGATAGCCGCCAGCATGCATTGGTTTGACGATCAAATTCATTGGTATAGTCGCCCGCACTAGCTAGTCTTCACCTTTCCAAAGATCAGCAAACTCATCAGGCTCCAGGGTGTTCTCCATCTCGTGCATCTTCCTCCTCACCTTGGCCTTCACCTTCTTGGCGTACTTGCCAGCCTTCTTCCGCTTCTCCAGTGCGCGGATCTGGTGCTCCAAATCAATGAAACCGTTATTAACCCCCGGGTGTGGATCAGTACATGTAAAAGCATACATGATTATGCAGTGGCGGCGCCAGGAATTTGGTGCTGGGTATTCATTGTAATTTTATTTTTTTTGTAATGCAATGTAAATGTATACTTGAATTTAAAAAAAAATCATACCGTTAATAGTAGACAAACAACACAAAACGGTGCCTTGGCACAACAACTAGGAACAAAAGAAGGAAGCCTACATCCCAGGAAATCTAGACATAACCTAAGGATGCTAAACCACACAACTCTCACTGCAGAAGATCAGAGCAGCATCAACAACTTCATAAGTTCAAACAACCATATCCAGATATAAGTAATGGTACAAAAATATCATTGTGGCAATATATCTTAGCTTCGAGATGGATGGGGATGGTTGTATGCAGTTTGAGTACTGAATGGATGCAGGACTGCCGGAGGTCGAGCCCGACGGCGACGGAGGCTGGACTGCCGGAGGTGGAGCCGTCAGCCTTGGAGGGCGCCTGCAGGGGGAGGCCGGAGGCGGACTGGCGGAGGAGAGGCCGAGAGGGCCGTAGGCGGAAAGGAGGGAGAGGGCCGGCCATCGCCTGTCGCCCGCCGGACCTGGAATTGCTTGCCGCCGCCGCCGGCTAGGTTGGAGATGTGGGATATGTGAATCGAGGGAGGAAGAGTGGGAGTCTCGGAGACGAGGGGCTCTCGCCCGCCTAACAGCCAGGATGGGCTTGAGTTCGTGGGCTCCAGCCTCCACAACGTATAAACATATGTAGTCAATTTCTTTTGGGCCTAATTCTTGGGTATTCCATGGAATTCCCATGAAGACCCCCAGCGCCGCCCATGTGATTATGCATATCCTGGTGAGCTGTAAATCATTTTCCCCAGAACCACAACATGATACCAACCAGACGATGACACCAGTTTATTTTAAGTTTGCAGATCAAACATGATTAGTTGGTTAGGTCCAACAAAACGAGAACAGAATGGAGCAGTAGTGTACAAGGAGTACTGTATCTGAGAGAAACATAATGGATGACATGCATTTGAATGTTCCGTTCCACTGGTGCAAACACGACATGCATGTCATTTCATGAAAAATGTGCTCCTCTCTATACCATATTTGATATCAAATCACATTCCAGAACACAATAAAGCTAACTGTGCACCAGTGGTACCAAGAAATAACATGACACTACAGATCATTCAACTTGTCGATTTTCTCAGTTCAACTTTTGTTTCAAGCAAAGAAACACAAGAAACAAATAATATAACTATTCCTTGATGACCGAAGAGGTAAGACCAGATTTTCATTACAAAGATGTCTGAAATATATGTACTTAGTCCACATCAACCGGTGAAAGCAAGCTATACCTGATTGGGAGACACGTAGAATGGGTTCTCGAACAATGTCGGGCCACCAAAACTGCCACCAAATATTTTGATTGGATTCAAACAGAACCTGGGGCCAACCTACACACAGCAATTTCATTAGAATATTGATTAGCAAACAAGTTATATAAACCATCAAGATAGAAGCTCACGCTACTTTTACCTCAACAAGTGTCATTTTATCTAGGCCTCCTTTATCAACTTTGTCAATCTCATTGTGGGGTACAGATATCTGTCAAGTATATGATTTGAGAAAATTCAGATGGTGTTAATAACTTGACAGGTTTTAAGTATTGAAAGTTCGTCGTAATCAAAACTCTAAAGACCAAGACATCACCTGGTAATTTCTGAACCAAATGTGGTCATCCACAATGGAGAACACAAAAACATGATCATGAAAAGGTTTTGCCTTCCTATGATCTTTTGGAGTAGCAAAAATCTGCATTTACAGCAATGGGCAATGAGTTAGCTCTGACAGTCTACCATTAAAAGAAGAGCATGTCTCCACTGGATTACTAATTTGACTATATCGAAGTATATCATCACCTCTGCTATACTAATATAGCCTGAGTTATTAAGTGTGAATCCTTCCTTCAGAGGCCTATATTATTATAAACATAAAAAAGAGCAATAGTGGATGCATTACACCCACATGCTAGCCTGTAACTACTGTGTGGACAAATATGATTTTACCGTAAACATGCATCAAAAATCAAGTTTAACCTCTTTTGACACCAACTAAATAAGAATAAATTGATCTTGCAAAAACCGAAGTTTTTTTAAATACAGGTCAATATCAGCTTTGTTCAAAATGCTGATAACACATGCAGCATAATGTAACAAGCCAAATCATCACGTACTTGTGTTATCATTTCCTTCAAGAGCTTCCAATGAGGTTGCTGGTCAAAATTTGAAGAAAATGTTAGCAGTGGACGTGACCCTTTCAGATGGTTGCCGGTGAGCTTCAGTTCCTCCATGGTGTGAACTGCACGTAAATGTTACAGGATGGTTGGGCATTAGTAGACGAAACATCACGATAAAAATACACAGTACATAATCCAGTGCATAGTAAAACAACTGAATAACTACTATTGGTGTGAGAGTATACCAGCATTGACTAGAAATTTCACTGATGGCCCTGCAGGGGACTTGACCATCCAAAGGTAAAGATCTTTCTGTTTTCTGCACTGCAATATACACGCAGAAGATGCTTCAATATAAGAATTAGCAACTCTAGTGCATATTTAAATTGTCTACTTTTGGAGCGATAGTAAAACAACATGGAGTTGACAACTTTTAAACATTGTGAAACACATAACAGACAGTGTGGACTACAAAGCTCAGTAAGGTTCACACCAGAACAATGATACGGATCAGAGCTAACTTTGAAGTTGATTTCACACCAGAAACGACTAACCTGTTCCATGTTAAATGCAGTATGATTTAGCAACTGTTAATGTTCCTAGTATGTAGTTCTCCTATCAAAGTAGGCAACCTTGAGCTGATTGAAGGTAAACTATTTCCATCAAGCTGGCAAGCAAGCAGCGAGCATAGTACGTGTGTAGTACCTCGAAAAAGAGGCAGCTGGAGCAGCTCCTGAGCTCGACCAGCTCGTTCAGCGCGCTGCCCTTGCTCTGCTTGGACTCAACTTTGCTGTCCTTCTTGGCGTGCGGCAGTAGTGACACCACGTTCTGCATCAGATGCGGTACCTACGCACACCGCAAACCAATCCACAAAACACTTAAAGACTCCCCACAAAAGCATTGGTCTAACAACCACCACCACAGAACTCGGAGCAGAGAGGGTAACACGCTCACCTGTAAATGATGCGGCGGGAGCACGTAATGAGCACCTTCTCCTTGTTCCGGAAGAGCGGCCCAGCGTCCTTAGAAGCAGGCTCGGCGGCCGAGTCCTTGAACCCAAAGAGGGTGCGTTCCGGCCGCTCGGGGGCAGAGTCATCAGGCTTCTCCACGGCAGCAGGGGCGGGAGCATCGGAGCTGCGCTTCCTCTTCTTCGCCATGGGGTGAGAAGCTGGGGCTTCAGCACTTGAGGGCTAAATCTACTTGAACATTGACACTAATTATTAGATAACAGAATCACAAGGAGCACAAATGTTGGCATCGCAAATGCGTCACATATCAATAATCCATTCACATTGCTAATGAAGTACCCATACATCTGGATTCATCACCAACAGAGAACACTTGCGTGCGAGAGACCGTTTCTAGAAAGAAAGAAAATGCATTGCTTGGCGAAAAGAGACCATGTGCTTAACCGACACCAAGTCAATTGTTTACCCAATGACCAGCAAGCGCTGCAAAGATTTTGCGTTCTTACAAATACATATACGCATGCTCGGTTGCACTAATAATCAGCGTGCAGTGTGAAACTTGTACGGTCGCAGAGCGCAGGCCATGCCGAACTGTTACCACGGCTGGACGGGCGTGGGCACACGGAGCATAAGAGAAAGCAGGGGGGGGGGCCGAGCGAGTGGCTTTACCTATGCCGGAGTCGAAGAAGAAGCGGCCACCGGAGGCGCAGAGCTGTGGTTTCCCGAAGGTACGCCCGGCAACACCGCTGCGGTGGTTCGTCTGGACAAGGTAGGAGGCGGCGGCGTGGGGGTCGAAGGAAGGAAGGAAACCCTGAGTTTCTGGGCGATGTTGATGCTGGGCTGGGGATAGTCGTTTTCCATCGTGTTGGTGGGCGGGGGTGGGCTGGGCGTGTGAGTGCGAGCCCAGTCGGATTTGGATTGGGCTCCTCGCGGACGCGGCTTGCCTGTTCGATCCGAAATACCCGGGTTCTGGAGTGGTAAAAAAAAAACGCCAATCTCCATGGTTTGGCGTCTTAAACCATGCAGAGGCGAAGGCTAGGAATCATGAGATGATGAGAACGGCGATGAATCTCAAGGATCCAAAGTAAACTCCTAGTCCTCATGTTCTCTTTTCATTCGTTCTTTTCATCCAATTGCTTACTTTTTCTTCTGAATTTTTCCAGAATTTATGTTTACAAGGACCATATTTTCATGTTTGCAATTCAAAATTTATTCAGAAGTTTTTGTAGAAAATTCTCGCAAGGTTTGCTACTACTACATACCCAACGGACTTGACACATGATAATGACAAGTGACAACCATGTTCGTGCATGCAATTCAGCAAGACTTAAGAGTTGATAACATAAACATACAAACACACTTGCTCTGCTTTTGAAATCCGAATGCAGGAATTTCAAATATCAGAGTAGCATTGTTTTAGATAGAGGTGAGCACAAGGTAGAACAGTACAGATAGTCATAAGCTACAACTTGGTCCAACAACGTCAAAAGGGCTTGCTCTCATAGTTTCCCCTCTCTTGCCACAGTCAGGTTAAGAATTACTCAAAGCACACTCACAACAGTTTTACTGCTTAACTACTACTAAGGGGGGTCTAGCAACCTCTTTTCCTTGCGAGTGCATCTTGCAGGAGCCATCACATCATCATCCTGCATGATAATACAAGGGAACCAATTTAGCTCAATGATCGGTACAAGTAAGCTGCTTTGGCGATTTCAGTAGCACAGATGCATGTTTGCTTAGAAAGCGTATCGACTTTGACCCTAGCTTCTTGTTTAAAGGAAACTTTTGTTTAGACAAAGCAAGCTTTCATTGCTGTAACAGAAAACTGTTTCAGGAAAGAAAAGAAAAAACAAGCAATGATCTGATGTTTTTGCCTGCCTGAATCACACAAAAAGAAAAAGAAAATCATGACAGGGCACACCAAGAACTCAGTGTGGAATTGTTCTTTGTTTCAATGATCTGATGTTTCATGGATCACCAGGTCAGGCCTTATTCTGCCTGTCTGCATCACACAAACACTTACCTTGAAATTTGTACGGTGGGTATCAAAGATTCATGTGCCATATAGGCTCATGTTCTGATGCCGGGAGATTCACAAACAAAATGGTATGCAAAAGAATAGAATCTATGGAAAATGAAAGGCTCTCAGATGATTAAAGATCAAGTAAATGCCTCACAGGTGATTAAACACAAGCATATGGGCATGGATGAACTAGAAGCACAGTAATGTATGCATGCAGCTACCATTCAGATGCTATCATCGCCAAATTGAAAAGAAAAGAAAAAACAGCTACATGTATGTACGTACCTGCGAGTCTTCCTGCGCTTGACCACTGTGAGTTCTTGCACACGATCGGCCATGTACTCAGTACACTCCGTTAGGGTGGCTTTCCGGTCCGCCCTGTAGTTCCATAGCTCATAGACGGTGCTCCTGTCGCCTAGGCAGTTGTACTCTTTCATCTCCATCAGCGCATCGATGACAGCTTTGTAGGGGCCTTCTCCCCATTCCTTCTTCAGTTCTTGCAACTTATCATCATTGACATTCAGAACCTCCTGATAATGCAGCAGCACATGATCTTTTAATGTCGATAATTGGTCAAACACAACTAGTCAGATGCCAAGAAGCTTCCCACAGCTGTCAGCTGACATACCTGATGATTGCCCTCGACCGTGACCGTGTTGAAGGGATTCCAACTTACGTCAGTGACCCGCTGCTGCCACAGTGAGTACAGCTTACTTGACGCATTAGCGGCTTTTGTGGTACGGAACTTCTCAGCGCAAGCAATCTCGAATGCCTTCACATTCAGTTTGCCCATTTCCTTTATCCCGATGATCCGCCGCCCGTATTTATCGATTTCAAGGAATTGCTGGAACAATGACTTGCATGTCACATCGGCTACCATATCTATGAACTATGCAATATCTATCTACATATATCTGGAGAAATATTCCATGGCTCTGAGCAAACCTTGATCATATGTTCACGCAGGGCCACCATGTCATCATTTGTGCTTGGTGAAACAACTGAGGTTTGGCCAACAATGGGGTTGTTTACCAGCATGCTCTCAGGACGCTCTTCTGCCAGGTCAGGCTTGTCAGCATCAATTCCCAGAGGTCCTTGAGATGGCACTTCCTGGTGCCTCATTGATCTTTTCTGCCCCTGCTTCGTACCAAAACTTTTATAAGCAAGACATGGTCCAGTAAGGACAAACAGTAAACAGAAAGGAAGCTACCAAGTTACATAGACTGAAGATATTTTGTTTTTGCATATATATAGACTACAACAAAAGATATATAATTCCTGAAGGTGTTAAGTAGCATGGCAATATGATGAACAGATAACAAATGTAGAAAAAATAATGAACAAATAACACTGCGAAACCAACACATTTTGTTTTCAAGCAAGGGTTGGTACTATACGTTGGTGTGATTACCTTACTATTACTAGGCTGGACATGCTCAGAAGCAGAGCAATTCTGTAGCTCAGGTAGATTTTGCTTAGCTTCCCAGTCTTGAAGCTTCTTCGTTACAAGCTCCAACTCCTTTTTATTGAGAGAGGTCTCCTCGTTTCCTGCTGCAAGCTCCTTGTTTACTTCCACAATCGTTTTCTTTGCCGCCTCAAGTTCATCTTTCAGTGCTGCCAAAATGTCCCAAGTTACCATGACATTTTCACATCAAAACTGATATTTTTGCACTAAATAGTCCAAGACTGAAATAGATGCACGACAACGATGAAGCTTACCAAAAATGTGTCGTGACACATGCCAATGATCACAAGAGTTATCAGGGCCTTATAAGAAACTAATTTGGAAATAGAGAACCATATGAAAGAGATTACAGACCATGATAATCATGCTGGAGCATCTCCTTCTCTTCTATGACCTCACCAACCACGGCCTTGATTTCCATGTACTCGAGGGCTGCATCCCTATGATAGCATATCTTGGACTCAAGCTTTGAAACCAATGATCCAGCGCGGGCCGTTGCTATGCTCTCAGCCATAAAGTCTGCAGGTTCAGTAGCCAACAGAGGATCACAGCATTTAGACACCATGTGCAGATGTGCTGATGTGCACAGTTAAACAGCATATCATACTACAATTTATACTTCTAGTACTAGTGTTGTTGTGGTGGCTTTTTATCTGACAGATTGTGCCTAGCGGTGCTTCCATGAGTTAAAATTCAGGTGATTATGTAGAAACAAGGAGTGCTTGTAGTGGATTTTGAACTCGTTGAGTAAAAATCAGGGAGTGATGCGAGAGATACACTGACGAGATCCAAGAAACAGGCAGAGAAGACCTCACCTTAGCAAATGGAGCACCACCGAGATGGCAAGAACCAGCACCACTGTCCTTCAAACTGGTCTGCAAAGGGCAACGATTAATCAGGTGAGTGAAGGGATTTATGCAATTATCACCCTACAAAACCGAAATCTAGTTGCCCTGATATGTACTGCCCAGAAGAAACCCATAAAATAAAGCAAGAAAACATTTTCTCCAACTTTCGAAACAGGAAGAAAACAAAGAGAGCCGCAAGATCTGAACCTGCTCTTTCAGACAGGCATCCCAAAATCAAAAGTTTAGGGTTTCCAAGAAAAAGCACTAAATTCAGGAAAATGCTTTCTTCCAAACCTCCAAAAAGAACACAACCTGCGCCGGGTGAGGGTGAAGTACTGCCTAATGGCAAGAATGCAGTGTGTTTTCCCCTTAGAATAGCAGAAGAGGGGGGGGGGGCAAACACGAACAAACGCTCCCTTTACCACAACATTGGCGAAAGAAGTAAAATCATCTGGAAATCGCACAACGAATCGAAGGCTGGGACGGTCAAACTGAAATGTACTGTACTTCCACTGGCATGTACCCAGAAGAAAACATTTTCTCCGGCTTTCAAGACAAGAAGAAAACAAAAGGGGTAGCAAGATCTGAACCTGCTCTTTCGGACAAGCAGCCCAAAATCAAAAGTTTAGGGTTTCCACGAAGAAGAAGAAACTAATTTTAGGGGGGGAAATGCTTTCTTCCAAACCTCCAAAAAGAACATTTATTCTGTCGCAAAAAAATAAAACATTTACTGTGCTCTTTGGAAAAGGGTCGCCTTTGACCACCCAAAAAGTACAGAGATTGGGGGAAAATCCATGGGGGTCATCTTTGGTCCTCTGGGAACAGCATTGGCGAAAGAAGTGAAATGATCTGGAAATCGCAGAACAAATCGAAGGCTGGAAGCCTGGGACGGCCTGATCAGCCCCCCCAAGCAGCAAGAACAGTCAGAAAACTCGCTCAGAATAAGGGCCGCGCAGGGACAAATCTGCACCTACTGCGACGCACAAGAACAACCGCCAGACCAGAATAGCAAATCGAGAGGATAGTCGCAGTACCAAATATTGAGCCTTCCTTGCACACCGTGTGGGGGGTGGGGAATGGGGGAGAAGAGAAGGAGACAGGACTCGGGGGATACTCGCCGAGCAGGGGGCGGTGATTTTGGTACTGGGTGCAGTACCTCGTCACCCTGTTCACAGGTTTGTTGCTTCTTTCGAGTGTGAATGTGTGGTGTGTGGTGACTTCCTTTCACTGCACGATGGAGGTGTGATTTTTTCTTATGTACAGTGTGCAGATTTTCCAAAAACCAAGCTTTGCAAAGTTTGGCCAAGTCTATAGAGAAAATATTTATACCTATAATACTGTCAACTTTCTGATTAATTTAATCTGTATATAAATTATGATCTTTGCAATAGCAATGTTAATCTTCCCCTAAAACAACAAATTTGTTTAAGGGCATCCCCAACGGCGACCCGCATATTTTCTCCCTCATCCGTTCCGCGGATAGGGGACTAGTCTCCGGACACGGATGCGGGAGGCTGCCATCCAACGTGGCCGCATACATTTTGACAACAGATTGAACCAACCGGGTGAAATTCATTCAAATCGGGCGAATTTAGACACGGCCGAATTTCATATAAACATGGCGGTTTTCGTATAAACATGACGGATTTCATTACATTTACATCAACTAAGTGGCGCTAGTCCGACTCTGGAGGTATATTAAACACGGCGGATTTCATTACAATTATATCAACTAAGCGGCGCTAGTCCGACTCTGGAGGTATATTAATACCTAACATAAATGGTCGCCGGTGTCCGTTCCCTGAGTCCAGCCATGAGCCCCGAGAACTGAAACTTTCCCTTCTCTAGCTCCGCCTCGACGCTCTCCAGCTCTGCCTCCGTAACATCCGCCTCCAGAGCCTCGAGAAGCGAAGTTGTCCGCCTCCACGTCGCCGCTAAGCGACTAATCGGGCGACGAGTTTGAGCCCACCAAGCTTGGCTTCAATGGGAGGGGAAGAGCAGTGGCCTTCTTTGGACCCGCGCGACGGTGACCTACCATGCACTATGCTTCCTCGTTGTCGGCGGCGCCCGCGGACGTGTCGGCTTCATAGTCGTGGTGATGGGCGCGGCCTCAGCGATGTCGTCGCCACCACTCGTTGATCTCGTCGAACACTGCCTCGCCCACCTCGTCGCACTTCTTGTAGGCGGCCGCCACCTTCGCCACCCACTGGCAGTACCACCAGCGGGCCAGACGAATCTCGAGGGCGGAGCGGTAGGACTCGAGCAGCGCCTCCTGCTCCGCCAGGTCTGCGTCTGGCGCGCCCGCCCTACCGTGAAGTAGCTCCTCCGCTTGCGGTGCTCACAGATGAGGTGGTAGTTGTAGGCGGCGTTGGCACAGTGCCTCCCAGGCGCTCCTCCGCTCCTCTCGCACCATGACCATGTAATGGGCACAGGCCTCGCCGATGGTCATGGTAGTGCTGCACCGATGAGGGTGACGGAGGAGAAAGGAGGGTGAGACGGAGGAGTGGGAGGGTGGAGTCGACTTCGTCGGTGGCGCGTCCTCCATTGAGGCGTCGTCGCCATCCAAGCTGACTATGACGGCCATCTCCTTCTTCTAGTTCGGTGCCAGCCCGTCCCAGAGAGCTTTGGCGGGAGAGGAATCCATGATGGGAGTGGTGCAGAGAGGGATCGGAGGCGGATGACTACGGCTATGGCGGAGCCAGCGGTTTATATAGCAATGGAGGGGGGCAGAGGACGGACAGGTGTCACCGGAGAAGACGCCTCGGCAACCGCATGCCAACAATGTGGGTGGCAGACAGACAGACGGGTGGCCGCTTTGTCGTTTGAACGCGTAGCAGTCGCCCGCACCGGGAAGCGACACTCTCTCGGCCGACGCGCCGCTTCAAAGCCGATGCCATTGAGCGGTCGCGTCCGCTCTGGCTGGGCATAATTGCGGGCAATGGCGGCTCTGGAAGCGGCCAGCTTTTAGGCGAGGAAGCCAGCAGGCGAGGGAGAGGTTTTAGTTGGGCCAGGGTGGTCGGAAGCGGATGTGGGAGCGGTCCGAACTCCAGCAAAGCCCTCCCCCCTACATTTGTCTCCTGTTTGTGAAAGAAAGTACATCTGAACCGCGTCGCAGACCGATACAGGACTGCATTGGATGGCTTCCGCGGTCCAAACGGATACGGGAAGTTTTAGGGTTAGCGTTGGAGATGCCCTAACACATGAACCAAGAAAAGAGGATAAACGAGAATCAGACTATGGTTGGATTGTTATGAGGGCACTAATACCCCTGGCCCACCAGAGATCAAACCACGGGTCCGACAATTTGGTGTCTCCTAAAGGCAGAATATTCTTTTAGTGGGAGTTGACGTTATTGTGGATAGCGAGGCATTTGTGTTGACTTCATTAATTTAAAGACCCACCGGCTTAGTCTTTCGGAGGCGCTCATAGGGATGGGGGATGTGTGCATGCATCATAGGAATGAGTGTATGTAAGTGTTTGTGAGCGTTGGCATCTGTGTATGTAATTATAGTTTGGAAATGGTTAATTATCAGTTGCAAGGGAAACAATAATAATAAATGGTTTTAACTCAACTAAAAACGACAAAGTAAAGACGGAAAAAGGTACATCTTGGCATGTAAGCCAAGGAACCATTCTTAGGAGTTTTGGAATCCTCACTACTACTATGATCTACACAACATACGCTAATGGGTAGTTCTAAGTCTGCATCTATAATCCACTATGTATGTGTCATGTGTGGGTGGAGTCAAATAAAGACGCGTGCATACATGTAGCAACCGAATCACGCACGCCACCACCATTCATCCCCCAATAGGTTACAGTAACAATGATTAAGGGTTTTCCTGCAAACCGACATAAAGCTTTGGGGTTCTCCATTATTCCTCTATTTAAGGCTGGGGAAGGAGGGAGACAAGTGTTGGCACTAAATACCTCATCTGCCCACCATTGCAAAGGTAGTAACTCCCTCATGTCCAAAAGGGCAACTTGCGGGTGACCAGTGTTGTACAGCACCATGAGGAATAATTGACTCATAATATAAAGAGGACATTGAATCTCTTATAAGCATTCCGTTCTAATCATATTAGAGCTCATCCACATTCCCGAGAACTAATACAAGTATGAAGGAAAGATGCCCTAGAGGCAATAATAAAGTTGTTATTTATATTTCCTTATATCATGATAAATATCTATTATTCATGCTAGAATTGTATTAACCGGAAACTTGATACATGTGTGGATACATAGACAAAACAGTGTCCCTAGTAAGCCTCTACTAGACTAGCTCGTTAATCAAAGATGGTTAAGTTTCCTAACCATAGACCCGTGTTGTCATTTGATGAACGGGGTCACATCATTAGGAGAATGATGTGATGGACAAGACCCATCCGTTAGCTTAGCATAATGATCGTTAAGTTTTATTGCTATTGTTTTCTTCATGACTTATACAATGTTCCTTTGACTATGAGATTATGCAACTCCCGAATACCGGAGGAATACCTTGTGTGCTATCAAACGTCACAATGTAAATGGGTGATTATAAAGATGCTCTCAAGGTATCTCCGAAGGTGTTTTGTTGGGTTGGCATAGATCGAGATTAGGATTTGTCACTCCGAGTATCGCAGAGGTATCTCTAGGCCCTCTAGGTAATGCACATCATAATAAGCCTAGCAAGCAATGTGACTACTGAGTTAGTTGCGGAATGATGCATTACGGAATGAGTAAAGAGACTTGACGGTAACGAGATTGAACTAGGTATGAGGATACCAACGATCGAATCCCGGGCAAGTAACATACCGATGACAAAGTGTCGTGGAATTGTCACGGCAGATGTCCTCTTGAAAGGACTTAGTCGTGGAGCCATCGCAACTAGGAAGCTTAAAGGGGTTAATCGGGAACAAAGGACACGAGAGGTTTATACTAGTTCGGCCCCTTACGGTGAAGGTAAGGCCTACGTCTAGTTGGCTTGGTATTGCTTGATGTTTCGATGACCAGGGAGCGAGATACGCTATGCCCGGCTCTCGAGGAGTTGTTTCTTGCCCTAAGCCGTCGGCGGGTCGTCCCCTTATATACACGGGTTGACGCCCTGCGGCTTACAGAGTCCCGGCCGGCTCATAAACAGTGTCCGACTCGGTGACTAGTTAAATCTACCTTATGATACAAGTCATGCCATTATGGCGGTTTACTCTGACCGGACCTTAAGTACTTTGTGGGCCTTAGACCCTTTACTAAACCGCCACCTTTATACTTGGTCTTGGGCTTCTTTCTGGTGAGTCTTCTTTACGTAACCCGGCCCCTCCTGGGCGGCTTACACAAATAGTTATGTCCCCAACATTAGGCCCCAGATTGATTTGAACGGTTCATGTCAATCTTAAAATACCTTGACAACCAGTCCTACGTCTTGATCCTGCGAAAAGGTCATAACCCGTTGTGACATCATCCTCCGGATCCGTGTTAACGCCCGTGGCGTCATCTTTAATTAAATTCATACTTTACTCCGTCGTATCCTCCAACAGATATTTGCCTTTCTTGACCCTTCCGAAAACCGGCGTCGGGGCGTTTGGATAATGATGTTTAGTCTCCTCGTTTCTCGCGCCCGTCTCAATCGGCCCTCCCTTATAAATAAACCGACCTAGGTCTTCCATTCTCCCCTCTTCGGTCGTCTTCTTCCTCTTGCTGCCTCTTTGTCTCTCGAGCTCCGCTTGCGCCGTCGCCCGAACTCCTCGTCTTCACCGACTCGAGCCGCTACATCAACGACTCGACCCGAGAAATCGTGGCGAACCTCCGCAGCTCGTCCTCATCTGTGAGTTCCTCTCCTTCCCTTTCTTTAGATACTGCATTAGAACTTTTTGAGTTAAATCGGTGTTCATCGCGCCGCTCTGAACCCTCGCTAGATCTTACCCCGGCGCCCTTTTACGATCATCGGATGGTATAGAAGCTGCTGCGGTAGCTGTTTCACCCCATTTTATATACAAGCGGATCCCTTTTTCTTTGTTCAGAAGCTTCTTTCGAGCGTATGAACTTCTCTGCACTTGTTTTAAGTCTAGAAATTTTTTCTTTCCAGAGCAACCGTTTGATCCAAAATAATTTCGGAAGATTGTGAAACCTGTTTGTTCCACACTTAGCCAAAAACTGCATCCATTGAATCTGTTTAGCCATGGTAGCCCATACGGCGGTTTAAAGACAACACGGTTGTCGGCCTTACTTGATACAGCGACTTAAGAAAATTTAAGTGCTTTTCGATACACCGTAATAGTTTGAATATCACTGCATAGTTACCCATATGTCATTAGGCCCCTTCTTAAGCTGCCATTTGAATAAACTTTAAATGCTTTCCTCGGGTTAAATTTGAACGGAACTTCTTATTTTGTCATAGGCTTCAATTTATATAATGGCACCCAAAGGCCCCCAAAGCTCCTGTAACCTGCAACTGGGTCAAATCCACTGTCACAGAAAGCACCTTGTCTGACTTTGTGAAATCCGGCCACCTGCCCAAGAGAGAAGTCATGTCTTATCGGGCTCCTAACCCGTCAGAGGAGAGACCTCAACCCAAAGAGGGAGAGGTGATCGTTTTTACTGATCACATGAACAGGGGCTTCGCTCCACCCCGTTCAAAATTCTTCGAGGATGTTTTGCATTTCTTCGATCTCGAGACCTCGGGACATGAGCCCAATTCCGTGTCAAATATTTGCAACTTCCAAGTATTCTGCGAGGTGTACCTTGGAGAAGAACCTAGCCTACTTTTATTAGGGGAATTATTTTACTTAAACCGGCAGTAATCTAACGGCGCCAATGGGCCGATGCAGGCTGGTGGCATCTCTATTCAGCGGCGGAGAGATTACCTTTTCCCTATGCTGAGCTGCCGAGTCATCCCAAAGATTGGAATCGAGACATGGTTTCTTTGTGAAGATACTTACGGCTATGAAAACCCTCTGCCGGCTTTACGCTTTGCGCCTTGTATCCAACCACCATTGGTGATAAACCGGCTAACATTGAGCGTCGCCACTTGCTCCCACTATTAGAAAAATCAAAGCTCTGTTGGGGAATGGCTTAGACGGTATTGACCTGGTCCGGGTTTGGGTTGCTTGGCGAGTGCTTCCGTTAAGCCGCCGTCCCGGCTTAATGTGCACTTACTCAGGCGAGAAGAATGACCCACTGCGTCATAGTCCTGACGACTTACCGGATGATGTGGTGGATGCTACGACTCGACGTTCTTTGAAAGAAGGCACGGTGACCCGATAACACCTTTGGCTTGCTTCCTTTACGCAAGAAGAACCCGACCCTGCGATAGTCATCAGCCTCAACAATTACTTCTTCGCGTGTTATACCTTACTTTTATTCATAACCCCGTATCATTTTCACGGGCCGATGATAACCACGGAAGGTCAAATCGACCATGAAGCGGCAAAACAAGCGAGCGGCCAAAAAGAACCGAGAGGAAAAACGCTAAGCCGGGAACTTCAAGGAAAAAGGAAGCCAAGCGCCTCCGATTTACTTAAATTGGATGACACTTGACGGACGAAGAAGAGGTAACTTTAACTCCCTTGACTCTTTATCATCACCTTGCTGACCCTTAATCTTTTCGGGAGGATACGAGGAACAGCCAAGCCGTCGAGGAAGAGGTAACTATAATCTCCTCCGACTCGAGCCCTGCCGCGTCAGAAAATTCGAAGAGTAACCAGGAAAGTAAGATTTTCACATCCTTTGGCTTACCAAGATCCTCAATTTCTTTTGAAGCAACAGCAATTTGAAAGCCGGAGGCAGAACCGGACCAGCAAGGATATAGAGCTCTCCTCCGGCTTACTCCGACGTAATTCAGAACCGTCGAAATGAGGTTATCTCAATTTACGTTCTGTTTATCCTTTGGCGGACTTAATTCGTCAACCTCTCAATCCATCTGACTCCAATTATCAGGATACCTCTCCTTCCTCCGGCGAGTCTATGCAATTCAACATGCCGGCTTTCAAGACTGCCCCTGGGTAATATAAACTTATTTACCTGGTATTTTACCTTACTCATATTTTTGTACTCATCCTTCTGCTTTGTTCATAGCGTGCAAGTAAAGCCCAGTAAGAGGGCAAAGAAAAATAAGCCATCCCAAGACCCGGTCGTGGATCGAACGGAGCTTGGAACAACTACTCTGACAGTTCCACCCATCGGCCGCTTTAAAGCGACTTATGATATTCGGCACCATCCATCGATCCACCCGCCGAAGACACTCTCAACAGCTCGATAACCGGAAGCTCCTAGCCCGGCTAAGACAGATTGATCCAGGAGATTGAGATTACGAAGACTCAATTTGTTGAGCGGCGCAACCCACCATCTGGCCAAATGCTCGCCAAGGAGGAGCTTACGGAATGCCGAAAGACCAAAGGCTGGATATTCTTGACTATACTCATTTAAGTATTGGAGATATAGTCTCTGGCTATATCAACCAAGTACATAGCGATCGTGACCTAGAAATTAATATGGTGAAGCAAATCTGACCAAAAAATCTAAGGTACGACTTATGCTACTTTCCTTAACCATACTTCTTTGTATCAGCCCCAAGTCTATTGCTTATGAATGAATATGATGTAGACTTAGAAACCTGCTTAACACTGCCTTGTCCGGTTTATATGAAAATATTTAATCCAGTTGTACCATGATACCTTGAATTTGCAATACACATCAGCCCCCAAGTGTCAAGTATCTTTGCTTGCAAAGTGCTTGTGACTTAATTTCTCATGAACCGGCATTGTACATTAAATTTCTTGACATACATTAGCCCCCAAGTGTCAAGTATCTTTGCTTGCAAAGTGCTTGGGACTTAATGATATTTTGCCATGATTGACTATAACCCGACATCAATGCAGGCCACCACAAGTCAATTTGAATGGAGATTGCTGACTGAAAAGCCGCTGGCAGCTCAAGAGCTTGAACTTCAAAAGGCCAACTCCAAATTTGAATTCAGCATCTACGAACAAGAGAATTTGAAGAAGAATTTTGATCACGAGAGAAGAAAATCTGGGCTGATGAGAAGGCCTCACTTGATGACCCGGGCGAGGCAATGAGAGAAACATCACTTTCGTAGAAACAACGGCCGAGTTGTCCGGCTTAAAGTTCGAGATATCTCAAATGGTCTCAAAGCAATCTTGATGAGATTACTATATATAACCCGGTGGATCACAATCTTTCCTTTAATGACTATTGTAAGCATCATCTCGGCTCACCTTATGCTTATAAGCATAAGCCCAGGAGCACAAACCTTAAGCGAACATGTTGATAAAAATGAAGGCGGTTTACACTCTGGTGGAGCTGTACATGCACGGGTCTGGCGTGCTTTGGCCGTTG
This sequence comes from Aegilops bicornis, assembly GCA_021605145.1. Classification (NCBI taxonomy): domain Eukaryota; kingdom Viridiplantae; phylum Streptophyta; class Magnoliopsida; order Poales; family Poaceae; genus Aegilops; species Aegilops bicornis. Next base: position 750,055,803 of record CM038670.1, on the reverse strand, counting down.
TGGCTTTATCAAATAGCGTTCCCCATCTCACGCAAGATGTCTTTGAAACGGCTCGCCGTGCTACCCAATGGATCCAAGAGCTAAGGCGGGCATCTGCGAGAAGAGCCATAGCTGCTTTGCTGAGCCGGGCCAAAGCCGCTTCGAGTTAGACCTTGCAGACATTGCTCTTGGATATCGGCTTGAAGGAAGATGGCTTTGTATTCGACAAGCAGACTTTACCGCTTTGTGTAAAATTAAATGCATACAATGGCTACCATTATTGGGAATGATATTGATCTTACCAAGTATCGGTAAGACTATCTGATGAGAACAGGAGAATTCCAACACCTCACTATGAAGGCGTCGACTGATCCCTCCAACTCGTAAGCACACCTTTGCCCTCAAGTTGAATTGACCCGGTTTAATAGATGATGAAGCTGAGTTTGAAGCCTTAAGCGGCATTGGCGGACCTCGTCAACCTTCGAGACAGGGGCAGAGCGAAGAGGCGGAGAAGGATAACCGGAATCCTCAAGCCCACCAAAGGGTGAACCGCTTGGTGTTTATGACCTTATGAAAACAATGCTTCATTATTTAGACTCAGGGAGTCTTGTAATAGGTAGTGAAAAAACTTCTTGATTTCTGTCATGCCTTCGCGCATGTTTGTGGCGCTTACTACTTTTGTAAGCCACCGTCACTATATATTTCCAGTTTATGTTGATCTCTCCTTGATGTTGCAAATTTTGCTTGCCTTATCCTGCATATAGAACAAGCAAACTTCCCTTGGCGACTTATCATGACGGGGGTTACATAAGGTATTGATAACCCGAATGTAAACCCAAACATCCCATAAGGTATTGATGACCATATTTGCTTACAAATAATCACAATAGCATACCTGGGACCCGTTTGGCAGTCGTGCTGGTTTATGTGACCGAGATCATGAGAGTAAATTTAACTCCACGAAAATTGGCACATAGGGGCCGGGCACCTGGCTTTTAACAGCTGAAGTGATCAATGTTAAACCGGTGGAACGAGAACCCCATAGTACTTTAGAGAAGGCCTCACGATAGTCAAACATTTATACTTACAAAGCGCGATAAATAATAAACCAAACTAAAAAGGCCTCTGATTCGAATACGATCATTGAACCGCTCCAAAGGGGTTAAGCTAAGATTCGGATACGATCATATAGCCCCCAGTGGCTTTGGCGATGCCGATCAAGTGGGTTTCGATAGCTATGTTCTCTTTAGTTTACGACCTATGTTTGAACAGGAAGCCCCCAAGTGACCATAAAAGTTGTTTAATGACGCTGATTCGAATACGATCCACGTCAGACCCAAAGGAGTTAAGCTATGATTCAAATATGATCAAGAAGCCCCCAAGTGGGTTTGACAGTATGCCGATTTGGTGGGTATCGACAGCTATGTTCTCTTTGGTTCGAATACGACCTATGTTTGAACAGGAAGCCCCCAAGTGACCATGGCTAGATTCAGATATGATCATAAGCCGGACCAAGGAGAAAGCCGGATTCAGGTATGATCCGCTCTCGTTGGTTGTTTCCACCACAGTAAAGGAGACATGTAAACCTTTAAGGGTGAAAAGAAAAGAGGTCCTCCTTTATTGCTTTATATAATATGTACATTGTCAAAAAGGAAAAAAATATATATCTAACTTGAGAGCGGTGGCTCAAGTATAGTAATAAAATTTGAAGATGGGCGATATTCCACGGCGGCGGGTCTCCTCCTTCGACTTACGTGAGTCTTTGTGCTCTCGAACATCGATAAGGTAGTATGACCCGTTGTTGATTCTTCTTGACCACAAAAGGCTCTTCCCAAGGAGGGATAGCTTGTGCATATCAGTTGATCTGGATGAGCGGAGCACTAAGTCGCCTTCTGAAAGGTTACGCTTCTAACCGGCCCATTTGTGATAGTGGTGCAGTCTTCTTTGGTAAATCGCCCGGCGGGCTATTGCCAAGTCTCGCTCCTCATCCAACAAGCCAAGTGCATCTGGCGAGCTTTTTTCGTTATCAGCCTCAACGTAAGCCGCCACCTTGAGGTGAGTCGTGCCGGATGTCACTTGGCGGGACTGCCTCTGCACCGTACACCATAAAGAAAGGTGTGTAACACGTAGACACTGTTAGGCGTAGTGTTGATGCTCCATAGTCTGGAGGGTAGCTCCTCCACCCAACAACCCGGAGTTCGCTGTAAGGGGACCAAGAGCCGTGGTTTGATACCCTTCAAGATCTCTTGATTCGCTCTCTGCTTGACCATTAGATTGAGGGTGAGCAACGGCCCGAAACATCAAGCGGATATGTTCTCGTTGATGAGAACTCTTCCATGGCACCCTTGGAGAGATTAGTACCATTATCGAGTTATGATGTTGTGTGGAAAACCGAAGCGAAAGATCACCTTTTTCATAGGCCTGAACCGCCGTGGCTGCATCACACTTCTTGGCCGGCTCGCCTCTATCCACTTTGTGAATTTATCCACCGCCACCAAGAGGTGTGTCTTTTTATCTTTAGACCTCTTGAAAGGTCCAACCATGTCAAGCCCCAAAAGCGGCCAAGTAATTGGAATCATCCTCGGCTCTTGAGCGGCACATGAGCTCGTCGTGAGAACTTTTGACAGCCGTCACATTTGCTGACCAGATCCTCTGCATCGGCATGAGCCGTCAGCCAATAAAAACCATGACGGAAAGCCTTGGTCACCAGAGATTTTGAGCCGGCATGATGACCACAATCTCCTTCATGGATCTCCCGAAGTATCTCTTGACCCTCCGTAGGCGACACGCAACGCTGAAACGCCCCAGTAACACTGCGGTGATGTAGCTCGCCATGAACAATTGTCATAGATTTGGACCGCCTGATGATATTTCTTGCCAAGGTCTCATCTTCAGGTAACTCTCCCCGGGACATATAGGCCAAATATGGGACTGTCCAATCCGGGATAGCGTGGAGAGCTGCCACCAAATTTGTGCCTCAAGATGCAGCGCTAGTTCTTCCTCTGTAGGCACTTTGTGAAGGGTTATGCAAAACATCAAGAAAGGTGTTAGGCGGCACCGGCTTCTGTTGAGATCCTAGCGGCTTAAAGCATCAGCCGCCTCATTCTTCCTCCGATCAATGTGCTCCACTTGATAACCTTTGAAGTGCCCACCACTGACATCAACTTCACGATGATAAGCCGCCATAAGGGGATCCTTGGAGTCCTGTGTGCCACGACACTGTTGAGCTACGAGATCCAGTCGCCCAAGCACCTTACGGCTCAAATTCATCTCTTTGGCCATCCGGAGACCATGGAGTAAGGCCTCGTGCTTAGCTGCATTGTTAGTACAAGGAAACATAAGCCGGAGCACATAACAAAATTTGTCACCTCGAGGGGAAGTCAAGACAACTCCAGCCCAAGGCCTTCCAACTTCCTGGACCCATCAAAGTGAATAGTCCAATATGTGTTATAAAGCTTCTCCTCGGTGCACTGCAACTCCGTCCAATCATTGATAAAATCCACCAGTGCTTGAGACTTAATAGCAGTCCGAGGCATGTATTTCAAACCATGAGGCCCAAGCTCAATGGCCCACTTGGCGATCGTCCGGTGGCCTCTCTATTCTGTATGATATCTCCTAAAGGGGTGGAGCTTACCACGGTAATAGGATGACCTTGGAAATCTTGCTTGAGCTTGACTTGCCATAAACACTCCATAAACAAGTTTCTGCCAATGTGGATACCTTTGCTTAGACTCAATGAGCAACTCACTGATGAAGTAAACCGGCCGTTGACTGGATTCTCCTTGCCCGCCTCCTTGCGCTCCACCACGATGGCAACACTGACGGCTCGGGCGTTGGCAGCCACATACAACAATAATGGCTCTCTATCAATGGGAGCAGCCAGGACTGGCGGCTCAGATAGCTGCCTCTTTAAATCTTCAAAGGCAACATTAGCAGCATCGCTCCAGACAAAGGTGTCCGTTTTCTTCGTCATTTGATACAGTGGTAGGGCCTTCTCACCTAACCGGCTTATGAACCGGCTTAAGCGGCTTAGCGACCCTTGCCAGCGGAACATCATTGATGCACGCCGGTTTAGCCAAGGAGGTGATTGCTTTGATCTTCTCGGGTTAGCTTCAATGCCTCTGTTTAAGACCAGAAAACCCGAGCTTACTGCGGTACAGCAAACACACACTTGTCGGGTTAAGCATCATCTTATAGACCGGAGATTATCAAAGGTCTCTTTTAAATCGGATATCAAAGTTTCCTTCTCCTGGATTTCACCACGATGTCATCCACATAAGCATGAACATTGGCGCCCAATTTGACGTATGGAGACGGTTTTGCACACATCTACGATAAGTCGCTGGGCACTCTTGAGTCAAAGCGGCATAGATACATAGCGAGAAGGCTCCAAGCGGAGTGATGAAAGCCGTCTTCTCCTGGTCCTTAATCGCCATTTTGATCGATGATAGCGAGTGCATCCAAAAAACTCAATCGCTCGCAACCCGCCGTAGCGTCGATGATTTGATCAATACGGGGGAGGGCAAAAGGATCAGCCGGACAAGCCTTATTTAAGTCCGTGTAATCCACACACATCCGCCAAGTGCCGTTCTTCTTGAGTACCAGCACCAGGTTAGCCAACCACTCCGGGTGAAAAACTTCAACGATGAACCCAGCCGCTAAGAGCCGGGCGGCCTCTTCCCCAATCGCTTTCCGTCTTTCCTCATTGAACCGCCGAAGAAATTGCCTGACCGACTTATACTTTGGATCAATATTAAGAGTGTGCTCAGCGAGTTCTCTCGGGACACCCGGCATGTCAGAAGGTTTCCATGCAAAGATGTCCCGGTTCTCACGGATGAACTCGATGAGCGCGTTTTACTATTTAGGATCCAAGTTGGCGCGATCTTTGAATCGCTTGGAAGAGTCACTGGAGTAAAGTCAACAAGCTTTGTTTGATGACGATTTAAACTTCAACGCTGGGTCATGCTCTGTAGTTGTTTTTCTTTAAAGAGGTCATGTCCTTGGTCAACATTATTTTGATAAAATTTTAGCTCTTCCATTGCACAAACAGACTAAGCAAAAGCCGCGTCGCCTTCTTCACACTCCAAGGCTACCTTTGACTCCCATGCCGCGATTGATGGTGCCCTTGTGACCCGGCATCTTGAGCTGTAGATAAACATAACACGGCCGTGCCATGAACTTGGCATAAGCCGGCCGTCCAAACAGAAAGCATGATCTGGGCTCTTGATTTTGACTACCTCAAGCGTCAATTTCTGCCACCGGAATCATATTCATCTCCAAAGGCCACCTCCAATTCAATCTTACCGACCGGGTATGCCGACTTACCAGGCACCACGCCATGGAAAACGGTGTTGGATGTCCTTAAATCCTTGTCAGTCAAACTCATGCGTCGAAAGGTCTCGTAATAGAGGATGTTGATACTGCTACCTCCGTCCATGAGTACCTTAGTAAATTTATATCCACCGACCTGAGGCGCCACCACCAAGGCTAATTGGCGGATTGTCAACAGGGCGGGTGGTCTTCCTGCTCCATACAATAGGCTGCTCGACCACCTCGTAACGGGAGGCTGCCTTGACTCAGCAGAATTCACGACCCTTTTAAGAACCTTACGGTCACGCTTGCACAAACTAGTAGTGAACACATGATCACGCCCACTATTCAGCTGCTTGGTGGCTTTGATAGCCCGATTGCTGCTGTTGTTATCCCCCCTTGACCAGTGCTTTGTTGATTATAGCCACCTTGACTTCCTTGAAAGCGGAACTTGAAGCCGCCCGGGCCATGAAAGCCGCCCGGCCTCGAACCGCCTGATCCATGATTGCCATCAAACATGTTGGAATTCTTGAAAGCCTTCATGATCACGCAATCCTTCCATAAATGGTTGGCGGGTCGTTCCCAGTGCCGTGTCTCGGGCAAGGCTCATTGAGAAGCTGCTCAAGAGATGGGCTGACTCACTTGGATCGGCGGTTTTCCCTTACGTCTCGATTGTTACCTGTGCATTGGCATTGGCTACAAACTCCGGGTTACCTTAGCCTTATGCTTGTTGCCTCCTTGATTTGCCGGGTTATCTTTGTTGACCCTTTCCATTGCCGTTCTTCTTTCCCTTCCCTGTCTTCTCCTCATCAGACGCGGGATCCTTGGTACTATCAGAATCGGCGTATTTGACTAAAGCCGCCATCAGTGTACCCATATCATTGCAATCACGCTTAAGGCGCTAGATTTACGCCTCGGTGACTCAAAGCGGCAATTCTTCTCCAACATGAGGCTATGAGAGCCGGCGTCCATCTTATCGGACGAATGTATTATTTCCTTGACCCGGCGCACCTAATGAGTTGTGGATTCACCCTCCTCACCTTACAATTGGTCAAATCCACAATTGACATAGATTGCTTGCAAGTGTCTTTGAAGTTCTGGATAAACCGGGCCTTGAGCTCTGCCCATGTGCTGATGGAATTGGGCGGCAAACCCTTTAACCAAGACCGGGCCGTTCCATCTAACATCATGGTGAAGTACTTAGCCATTGCTGCGTCACGACCTCCAATAGCTCCATGGCCATCTCGTAACTTCCGATCCATGCTCCGGGTGTAAGTCGGTCAGTATAATTCGGCACCTTTCGAGGTCCCTTGAAGTCCTTGGGTAGGCGTACATCCCGTAGAGCGGCACCAAACAAGGAACACCGCGGTTCTAGTAGCCACTCCTGCTCCAACGGAAGTCGTCGGATACTACGGGAGATCTTGATGAGCCGCTTTCAGCTGAGCCCGCTTCGTCCTCTGACGTAATACATCTCAGACCGGGTTATAGCCACCGGGCGATTCTGACGGCCTTGGGCATTGCTTGACAAAGTTTCCGACTCCATGTACTCTTTGTAACTTTCGGACTCCGGTTTTGATGGCGGTGCTAGCCAAAGGCGGAGGAGTTGAATGAATCTGTCGGCTGTAAGAATAGGTCTCTTCTTTGCGCGGGGCCCGTCTGAACAAGTTCTCTGATCCTCTGGTTTCCACCATTGCCGGATCATCACCGTCCTTTGGGAGAGTCAGCCAAAGCGCGCCCGATGCGGCGATTAAGTTCTCCATGGGGTTGGAAAAGTGACCCGGCGGTACTGGTACATAGCGGGGCGGGGCCATACTCCCATGCGGAGGTGCCATCTCTTGAAGCTGAGCCGCCCCCCCCCCCCGCTCCGGCTGGTGTGAACTGATTTGCTCGGGCGGGTTGCTAGGGAACGTGCAGGGGTGTAGCGAAGAGGTTACGAGGGTCGTAAACCGAAGGCAAATGGGATTGAGTTTTACGGTGCCTCCTTCTCATTACCTCATTAGATGCGTTCGGGGCTCATATTAAGCTGGAAAGCCTCACATTTGGAGCGCCGCGCCGTGCATCTAAAGCCGCTGGATTACGTAGCTAACTTTGGTGTCCTCGGCTTCCAAGGCCTCCTTGTCTTGAGCTATCGCTTCACGCTTTTGTGCCACCTCCGCGTTATGCTCATCTTGATTTGCAAGAATAACCGTGGCGGTTAACGAGGCCGTAAGCTTATCCATGATATCCATCAAGATGTCGAGCGGCGCACGGGGCCTCCTGCCCCGGCCGCTCCTAACCCGGATGTTATTGCCGTAGCAGCCGTAGAGTTTTGGTCGGGTTGAGTCACTACAACAGGAACCCCCCTTTAGCAACGCATTGATGTGTTGCCCAAGACCTATGTAAGTGTTGCTAAGGCCTACACCAACGGATTAGTATGTGTTGTCGTAGGCGGCGTTGCTAGTGTCTACAACAACGTATATGCATCCGTTGGTAAGGAGTGTGAATATGCGTTGTAAGGTAGCAACAAATATAGATAGTGCTCAACAACGCTTCACATGCGTTGGTGGCTACCCTACAGGAATTGCCAGTGCATTGTTTCAACACACGATACTATACATATGACCATCCAGAATTATTAGGTCAATCCTGACCCAGAATTATTAGTTCAATGCCAATATTGCATAGGGGGCGCGGTATAACAAACAGAACTGTCACATATATTAGATCGACTTGGTTGCATTACAAGGATCTTGATACAAACATTGCAAGATGTGAAACTAGTAGTAGTCCTATTCTTGATCTTGCAACCAACTTCTCAGCCATTTTGAAACATTGACACTGAAAATGTCCGAATCATAATGATTGACACATCGACACTGAAAATGACATTCTAAAACACAATGTGAAACTATTTAGTAGCACCCCTATTCTTGACCTTGCAATCAACATCAGACCATCGATTTATCTTGCAATCTACACAAAGAAATTAGATAGGTTAATAGGGTAGCAAAATTGAAAAGAGGAGCAACATAGAAGGGCTGAAGGCCATGTGATAATTAATCTTGCTACATCACCAGTAATTTTGACCTTTTTTAGTAGTTGTATAAACTTACCAGATATTGCAACTGTAGCATCAATTCGGAATACAAAGAATTCATTACCAAGTTTAACACCGTCAATCTTACTTTTATATTCTTGGTCGATACGTTGGATTGTAGTAATGTGAGGGAGCGCTCTTGTTTGGATTTTTCAAGTATCCCCTCCGTTCCTAAATATAAGTCTTTGTAGAGATTTCATTATTGACCACATACGGATGTATGCATATGCATTTTAGAGTGTAGATTCACTCATTTTTCTTAGTATGTAGTCCATCATGGAATCTCTCTAAGACTTGTATTAAAACGGAGGGAGTATCACTTTTGTAGCTGAATGTAGTCATTTTAGCTTACAGTAAACTAACTCAGCTCATTCCATTATCAAGTTTCAGCATGCTAATAGAAACAGAGTGTTTTATAGGAAGTGAGGGAATGTAAGGCAGCCATACAGCAGTTTATGAATTATTTTACCTAATCTACCCGCAAAGAGTCTTATCTCAGAGAGGCAGTATGACCATTGTAACATGCAAGAAAAGTGTTCTCTTGTACAAATTAGGTAAAAAACAGAAGCATGGGTGATAGTAAAAATATATTCAAGTAATGATGTTAATAATCCAAAATTTCCATTCGAACTGGTGAAGAATCATTCAGGCAATATAGAAGTAATATCAGAAAATACCTCTAGTGACTCCAGCTTGGCATGAGTAGCCTTTTAGGTTTTAGTGCCAACAACATTGACTTGGAACAATCAAGTTTCTGTAACCTGCTGATTTGGCATATGGATTAGTAATCTGTGTTCGGTTTTGCCCACAGAATCTATCGCGTCAAAATAGCCAAACACATGCGCGTGAAAGAAACTTTAGTTTACTCTTTATTCTTGTCTAGAAGCTCCTGCGTGACCTTGTTTTCTATGGAAAAACTCTTATACGACCTGCTTCCACAACTAAGACCTGCTACATGGCCGGAACAGCCTAAACCTACTCTGACTTGGCATCTAAAATGACTTGGGCTCAAGCGTCCTTTTCCTAGACTAGTAAGGCAGACCAACTCCAAGGCATACTAGTACATCACGTACGCTTCTAGCTATGCAAAATCATTGAACCATATACGGACTATGACCCAACCACGAGCGCACATCTGCTTACAGCATGCAATGGTGGAAAACAAACTAATCAACCTAGCCTAATTAGATTCAAACTTGGCTAGTTAAACTAGCAGGGACTCCAACTAAATTACTCAACATTATACTAATAATTTAGAAGACCATAGCATTCATGCAGACTAAGTTGTTCCAGCATATTAGTATATGCTAACATTTATTAAATAGGATTCACTTTCTCAGTTCACTTGTTTACTGAGAAAACGGAAACATGGAACAGTTCCAGTATGCTCGTCTCTGTCACCATGGTTGCTGGATGTCCAAACTGTTGCCCCAATAGGTAGAGGAGAAGGCCATAAGTATTCCAGAGAAGAGGAGATCCTTGTAAGATCCAATAGTTTGGGACCAGTGGATTCGACGTACCTGACAAACTCGCACAATCGCCGCATCTGATCGCTTAGCCATCTAGTTAACGGTTGTACGTATCTTCCCACCACCTTAGTGTGCCCTGCATGTCAGGGAAGCAGACTGCATAGGAGGAATACTTTTGATGTTTACGTTGGATGAACCAAGTACATCTACTTGCTCATTGTGTTAACAGTTTAAGGAGAATATATTACAAACAAGATAAGATGTGAGAGGCACCTGGCCAGGAGTGTGTGTGCTGACCATCATCCATCATTCTATTGTTTGGAAAACATATCTGGCTCCCCACGAAATAGAAAATTAGTACAAAATTCAGAAGTACCTGCATTTAAAAAAACTGCACTAAACTCAGTTTAGAGTTGAGATTTCAAGAATAGTCATCATATACATATGATGAGAATATCAATGTTATGATGTTCTTGTATCTCACCTTCAAATTTTATCAATCATTCAACAGTTTATATTGGATAACAAGAGTGTAAGAACTATTTCCATCTGAGCTTTTACATAAAATTTGAGATTGTGCTGTACACTTTTTACTGGATAAGAAGCTGAAACAAACATTACTTTTTGTCAGGGGAAAACAAATATACATCAATCAGAAAATATATAATACGCAAAAAAATGAAGTTTTCCTTACCAGCGAAAGGGTCCTGACCATGATATATATAATCACAATGACTTAAATAATTCTCAAGGCTTCGTCTGCATATTAATATATTTCTCATAATTGCAATGTGTATGTGTTGTAGATCGATCTGTTAAGAAACAACATAAGCACACACATGTTGATGTTGACTATAGTAAAAAAACAGTTTCATAACTTGCGAGTATAGATGGAACGAAGTATTACAGAATAAAGACAAATATTGGGATGGATGGATGCAAGTGGACATTTTTTTTGTATATTGTACACATGACGCCAAATAAATAACGACTCGGGAAGGGGATTATCCATTTGAAATAATTATGCTAGTATCATGGACCCATAATTGCACTGACATGTTGATTTTTGTAGCAGTGTTCTTCAGAGACATACATGATGTCATATGCTATATCGCTCATATACTACTATCTCACTGTGATTTGAACTAAGTTGATCTCTTCTTATAAGAAAAAAACTGTGTTGATCTTATTGAACAGGTCATGCTACATGCTAGTATGTAATGATCAATTTCACTTGAAAAAAATATTAATTCCATCGATCCATCTATATTGGAATAGGAAAATCTGACAGTAACGCATAACAGGGTATACTACTCATCCAGAACTAGTACAGGTTGACTGTCAACAAAGTAACACAGGGTAATCACATCTAATCAATAAACACCTTGACAAGATACGAACATGAGAGATGTAAGCAACAATTGAAATACCTGGCTCAGAAAATTGTTGAGAGAAATCACTCGCATCATGGTGTTGTCCACTCATACCCGACGGAGTAACACGGCGTAGAAACCCTACGCGGAGTACCATCAACATCCAAGTCGAGGTAGAAGAGGCGGAGCACCACCATAAGCCTGAACCAGCAGCCGCGCGTGAGGAGATGCAGGTTTACTGGGCCGACAAACCATAGCCGTCGAAGTCGCGTCAGCGGCATGCGGCGACTAGGCTTGTCGCGGGGCGGGAGTGCGCCGGAGCTTCCCGGAATTGACGTCGGCGGCGGCAGCGCTCTGGTGTGAGAGAGGGGAATCAGGGGATTAGCTTTTTTACAGGCTCGGCTTTGAGTTTCCTTTTTTTTTGGCTGTGTGGTATTTGGAGAGAGAGGAGGCGCAGATAACGTGGAGGTGGGTACTGGGAGGTTACCCCTTCGCGGGAGGTGGGAGGTTGAACCCAACACAACACATATGTTGTCATCGTTGCTAGACATGTGTTGCTGTATGTAGGTTTTTGTTGTAGTGAGTCCCAACCATGAAGACTCCTGCCCAGCTTGGCGGTTCATAGGGGTCCGGAATACTGGAGCCATCGGAACAGCCCCCGAGCACGCCATCTTGTACTTGATATAACGAATCTGTTGAACCGGCGGACGAATCATCATCCGAGGGGACGGCCGTCTCACCACCATCTTCAGACCCTTCAGAAGGTTCCTCTCCGTGGACGCAGCCCACGAAGGCACGCTTCATGACGGGTTGAGCTCGGGCGGGTCTCGCGCGCTGAGCCGTCTCGATGAGGTCGGTGCAGTTGTCCGGCTCAGGGCCCGGCTCACCAATCCGGCCGATGAAGACGTGGATTCCGCCAAAGGGGACCCGGTACCCGTACTCAATTGAGTCGGCGTCGGGGCCCCAGCCTTCGTTGTCGATGTAGATCTTGCCGCGACGACTCTTGGTCATCCGGCCACCTGCGTATCCTTGAGCCCTTCGAAGCTGCCCTTCAAGAATTCAAATCCACCGTGCGCTGGCCCCACGGTGGGCGCCAACTATCGTGGAATTATCACGGCAGATGTCCTCTTGCAAGGACTTAGTCATGGAGCCATCGCAACTAGGAAGCTTAAAGGGGTTAATCGGGAACAAAGGACACGAGAGGTTTATACTAGTTCGACCCCTTACGGTGAAGGTAAGGCCTACGTCTAGTTGGGTTGGTACTGCTTGATGTTTCGATGACCAGGGAGCGAGATACGCTATGCCCGGCTCTCGAGGAGTTGTTTCTTGCCCTAAGGCAACAAGGTCGTCCCCTTATATACACAGGTTGACGTCATGGCTTACGTAGAGTCCCGACTGCTCATAAGCGATGTCCGGCTCGGTGACTAGTTAAATCTACCTTATGATACAAGTCATGCCATTATGACGGTTTACTACGACGGACCTTAAGTCGCTTGTGGGCCTTAGACCCTTTACTAAACCGCCATCTTTATACTTAGTCTTGGGCTTCTTTCTGGTGAGTCTTCTTTACGTAACCCGGCCCCTCGTGGGCGGCTTACACAAATAGTTATATCCCCAACACAAAGGGAATAACATATGTTGTCATAACGGTTCGACCGATAAAGATCTTCGTAGAATATGTGGGAACTGTTAGGGAACGCAGCATGCAATTTCAAAAAAAATCCTACAATCACGCAAGGTCTATCTAGGAGATGCATAGCTATGAGAAGGGGAGAGTGTGTCCATGTACCCTCGTAGACCGAAAGCAGAAGCGTTAGGTTAACGCAGTTGATGTAGTCGAACGTCTTCACGATCCAACCGATCTTAGTACCGAACGTATGACACCTCCGTGTTCAGCACACGTTTAGCTTGATGACGTCCCTCGAACTCTTGATCCAGCAGAGGGTCGAGGGAGAGTTCCGTCAGCACGACGATGTGGTGGCGGTGATGGTGATGTGATCCGTGCAGGGCTTCGCCTAAGCACTACGACGCTATGGCCGGAGGAGTAAACTGTGGAGGGGGCACCGCACACGGCTAAGAGAACAGTTGATGTGCCTTTGGGGTGCCCCCCCAGCCCCCGTATATAAAGGAGGAGGGGAGGAGGCCTGCCACAAGGGGCGCACCAAGGAGGGGGGAGTCCTACTAGGACTCCACTCCTAGTAGGATTCGGCCCCCTCTTTTCCCTTCTTACGGAGAGGGGGAAAGGGGAAAGAGGTGGAGAGGGAGAAGGAAAGGGGGGCCGCGCCCCCCCACCCCTTATCCAATTCGGATTGGCTTGGGGGGCGCCCGCCACCTCCCATGGCCTGCCTCCTCCTCTCCACTATGGCCCATGAGGCCCATTAACTTTCTCGGGGGGTTCCGGCAACCTCCCGGTACTCCAAAAAATCCCCGAACCTCTTCGGAACCATTCTGGTGTCCACATATAACATTCCAATATATCAATCTTTACCTCTCGACTATTTTGAGACTCCTCGTCCTGTCCGTGATCTCATCCGAGACTCTGAACAAACTTCGGTCACCAAAACACATAACTCATAATACAAATTGTCATCGAACGTTAAGCGTGCGGACCCTACGGGTTCGAGAACTATGTAGACATGACCGAGACACATCTCCGGTCAATAACCAATAGCGGAACACGGATGCTCATATTGGTTCCTACATATTCTATGAAGATCTTTATCCAGTCAAACCGCATAACAACATACGTCATTCCCTTTGTCATCGGTATGTTACTTGCCGAGATTCGATCGTTGCCGGTATCCTCATACATAGTTCAATCTGTTACCGCAAGTCTCTTTACTCTCCGTAATGCATCATCCCATAACTAACTCATTAGTCACATTGCTTGCAAGGCTTATAGTGATGTGCATTACCGAGAGGGCCTAGAGATACCTCTCCGATACACGGAGTGACAAATCCTAATCTTGATCTATGCCAACCCAACAAACACCTTCGGAGACACACAGAGAGCATCTTTATAATCACCCAGTTACGTTGTGACATTTGATATCACACAAGGTGTTCCTCCGATATTCGGGAGTTGCATAATCTCATAGTCAGAGGAATATGTATAAGTCATGAAGAAAGCAATAGCAATAAAACTTAACAATCATTTTGCTAAGCTAACGGATGGGTTTTGTCCATCACATCATTCTCTAATGATGTGATCATGTTCATCAAATGACAACACATGTCTATGGTCAGGAAACTTAACCATCTTTGATTAACGAGCTAGTCAAGTAGAGGCATACTAGGGACACTCTATTTTGTCTTATGTATTCACACATGTACTAAGTTTCCGGTTAATACAATTCTACAATGGATAATAAACATTTATCATGATATAAGGAAATATAAATAACAACTTTATTATTGCCTCTAGGGCATATTTCCTTCAGTCTCCCACTTGCACTAGAGTCAATAATCTAGATTACATAGTAATGATTCTAACACCCATGGAGTCTTGGTGTTGATCATGTTTTGCTCGTGGAAGAGGCTTAGTCAACGGGTCTACAAAATTCAGATCCGTATGTATCTTGCAAATCTCTATGTCTCCCTCCTTGACTTGATCGCGGATGGAGTTGAAACATCTCTTGATGTGTTTGGTTCTCTTGTGAAATCTGGATTCCTTCGCAAGGCAATTGCTCCAGTATTGTCACAAAAGATTTTCATTGGACCCGATGCACTAGGTATTACACCTAGGTTGGATATGAACTCCTTCATCCAGACTCCTTCATGCTGCTTCCGAAGCAGCTATGTACTCCGCTTCTGCGTAGATCACCTTACGGCGCTCGCTTGGAACTGCAACAACTGACAGCTCCACCATTCAATATGAATACGTATCCGATTTGTGACATAGAGTCATCTGGATCAGTGTCAAAGCTTGCATCGACGTAACCATTTACGACAAGTTCTTTGTCACCTCCATAGACGAGAAACATATCCTTAGTCCTTTTCAGGTATTTCAGGATGTTCTTGACCGCTCTCCAGTGATCCACTCCTGGATTACTTTGGTACCTCCTTGCTAAATTTATAGCAAGGCACACATCAGGTCTGGTACACAACATAGCATACATGATAGAACCTATGGCTGAGGCATAGGGAATGACTTTCATTTTCTCTCTATCTTCTGCAGTGATCGGGCATTGAGTCTGACTCAACTTCACACCTTATAACCAGGAAAGAACCCTTTCTTTGACTGATCCATTTTGAACTTCTTCAAAACTTTATCAAGGTATGTGCTTTGTGAAAGTCCAACTAAGCGTCTTAATCTACCTCTATAGATCTTGATGCCCAATATATAAGCAGCTTCACCGAGTACTTTCATTGAAAAATTCTTATTCAAGTATCCTTTTATGTTATCCAGAAATTCTGTATTATTTCCAATCAACACTCTTGCGGGATCTTTAGCGTGACACTACGATCGAGAGACCCTTCGAGAAACCTGTGTGCCATGCAATAATCGCATAAGCGGTCTTTGTATGAAAACCGTCGAAATGTGTAAAGCGTTTGCGATGGCGGATACATCAAACACGGTTCAGGTTTTAGTTGCGTGTCGATGAAGGGCATACGGTTAAGTTCAATTAACTATTTACGATGAGGAGGAGCAAAGAAAGCGGGCAGCCAGATGAAGGCGTATGCGATACGACAAAGATACGGTTCACTCGGATGAACTGTTTGTGATTAGGCAACACAAAAAAACGGTCAGCCAGATCAAGGTGTGTGCGATATACGGCATGCGGTTCACTCGGATGAACTATTTGCATTGAGACATGAGAACATAAACGGTTCAACTTAACAAGATGTGTGCGATACGCGGCAAACAGGTCTGTAATCAGAAATGTGTGTGAAGACCGATAATAACACAGACGGTTGCTGCTAATAAGACATGTGTGTTGTGCGAAGGAATTGCATACAGAACAACAACACACACACACACACACACACACATATATATATATATATATATATATAGACACACACACACACACACTTATAAGGACATGCTTGCATACCAAATTAAACATCCACTTACATAGGTGGTTAATACAACCATGGCATTTGCACACACCAAAGTAAACTATTACATGCATAATTACATAGGTGGCTACTACACACATGACATTTCCACACACACCAATAAAGTAAACTATATGTTACATGCATGATTAACTAGCATAAACGATCATCTGATCATCATCTACTTCTTGTGACGCTTGCTCTGCTTGTGGCTCGATCCGGGCTCGCAGATTTGGGTAACGAGGCACTTCCTCATGTCAACGATCTGCCTGTGCATCTCGTAGCATGTGTACACGCTCTTGGCCGCAAACCTGAGGTGAGGTTCATCCAGTTGCCGCATCCAGGCCCCGTGCCAGGATACGGGACTTATTCTCTGGGCATCCTGGTTCATCTTTTTGTACTAGGGGTCGATGATGGCCGATGCGAGTTCGACCAGGGAGTCCTTCTTCGTACTGCCCCAGACCGTGTAGTGGTCATGGATTTCGACAATGTTCTTGCAGGCCAAGCCCGTAACACTAAGCGCTTTTACATCGTTGGTGGTATCCACCGTGTCGAACTTGTAGTCACCTTTGTTGACAAACCTGTTGAAAGCGGTCGCAAGGCTCTGTGGCCATGCGAGTGGTAGATGAGGACATGATGGCGCACGCTGGCCGGGCAACGGCAACCTTGATCTATCTTGGGAACGGCCAAAGCGGTGTCTTTGGAGGTCGATGCCGACCACCTTGTACTTGTCTCCAGCAAGCAACTGCTCAACGCTGTTGATGTAGTCGTCCACCACGGCCGGGTCGACCCGGTACACCATCGAGAGATCCGTCTCCCTCGCATAGGTCTCCACTCTATGCTCGCCGAACTCCATTGGAGCACCGCCGACATCCCCTCTCTATGTGTCATCGTGGGTGTGCTTGTTCTGTTGTGGGGCGCTATCGAAAGGTTGAAGAGACTAAGGTTATAATGGCCGCGGGAATTAAAGGGGAAGCCGGACGGCCAGGAATATCGGCAGGCCCTGATGGCAGTTCTAATTTGCAGCGCGTAACTCCATCGTGCCGCATGTAACTGCATCGCGTGCCAACGCGCGCGGTGCAACCGCATGCATATGGGGGCCCCGACGTGATCGTGCACACGCCCAACCGCTGGCAGAGCATGCGCGGAGGGATGCAAGCAGAGCGCTCTGCGGTTGCCTCAAGGAAAAGTTGTCCACAAGCAGAGCGTGCCAACGGATGCGATCGAAAAGGCCGCTGGCGCTTAACGGCGCAGCGAGTAGCTTGCCGAGGGACGCCAATGAAGGGACGACATACGGTGATACGTGGCAAATAAGACAAACTATGCGGCGATGCCGGAGACATCAAGCACGAATCGAATTAGAGTTGCGTGTGCGATACATGGCGAGGGCAGTTGATCCATCAGAGCTGTTTGTGATGGAATAAGCTGTGTGTGTTGCGGGAAAACGCTTGCTGGTGTATAACCTTAAATTTAACCAAAAAGTGTTAATGCATGTTACAAAAATTGTATAGCTGGAAACTATGTTCAAATACGACTCCAACGATATAATCTATGGCGACATGCATTCGTATTTTATTAGTTAAATCCTACTTATAAACCAGGATGGGGGTACAGTAGGTAACTAAATCGCAAACGTTTTTTTAGTAACTGTATGTGTACGTGTCCTCTCGTCCTCCTCTCGCACGTCTTTTCACCCCGCTCCTTGACGGCGGCTTACAAGCGCCAAGAAGCTTCTGCGTGGCTGGGCGTTCTTTTGGCCAAACGGTGGCGCCAATGAATCATCGGTGAGCCCGTTCCCACGCAACCTCGTGCGTTCCTACGCAAGCTTCCCGCCCGACTCGGTGGAATCCCCCAAAATCCCAATGCTTGTCAGCCTGCTATAAAAACCCTCACGGCCGGCGAGTCCTGCGTCGCATTTTCCCCTCCCTCCCTGTAGCTTATCTCGTCTGCTTCTCCCACAATCGCCAATGGCATCGGTCCATCGTCGTGCCGCCACCACTCCGTCGTCATCGAGAGGACAGCTCCAGTGGAGGCTACAGCGTGGCGGCGCGATCCCCGGCGTAGTGTAGTGCGCGCATGGCGTCCCTGTTGGGTGTCGCGCAACACCCACCACTCGCTTCCACCGCTGCTGCCGTCGGCGCTGTTGCCGGCCCGTTGCCGCCACACCACTATCGAAGCTAGGGCCATCTCGCTCGCCGCGGCCAGCGGCCGGAGGGTGGCCGTCGTGGCCGCCACCCCACTGCCGACCACCGTGGCCATCACCCGCCCCGCCACAGCGGCCCGAAGGCGGGAGGTGGTGGTCGTGGCCGCCACCCCATCATCGGCCACCATGGCCGCCAGCCCACCGTTGACCTCCGGGATCATCACCCGCTCCGCCACCGCCGCCCGAAGGAGGGAGGCGGAGGTGGAGGCCCACTGCGTCGTCGGCAACCTTGCAGCGCTACATCGAGTTCTGCGGGAGGAGGAGCGCCTCGCCGAAGCTGCAAAGAGCCTTACCGCGGCCGTGGCGCAGCACACCGCCGGCGAGAGGCGAGGAATCGGGAGATCTCTGAGCAGTCCGGCCGCCCGAGAGGGATCGTGCAGGCGCGACCTTTGGGCATTCTAGCTGGCGGCGTCGGCGAGCGTCTGTGGCGGGCACCGTATTGCATTTGTCCAGCTCGTTGGTAGGCTCCTCCTCCTCCTCTGCCTCTTACTGAGTGCGCTAGGCCCTCCATGGTAGTAGTAGTATTTAGGGGCTATTTTGTTCAGTTCATCTGACTATAGATGTGTGGTCGAACTATACAACGTACTTAAAATTAGCTAGTATATATAGTTGAACTAGCTATTTCAAAGACGTGGTTGGTAACAATTGGGAGAAGTTTGGTCGATTCATTTATCGAGTTGAACTGTTTGTATACATTAAGAACATTTGCTTAATCTATGAATGAAATGTATGCTTAATTACTGAATTTTAGTTGCAAAAATTACATAGTGCTAATGATTTCTAGCTGCATATTTTGACAAATCACAGTGTTACAAGGATTGACAAATGGCAACGTTACTAGATCAACAAATGTAAATCTTTCCAGTTTGACAAATGGCAACATACCCAATATGACCGATGCAAATCTTACCAAATTGTTTGTACGTGGTTGCACACGGGTCATCCAAAATGACCGTTTGCGTTGAAGGGATGAACAAATCCTGCGCAGCTCTCACTTTGCATACGGGTGTTCTATCTAAATCGTTTGCGATCAAGAGCTGTAGAAATCCTGCTCGGCACATTTTCTCTTGACTTCCTGGGGAAGCTGTCAGTTTGCATACAGGTGTTCTAATTAAAACATTTGCGATGAGTGTTTTATATTTAAAAAGCGAATTAAACTACGGCTTGGGTGCCATTAATGGAGAGGATGCGAGCAAGGCGGGCGGCCATGGAAGTCAAAGGGCTCGCTTCGGTGAGCCTCAAGACACGATACAACTTCGCATGCTTCGGTGAGCTGCGCACTCGAGGACGACTTGCACGCCTCTCGGTCCCTTGCCCACGAATGGACGGCGCTCACACGCCTCCCGTTCAGTCAAGGTCAAGCAGCTGTCCGCACGGCACCTCCTATAGCCATTAAAACCAAGACACGTGGCGTCACGCCAATGGTTAACAGAATTTTGTATTTACTAGAATTTAAAAACTAGGCATCTCAATGTTTTGCTGGCAATCAACGGTGCCCTGGTGTTTGAAATTCATTCCCATTTTTTGCATGGGACCTAAGCATGCACCCAAGGACACAAATTTGATTTTTCAACCAATTTATATGCATCGGAGCATGTGCATGTAGTTCAAATTTGAATTATGCACATAAATGCATTGAAAACTTCGATTAATGCATAAAAATGTCCAAACAAACCCGAAAAATCACAAAAATTCACACAACACTCCTGTTGTTCTATGTTGACACGAGAAAAAATTAGAAAGCAATAAGAGGCAATGGATATTGTTTAGGTCCCCAAAGGTGGGGCGTTCCTACCGAAAACCATCATGCTTGTTGTGAGAAGCTCCGGTTTGTGAGAAGCATATACCCAGACCTGCCCCAAATGGGACAAAATTCGTACCACGGCATGTTGATGCCGCTCCATGATAGCATGCCAAGTTTCATGAATTTCAGACGAGTTTTGTATTTACTAGAATTTAAAAACCAGGCATCTCAATGTTTTGCCGGCAATCAACGGTGCCACGGTGTTTGAAATTCATTCCCATTTCTTGCATAGGACCTAAGCATGCACCCAAGGACACAGATTTGATTTTTCAACCAATTATATGCACTGGAGCATGTGCATGTAGTTCAAATTTGAATTATGCACATAAATGCATTGAAAAATCAGTTAATGCATAAAAATGTCCAAACGAACCCCGAAAAATTCCAAAATTGAACACAACACTCTTGTTGTTCTATGTTGACACTCAAAATTTTTTGAAAGCAATAAGAGGCAACGGATATCGTTTAGTCCCCAAAGGTGTACGTTCCTACCGAAACCATCACGCTTGTTGTGAGAAGCTCTGGTTTGTGATAAGCTTATACCCAAACCTGCCCCAAATGGGACAAAATTTTGACCACGGCATGTTGATGCCGCTAGCATGCCAAGTTTCATGAATTTCAGACGAGTTTTGGATTTACTAGAATTTAAAAACCAGGTATCTCAATGTTTGCGGCCGAGTGACGGTGGCAGGGTGTTTGAAATTCATTCCCATTTCTTGCATGGGACCTAAGCATGCAACCAAGGACACATATTTGATTTTTCAATAAGTTTATATGCATTGGAGTATGTGCATGTTGTTCAAATTTGAATTATGCGCATAAAATGCTTGGAAAACCCAGTTAATGTATAAAAATGTACAGACGAACCTTGAATAATTCCAATTTTTTTGATGACACACCTATAGTTGCATGTTCACTGCAGATAAAAGTTCTAACAATTCAAACACCATCCTTTGTAGCTGTGATCCCATTATGTAATTCAAATGATCAAGACGATAAATCAAGTAGATCGCACACAGTTTATTATCACCAACCGTGCGGATGCAGCACAAAATATCTTGGAGCACCGTCGGTGTATAGTACTATAAATCAAGTAGATCGCACACAGTTAGTCTCCTTTGTGTACCCAAATTATACAATGACGTGGATGACCACTGTAACTGTGGAAATTCGAACCAAAATTTTGACCTTCAAACTCAACACACACGGGTTAAACTATCTGAATCGTTTGTGATGTTCACATATCGTACACAGATTACGAATAAGGGACCGTATACGATGACACTTCTTGGCGCTTGATTTTTTGGGTGGGCGATTCCAAATCCCCAAACTTCATGAAATATCTACCTCCCGCCCTCCCCTTACCAAAAGCCACATTTCCCTCTTTCCGCCTTCCTTTCCAAGTTGAAACCTTCACTCCTTGCTTGCAGCACTCCGCCTCCTCTTGGCGATCCTCCTTCACGCTCCTCGGCCTCGCCTATCCAGGCGGAGTAATCCACACCGACCCCATCCTCCTCCTCCTTCCACATCCCACATGCCCCTACACTTGGCCTTGGCGCGACACCTTCCACCCAAATCACTGACCCCTCCACCAAATAAGCGCCCGGCCCTAAGCCATGGTGCCTGTGATAGCCAGGACCTCAAGGAGCATTTGGCGGCGGAGAAGCAAATCGCGGTCGCCGCCTTGGATGAGGTCGCGATGGCTGCCATTCGTGCCGACCCCGGATCTTGAAGGAGCACCTTGCCATTTGCTAGCCTCGCCCGGTTAAGCATCTGCAGTTTACCCATTGCGTGTCTTGCTCACGCTTTCCTTCACAAATTCTAGTGAATTGTGCTATCTAATTTTACCATGCAATCTGTTGCTCTAGTGTATATGTTCTATATGTAAATGCGATGTGGTGCTCACTTATTAATTTTTGTTAATTAGTTGTCGTCTTGATTAACTGTTTGGTTCAATTACGCAAATCGATGTTCAATTCTTCAGGCTGCAATTTTGTATTGTCTTCCATGTGAGAAATAAATCGAATTTATCTTTACAAAATTGCGGTGCATTTTGTTATTGTATACCATGTGAGGGATAAATTGAATTTGGTTGTAGTAAATACATGAGAAACAAATACAATTGGCTGTAGTTAACTGTTTGGTTAACTGACTGATCTTTTATTAGGAGTATGTTATATTGTGCAATGTGGTGCTTTCGATTAATGTTTGGTTCATTTTTGTGGTGTTTAGTTAAGCTGCTTGGTTCAATTCTTCAATGCGACGTCCAATTGTCGTGGGTAGTATTTTGTATTGTTGTGCATGCGAGGAATAAATCGAATTTGGCTGCACTTAATACATGAGAAACATATACAACTGCTATATTTCCTAGTTCTTAATCATGCTTGGTTTGGATAAATGGGTTTTCCGTGTGGCTTCAATTAATGTCGATGAATACGCAATGTGATTATTTTTCATCAACATATTTTACTAATAACATGCGAACCCTTACTTAACTTTGATGAGTAACTACCTTATATGTGTTGCGGGAAACAATGGGAAGCCTTGAGGTTTACAATCGAGGTTAGCTTACGTGCATGGTGCGTTGTCTAATAGCACATTATTGTACAATTAGAGAAACCATTCTAATATTTAGCTTTTACAATTTGGTCTTGCACATGTAGGTCACGCTATCGAGAGGTTTTGACCCTTTGTTAGGCCCTTTTTGCATATGGAGAAATGAGTTGTCCATGAATATCGGTCAAGTCAAGAAACTCATAAAGATTGTTAGGATAAAGAAATTAGCGACAAAAACAACAAGATCTTTATACGCACAATGAAGAAGACATCGATTCACTACGGGGATGATACTAACTATTATACCTTGCCTTTTTATTCCTTTGCCCCATTTCCAATATAGAGAAGATATTTATGCACATCCTTGTTTTCAAGCCTTTCCAAAGCAGTTGACGATGATTACCTCTCAAACCACTGTATGGTCAAGAGGCGAGGAAGGTATTCATACAACACCCACGGTTCAATATTGAAGTGTTCCTGAAGAGGACGAAGGATGGACGATCAATCATCCACGAGCACCGCCTAAAGTTACAAAGACCTTCAACATCAATGAAGGCTCAATAGCATATACCTTGATAGTTTTTCGGATGAGATACATACATCTATGTACCGTCTATGATTCTAATTTGAAAGGTTATAGATGTTGCATGTGAAACTTGGTCTGGAGTAGTTGTGTAATGGGGTAGCTGAGTCTTTGAAGCTATATGATGTTGTACTCTGATGTATTTCAATTATGAAAATGAAATATATTGTGTGCTTAATATGAACTGTCAATTAGATTAATAAATGGGTTATGAATAATCGGATAATTATCCTGCTAATTGGGTTTTGCTATTGCAAACGGTTGTTGAAAAAATACTGTGGGCGATGACCTCAGGCAATGCACACAGTTTCTAGGAATAAACCGTGTTGGATCAATGAACAATCACACATGACTTTCTCTTGAAAACTTTTTGCGTTAGGCCACCTTGCGCAAACGTTTACCACATGAAAACTGTGTGTGATGGACATCCATTGCCACACAGTTTCTTCCATGGACTGTGTGTCATATATTCAATAATGCAAGCGATTTAACGGGAAAAATTGTGTGTGATGTACCTGTGAACAGAAATGTTTTCCTTGGAAGCGTAATGTGGATATGTACATCTGACGGAAGCGTTTAGTGGAGGCCCGGTTGTGTGGGATGTACTTGCGACCGAAACAATTTCGCGTATAATTGTATTTTTGCTCTCTTATGACGTATTTCGTATTTGGCGCTGCTTGATGCGCTACGACCTCATTTTGCCGAACGTGTGTGCCGGAGGGCATATTCCGTGATTTACGGAGGTCGTGTGGGAAGGACCCCCCTATCGCCCACACTCACTTGGCGACGGTTCCAAATGCCATTGCCGAAAGGGGTTAAAAACCGTTTGTTTAGGAGCTCGCTGTACTAGTGCAATTATATGTCATCCACATATAATATTAGAAATGCTCTGAGCTCCCACTCACTTTCTTGTAAATACTGAGGCTTCTCCAAAAGTACATGTAAAACCATATGCTTTGATCACACTATCAAAGCATATATTCTAACTCGAGATACTTGCACCGGTCCATAAATGGATCCTTTGGAGCTTGCACACTTTATTCGCACCTTTAGGATCGACAAAACCTTACGCTTGCATCATATACAACTCTTCTTTAAGGTATCCATTAAGGAATGCAGTTTTGACATCCATTTGCCAAATTTCATAATCATAACATGCGGCAATTGCTAACATGATTCAGACAGACTTAAGCATCGCTACGGGTGAGAAGGTCTCATCGTAGTCAACTCCTTGAACTTGTCGAAAACCTTTCGCAACAAAAGTCGAGCTTTGTAGATAGTAACATTACTGTCAGCGTCGGTCTTCTTCTTGAAGATCCATTTATTCTCTATGGCTTGCCGATCATCGGGCAAGTCAACCAAAGTCTACACTTTGTTCTCATACATGGATCCCATCTCAGATTTCATGGCCTCAAGCCATTTCATGGAATCTGGGCTCATCATCGCTTCCTCATAGTTCGTAGGTTTGTCATGGTCTAGTAACATGACTTCCAAAACAGGATTACCGTACCACTGCAGTGCGGACCATACCCCGTTGACCCACGAGGTTCGGTAGTAACTTGATCCGAAGTTTCATGATCATCATCATTAGCTTCCTCACTAATTGGTGTAGGAATCACTTGGACTGATTTACGTGATGAACTACTTTCCAATTCAGGAGAAGGTACAATTACCTCATCAAGTTCTACTTTCCTCCCACTCACTTCTTTCGAGAGAAACTCCTTCTCTAGAAAGGATCCATTTTAACAACGAATATCTTGCCTTGGATCTGTGATGAGCGGTGTACCCAACAGATTCCTTTGGGTATCCTATGAAGACACATTTCTCCGATTTGGGTTCGAGCTTATCAGGTTGAAGCTTTTTCACATAAGCATCGCATCCCCAAACTTTAAGAAACGACAGCTTAGGTTTCTTGCCAAACCACAGTTCATATGGTGTCGTCTCCAGCGGATTTAGATGGTGCCCTATTTAGCGTGAATGCAGCCGTCTCTAAAGCGAGAACCCCAAAGCGATAGTGGTAAATCGATAAGAGACATCATAGATCGCACCATATCTAATAAAGAAATGCTGATTCTGACGTTCGGACACACCATTATGTTGTGGTGTTCCAGGTGGCGTGAGTTTCGAACCTATTCCACATTGTTTCAAATGAAGACCAAACTCATAACTCAAATATTCCCCTCCACGATCAGATCGTAGAAAATTTATTTTGTTGTTACGATGATTTTCCACTTCACTCTGCAAATCTTTGACCTTTTCAAACGTTTCATACTTATGTTTCATTAAGTAGATATACCCATATCTGCTCAAATCATCTGTGAAGGTCAAAGAATAACGATACCCGCCGCGAGCCTCAACACTCATCGGACCGCATACATCAGTATGTATTATTTCCAATAAGTCAGTGGCTCGCTCCATTGTTCCGGAAAACGGAGTCTTAGTCATCTTGCCCATGAGGCATGGTTCTCAAGCATCAAGTGATTCATAATCAAGTGATTCCAAAAGCCCATCAGCATGGAGTTTCTTCACGCGCTTTACACCAATATGACCTAAGGCAGTGCCACAAATAAGTTGCACTATCATTACTAACTTTGCATCTTTTGGCTTCAATATTATGAATATGTGTATCACTACGATCGAGATTCAACAAAAATAGACCACTCATCAAGGGTGCATGACCATAAAAGATATTACTCATATAAATAGAACAACCATTATTCTCCGATTTAAATGAATAACCGTCTCGCACCAAACAAGATCTAGATATAATGTTCATGCTCAACGTTGGCACCAAATAACAATTATTCAGGTCTAAAAGTAATCCTGAAGGTAGATGTAGAGGTAGCGTGCCGACGACAATCACATCAACCTTGGAACCATTTCCGACGCACATCGTCACCTCGTCCTTAGCCAATCATCGCTTAGTTTGTAGCCCCCATTTCGAGTTGCAAATATGAGCAACATAACCAATATCAAATACCCAGGCACTACTACGAGCATTAGTAAGGTACACATCAGTAACATGTATATCTAATATACCTTTCACTTTGCCATCCTTCTTATCCGCCAAATACTTGGGGCAGTTCTGCTTCCACTGACAAGTCCCTTTGCAGTAGAAGCACTCAGTTTCAGGTTTAGGTCCAAACTTGGGCTTCTTCCCAGGAGCAGCAACTTGCTTGCTATTCTTCTTGAAGTTCCCCTTCTTCCCTTTTCCCTTTCTCTTGAAACTAGTGGTCTTGTTAACCATCAACACTTGATGCTCCTTCTTGATTTCTACCTCCGCAGCTTTTAGCATCGCAAAGAGCTCCGGAATTGTCTTTTCCATCCCTTGCATATTATAGTTCATCACGAAACCTTTATAGCTTGGTGGCAGTGATTGAAGAGCTAATGACACTATCATCAGGAAGATTAACTCCCGGTACCGAGTCAAGTGGTTATGGTACCCGGACATTACGAATATGTGTTCCTTGGTGAACTATTCTCCTCCATCTTGCAGCTATAGAACTTGTTGGAGACTTCATATCTCTCAACTCGGGCATTTGCTGGAAATATGAACTTCAACTCCTGGAACATCTCATATGCTCCATGACGTTCAAAACGTCTTTGAAGTCCTGATTATAAGCCGTAAAGCATAGCACACTGAACTATCGAGTAGTCATCACCTTTAGTCTGCCAGACGTTCATAACGTCCGGAGTTGCTCCTGCAGCGGGCCTTGCACCTAGTAGTGCTTCCAGGACGTAATTCTTCTGTGCAGCAATGAGGATAATCCTCAAGTTATGGACCCAGTCCGTGTAGTTGCTACTATCATCTTTCAACTTAGCTTTCTCTAGGAACGCATTAAAATTCAAGGGAACGGTAGCACGGGCCATTGATCTACAACAACATAGATATGCAAAAACTATCAGGACTAAGTTTGTGATAAATTAAAGTTCAATTAATCATATTACTGAAGAACTCCCACTTAGATTAGAAATCCCTCTAGTCATCTAAATGATCACGTGATCCATATCAACTAAACCATGTCCGAACATCACGTGAGATGGAGTAGTTGTCAATGGTGAACATATCTATGTTGATCATTTCTACTATATGATTCACATTCGACCTTTCGGTCTCAGTGTTCGAGGCCATATCTGCATATGCTAGGCTCATCAAGTTTTAGCGAGTATTACGCGACGCAAAAGCTGGCTTGCACACATTGTATGTGAGCGTAGAGCTTATCACACCCGATCATCACGTGGTGTCTCGACACGACGAACTGTAGCTACAGTGCATACTCAGGGAGAACACTTATACCTTGAAATTTAGAGAGGGATCATCTTATAATGCTACCGCTCTACTAAGCAAAATAAGATGCAGAAAAGATAAACATCACATGCAATCAAAATATGTGACATGATATGGCCATCATCATCTTGTGCCTTTGATCTCCATCTCCAAAGCACCGTCATGATCTCCATCGTCACTGGCTTGACACCTTGATCTCCATGCAGCGTCGTTGTCATCTCGCCAACTATTGCTTCTACAACGATCACTACTGCATAGTGATAAAGTAAAGCAATTGCATGGCGATTGCATTTCATACAATAAAGCGACAACCATAAGGCTCCGGCCAGTTGCCGATCACTTTTACAAAACATGATCATCTCATATAATAACTTATATCACATCATGTCTTGACCATTGATGACCCACAAGTATAGGGGATCTATCGTAGTCCTTTCGATAAGTAAGAGTGTCGAACCCAATGAGGAAGCGGAAGAAATGACAAAGCGGTTTTCGAAGGTATTCTCTGCCAAGCTTTGAAATTATCGATATGAGATAGTTTTGTGATAAGGTAATTTGTAACGGGTAACAAGTAATAAAAGTAAATAAGGTGCAGCAAGATGGCCCAGTCCTTTTTGTAGCAAAGGACAATCCTGGACAAACTCTTATATAAAGGAAAACGCTCCCGAGGACACATGGGAATTATTGTCAAGCTAGTTTTCATCACACACATATGATTCACGTTCGTTACTTTGATAATTTGATATGTGGGTAGAATGGTGCTTGGGTGCTGCTCTTCCTTGGACAAGCATCCCACTTATGATTAACCCCTATTGCAAGCATCCGCAACTACAAAAGAAGTATTAAGGTAAACCTAACCATAGCATGAAACATATGGGTCCAAATCAGCCCCTCTGAAACAGCGCATAAACTAGGGTTTAAGCTTACATCACTCTAGCAACCCATCATCTACTTATTACTTCCCAATGCCTTCCTCTAGGCCCAAACAATGGTGAAGTGTCATGTAGTCGACCTTCACATAACACCACTAGAGGAAAGACAACATACATCTCATCAAAATATCGAGCGAATACCAAATTCACATGACTACTTATAGCAAGACTTCTCCCATGTCCTCGGGAACAAAGCGTAACTACTCACAAATCATATTCATGTTCATAATCGAGGGGTATTAATATGCATAAATGATCTGAACATATGATCTTCCACCAAATAAACCAACTAGCATCAACTACAAGGAGTAATCAACACTACTAGCAACCCATGTGTACCAATCGAGGCTTTGGGACAAAGATTGGATACAAGAGATGAACTAGGGTTTTGGATGAGATGGTGTTGGTGAAGATGTTGATGGAGATTGACCCCCTCCCGCTGAGAGGATCGATGGTGATGAAGATGGTGATGATTTCCCCCTCCCGGAGGGATGTTTCCCCGGCAGAACAGCTCCACCGGAGCCCTAGATTGGTTCCGCCTCGTGGCGGCCGTGTTTCATCCCGAAAGCTTCCTTATGATTTTTTCCAGGACGAAAGAATTCATATAGCAGAAGATGGGCACCGGAGGCCTGCCAGGGGGCCCACGAGGCTGGGAGCGCGCCCAGGGGGGTAGGGCGCGCCCCCCACCCTCGTGGATGGTGGGTGGCCCCTCTCTGGTTGATTCTTTCGCCAGTATTTTTTATTAATTCCAAAAACTGCCTCCGTGAAGTTTCAGGACTTTTGGAGCTGTGTAGAATAGGTCTCTAATATTTGCTCCTTTTCCGGCCCGGAATTCCAAATTTGCGGTATTCTCCCTCTTCATGTAAACCTTGTAAAATAAGAGAGAATAGGCATAAGTATTGTGACATAATGTGTAATAACATCCCATAATGAAATAAATATCGATATAAAAGCATGATGCAAAATGGACCCCCAAGCTTAGACCTCGCTTGTCCTCAAGTGGAAGCCGACATCGAAAAATATGTCCACATGTTTAGAGATAGACGTGTCGATAAAATAAAATACGGACATGAGGGCATCATGATCATTCTTATAACAGCAACATATATAAATATTGTCATATGATTTCTTATGCTCGAGTAATAATCTATTCACAATGTCAAGTATGAATCGAAACTTCATTGAAAACCAACAAACTATAATCTAGGTCATTGAAGCAATTGCAATTTATCATAACATCGGAAAGAGTCATTATAAGAGCTTTTCAGCAAGTCCACATACTCAACCATCATTTAGTCTTTCATAATTGCTAACACTCACGCAATACTTATGGGTATGGTGTTTTAATCGGACCTGAGAGAAAGATAGGGGCTTATAGTGTTGCCTCCCAACCTTTTACCTCAAGGGTAATGTCAACAATAATAGTTGATGCTAACACATCCAGTTGGATATATATATATATATATATATATATATATATATATATATATATATATATATATATATATATATATATATATATATATATATATATATATATATATATCAGGATCTTTCCAACACAATGTGCTTGCCAAAGGGTAAAATGTAAAAAGGAAAGGTGAATATCACCATGACTCTTGCATAAGGTATAAGACAAGAATAAAAGATAAGCCCTTATGAGGAGGAAGCGAGAGGTTGTCATGTGCTTTTATGGTTGGATGCAAAAAATCTTAATGCGAAAGAGCGTCACTTTATATTGGCACTTGTGATATGGACCTTTATTATACGGTCCGTCGCTTTTATTTCTTCCACATCACAAGATCGTATAAAGCTTATTTTCTCCACACTAATAAATCATACATATTTAGAGAGCAATTTTTATTGCATGCAACAATGACAACTTACTTGAAGGATCTTAGTCAATCCATAGGTAGATATGGTGGACTCTCATGGCAAAACTGGGTTAAGGATATTCTGAAGCACAAGTAGTATCTCTACTTGGTGCAAAAAATTTGGCTAGCGTGAGAGGGAAATACAAGCTCAACATGTTGGATGATCCATGACAATATACTTTATTTAGGATATAAGAAAACATAACCCATTACGTTGTCTTCCTTGTCCAACATCAACTCTTAAGCATGTCATATTTTAATGAGTGCTCACAATCATAAAAGATATCCAAGATAGTATATTTATATGTGAAAACCTCTCTTTCTTTTACTTCCTATTAATTGCAACGATGACCAAAAATATGTTTGTCAACTCTCAACAACTTTTATTCATCATACTCTTTATATGTGAAGTCATTACTCTCCATAAGATCAATATGATCTCTTTATTTCTTTTATTCTTTTTATTCTCTTTTATTCCCTCAAGATCATAGCAAGATAATCAAGCCCTTGACTTAAAACTAATCTTTATTATATATAGCTCACAGGACTGGATTACATAGAAGGATGATAAAGCAAAGCTCAAAACTAGATCATACTAAAACTTTATTCTACTAGATCAAGATATTACTAAAAGGATCGAACTAAGAAGGCGGTAAAGATAGGAGTGTGATGGTGATACGATCTGGGGCACCTCCCCCAAGCTTAGCGGGTTGCCAAGGAGTGCCCATACCCATGTGATTATATCTCTTTCCTCGGGGGTGAATTGGTGATGATGGAGTTGTTGATGATGTAGGCATCGTCCATCTTCCAAGGCATAGGCTCACCATCATAGAAGGATGATCGAGTCTAGGAATCCTCAAATCTGCAACCAAACTCATCCTCTTGAATCTATATTCATACTCATAGTTTTGGTTTTGCAGGTCATAGATCTGGGCTTGGAGGTGCTCGATTTTCTCGTGAAGCTTGAAGATGGCCTCCCCAATGTTCTTGGCATCTAGCTTGTGGTTGTTGGTGAACTCCGTGATCATTATGTGGTTGACGTCGAGTCCATGTTCCACCATCTCCTGGCACTTGAAAACTTGTTGCTCCATTGCTTCGAGTCTTGTCTCACGCTTCGGTCCTCCTTGGTCCCTCAACGCCAGCGGATGTGCAGCAACCCCTTACGCATCTCAAGGTGTTGCAGCACCTCCGCGAGGTAGGGGTTGATGACCTTCTCGAAGAACTTGTCCTTGGGGGTGCTTGGAGACGTCATGGTGATCTAGATCTGTCAGAAAAACAGCTCGAAACAAAACAGAGGATATTTGTTGGTGCAGTGGTCAAAACCTTCGGGAGATTATATAATGAATTTTTACCAACCAAAAGAAGTATCGTGCAAGAAAACGGAGTCCGGAGAACACACGAGGTGCCCACGAGGCAGGGGCGCGTCCAGGGGGTAGGGCGCGCCCTCTACCCTCGTGGACGCCTCGTGTCCTTCCCGGACTACTTCTTATTTTCCTATTTTCTTAAGTATTCCAAAATGGAGAAAAATTACCATTAGAACTGTTTTGGAGTCGGTTTACTTACCGTACCACATACCTATTCCTTTTCGGAGTCTGAAACGTTCTTGAAGGTGTCCCTTATGTACTCCTCCGGGATCACGGTGTCAATAACATTAGTTTCAACATTTATAGGATTACCTGAGATATAATGTTTGATTCTTTGATCGTTCGCCACCTTTGGATTTGTGCCTTCAAAGTTGTTGATTTTTATGGCACCGAAACGATAGACCTCCTCAATAACGTAAGGCCCTTCCCATTTAGAGAGAAGTTTTCCTGCAAAAAGTCTTAAACGAGAGTTGAATAGCAACACATAGTCACCTATATTAAACTCACGCTTTTGTATCCTTTTGTCATGCCATCTTTTAACTTTTTCTTTAAACACTTTGGCATTCTCATAGGCTTGAGTTCTCCATTCATCAAGTGAGCTAATGTCAAATAGCCTTTTCTCACCGGCAAGTTTGATATCATAGTTGAGCTCTTTAATGGCCCCATATGCCTTATGTTCTAGTTCGAGAGGTAAGTGACATGCTTTTCCATGAACCATTTTATACGGAGACATACACATAGGATTTTTATACACAGTTCTATAGGCCCATAATGCATCCTCAAGTTTCTTGGACCAATTCTTTCTAGATCTATTAACAGTCTTTTGCAAAATTAATTTGAATTCTCTATTACTCAATTCTACTTGACCACTAGGCTGTGGGTGATATGGAGATGTAATTCTATGACTAACATCATACTATACAAGCATTTTCTGAAAAGCACCATGAATAAAATGTGAACCACCATCAGTCATTAAGTATCTAGGGACTCCAAACCTCGGAAAAATAACTTCTTTAAGCATCTTAATAGAGGTGTTATGATCAACACTACTAGTTGGAATAGCTTCTACCCACTTAGTAACATAGTCAATGACAACTAAAATATGTGTATACCCATTAGAGGAAGGAAAGCGGTCCCATCTAATCAAAGCCCCAAACATCAAATGGTTCAATAACAAGTGAATAGTTCATAGGCATTTCTTGGCGATACGCTAATATTACCAATTATTTGACATTCATCACAAGACAAGACAAACTTACGGGCATCCTTGAAGAGAGTAGGCCAATAAAAACGGATTGCAATACCTTATGTGCAGTTCTATCTCCGGCGTGGTGTCCTCCATAAGCCTCGGAGTGAAACTTGCGTAGGATTTGTTCTGTTCATGCTTTCGGTACACAACGTCTAATAACACCATCTACTCCTTCTTTATAAAGGTGTGGGTCATCCCGAGTAATGTCTTAAATCATAGAAGAACTTTTTCTTTTGCTGATATGTGAAACTAGGTGGTATAAATTTAGCAACAATGTAATTAGCATAATCAGCATACCATGGAGCAGCACGAGAAGCATTTATGATAGCTCATTGTTCATTATGGAAGCTATCATCAATAGGTAGTGGGTCATCAAGAACATTCTCTAACCTAGACAAATTATGCGCAGCGGGGTTCTCGGCTCCTTTCTATCAATAATATGCAAATCAAATTCTTGTAGCAAGAGAACCCATCTAATAAGTCTAGGTTTGGCATCTTTCTTTTCCATAAGATATTTAATAGCAGCATGATCATTGTGAACAGTTACTTTAGAATCAACAATATAAGGTCTGAACTTATCACAAGCAAATACAACTGCTAAAAATTCTTTTTCAATAGTAGCATAATTTCTCTGGGCACTGTCTAGAGTTTTACTAGCATATTGAATAACATTTAATTTTTTATCAACTCTTTGTCCTAGAACAACACCTACAACATAATCACTAGCACCACACATAATTTCAAAGGGTAAATTCCACTCAGGTGGCTGAACAATAGGTGCAGAAATCAAGGCTTTCTTAAGTATTTCAAATGCTTCTACGCAATCATCATCAAAGACAAAAGGAACATCTTTTGGTAAGAGATTAGTCAGAGGCCTAGAAATTTTAGAGAAGTCCTTGATGAACCTTCTATAAAAACCTGCATGACCAGGGAAACTTCTTATACCTTTAATGTCCTTGGGACACGGCATCTTTTCAATAGCATCAACTTTAGCTTTATCAACTTCAATACCCCTTTCAGAAATTTTATGCCCCAAGACAATACCTTCATTAACCATAAAGTGGCACTTTTCCCAGTTTAAGACAAGATTAGTTTCTTCACATCTGCAAAACTCGATCAAGGTTGCTCAAGCAATCATCAAAAGAAGTTCCATATGCCGAGAAATCATCCATAAAAACCTCAACAATCTTTTCACAAAAATCGGAGAATATAGCCATCATGCATCTTTGAAAGGTGGCGGTGCATTGCATAAACCAAAAGGCATCGTCTATAAGCAAAAGGTACCAAAAGGCAAGTAAAAGTGGTCTTTTCTTGATCCTCTTTTGACATAGGTATTTGAGAGAAACCAGAATAACCATCTAGAAAGCAAAAATGTGTGTGTTTGGATAATCTTTCTAGCATTTGATCAATAAAAGGTAAAGGGTAATGATCCTTTTTGGTGGCTTTATTTAGTTTATGGAAATCAATTACCATTCTATAACCTGTAACAATTCTTTGTGGGATCAATTCATCTTTATCATTAGGGACAACAGTAATGCCTCCCTTCTTAGGGACACAATGGACATGACTTACCCACTGACTATCAGCAACAGGGTAAATTATACCTGCCTCCAGAAGTGTAACATCCCAAATTTTCAATTTGGAATGTTATACATAGAGCATCTATTGCATATCATATTTTATTGCATTTTGGCTCGATCCTAGAAATTTCACGCAACTCAAGGACCCACGGAGAGAGTTGGAGATTTCGTTATTTTCATATTTGAATTTTCTCAAATTTTGAAAATAGTATCATTTGATTTTATTTATTTTATCTTCAGTTATTTCTATTATCAAAATATGAGAGAGGAATAAAATGACTTTCCCAAAATAAAAAAATATTGAAGATTTAATAAAAAAATCAAATAAGATTTTTATTTGGAGTTTTCGCCATTTTATTTGAATTTAGGAAAAGCGGCGCGTTTTCAAAATTGCATTTAGGCCCCAAATAAATGTTCATCTTGTCAAACTTGATTTTATAAGCCGGGAAAAATTTATTTCGGGAATTTTGGAGTCCGTTTAGTATTTCTTTCGTTAGTTTTTCTCCGAGAACTTATTAAAAAAAACTGAACCTACCTATAGGGCCGTAATCGGCCAGGACTCTGCCGAGGTTGACCCCGCCGCCGGTTTTTTTTAGAAAACCGTTCAGTTTTTCCGTCGGTTTTTCGCCGGTTTTTTTTAGATCCATTTTTTTATTAGATTGGCTTTTTTTGGTTTAGGTTAATTAGCGAGCGTTCGCTCGTTCGTTCATTCTAACGAACACGTTCATCGTTTAGATCCAGATAACGAACGTTCGTTCGTTAATCTGTTCGTCGTTTTTCTTTTTCTCGGATTTATTCTGTGATTTTTCTGATCGCGATTTCTGATCCGATTTTCGTTCTAGTATTACTTTTCGCTCGTTTATCGGAATCAGGCGATTCAAGCGCCTAGAGTTTAAATCTCGAAACCCTCTTTCCGAATAATCAACTCAAACAAGTTTTTGCCTCTGTAAAATTTAACTTAGGTCCAGATTAGTAAACGAAGCTTGTTTCTTTCGCCGTTTGATTTTCGTTGCTTCGTTCGAGTTGATTCTTTTTGCAAACCGGAGTTATTAAGTTGAACTTTATGGTTAGATCTTTTATTTGAGTTTTACTTGTGCATTAGATGAGTACTTATTGTGTGCTTGTTTGTTTGCGATAGAGTGCGGAGTGCGCCGCTTGCTACTTTGAATCGCTAGGTTTGGCGGATCATCGGCAAGGCAAGTAACACTTTGATCATATCCTTTTCATACCCAGTTTTTATGCATTAGATCAATCCTCAAACATTGCATGATTAGGATCTAATTAAGCTGTGGGTTTTGGGAAGTAGATGAGGTAGTACCTATTACTGTTTTATTATCAAACCCTTAGGAGTTACTTCTACGTTTTGCTTATATTGCTATGCTATGGTAGTAGGCGTGGATTGGGTGAGTGTATCCATGACGGATGTGAGATTGTTAATTAATGGTTTTATTTAAGGTGGCAACTTAAACACACATCTGGGTGGATTGAGGTACCTGGGTATTCTAGGATTGCCTGTTTCTTTTTGGACCGCCACCCAAGCTCAAAGGGATCATGAGATTATTCATGCTAGAAACTTCCGTGTGCAACCACAAGCTACTATGGGCTCTAGCATAGTTGACTAAGTCGTGCGAACTCTTACGGTGGTAGACTAGCTGATGTAGGGGATGTAAGTTGAGTACAGTCTACCCGTTCATAAGGTGCTAAGCGCTTACGAAGACTATGTCTCGGTCATCCGTTTCTCAAACACCATGTAGTGCGAGAATCCAAACGGAGGAGATCGAGTCTTGTGAGGAAAAGTGCACAAACCTCTGCAGAGTGTATAAACTAATCATGGTTAGCCGTGTCCCCGGTTATGGACATCTTGAGTATCTATTGGATATCATGTGAATCTCATCATGTTACTTTAATTAATATTGTTGGGTTTTAATGATGATGCTTAATTGGGATTGAGAATGCTGTCAACCATTCTCAATGTTTAACAACCACCATGATAGTTAAATAAAATTTATTCGCTTTGCGGTATGGAAAATTGGCTTTTACATAAGCTGAAACCATAGAGCTTTCCACCAGCCATATATGCATGTAGTATAGCATTACTCTTTCATATTACTCTCTATGTGTTACATTGCGGCATATTCCAT
This sequence comes from Aegilops bicornis, assembly GCA_021605145.1. NCBI lineage: Eukaryota > Viridiplantae > Streptophyta > Magnoliopsida > Poales > Poaceae > Aegilops > Aegilops bicornis. Next base: position 750,018,961 of record CM038670.1, on the reverse strand, counting down.
GTCTTTGACCCGTTTCGGGCTGCAACGTTCATGTTGCAGACTTTTAGAGATAATGAGTAAGGTGCTTTGGGTGCGTGTTTCTATACTCGGTGATGCCGTTGGAGTTGATGGACTCGCTTATCTTCCAAGCCTTCCATTTATTATCGTTATTAGATGGCCTTAAGCCATATTATTTGTATTAAGTTCTCTTTTGAGACATTCGATGTAATAAGTGTGTGATTGCTACTCTGTTATAAATCCTTCAAGTACTGTGCATGTTAGCATTACTGATCCAGGTATGACACTGATGCATAGAGATCGAATTTGTTTGAGGTGCAGTGCGCTACAAGATAATGTCGAGCACCACTGTTGTTATGAGGACACGACCACTAAGCTAAAGCCCTAGATCACTACTCTTCTTCTCATTTCGACTCCTCATCTTTTCTACTCTTTTAGGATGGCGGATGCAAGGAACAAGTTCACATAGCCGGATGAAGATACACCCTTTGGATGTCACTTGAAGGAAGTCACTAGATACCTAAACATCGGAGTACCAAGCTTCGCCGGGACCTACAGCGCCACTTTACCCGAAGAGGGTATTTGGATGATTCAAGTTCAAGTTCACGGAAGGGCGTTAGCACCGATCCACCGGAACCCATAGAGTTTTCCTTTGATGCACCAACACGGAGTCTAGGAAAGAGCATGGCAGCCCACATCACCATGGGGCGTATTGGAGAAGTTTACCGCAATGTTCTAATGGATACTTTCTACCAGATTTGTGGGCTCAGAGATGAGCAATGGGAGATGATCAGCACCAGGAGGATAGATCAATCACGGCATATATCCTTGAGTTAAACCAGCACATCCGGCGCGGGAGAGAATCGGATGTCTTGTGAGGCATGGAGGATCGTCGGAAGGCCTTGACCAAGATCAAGGAGCTAAAGGAAGAACTCAAGGTTACACATGAAGATTACATGGAAGAAATTGAAGTGCTAGTGGAGAAGAATGACGACTTAACCAGGAAGCTCAGAGTTTTCATGGGAGACCCCGCACCAGGAAGAGAAGACGATGATTCCACTTGCCCGAATAACTATATCACCATCGACGACACCGACTCGGATCCCGATGATAGCGATGATGACTATGTTGATGAAGCTGGAGCAGATATCATGGAGTCTTCGCCGGGCCGAGTTTTCTAGTTGACCACCATAACAGTAGTAGTATTACCCCCATGTATCTAGTTGAGTCCAAGCACTTTTGTAACGATAGTTAGCCCGTTGTATGCTTTTGTTTCAATTGATTGGAGTGATATTGATCGTATTTGTCTCATGTGCATATGGGTAGTGTTTTCTCACTAGACCTCATTCTATTCTATTTTCTCATCTTTTCTAAACCCTCAGATGCCTCCGAGACGCGACACCGGATTTGTTTTCCCACGGAGATCACTTTCGGTTGATTCAGCGAAGCAGAATGCTTTGATTCAAACAACTGATGCAGAACCAAGGCAACAACAACAACAACAACAACCCACCACCACCACCACGGTTGATCATTTGACTTTCGTTTCTTGAGGCTAAATCCGCCGGTGTTTTCCAGTAGCACCGAGCCGATTGTTGCAGATGATTGGCTCCACAAGGTTGGAAGGGAGCTGGCCATTGCAGGATGCATGGATGCGGAGAAAGTGCATTTTGCTGCACATCAGCTTGATGGACCCGCAGCATCATGGTGGGAGAATTACACAACCACACACCCTATTGTCACTGTCACATGGGATCAGTTTCAGCAAGCTTTCCGTCTTGCCTACGTTTGGCCGAGGAGCTATGGCCATGAAGAAGCGTGAGTTTCACAACTTATGCCAAGGAGGGCCGCTTTGTAAGCGGTATGTGGAGGACTTTAGTAAGTTAGCACGTTATGCCCCGGATAGCGTTACTCTGAGATGCAATGCTAAGCGGGAGAAGTTTCCGGAAGGGGAATGATGAAATTTGAGCATGCAGTTGATGTTAGCAACTTTCAACAACTACCAGGAGTTGGTAGATCGTGCTCTTATGATTGAAGGGAAGCAGCAACAGATAGAAAACCGCAAGAGGAAGTATGGACAAGGGAAGTACAATGCTGGAGCTCAGCAGAAGTTACGTTTTACCCCCAAACCTGGAGGACAATTTCAGCATACCCATGGAGGAGGTAGCTCGCACAATCATAATGGCACCAAGAATGGAAACAGGAGGAGGAAGCAATGGACAAAACCGCACCAACCCGTCAACTGACCAAGAGACCCGAGCCAAGTCACTTGTTTTAAGTGTCGGAAGACTGGACATTATGCAAATGAATGTCACGAAGCCCAAAATGGAAATGGCAATGGAAGCTCGGGGAAGAAGCGAACCCTTTCAGCAGGGGGACAGGTGAACCACGTTACCGTGTAGGAGGTTGAAGCTTCAGCCAGATCTTGATAATAGGTAAGTTTTTGGTTAAGACATTTCTGCGATTGTTCTTTTTGATACTGGTGCATCGCATTCATACATATCAAGGGGATTTGTGGATAAGTATAAATTGCCAACCCAAGCCCTTAGGTCACCCATGCTAGTAACCTCACTCGGAGCAGACTATATGGCTAGTCTATAGTGTGATCGATTACCATTAAGGATCGGTAACTACGTATTTCCCTCGGACCTAATAGTTTTGGAATCGCAAGGATTGGATGTGATATTAGGCATGGATTGGTTATCAAAGTACGGAGGAACAGATTGCGCCCATTAAGTCGATTTTGCTTACCACCCGGAAGGAAGAAGAATCAAGTATGTATCACGGCATGAGCGAGGGAGGACACAAGTAAATTCCTTATCGAGGAGTTGTGCGGGAGGAAGTACCGGTGGTGAAGGATTTCCTGATGTATTTCCGGAAGAGTTGCAGGGCATGCCACGAGATAGAGACATTGAGTTTTTGATTGAGCTTTTGCGAGCCTGAGGCCAATATCTAAGAGCCGTGCGAATGCACTTTAAGATTTGGAAGAAATAAAGAAGCAGATTAAGGAGTTACTGGATAAAGGTTTTATTCGCCCAAGTTCTTCGCCTTGGGGATCGCCAGTACTTCTAGTGGAGAAGAAGGATGGATCATTAAGGATGGTTGTTAATTATCGAGGATTGAATTAAGTGACCATTAAGAACAAGTACCCGTTGCCGATGATCAACGACTTGTTTGACCAATTGCAAGGAGCTAAGGTATTTTCCAAGATCGATTTGCGATCAGGATACCATCGATTAAAGATTCGAGAGCGGGATATACCCAAGACAGCTTTTTACCACAGTGCACGGGCTGTATGAGTATACCATTATGTCATTTGGCTGACTAACGCACCTGCCTATTTCATGAACATGATGAACAAGGTGTTTATGGAGTTTTTGGATAAGTTTGTCGTGGTGTTCATTGACGATACTTTGGTCTACTCGAAGAATGAAGAAGAGCATAAGGAGCATTTGCGTTTGGTACTTGAGAAGCTCAAAGAACATCAGTTATATGCCAAGTTCAGCAAATGTGAGTTTTGGTTGAAGGAAGTTGGATTTCTCGGACATGTTATATCCGGAGAAGGTATAGCAGTAGATCCCACCAAAGTTGTCCTTTGTGACAAAGCGGGAAGCACCAACGACAGTTGGAGAGATTCGGAGTTTTCTTGGACTGGCAGGATACTACCGGAGATTCATTGAGAATTTCTCGAAGATTGCGAAGCCTATGACGGAGTTATTAAAGAAGGATACCAAGTTAAATTGGACTGAGGTATGCGAGGCTAGTTTCCAAGAGTTGAAGAAACGTTTGGTTACATCACCAGTGTTGATATTGCCAGATCAGTGCAAGGATTATGAGGTGTATTGCGACGCTTCACGTCAAGGACTGGGAGCAGTGCTTATGCAGGAGGGTAGAGTTGTTTCATATGCTTCACGACAGCTTAAGCCCCATGAGTTAAATTATGCCACCCATGATTTGGAGTTAGCAGCCGTAGTGCATGCGTTGAAGACTTGGAGACAATTTCTCATTGGAAACCATTGTGAGGTGTACACTGATCACAAGAGTTTGAAGTACATCTTCACGCAGAAGGAGTTGAATCTCAGGCAAAGGAGATGGATGGAGCTCATCAAGGATTATGATATGAGATTGCATTATCACCCCAAAAAAGCTAACGTAGTAGCAGATGCATTGAGCCGCAAGAGCCATGTCAACATACTCATGATAAGAGGTTTACCAAAGGAGTTAGCCGAGGATCTTGGGAGCTATGTTTGGAGATAGTTCGAGAGGCTATGTAGCAGCATTGGAGATACAGTCTACTTTGATGGATAAGATCAGAGAAGCTCAGAAGACTGATAAGGAGATTGCCTCTATTAAGGAGAAAATGAGCAAGGGAAAATCTAAGGGATTTCGTAAGGATGAGCACGATACCCTATGGTTTGAGGTCCGCGTTTATGTGCCTAATGATCCAGAGATCAGGAAGTTAATTTTACAAGAGGCCCATGATTCGCCGTATTCGATTCACCCAGGAAATACCAAGATGTATTTGGATTTGAAGGACACTTTCTGGTGGACCGGAATGAAGAAGGATATTGCGGAGTTTGTAGCAGTTTGTGATGTATGTCAGAGAGTGAAGGCAGAATATCAAAAGCCAGCAGGTATGTTACAGCCATTGACGATACCTGAATGGAAGTGAGAAAAGATAGGCATGGATTTTATCACGGGATTACCGGACTCGTTCGAGGCTATGACTCGATTTGGGTTGTAGTCGATCGTTTGTGAAGGTAGCTCATTTCATCCTAGTGAAGACCACTTACGATGAGTGCTAAGTTGGCTAAGATATACATGACCAGGATCGTATATGCGCATGGAGTTCCGAGGAGCATCGTGTCGGATAGAGGAACCCGATTTACCTCAAAGTTGGAATCGGTTGCACAAAACCTTGGGTACCGAGCTAGAGTTGATCTGACTTTTCATCCATGAGCGGATGGGCCAGACCGAGAGAGTCAATCAGATTTTGGAGGATATGCTGAGAGCTTGTGCACTAGATTATGGATCTAGTTGGGATGACAACTTGCCATATGCGGAGTTCTCATATAACAACAGATATCAATCAAGTTTGAAATTGGCCCCTTCGAAGCTTTATGCGGAAGGAGGTGCGAGAACCCGTTCTTTGTGGGATGAAGTTGGAGACCTTGAGTTGTTTGGACCAGATTTGATTAAGGAGTTTGAGCAGGAAGGTGAAGTTGATTCGCGATAGGCTCAAGGTAGCCCAATCTAGGCGAGAAGAGCTATGCAGATTTCTAAGCATAAGGAGACAATTTTGAAGTCGGAGATAGAGTATATCTTGAGTATCTCCACTTCGAGGAGTTAAGCGCTTTGGAGTTAAAGGAAAGTTAAGCGCCACGTTTGTGGGACCATACAAAGTTTTGGAGCGCATGGGAGAAGTTGCTTACAAGTTGGAATTGCCCGATGGATTGTCGAGGAGTTCACGGCGTGTTCCACGTTCTTGATTGAAGAAGTGCCACGCAGAGATGGCTGATATACCTCACGAGGGATCTTGTGCACCTTTGGAAGCGATTGATTGGGTAATGATTTGACCTACGAGGAGAAACCGGTCAAAATTCTCGAGTTTGCCACCGAGTCACCCTTGACAAGGTTATCAGGTTTTGTAAAGTCGGTGGAGTCACCACACCGAGGATGAAGCCACCTGGGAGTGAGAAGAAGATCTGCTGAAGGACCACCCTCACCTATTTTCTAGCCAACCCGAATCTCGAGGGCGAGATTCATCTTAAGGGGGTAGGTTTGTAACATCCCAAATTTTCAATTTGGAATGTTATACATAGAGCATCTATTGCATATCATATTTTATTGCATTTTGGCTCAATCCTAGAAATTTCACGCAACTCAAGGACCCACGGAGAGAGTTGGAGATTTCGTTGTTTTCATATTTGAGTTTTCTCAAATTTGAAAATAGGATCATTTGTTTTTATTTATTTTATCTTCAATTATTTCTATTATCAAAATATGAGAGAGGGAATAAAATGACTTCCCCAAAATAAAGAAATATTGAAGATTTAATAAAAAAATCAAATAATATTTTTATTTGGAGTTTTTCGCCATTTTATTTGAATTTAGGAAAAGTGCGCATTTTTCAAAATTGCATTTAGGCCCCAAATAAATGTTCATCTTGTCCGGCATGATTTTAGAAGCCGGGGAAAATTTATTTCGGGAATTTTGGAGCCGTGTAGTATTTCTTTCGTTAATTTTTCTGCGCGAAGTTATTAAAAAAAACTGAACCGACCTATTGGGTCAGAATCAAGTTAGGACTTCACTCGGCCGGGGCTTTAAATAGCGCCCGGCCGACCCGCTTTCTAGCCCACCGCCGCAAATTTCAAATAGCCGCCGGCCACTTACGCTTAAACTCCTAGCTTCCGCCGCTTCGCCATTGCGCCGCCGTCGAATCACGGACTACCGCCGGCCATTAATCGTTTGTCACGTCCGCCACGAGGTCAATGCCATTGGTTTTTAGAAACTGCTCGTTTTTCGCCGGTTTTTTTAGATCCGTTTTTTTATTAGATCATTTTTTTGGTTTAGGTTAATTAGCCAGCGTTCGCTCGTTCGTTCATTTTAACGAACGCGTTCATCGTTTAGATCCAGATAACGAACATTCGTGCGTTAATCTTTTCGTCTTTTTCTTTTTCTCGGATTTATTCCGCGATTTTTCTGATCGTGATTTCTGATCCGATTTTCGTTCTAGTATAACTTTCCGCTCGTTTATCGGAATCGGGCGATTCAAGCGCCTAGAGTTTCGTCTCGAAACCCTCTTTCTGAATAATCAACTCAAACAAGTTTTTGCCTCTATAAAATTTGACTTAGGTCCAGATTAGTAAACGAAGCTTGTTTCTTTCGCCGTTTGACTTTCGTTGCTTCGTTCGAGTTGCTTCTTTTTGCAAACTGGAGTTCTTAAGTTGAACTTTCTGGTTAGATCTTTTATTTGAGTTTTACCTGTGCATTAGATGAGTACTTATTGTGTGCTTGTTTGTTTGCGATAGAGTACCCGGAGTGCGCCGCTTGCTACTTTGAATCGCTAGGTTTCGCGGATCATCAGCAAGGCAAGTAACACTTTGATCATATCCCTTTTCATACCCAGTTTTTATGCATTAGATCAATCCCCAAACATTGCATGATTAGGATCTAATTAAACTATGGGTTTTGGGAAGTAGATGAGGTAGTACCTATTACCTGTTTTATTATCAAACCCATAGGAGTTACTTCTACGTTTTTGCTTATATTGCTATGCTATGGTAGTAGACGTGGATTGGGTGAGTGTATCCATGACAGATGTGAGATTGTTAATTAATGGTTTATTTAAGGTGGCAACTTAAACACACATCTGGGTGGATTGAGGTACACAGGTATTCGAGTTACTGTTTCTTTTTAGATCGCCACTTTCGGGCTCAAAGGGATCATGAGATTATTCATGCTAGAAACTTCCGTGTGCAGCCACAATCTACTATGGGCTCTAGCATAGTTGACTAAGTCGTCTGAACTCTTACGGTGGTAGACTAGCTGATGTAGGGGATGTAGGTTGGTACGGTCTACCCGTTCGTAAGGTGCTAGCGCTTACGAAGACTATGTCTCGGTCATCCGTTTCTCAAACACCATGTAGTGCGAGAATCCAAACGGAGGAGATCGAGTCTTGTGGGGAAAAGTGCACAAACCTCTGCAGAGTGTGTAAACTAATCATGGTTAGCCGTGTCCCCGGTTATGGACATCTTGAGTATCTAGTACTTGGATATCATGTGAATCTCATCATGTTACTTTAATTAATATTGTTGGGTTTTTAATGATGATGCTTAATTGGGATTGAGAATGCTGTCAACCATTCTCAATGTTTAACAACCACCATGATAGTTAAATAAAATTTATTCCTTTGCAGTAGGGAAAAATTGGCTTTACGCAAAACTGAAACCATAGAGCTTTCCACCAGCCATATATGCATGTAGTATAGCATTACTCTTTCATATTACTCTCTAAGTGTTACATTGCCGGCATATTCCATGTCTTGACCCATTTTCGGGCTGCATCGTTCATGTTGCAGACTTTTAGAACTGACAGTAAGGTGCTTTAGGTCGTGGTTCTATACTCGGTGATGCCGTTGGAGTTGATGGACTCGCTTATCTTCCAAGCCTCATTGTTATCGTTATTAGATGGCCTTAAGCCATATTATTTGTATTAAGTTCTCTTTTGAGACATTCGATGTAATAAGTGTGTGATTGCTACTCTGTTATAAATCCTTCAAGTCTTTGTGCGTTATCAAAGATTCTTGATCCGAGGGATGACACTGATGCCTGAGAGAGATCGATCGTATTTGAGGTCTGGTCGCTACAAGAAGCTTTAGTATTTCTTTTCTTACCACTTCTTTCATCTTGGGATTTAACCGTCGTTGGTGATCAACAACCGGTTTTGCGTCTTTCTCCAATTTTATTTTGTGTTGGCATAGAGTGGGACTAATGCCCTTAGGATCATCAAGAGTATATCCAATAGCAGCACGGTGCTTCTTCAGAGTTTTCAATAATCTCTTTCTTCTTGCTCTAAAAGGTTAGCACTAATAATAACATGATATATCTTTTTCTCATCAAGATAAGCATATTTAAGAGTATCAGGTAATGGTTTAAGCTCAAACACGGGATCACCCTTGTGTGGAGGAGGATCCCCTAGGATTTCAACAGGCAAGTAGTGTTTCAAAATAGGTCCCTATTTAAAGAATACTTCATCTATTTCCCTTCTTTCATTCATAAACATATTATTTTCATGGTCAAGCAAATATTGTTCCTAAGGATCATTAGGAGGCACGACAATAGAAGCAAGACCAATAATTTCATCTTTATTAGGCAATTCTTTATCATGGGTTTGTCTACGAAATTTAGCAAAATTAAACTCATGAGACATATCCCCCAAACCAATAGTAACAACATCCTTTTCATGATCTATCCTAGCATTAACAGGTATTCAAGAAGGGTCTCGCCAAATATAATGGGACAAAAGTTATCTTGTGGGGAACCAAGAACAAGAAAATCAGCAGGATATTTAACTTTCCCACACAAGACTTCAACATCTCTAACAATCCCAAGCTGGCGAAATAGTGTCTCTATTGGCAAGCTTAATTGTAACATCAATTTCTTCTATCTCAGCAAGTGCAATATCATGCATAATTTCTTTGTATATAGAATGAGGTATTGCACTTGCACTAGCACGCATATCACACAAGCCATGATAACAATGATCTCCTATTTTAACATAAATAAAGGCATGCCTACAACAGGTCCATGTTTATTTTTAGTATCAGGTCTAGCAATTCTAGCAGCTTCATCATAGAAGTAAATAACATGCCCATCAATATTATCGGCCAAGAGATCTTTAACCATAGCAATACTAGGTTCAACTTTAATTTGGTCAGGGGGTGTAGGTGTTCTAGTGTTACTCTTATGAACCACGGTTGAAGCTTTAGCATGATCCATTATTCTAATAGGGAAATGTGGTTTCTCAATATAAGCAGTAGGAACAACAGGATCAACATTATAAGTGATAGTATTTTCTTCAACTTTAATGGGTGTAACTACTTTTACTTTCTCTTTAGGGAGATCAACATGGGTAGCAAAGGATTCACAGAAAGAAGCTACTATCTCAGAGTAAAGTCCATATTTAGTGCTAAATTCACGGAAAACATCGGTATCCATAAAAGATTTAACACAATCAAATTTAGGTGTTATACCTGACTCCTTACCTTCATCGAGATCCCAATCTTCAGAGTCTATGCGTTTTAATTCTTTCCAATAAATCCCATTTGAATTCAATAGTCTTCATCATAAAGGAACCAAAGATAAGAAGTATCGAGCATGGAAGCGATTATTGAGAGAAAGCCGAGCATACATTTTTGAATAATAATTCCTCTTGAGAGCTCATGATTGGGGCATGAATACAACATTGACTTAAGCCTCCCCCAAGCTTGAGCGATGCTTTCTCCTTCGTGAGGCCAAAAATTACATATATAATTACGATCACGATGAACAAGATGCATAGGATAAAACTTTTGATGAAATTCCAATTTCAACCGGTTGTAGTTCCATAATCCCATATCATCACATAGCCTAAACCATGTCAATGCCTTTCCCTTCAAAGATAAAGGGAAGACCTTCTTCTTGATAACATCCTTGGGCATACCTGCAAGCTTAAATAATCCACAAACTTCATCCACATAGATTAGGTGCAAATCAGGATGTAATGTTCCATCACTGTGAAAGGATTAGCTAGCAGTTTCTCTATCATACCGAAGGAATTTCAAAGTAAACATTTTCAGTAGGTTCGGTGGGTTGAGGAGCAACTCTTTGCTCTCTTTGGTCGGGGTGAAGATACCCCGAACGAGCCCCTCAAAGGATTATGTTCCATAGTAACAAGTGACCGTAAATTTCAGCACACTATATAAATTTTTCCTTACCAAATTCCACTTACCAAAGGCGCTTCACACCCTGGCAACGGCGCCGGAAAAGAGTCTTGATGACCCACAAGTATAGGGGATCTATTGTAGTCCTTTGGATAAGTAAGAGTGTCGAACCCAACGAGGAGCAGAAGGAAATGACAAGCGGTTTTCAGTAAGGTATTCTCTGCAAGCACTGAAATTATCGGTAGCAGATAGTTTTGTGACAAGGTAATTTGTAATGGGTAACAAGTAATAAAAGTAAATAAGGTGCAGCAAGATGGCCCAATCCTTTTTGTAGCAAAGGACAAGCCTGGACAAACTCTTATATAAAGGAAAACGCTCCCGAGGACACATGGGAATTATCATCAAGCTAGTTTTCATCACGCTCATATGATTCGCATTCGTTACTTTGATAATTTGTTATGTGGGTGGACCAATGCTTGGGTGCTGCCCTTCCTTGGAAAAACATCCCACTTATTATTAACTCTTGGGGAACGTTGCAGAAAATTAAAATTTTTCCTACGGTTTCACCAAGATCCATCTATGAGTTCATCTAAGCAACGAGTCATGGGAGAGTGATTGCATCGACATACCACTTGTAGATCGCGTGCGGAAGCGTTCAATGGAGCAGGGGATGATGGAGTCGTACTTCGCCGTGATTCAGATCACCGATGACCTAGTGCTGAGCGGACATCACCTCCGCGTTCAACACACGTCGTGCGGAGGCGGATGGCGTCTCCTCCTTCTTGATCCAGCAAGGGGAAGGAGAGGTTGATGATGATCCAGCAAAGACGACGGCGTGGTGGTGGATGCAGCAGAACTCCGGCGGGGCTTCGCTAAGCAACTACGGGAGGAGGAGGAGGTGTTGCAGGAGGAGGAGGCGCCAAGGGCTTGTGGTGCGGCCACCCCTCCTCCCTCCCTTTATATAGGTGCAAGAGAGGGGGAGGGCGCAGCCTTGCCCCTTCCTCCAATGAAGGGGTGCGGCCAAGGGGAAGGAGTCCATCCTCCCAAGGCACCTCGGAGGTGCCTTCCTTTAGGACTCTCCTCCCCAAGTCTCCTTGGCGCATGGGCCTCTTGGGGCTGGTGCCCTTGGCCCATATAGGCCAAGGCGCACTTCACAGCCCATGTGGCCCCCAGGCAGGTGGACCCCCAGGTGGACCCCGGACCCCTTTCGGCATTCCCGGTACAATACCGATAAAGTGCGAAACTTTTCCGACGACCAAAATAAGACTTCCTATATATAAATCTTTACCTCCGGACCATTCTGGAACTCCTCGTGACGTCCGGGATCTCATCTGGGACTCCGAACAACATTCGGTTTGCTGCATACTCATATTCATACAACCCTAAGCGTCCACGAACCTTAAGTGTGTAGACCCTACGGGTTCGGAGACATCTGAACATGACCGAGGCGGCTCTCGGGCAATAACCAACAGCAGTATCTGGATACCCATGTTGGCTCCCACATGCTCCTCGATGATCTCATCGGATGAACCACGATGTCGAGGATTCAATCAACCCCGTATACAATTCCCTTTGTCAGACGGTATGTTACTTGCCCGAGATTCAATCGTCGGTATCCCAATACCTCGTTCAATCTCGTTACCGGCAAGTCACTTTACTCGTACCGTAATGCATGATCCCGTGACCAAACACTTGGTCACTTTGAGCTCATTATGATGATGCACTACCGAAAGTGGGCCCAGGTGATACCTCTCCGTCATATGGAGTGACAAATCCGGTCTCGATCCATGTCAACCCAATAGACACTTTCGAGAGATACCGTAATGCACCTTTATAGTCACCCGATTACGTTGTGACGTTTGGTACACCCAAAGCACTCCTACGGTGCCGGGAGTTACCACGATCTCATGGTCTAAGGAAGAGATACTTGACATTGGAAAAGCTCTAGCAAAACGAACTACACGATCTTGTGCTATGCTTAGGATTGGGTCTTGTCCATCACATCATTCTCCTAATGATGTGATCCCGTTATCAATGACATCCAATGTCCATAGTCAGGAAACCATGACTATCTGTTGATCAACGAGCTTGTCAACTAGAGGCTCACTAGGGACATATTGTGGTCTATGTATTCACACGTGTATTACGATTTCCGGATAATACAATTATAGCATGAATAAAAGACAATTATCATGAACAAGGAAATATAATAATAATACTTTTATTATTGCCTCTAGGGCATATTTCCAACAGTCTCCCACTTGCACTAGAGTCAATAATCTAGTTACATTATGATGAATCGAACACCCATAGAGTTACGGTGTTGATCATGTTTTGCTAGCGGAAGAGGTTTAGTCAGCGGATCTGCGACATTCAGATCCGTATGCACTTTGCAAATTTCTATGTCCCCATCTTGAACATTTTCACGAATGGAGTTGAAGCGGCGCTTGATGTGCTGGTCTTCTTGTGAAACCTGGGCTCCTTGGCAAGTGCAATAGCTCCAGTGTTGTCACGGAAGAAGTTTGATCGGCTCCACGCATTGGGTATGACTCCTAGGTCGGTGATGAACTCCTTCACCCAAATTGCTTCATGCGCTGCCTCCGAGGCTGCCATGTACTCCGCTTCACATGTAGATCCCGCCACGACGCTCTGCTTGCAGCACGCACTACCATCGCTTCCACCATTCAACATATACACGATCCGGTTTGTGACTTAGAGTCATTCAGATGCGTGTCGAAGCTTGAAGGCCGACGTAACCCTTACGGTATTTGTGCTCTTCGTCACCTCCATAAACGAAGAAACATGTCCTTTGTCCTTTTCGTGTACTTCAGGATATTCTTGACCGTTGTCTAGTGTTCCTTGCCGGGATTACTTTGGTACCTTCCTACCAAACTTATGGCAAGGTTTACATCAGGTCCGGTACACAGCATGGCATACATAATAGATCCTATGGTCGAGGCATAGGGATGACACTCATCTCTTCTTTATCTTTTGCCGTGGTTGGGCATTGAGCTGAGCTCAATTTCACACCTTGCAAAACAGGCAAGAACCCTTTCTTGACTGATCCATTTTGAACTTCTTCAAAATCTTATCAAGGTATGTGCTTTGTGAATGACCTATGAGGCGTCTCGATCTATCCCTATAGATTTTGATGCCTAATATGTAAGCAGCTTCTCCAAGGTCCTTCATTGAAAAAATCTTATTCAAGTAGGCCTTAATGCTGTCCAAAAGATCTATATCATTTCCCATCAAAAGTATGTCATCTACATATAATATGAGAAATGCTATAGAGCTCCCACTCACTTTCATGTAAACGCAGGCTTCTCCATAAGTCTGCATAACCCAAACGCTTTGATCATCTCATCAAAGCGTAATGTTCCAACTCCGAGATGCTTGCACCAGCCCATAAATGGATTCTGGAGCTTGCATACCTTGTTAGCATTGTTAGGATCGACAAAACCTTCCGTTGCATCATATACAGCTCTTCCTTAAGGTAACTTAGTTAAGGAATGCCGTTTTGACGTCCATCTGCCATATCTCATAATCATAGTATGCGGCAATTGCTAACATGATTCGGACGGACTTAAGCTTCGCCACGGGAGAGAAAGTCTCATCGTAGTCAATCCCTTGAACTTGTCGATAACCCTTGGCGACAAGTCGAGCTTTATAGATGGTAACATTACCATCCGCGTCCGCCTTCTTCTTCTTAAAGATCCATTTGTTTTCTATCGCTCGCCGATCATCTGGCAAGTCTATCAAAGTCCATACTTTGTTTTCATACATGGATCCTATCTCGGATTGCATGGCTTCAAGCCATTTGTTGGAATCTGGGCCCGCCATCACTTCTTCATAGTTCAAGGTTCACCGTTGTCTAACAACATTATTTCTGTGACAGGGTTGCTGTACCACTGCAGTGCGGAACGTGTCCTAGTGGACTCCACGGGTTCAGAGTAACTTGATCCGGCAAGTACCTTGATCATCATCATTAATTTCCTCCCGGTCGGTGTAGGCACCACAGGAACATTTTCTTGAGCTGCACTACTTTCCGGTTCAAGAGGTAGTACTTCATCGAGTTCTACTTTCCTCCCACTTACTCCTTTCGAGAGAAACTCTTTTTCCGTAGAAGGATCCATTCTTGGCAACAAAGATCTTGCCTTCGGATCTAAGGTAGAAGGTATACCCAATGGTTTCCTTAGGGTATCCTATGAAGACGCATTTTCCGACTTGGGTTCGAGCTTTTCAGGTTGAAGTTTCTTGACATAAGCATCGCATCCCCAAACTTTTAGAAGCAGCGACTTAGGTTTCTTCCCAAACCATAATTCATACGGTGTCGTCTCAACGGATTTAGACGATGCCCTATTTAAAGTGAATGTAGCTGTCTCTAGAGCGTATCCCCAAAAGGATAGCGGTAAATCAGTAAGAGACATCATAGATCGCACCATATCCAATAGAGTGCGATTACGACGTTCGGACACACGATTCTGTTGAGGTGTTCCAAGCGGGCGTGAGTTGTGAAACGATTCCATATTTCCTTAAGTGTGTACCAAATTCGTGACTTAAATATTCTCCTCCACGATCTGATCGTAAGAATTTTATCTTCGGTCCACGTTGATTCTCTACTTCGTTCTGAAATTCCTTGAACCTTTCAAAGGTCTCGGACTTGTGTTTCATCAAGTAGACATACCCATATCTACTCAAGTCATCGGTGAGAGTGAGAACATAACGATATCCTCCATGAGCCTCAACACTCATTGGACCGCACACATCGGTATGTATGATTTCCAATAAGTTGGTTGCTCGCTCCATTGTTCCGGAGAACGGAGTCTTGGTCATCTTGCCCATGAGGCATGGTTCGCATGTGTCAAATGATTCATAATCGAGAGACTCTAAAAGTCCATTAGCATGGAGCTTCTTCATGTGCTTGACACCAATGTGACCAAAGGCGGCGTGCCACAAGTATGTGGGACTATAGTTATCTACTTTACATCTTTTTGTATTGACAATATGAACATGTTTAACATTACGTTCGATATTCAATAATAATAAACCATTGACTATCGGAGCATGACCATAAAACATTTCTCTCATATAAATAGAACAACCATTATTCTCGGATTTAAATGAGTAGCCATCTCGTATTAAACGAGATCCTCGATACAATGTTCATGCTCAAACTTGGCACCAAAAACAATTATTGAGGTTAAAACTAATCCCGTAGGTAAATGTAGAGGTAGCGTGCCGACGGGCCATCACATCGACCTTGGAACCATTCCCGACGCCGCATCGTCACCTCGTCGCCTTCGCCACTCTCCGTTTATTCCGCAGCTCCTGCCGTGAGTTACATATATGAGCAACGCGACACGGTATCAAATACCGGGAGTTACTACAGTCTTGGTAAGGTACACATCAATTACATGTATATCAAATATACCTTTAGTGTTGCTGCCTTCTTGTCTCGCTAAGTATTTGGGGCAGTTCCGCTTCGATGACCCTTCCTTTGCAATAAAAGCACTCAGTCTCGAGGCTTGGGTCCATTCTTTGACTTCTTCACGGTAATCGGCTTACCGGTAGCGGCAACATCCTTGCCGTCCTTCTTGAAGTTCTTCTTACCCTTGCCCTTCTTGAACTTAGTGGTTTTATTGACCATCAACACTTGATGCTCCTTCTTGATTTCTACCTCTGACTTCAAAGATTGAAAATACTTCAGTGAATAGTTTTCACTATCCTCGCATATTGTAGTTCATCACAAAGCTCTTGTAGCTTGGTGGGAGCGGAAGGATTCATCAATGACCGCCTCGTTCGGGAGGTTGATGTCCAGCTGGACAAAGCGGTTTGTGCAACCGGACATTTTGAGTATGTGCTCAACCGATGTAACTATTTTCCTCCATCTTACAACTCAGAGAACTTTTCGGAGACTTCATATCTCGACCGGGCATGAGCTTGGAAAACTAGTTTCAGCTCCTCGAACATCTCATATGCTCCGTGGTCGCCCAAAACGCTTTTGGAGCCCCGGTTCTAATTTGTAAAGCATGCCGCCGCTGAACGAGGGAGTAATCATCAAGACGCAGGGCCAAGCGTTCATAACGTCTTGGTTCTTCGATGGGTGCTTCACCTAGCGGTGCTTCTAGGACATATTGTTTCACGGCAGCTATGAGGATGATCCTCGGGTTAGGACCCGATCCGAATAGTTCTTGCCATCATCTTTCAGCTTGGTTTTCTCTAGGAACGCGTTGAAGTTCATGGTGACATGAGCGTTGGCCATTTGATCTACAAGACATTTTGCAAAGATTTTTAGACTATTGTTCATGATAATAAAGTTCATCTAATCAAATTATTTAATGAACTCCCACTCAGATTTGACATCCCTCTAGTCATCTAAGTGATACATGATCCGAGTCGACTAGGCCGTGTCCGATCATCACGTGAGACGGACTAGTCATCGTCGGTGAACATCTCCATGTTGATCGTATCTTCCATACGACTTATGTTCGACCTTTAGGTCTATTGTGTTACGAGGCCATGTACGTACATGCTAGGCTCGTCAAGTTAACCTAAGTGTATTGCATGTGTAAACTGTCCTACACCCGTTGTATGTGAACGTAAGGATCTATCACACCCGATCATCACGTGGTGCTTGAAGCATTTAACTTTATAGCGGTGCAAAGTTAGGGAGAACACTTTCTTGAAATTGTTATGAGGGATCATCTTATTTACTACCGTCGTTCTAAGTAAACAAGATGCATAAACATAATAAACATCACATGCAATTATATATAGTAATGACATGATATGGCCAATATCACATAGCTCCTTTGATCTCCATCTTGAGGCTCCATGATCATCCTGTCACCGGCATGACACCATGATCTCCATCATCGTGTCTTCATGAAGTTGTCACGCCTAACGACTACTTCTACTTCTATGGCTAACGCATTTAGCAATAAAGTAAAGTAATTTACATGGCGTTCTTCAATGACACACGCAGGTCATACAAAATAAAGACAACTCCTATGGTCCTGCGGTTGTCATACTCATCGACATGCAAGTCGTGATTCCTATTACAAGAACATGATCTCATACATCACATATATCATTCATCATTCATCACAACTTTGGCCATATCATATCACAAAACACTTGCTGCAAAAACAAGTTAGACGTCCTCTAATTGTTGTTGCAAGTTTTACGTGGCTGCAATAGGGTTCTAGCAAGAACGTTTTCTTACCTACGTGAAAGCCACAACGTGATTTGTCAACTTCTATTTACCCTTCATAAGGACCCTTTTCATCGAATCCGCTCCAACTAAAGTGGAGAGACAGACACCGCTAGCCACCTTATGCAACTAGTGCATGTCACCGGTGGAACCGGTCTCACGTAGCGTCGTGTAAAGGTCGGTCCGGGCCGCTTCATCCAACTATACCGCTGAAGCAAGATAAGACTAGTAGAGGCAAGAAAGTTGACAACATCTACGCCCACAACAAATTGTGTTCTACTCGTGCAATAGAGAACTACGATAGACCTAGCTCATGATGCCACCGTTGGGGAACGTTGCGAGAAAATTAAAATTTTCTCTACGGTTTCACCAAGATCCATCTATGAGTTCATTTAAGCAACGAGTCATGGGAGAGTGATTGCATCTACATACCACTTGTAGATCGGCGTGCGAAGCGTTCAATGGAGCAGGGGATGATGGAGTCGCACTCGCCGTGATTCAGATCACCGATGACCTAGTGCTGAACGGACGGCACCTCCGCTGTTCAACACACGTGCGGAGAGCGGATGACGTCTCCTCCTTCTTGATCCAGCAAGGGGAAGGAGAGGTTGATGATGATCCAGCAGCACGACGGCGTGGTGGTGGATGCGTGAGAACTTCGGCGAGGCTTCGCTAAGCAACTTCACGGGAGGAGGAGGAGGTGTTGCGGGGAGGAGAGGCGCCAAGGGCTTCAGGTGCGGCCACCTCCCTCCCCCTCCCTTTATATAGGTGCAAGAGAGGGGGGGCGCAGCCTTCCCCCTTCCTCCAAGGACGGGTGCGGCCAAGGGGGGGAAGGAGTCCATCCTCCCAAGGCACCTCGGAGGTGCCTTCCCCATTTAGGACTCTCCCTCCCCAAGTCTCCTTGGCGCATGGGCCTCTTGGGGCTGGTGCCCTTGGCCCATATAGGCCAAGGCGCACCCCTCACAACCCATGTGGTCCCCGGGGCAGGTGGACCCCCAGTGGACCCCGGACCCCTTTCGGCACTCCATACAATACCGATAAAGTGCGTAAACTTTTCCGGCGACCAAAATAAGACTTCCTATATATAAATCTTTACCTCCGGACCATTCCGGAACTCCTCGTGACGTCCGGGATCTCATCCGGGACTCGAACAACATTCGGTTTGCTGCATACTCATATTCATACAACCCTAAGCCACCGAACCTTATGTGTAGACCCCTACGGGTTCGGGAGACATGCAGACATGACCGAGACGGCTCTCGGGCAATAACCAACAGCGGGATCTGGATACCCATGTTGGCTCCCACATGCTCCTCGATGATATCATCGGATGAACCACGATGTCGAGGATTCAATCAACCCGTATACAATTCCCTTTGTCGACGCAGATAAGTTACTTCGCCCGAGATTCGATCGTCGGTATCCCAATACCTCGCTCAATCTCAAGTTATCGGCAAGTCACTTTACTCATACCGTAATGCATGATCCCGTGACCAAACACTTGGTCACTTTGAGCTCATTATGATGATGCACTCACCGAAAGTGGGCCCAAGTGATACCTCTCCGTCATACACGTGAGTGACAAATCCCAGTCTCGATCCGTGTCAACCCAACAGACACTTTCGAGATACCCGTAATGCACCTTTATAGTAACCTTGATTACGTTGTGACGCTTAGTACACCCAAAGCACTTCTACGGTATCCGAGAGTTACACGATCTCATGGTCTAAGGAAGAGATACTTGACATTGGAAAAGCTCTAGCAAAACGAACTACACGATCTTGTGCTATGCTTAGGATTGTCTTGTCCATCACATCATTCTCCTAATGATGTGATCCCGTTATCAACGACATCCAATGTCCATATAGTCAGGAAACCATGACTATCTGTTGATCAACGAGCTAGTCAACTAGAGGCTCACTAGGGACATATTGTGGTCTATGTATTCACACGTGTATTACGATTTTCGGATAATACAATTAGAGCATGAATAAAAGACAATTATCATGAACAAGGAAATATAATAATAATACTTTTATTATTGCCTCTAGGGCATATTTCCAACATTAACCCCTATTGCAAGCATCCGCAACTACAAAAGAAATATTAAGGTAAACCTAACCATAGCATGAAACATACGGATCCAAATCAGCCCCTTACGAAGCAACACATAAACTAGGGTTTAAGCTTACGTCGCTCTAGCAACCCATCATCTACTTATTACTTCCCAATGCCTTCCTCTAGGCCCAAACAATGGTGAAGTGTCATGTAGTCGACGTTCACATAACACCACTAGAGGAAAGACAACATACATCTCATCAAAATATCGAACGAATACCAATTTCACATGACTACTTATAGCAAGACTTCTTCCATGTCCTCGGGAACAAACGTAACTACTCACAAATCATATTCATGTTCATAATGAGAGGGGTATTAATATGCATAAAGGATCTGAACATATGTTCTTCCACCAAATAAACCAACTAGCATCAACTACAAGGAGTAATCAACACTACTAGCAACCCACGGGTACCAATCTGAGGCTTTGGGACAAAGATTGGATACAAGAGATGAACTAGGGTTTTAGATGAGATGGTGTTGGTGAAGATGTTGATGGAGATTGACCCACTCCCGCTGAGAGGATGGATGGTGATGATTTCCCCCTCCCGGAGGGATGTTTCCCCGGCAGAATAGCTCCGCCGGAGCCCTAGATTGGTTCCGCCAAGGTTCCCCCTTGTGGCGGCTGTGTTTCGTCCCGAAAGCTTCCTTATGAGATTTTCCAGGGTGAAAGACTTCATATAGTAGAAGATGGGCACCGGAGGCCTGCCAGGGGGCCCACGAGGCAGGAGGGCGCGCCAGGGGGTAAGGCACGCCCCCACCCTCGTGGATGGTGGGTGGCTCCCCTCTGGTTGATTCTTTCGCCAGTATTTTTTATTAATTCCAAAAACTGCCTCCGTGAAGTTTCGGAGGACTTTTGGAGCCGTGCGAAGAATAGGTCTCTAATATTTGCTCCTTTTCGAGCCTAGAATTCCACCTGCCGGCATTCTCCCTCTTCATGTAAACCTTGTAAAATAAGATAGAATAGGCATAAGTATTGTGACATAATGTGTAATAACAGCCCATAAATATCGATATAAAAGCATGACACAAAATGGACGTATCAACCATATCACATCACAACATGCCCTGAAACAAGTTAGACGTCCTCTACTTTGTTGTTGCAAGTTTTACGTGGCTGCTACGGGCTTTTAGCAAGAACCGTTCTTACCTACGCATCAAAACCACAATGATTTTTTGTCAAGTGTGTTGTTTTAACCTTCAACGAGGACCAACCGTAGTCAAACTCGATTCAACTAAAGTTGGAGAAACAGACACCCGCCAGCTACCTGCGCGCAAAGCACGTCGGTAGAACCGGTCTTATGAGCGTGGTCGTGTAATGGTCCGGGCCGCTTCATCCAACAATACTGCCGAATCAAAGTAAGACGTTGGTGGTAAGCAGTATGACTATTATCGCCCACAACTCTTTGTGTTCTACTTGTGCATATCATCTACGCATAAACCTGGCTCGGATGCCACTGTTGGCGAACATATCATGCAATTTCAAAAGAATCCCTACGATCACGCAAGATCTATCTAGGAGATGCATAGCAACGAGAAGGGGAGAGTGTGTCCACGTACCCTCGTAGACCGAAAGCGGAAGCGTTAGGTTAACACGGTTGATGTAGTCGAACGTCTTCACGGACCAACCGACCATAGTATTGAACGTACGTCACCTCCATGTTCACCACAACTTCAGCTGATGACGCCTCGAACTCTTGATCCAATGAGAGGGTCGAGGGAGAGTTCCAAAATCGACCTGACGGCATGGTAGGACGGTGATGGTCATGTGATCCAGCGCGATGGCTTCCGCCTAAGCACTACGACGCTATGACCGGAGGAGTAAACTGTGGAGGGGCACCGCACACGGCTAAAAGAACAATTGATGTGCCTTTTGGGGTGACCCCGCCTCGTATATATAAAGGTGGAGGGAGGAGGCCGCCACAAGGGGGCGCCATGAGGAGGAGTCCTGCTAGGACTCCACTCTAGTATGATCCCCTCTTTTTCTTTCTTACGGAGAGGGGGAAAGGGGAAAGAGGTGGAGAGGGAGAAGGAAAGGGGGGCTGCGCCCCCCACCCATTGTCCAATTCGGATTGGCTTGGGGGGCGCGCGCCACCTCCCGTGGCCTGCCTCCTCCTCTCCACTATGGCCCATGAGGCCCATTGATACGTCTCCAACGTATCTATAATTTTTGATTGCTCCATGCTATATTATCTTCTGTTTTGGACACTATTGGGCTTTATTATTCACTTTTATATTATTTTTGGGACTAACCTATTAACTGGAGGCCCAACCCAAAATTGATGTTTTTTTTCCTATTTCAGAGTTTAGCAGAAAAAGAATATCAAACGGAGTCCAAACAGAATGAAACCTTCGGGAACGTGATTGTTGGAACAAACATGATCCAGGAGACTTGGACCCTACGTCAAGCAACCAACAGGGAAGCCACGAGGTAGGGGGCGCGCCTACCCCTCCCAGGCGCGCCCTCCACCCTCGTGGGCCCCTGTTGCTCCATAAACGCATTTCTTCCTCCTATATATACCTCATTGCACTTCAAACGATCGACAATTGAGCCAAAAACCTAATTCCACCGTCGCAACCTTACGTACCCACGAGATCCCATCTTGGGGCTCCGACGGTGTCCCGGACTGAGGGGTACTCACCACGCCGTCGTCCCCGATCGCTTAGATTGGGCCGAGACCCCCTGTACGCATACTCATGGGCCAGTCCGGATAGTTGCCGCATACAAGGAAGATTCCACAAGACTTGGCGATCAAGACAAGGACTCCTCCCCACCGTGATTCGGCTAGGGACTCTTGTTATCCTAGGCCTGCGGTGCACTATATAAACCGAGGCCGGGCTAGTCGATAGACAATCTCATATACAACAATCATACCATAGGCTAGCTTCTAGGGTTTAGCCTCTCCGATCTCGTGGTAGATCTACTCTTGTACTACCCATATCATCAATATTAATCAAGAAGGAGTAGGGTTTTACCTCCATCGAGAGGGCCCGAACTCGGGTAAAAATATCGTGTCCCTTGTCTCTGTTACCATCTGCCTAGACGCATAGTTCGGGACCCCTTACCCGAGATCCGCCGGTTTTGACAATCGACACATTGGTGCTTTCATTGAGAGTTCCATTGTGTGTTCGCAAAAGGTCGATGGCTCGCCTGCAGATCAAGCTGCGACTTCGGCATCTTCGTCACCAGCTCATTGGTCACCTTGGTTCGACCAAGGACTGCGCCCTACCTCCGATCGTCATGTTCGGGATGAGGGCCTTCATCAACATCAACTCCGATCTCTATCAAGATCATGGAGGAATCATCCAGGAGCCGGGGCTCAACGTCCAACATTGCCGTCCAGCGCATCATGTCTTTTTTACGGACGGCGGACTTGTGTCCGCCGCCACCGCCTCCTCAAGTGTCTTCTAACGATTGCTTCGGTGGAATTGTGCGAAATTGAGTCTACAACAACCCTGGAAAATTTCATCGAGTTCCGATGGAGGAATCTCTGGCAATCTCCGATATACCGGAGCCGCATTGAATCTGGACGAGAATCCGGACGAGTTTAGGGCGTGGTGTCCAGCTTCTAGCTCGGACCTCCTTTGGAAGATCCAACCGTTGATCGGCTGCGGAATTCCTACACCTACCACCCCTCAAAATTTCAGCTCGATCCGACCGTCCAAACTCCGGGAACCTTCCGATTAGTGCATCACTTTTCGAATCTGTTTTCTGCGCGAAAACGAATCCGACCCGAGTTTGTCTTTTTTTTGAACGGGATTTCGGACATCCTTCTTGAAGGAAGTTTTGTATGGGGTGTTGTGTTTTGTTTCCAAACACATCCCACTAACTTTAAAATCTTTATAATATGATCTTCAATATCATGCTGGTGTCAAACCAGTCCGACAATATTGCTCCACGGCTGCCGACTTGCGCTAGACACGTCGTCACTTTGTTGAGCCGAGCTCAACTTCTTCGGATCATCATCCCGGCAAGCCGAACAAGAGTCCGGCATCGCGAAGGATAAATCATCACCAACATCGCCGCCCCACGGATTACACGGAGGCGGGCATACCGGGCATCGCCGCATCGTCGCTTCATCAAGCCGTCGGCATCGACCACGCCACGACCTGCATCGGCAAGGCCGCACTATTATTGCTTCTTCAAGTCGGTGTCCATCACGCCCAACCTACTTGACATCTCGGCTGGACCAGAGGCTTCGCCATATCTTCATCAACCTACTCCGGACACTTCAAGCGTCACTAGCCGACCAGCTCCATCACGTTAGCCGGACCGAGGGCTTTGCCTCGGGCGAAATAACCTTGCCCGGCATTGCCATGTTGTTTTATCGCCCCATCGTGCAATGGGTGCGCGGATCGAAGTCCCAATTTTGGGAATCACCTTCCATCGGATTGCTACAACAAATAAACCAGGTGCTATCAATCCTAGTATTTTTGCTTGTTTGGGTTCATTTTTCCCAAGGAATTATTACTACGGCTTGTCCATCATATGTACACAGTGTCTATCAAATGGTGGCCGATTATCGACGGTCGCATGGTGGTTCGGTGGGTTCCGAACATAGTCCGCGAACGCCAGCATCCGAACCCGGACCGACTCTGTGAATTCAGGCTTTGCTACGCCTTTACCGCATCACTGGATGTCCTCGCATCAACATTGACTTCGGCGCGGTGCCATATTTCTTTTATTACTCACTTTGTATAAATTATTTATTATGCAACATCTTTTTATTATTATTACTATTATCCCCGGTCCGCACTATTTTTTGTGCACGCGGAAAAATGATCCAGCCGGACTATATCCTTTGGCGCCACTCCTCGGCTGGACGGGGGCTTCGCTAACACTTCATTACCCCATGCAGGGGACTTTGGCATCACTCTGGCCGTCCGCATTGACTGCAAAGCTATGTCACCACTTCTGAGTGCCGAGCTCTTTGCTCCGCCACCTCGGGGACCGGCTTGGGGATGGAACCTTGTCCGCATCAAGCTCGGACCGCATCACAATACCGAACACATTAACTAGCTAAGTTGCCTTCATGCTCAAAGTTTTAAATTTTTAACTTGTGTTACGCCTCGACCAAGCGTTATACTTTTTGGAAAAAGTTGCTTGTAAATTTTTTTCTTGTCCAAACTTTGTTTAGACGCATAAATTCAAATAACCTGCTTACTTGGGGGCTTCCTTCATGAAGCTTTTTCCTCTTGCATATGATTATACTTGTATCGCCTTCGTTTCCTTGTTCGTGTATTACGCCACAATATGCACCATATTGACTTAAGCGATTTGCAAAGCTGGGTTGCCTGGCTCCTGTGCTTACCCCACGTTCCCGATTGTTCGGACGAGGGAGTAAAGGGAGCACCTCCGCGATTGTCACGACCGGGTCCTCCAAGCTCGACCTCGGGACCGGCTGAAGCTAAAGCTAGCGCTCTTATTGTTTTCTAATGATGGTCGGCGACAACGGAACTCATGAGTACAAAAATCTATTGCACAAGTCTCATATTAACAATGAGCACCCGAAGAAAGGTATCGGTTGGGGTACTATTTTCTTCAAGATGCTTCTTACACTTTATTAGTAATATAGCATAAGTTCCCTGAGCGCCGCTTTGTCTGCATTATAACCTTATGGCCTGATTGCTGGTTATTGGAAACACCGTCGATATTCTCGACGGATGGAGTACATAACACTTTTCGGTCCTTGACCGAAGAGGGAGAAAGCCGATTCGGTTAAGGCAGCTGTTTAAAGTTCGCTTGAACATAGATATGATATAAGTACTTGGTACATGCAATCATTCTTTACCTAAGTCACTTGGGGGCTCTTAAATTTATATGAGCCGCTTTATGATAAGTGTTCTTCTTCTAGTCGTTGCAAAGTTTTACTACTATTATTATTTATCACTCCTTTTTTCGACACGAGCGTGTGGACACTAGCCGGGGAGCCTAATTCCTCTCTCAAAGACACTAGAGTTTAGTTTGCTAAACTGGCCTAATGAGAAGTACTCCACCTTCGGGATGGGGAGGCCCGAAGGTTTAGGCTGACCAGCTTAAAGTCTTGAGATAAGATGTGTCATGTTAAAGCACGCAAGCACCTTTTTTCTTTCTAAAGTCCAATTTTGATTGGCACCGAACACTTGATCTTGTTCGGACGTCATGTTTTCTTGGACGCTTTTTGGTTTCAAGCTTTTGGCACTTTTAAAATATTTGTGTGTTTTCAGCACAAGTCTCATGATTCTGGCAACGCGGACACCTTTAGAGATTCGGCAAAAACATTCTAAATATTGCTATATATGCATCGGTTTTAATTGTGTCTTCTTCAATAGTTGGGTTGCCCGGCTCTGCGCTTGCCTCCTATGTTCCGCTTTGTTCGGCTAGGTGTGCAAAAGGAGAACCACTGATTGTGCTTCCATTTCGGATGATCAAGCACCTCGATGGAGAAAGCCGAAACTATCGTCACAATAGGTGTAAACTGTCAACGATCTCGATGACTATATTAAATGACGGGCCATTCATAACATTGGTCAAGTGTTTCCGGCTTGACTCCCATCGTATCGCCGAACACTACCGGGGGGCTAGTAATCGCCTCCCAAACTAAATCTCTCAATATTTTGCTCTTACATTAGAGCTGAGGTTTCATGATCATGCTTAGCATGACAGCCCAAAGAAAGGAAACCGATGGCGGGACTATTTTCTTTGAAGACATTTCTTACATTAAACAACAATA